>JANRMT010062814.1:118999313-119052288 GCA_026402145.1 Polypterus bichir lapradei | reverse complement strand
CATGCTAGAAAACCCTCAAATAAAGCTGAATTACAACAATTCTGCAAAGATGAGTGGGCCAAAATTCCTCCAGAGCGCTGTAAAAGACTCATTGCAAGTTATCGCAAACGCTTGATTGCAGTTATTGCTGCTAAGGGCTGAAATTTTCCGCTCGACAGAAGCAGTGTACACAGGAATGCTCACCGCCAAATATGCCAATGTGAACAGCTGCCCCATGCTCTCATTCAGATTTTTCTGATGAAGGAAGTCAAGGAGATCAGTGGGAGATTCTCCTGCAAAATCATCCATGGCATACATTAGTCAGTTCTGTTTTTAGCCGAGACAGATCAAAAAGCGCTCCGTGGCTCTCGTGTTACACTGGAGAAGGCTGCATGTGTGAAATTTTTCTTGTATTCCTGAAACTTCTGGGGCTTGAGGAGCGTGACAAACTTCAGGTTTTCATGGTCTTGAAATCTGGTCTGTGTCTGGCAAATAATATTGCCCAGAATCCTGCCATGGAGTTGGCCGTAGTGCACGCGACGATCTTTCGCTCGGAGCGTTTGCGGTGCGTTCAATGGCCTCGTAGAGTTCCTCATATCGGCTTCTATCCAATCAATGGGTCTGAATACGGTGACGTTGCCGTACGCCTGCTAGAGGGCCCTACTGACATCAACTCAAAATCTGATTGGTTGAAGCAACAGGTTAATCGACATTTATTCTGTGTTAGAGTGCCTCCACAGCGGATTTTGAAAGCCTCTCTGCCTGGCAACAAATGATGGCTGAAATGTGATTGGTTAAATATTTTAATACGAAACTCCGCCTCCCACGGCTATCAAGCTGAATTCTATTCTCTCTGCCTGACAACAAATGACGGCTGAAATGTGATTGGTTAAATATTTTAATACGAAACTCCGCCTCCCACGGCTATCAAGCTGAATTCTATTACAGTATATGGACAAAAATACGTTCCAGTTATGACCATTACACTTAGAATTTCAAAATGAAACCTGCCCAACTTTTGTAAGTAAGCTGTAAGGAATGAGCCTGCCAAATTTCAGCCTTCTACCTACACAGGAAGTTGGAGAATTAGTGATGAGTGAGTGAGTGAGTGAGTGAGGGAGTGAGTCAGTGAGGGCTTTGCCTTTTATTAGTATAGATCTACACCATTGCCAAACACTTTTATTCATTCCATCTCCTGGGTTATTTCTCCCTCATTTACATTCTTTTTGAACTGCTGCTCTTTTGCCAAGCATTCAGAACACAAAAAAGACACAATAATAGCATGGATTTCTTTAAAACATAAAACACACAATAAAATAGGAAATATTGCACATTTATAATGGAATATAAATAATCCTCGCAGCCCACTAAACCTACCTTTACAGAAATTGTCCATAAACTAATATTTGGGTGCCAAACGTATTTACCCAGAACTGCTTCAAGTGACCTCCTGGGCCTTCCACTGTAATGATCTCTGGTTTTCAAAAATTTATTGTGCAAATTCTAGCAGAATTTCTGGTTAATAATACATTAATCAAAGGGCTTTGATGCACAACAATTAAAAATCTGAGGTTTGTTTGTTTTTTGCACCTTAGCTTTTTTGGCATTAACCCCTAATTGTCTCTCTGGTTCAGAATTCTTTCTAAATACAGTTAAGTCCAAGTGTCTCTTGGGGATAGCTGTATTATTCCCATGTACAGTGTTAAGCCCGAACAGCACTCGGAATAGTATTATGTTGTCATCTAGTGGATAAAATAACATCATGCTGCAAATAAACTGAATTTTTTTTTTTATGTATTTTGCCTCTCTTTGGTAACTTAGCAGTAAGCATTAGTGGGGCAAAGCCTTCAACCAAAACGCACAACTGAGTGAAAAACTGTAAGGCCAGTTTTAGAATAAAGTGAAACTGAACCATTAGTTGAATCAAGTTAATTGGCCATCAGACACTGGCACACAAACTGATGCATAAGGTATTGTATGAAAAAACTGTCATGATGTGCCTGCTGTAGTTGGTCGGAATGAAGCTTCAACGTGGCAAAAAGATAAAATGACTGTGATAAAGTGGAAGGACAAAAAAGATTTTAGCCCCCTAAACACTGTTCACAATGCAACAACTGTCAATGTTCAAGTTGGAGAAATGTGAAGTCACTAAGCTTTGCACTGTGGTAATCTACAATAACACAACGGGCTTCTCCATCATGCAGATCAGGCACATCTACACTCTCATGTGCAAGCAACAGAGAAAATATGGGTAAAAAATCCACAAAGAACCTGATTTCTACTGTCCTGATTGCAGCATCGGGCTGCATCCTAGTGGCCCCCACGGCATTCAGCAGGGCTGCGTATAAAAACTGCAATGTCCATGATGCCCTGCTGGTCTTTGGGGAACCTCCATACTGCAGGGAGGGCTCCACCTGGCGGCTTGGGGGTATATATATATATATATATATATATATATTATAGTATAATGTGTAACGGCTGATGGCCAAATATCAAATAAATACTCACGAAAGGTGCAAGTACAATACAACAGCTTCTGTGGTGCAGTGGTAAAATCTGTTGAATTATAATTTGGAGGTTGTGAGTTCAAAACCAGCTCCCTGCCAAATTTACTGTTTTCAGTAGTGAGCTGCTCTTATTGTTAATATTATACAGTAAAACATACATTTGATTTGTGTCTGTAACAGCCGGTGTAAATTTATAGCACTTGTAAAAGTTAGCTTTTTTTTTTTTTTTTTTTTTTTTTTCACTTTTATTCTCTCAGTCACGATACAGCACCCACCCCCGCCCCAGATCTGACGCAGTTACTTTTTATCTGAAACTGGGAATAACTGTAGAGGTGAGATGTTTTGAGACCATGGAACTGGAAATTCTCTTATTTGGAAGGATAAAAGCTGACACATAAATGCTTGTGAATCTACCTTCTTCATATCTCACCGTCATTTGAATTTTTTTTATTCAGTTTTATTAAGTGTTCCTGCTCACGCTGAATTAGTATGCACTGTCATAGATGGCCGGCAGCTCAATCCGGTTGGGACGTCCCAAGAAGGGATGGATGGAGAAGGGCAGCCTTTTCAGGATACTGCCTCTTCCAGGACGCTAGGTGGCAGCTCCCCTGGATGGTAAATATACCCCGGATTCCCACGGGACATCATGGGATGTGGAGTCCATTTTCTCAGTCCTATTGGGTACCGTGGGTGCCGCCAGGGGGAGCTCCTAAAGGACCTGGGGATTCTTATTTTTCATACAACCCGGAAGTACTTCAGAGTCACAAGGACGGAAGCCCACAGTACTTCCGGGATATTTGAGGACTGATGATGTAGTGTTTGACCCGGGAAAAGAGAAGGAGCACTTCCGGGTCAAGGAATATAAAAAGGACTGTTGGAGACCCAGCAAGGAGAGCCGGAGTTGGGAGGTTGGGTGATGAAGCTGCTAGGAGTGGAGGATTGTTGCATTATTATTATTCATTATTGTTATTATTGAGTATTGTAGAATTGTGGATTGTACAGTGCTTTTTGCACTTTATTTGAAGAAAATAATTAAAAATTCTTCTTGGTGCTTTTATACGTGTGTCTTGGACATCTGTCTGTTGGGTTTCACAGGGCAACAGCGACCCCTAGCGTCCACAGCACCTTATGGTCTGGTAAAACAGACATAGGTATATAAGATATTTTGAATAACTCATTTTATGACCTGTATAGTACATTTAGGAAAACATTGTGGCACTGATGCAACATTATTCATATTATTCATATTCATTTGCATGCTTTCTTGCGCTTGTAATCAGTGACCACATTTTGTTTTTTTTTTTTTTCCCCACATGTGCTGTACAAGGCTAGCACAGAGAAAAGAAGAGTGTTCATGGCTCACATTGCAGAGGAGCTTTGAAAAGGCGATGGATAAAGCAAGAAAGGATGCAACATCAAGCTTCTGTTCCAAAACCGCTGCTTTCCCAGCCCCTTCAGTATAATAGTAACCACAGCACAGAGAGAAGTGTGTACATTGCAAAAGGTACACATGTCGTAAATGTAGAAAGGACAGTCCTTGGGTGTGTGGGAACTGTTAACATTTGAATCTGATGATTGCATATAGCGCAGAACTGACCTCTCTACTGTTCTTTCCTCTGCATGTCCTGGAGTACAAAAGAAACAGCACAATACAGCAACATGTAAAGACTGGCGGGGGGGTGGGGGAATGCGGTCACTGATTACAAGCACAAGAAGGCGTGCGAATGAATATGAAATGTACTATACAGGTCATAAAATGAGTTATTCCAAATATTATATATACCTATGTCTGTTTCTTTCTCAATGCGGCTTTGACATCATGGACCATAAGCTGCATACTAGTTCACCGTGAGCAGGAACACTCAACTGAATAAAAAAAAATTCAAGTTACGGTGAGATACGAAGAAGGCAGATTCACTAGCGTTTGTGTGTTAGCTTTTATCCCTCCAGATCAGAGAATTTCCAGTTCCATTGTCTCAAAACGCCACTCGCATCTACTGGTATTCCCAGTTTCAGATAAAAAGTAACCACGTCAGATCTGGGGGGGGGGGTGGGTGTTGTATCGTGATCATGACTGAGAAAATAAAAGTGGAAAAAAAAAAGGCAACTTTTACAAGTACTATAAATTTGCACTGGCTGTTACAGACACAAATCAAATGTATATTTTTATTGTATAATAACAATAAGAGCAGCTCACTACTGAAAACGTCAAATTTGCCAGGGAGCTGGTTTCAAACTCGCGACCTCTGGATTACAAGTCGGCAGTTCTAACCACTGCCCCACGGAAGCTGTCTTATTGTATTTGTACCTTTTGTGAAAGTGTTTATTTGACATTTGGCCATCAGCCTTAACACACTATTCAGTTCATGTCAACATTTTGTTATATTATTACTAAAACATGAAAAACATTTCTGTTTTAATGATGTGTTTACATAGATTGTTGTAGACACAAAACACGTGTCAAATTATTTCCCCTTACAATTCTGGGTAGCTCTCTCCCAGATAATCAATCAAGGCAGGAACTTGAACTTCTTGCCCGTTCTAAGGTGGTAGGGGGGTATGGTATAGCAGGCTACTTGCGCTTATCGACACACTTAGTGACTCATTGGCAAAAACTTAATCTTTCTGCTGGTAACAATCTTAAGAAACTACAAACATAATTAAGAAGTAATTGAAATAAAATTCAGCACATGGGACACTTACAGTGTTAGATCGAACGCTTCACAGCCATGACCTCAACTTAATGCATGGGGTCTCTTGGACAGGGATTAGAACAAAATACAGCCAAAATACAGCCAAAAGACCGGTGACAAAACCTACAAGATGCTGAGAAGAATTAACTTCAAGACTACTTGAAAAAATAATGCATCTAAAGGGCAGCAACACAAAATGCAGACTACTTTAAAAACACTTTCATAGATAGATTGTACTTTATTTGTCCCCAGGGATAAATTGGGACTTTTTAAAGATGCTCAATGAATAAATAATTATGTTATGACAAACAACAAACCCTCTCTCAAACACACACCAGAATGATTGAAAAGAAACAAAACCCCCATCTTGGCTAAAGAAAAGAAGAGAGTCACAGTCGTAGTAAAGCATTATGTAAGCATATTTGGTATAAAGGAGCCCCAGTAGAGTTTCTTGACATACTTCTCTTGAATAATTCATTGGCTGAAATTCCTCAGTGTTAGTGTGCCAGAGTAAGGATGTGCAGCATTGTTCATAATGGAACTCAGTTGTGTGGAACAGGAACAATGTGGGATATTTTCCACTGTAGCAGCACTTTCTGGATATTTAAGAACAGATTGAATGGGTGAACACAAAGCCGGTCCTTAACTCGAGGATTGACTCCATGTGGTCCCGCGGCTTTTCCTGTGTTTAACCTCACTTGTCACCTCACTAGGTTGTCCGTTATGGGCACCCAATACTGATGATCAAGAAATTACTTGTTATTGTATTAATCTTTATTTGTGTATAATGCACATGTTACGCATTGCCTTCAGGGGTACCTAAACACTTACTGAGCAGAAAATTATTTTTAAAAATAATGTGCTTGCAATGCCTAAGGCTTTTACCAGTACTGTAAGGTAAAAATGAAAATAAATACTGAGTAAGAAAGCAGTGTTCCATATTATCTCAAACTGGAAAAACTTAAAATCTTTTTAAGATGGTATGTTTAAATGTTTTTTTAAAATGTAGCAAGAACTCATTGATATCATTTCGAAAATAAGCATGACGGGCCTGTCCTTAACTCATTTAATCTACTGGCTGTCTTACCCCATATAAAGACATTTTAGAAGGGTCTCTATTATCCATATTGATTTCTTTTTTCATTTTAGGTGCTGATACTTTTCTCAGTGGATTGATTTTGAAGCATACTGCTTTATTTTCTATGTTAGTCTGATATTTTTGGTTTAAGTGCATTCTGTTACAGTGTTTTGTTTTCAAATAAAGGGAAAACAAAAATAATTGAATATACTGAACAAATAATGTGATGTATAGTTGAAACTGTGCTGCTGCATTTTATTGGTGTTTTAGTGTATAATATCTGTTTTTTTGTTTGTTCATATATATTTTGATTATGTACTGATGGTCTATTGTATTTTTGTGTGCTATGTTATAAACTGGCATCCCCAGGAAAATTGCCTTACTTCTAGTAAATACTGGATTAAGTTTAATTTGAAACACCAGTCACATTATTTTTTCTGTCTTTTTTTAATTTAGTACAATGTGTGTGGTGTAATTTGTCATGATCTCAAATTTATAAAACACATCAAACTATTAAATCATGCTGAAGATGAAGAACTGCTTTTCAGTTTGTAATCTGTAGATGTAAGAGCAAATACTTGTACCTCAATTCTGAACTCTTATAATGGTCCAGTTCCAGCAGGTTTCTAGTAAATTTTGCTTCGAGGCAGATAAGCAGCAATGAGTCTTTTCAACTCCTTCATATTGCTGCAGGGAAATATGTTCAAACCGTGTGAATATGATACTTTGATATGTTCCCTTAATGTAGTCAGATAGCAGGAGTAGGTGCACCCTCATGACATTTTTAAAAGGCATCACTCATAATGGTTCCGTCTGGGCTATGGAAGGCAGAAGAAAGGAAATAAAGAGACTTTAGGTCTGGGAACTCCATAAATCAGTTGTAATGCTCTGCTCATCAGTAATTAAATCCAGTTATGCTTGGGGGAGTTTTAAATGAAAGAATTGAAAAAAAAGAGATCTGGAGCATATCCAAAACCAGCTAGGACAGGCACTGTTTTACAGGCTTCATTTTTTTGTTTTATTAGCCACATAGATTAATTACTAATGTCATGTAAGTAAGGTTGCCAACTTTGAAAACTGTCACCACTTTATTTGGTGAATGGCAAAAATGCATTTTTCTTTCTTCTTGTGGTATCATTGTTTCTTTTCTTCCTGTATTTACTTACTCATTTGCAAACTGGCTATTCTTTCTCTCCAACTCAAAACAAATCATAATACAAAGGTCTTGACAAATTGATAAATATGTGCTTTTTAGATTTTACTATTATTCTAGACTTGGCTGAAATGTTTACTTAAAGATAATGGCAAATTTCAATTGTTTTCATGTGTATATTTTTTTTTCTTTGTATATTTGAAGCCCAGATAGGTTAAGAAAGTCAATCAAGGCCACACTCTGTGTTATGCTGTTTAATACTTAGTGTTCCAAATAGTACATCATATCACCTACTAAATCTGCAATATACTAAAGTTATGGACCCTTGTGTCTGTTGTAACCTGTTGCAGGATGGAGGCAAGAGTGTGAACAGCAAGACAGGAATTTAAATTGTACAGTACATGAGAAAATAGACATGGACACCCCCTGAAATTTGTTTTGTCTTGTAATCTTCTTCTCTTCCTGACTGTTTAGATTAATTTCTCTTACATCACAAAATTTCACTACCTTTCAGGAGAGTTTCTGGCACATAAATTTGACTAACCAATAATATATCTGTCCTTTTGCTAATGATCATGAAAACATACACGCTCATAAACTGTTCGTGTCACAAAAAATCATTTAAACAATGGGGTGCCAATACCCTGTCTGTCTCAATTGAAATTAGATCATCGTGATACTCTGACACCTTCAATCTGACAAAACACAGCAGTATAGATTTAAACATTAAGTAAACTAAGAGTCTCGCAACCACATGCTGCCCAGAAAAAATATTGCCATGGAGGAACACCACCACAAATTTTACTTGAATAGCAATGAGGTAAAAAAAAAAAAAAACAAGGTATTATAACATGGTGTCACACATGTGCGAGTAGGAGACAGCTAAAGGGCCTGAGTAATGGTAAATACCACAACAGACCAGTGAATGGCGGGGTGTGGTGACTGTGTTTCTCAGGTCCTTGCAGACCATTCCCAGGAAATCCCGCCAGGTTCAGGCACCCTCCATGACGTCACTTCCATTTCCGGTGCCTTCGATGACATCACTTTCCGGTCCCAATGATGTCACTTCCTCTAAGGGCCTTTAAAGCCACCATCTTGCTTCCAGTTAATCAGTTCTGTTTTGGACTCAGTCTTGTGAACAACTCTGTTCTAAATCTCAACTTTTTGCAGCCAGGGCATATTGTACGGGTGGCTGCCCCAAACCTTTATAATGTCTGGCATTCATTCTTATCACAATGGAAAGAACTTGCAGACTACACACACACTGCAAGACTTGAACACAAGACTCTAGGACTGCCCAGCAGCAGCGCTCGCCACTTTCTAGTCAAACACGTTAAAAAATTATTTTCTACATACCTGATCTTTTTGCACCATTACTCTGGAAAGGCATTTGTATGTAGAGTTGCAGCACCACAATGTCGGTGCAGATTTAGGACACCAGTTTTACTACAAAAATGTGTAGGATGGAATTTTTATACATGTGGATAGATGACCAAAATCAAACATCAGCTCAGAGGACTATGTGTGTAGTTTAGAAAATAACAAACTCTTAGCTAGATGTGTGTTGAACCAATCATCTTTCTTTAAGTTTAAAGTTTATGTCATGAAGAATGCGGCTTCCATTCACACTAACCCTTAACCCTAAAACTTTACTGACATTATGTTTCAAAACTACACTGAGCTCAAGGCACCATTCACACTAAACCCCAACCACATTAACCTCTAACCTTAACTTTCGGCTTAAAACTGTACAGTCATTATGTACCGCACGATTCACTAACCTTAACTTCTGTTGTAATACTACCATCCCAAAACATTTCTGATGTTATTGCACTGGGTCTCTGAAAACAGATGATACTGGGACTCTGCAATTCTTTGAAACAGAAGTAAAATAGTAATGGCTTCTTTTACATTAAGTGGAAGCCACACATACACACATGGACAAATTTGTTGGCACCTTACTGCTCATTGGAAAAGTTCTGTATGCTTACTGAAAAGTGATTTAAATGAAAGCAATTGTGTGATGTATACCTGCATGCCTTTGATATGTCATAGAGTAAAGCATAGCAAGTATGAAATGATATGTATGGCTTATTCTACAAATGGCACATTCTACTAAGATATTCTAAAATGACCTGGACACATTTAGTTGGTGTCGCTAGAAATGATCCTAAATAATTAGATTTGACTGATTTTTTTCAAAGTAGCTGTTTCCTTTAATTAGTATGACACATGTAATCAGTCATGTAATCATGCAATCAGTTTTTCAGTCTATTTAAATTGAGGAAAGTAGTCACCCTGCTGTTTGGTGTCCCACGCTGAACATGGACCTGAGAAAGCAAAGGAGAGAGTTGTCTGAGGAGATCAGAAAGAAAATTATAGACAAGCATGTTTAAAGCAAAGACTATAAGACCATCTCCAAACAGCTTGATGTTCCTGTGACAAAAGTTGCAAATATTATTAAGAAGTTTAAGGTTCATGGGAATGTATTCAACCTCCATGGACATAGCCGCAAGATGAAAATCAACCCCAGAATAGGAGACAGACAGTGAGAATGGCAGATATACAGCTGACCTCCAAGGTCAAAATGCATCAGTGTCTGATCGCACAATCTGCTGGTTTTTGGGTGACTGTGGGCTTAATGGAAGAAGACCCAGGAGGACTCCATTATTGGAAAAAATAAACATAAAAAAGCTAGACTGGAATTTGCTAAAATGCATATTGACAGACTACAATGCTTTTGGAAGAATGTCATTTGGACAAAAGAGACAAAACTGGAGCTTTTTGGCAACTCAGATCAGCTCTATGTCCACAGATGGGAAAAAATACGGCTTTTAAAGAAAAGAACACCATATCTACAGTAAAGCATGGAGGAGGCTCGGTCATGTTGTGGGGCTTCTTTGCTTGAAATCTCAAGGCTGTCAAGTCATTCTGGAGCGAAACATACTGCCCAGTGTCAGGAAACTCTGTCTCAGTTGCAGGTCATGGATCCTCCAACAGGATAATAACCCAAAACACACAGCTAAGCAACCAAGAATGGCTAAGAACAAAACATTGGACTCTTCTGAAGTGGCCTTCCATGAGCTCTGATTTTGATCGTATTGAACATCTATTGAATAAACTGAAACATGCAGTCTGAAAAAACGCCCCCTTCAAACTTGACACAGCTGGAGCAGTTTGCGTAGGAAAAGTGGACCAAACAACCTTTTGACAAATGCAGATGTCACTGAGAGGCTTTCTCAAATTTATAAACATCAGGTAGTCCTCCTTAACATTTAGTGAAGAAAAGTCGCCCTCAACTTCATACTGGTCAGCATGTTTTGCGTTGATGGAGTCTTGATATTTCACTGCAGTTTTTTTTTTAAAGAGAGATGTTACTGGACTTTTTGCACCTCTTCACTAGCTTGCATTTCATTGCCTTGACTGGGAAAAGCCTGAACTGGAAGTACAAATGCATAATGCAATTCTCACTTTAATGCTGAGAATACTTGAGCTCATACCTAATGGTAAACCTGGAACACTGCAGGGCTAACAGCACTAGCCCCAGTAGTCAGAAAATAGCCATCCAGCACCTGGCATAATGACAATTTCACAAAAAGCAATATTTTTCTAGATGAGAAATTAAATTGAGCATACGAGTAGTTGAAAATTAGAATAAAAGCTGCTTATGAAGAGAAACATCTGCAGAAGATGTGTCCTTATTTTTTCATTTTGATTTGATACACTTTATTAATCCCCTAGGAGAAATTGTCTCTTCACATGACCTTTTGCTGGTTAAAGTGCAGGGTCACCATTGTACAGAGCTCCTGGAGCAGTTTAAGGGCCTTGCCTAAGGGCCCAGTTGAGTAGAATCCGTTCTGGCAGTAAGGGGATTTGAACCGTTGAACCAGCAACCATCCAGATACCAGTGGAGATCCTTAGCCTCGGAGCCACCACTCCTCTGTGGTCCTTAATTCAAAAGTAGTACTGCTTATCTTTACTAACTAATTTCTTCCAAATTTAGAAGCAGTCATAGCAAAGTACATAAATATTAGTTTTTCTAAAATATGTGCTTTTTGAAATATGTAAATGGAAATATAATTTTGTATATGTAACAGGTGTCTGGTCAAACTTACAGGTAATCTAACCTAGACACCGTTAAAATATCCGACTACACCACCCAGTTTTATTAAGAGACTAGGAACTCCTGAAATTTACCAATAATAGCACACAGGTTTCTTTAAATTGGGTGGTGAGTAAACACACAATGAAAGACACAACAGTAATTTCAGGAAAAGAAACAGTAACTTCTATTACACCAGACAATCATAAGTACATTAAAAAGATAAATGAACATAAACCAAATCTAACAGTATCAGGAAGAAAATTCCTTTTTTAGAAAGGAAAGCACGCAGTCCACACTCTAAAAGTCCATTAAAAACAAGAATTGGAGGATACAACCTTTAGTGGTAAAGAGTCCAGTTTGTTCTCTATGTTACCCCAACACTTAATTGTTCAACTGTCCACGGATGCACTCTGTTCACTGGACACTCGTTTCCCAACAGAAGTTTTGTCAAAATCGTGGAATCCCTGTCAGCGTCTCTTCGTCGTTCCTTTTTTTCCACTCTGGGCTCCTTGTGTTGCTGTGATCTAGGCACGCCTTATTTCTCGTCTGCCAGCTTTGCTCAGTCCTTTCATGTGGCTTCCCTGTCTCGCTGAACCCACAACTGGTGTCTCCGTGTGGAGCTGTCTCTTCCTCCCGGGAAGTAATTTTTGCCGTCCTTGTGCCTCACGTCGTGCCAGCCAGGTACCCTTGTCTGCCTACGAGCCCCTGTGCTCTGTCCAAGTGTCTTGGCAGCGTTCTCAGTGGACCGTCCCCTCTCTTTGCCTTCTCCTGGCCAGAGCTTAAATCTCCTTCAGTCCCTGCAATTATCAGTTCTGGACAATCAGATTAAACAATGGCACATCTAATAATGAAAACACAAGTTAACAAAATGTATTGTTACCAACCATTAATGAGTACAGATCTGCTGTTTAGAAACCAATATTGTCAAACATATTAATTGCCAAGTCAGGTAAATACAGACATCCTCAGTAAATACCGATATCCTGTAGACAACCATCAGAATAATCAGTTACAGGATAACCCAGGAAATTGAAAAAAGGTCCGCTTCTGACATATACAATAAATTGAATTAGGTCTGTACTTTTAGTTGTTTTACTTATCACATACACTGAAACATTTCAGTCCTACTGTCATGATAATACTGCTTGTTTAATGTATTTTGTGTTAATTTACATTGTAATATACAATGTGTTGAAGACTAAATTACAAAAAAAAACTTATACCAGAAACATGTTTTTTCAACTTGTTTTCATTCTTTTCTTGACAAGACTAGCATACACACTGTTAAATGCAAGCCTTACATGTGAACACATGTTTTAGCCGCACAAGAAACAGCAAGTAAACTTCAGCAAAGAGAAGTGCTACCTGTACTTATATTTCAGATGAATAAGACTGAAATAATCAGGTGAATTAAAACAAAACATTAATATACATACATCTTAATATGTGTTGAAAACAAATGTGCAATAAAACACCAAAAATGCTGTACATGGTATTTCAGAACACATGCACTTTTTTAAAGAATGTTTCAGAGGCTGACATAAGTATATTCTTTCTCAAAAAGCTACAAAAATACTCGAGATTCATCTGAGAGTTTTGCTTCCGCATCAGATGGCTATCTTGAAGCACGCCCGTCAGCTGCATAATAAATAGTGAAGATAAAGAATCTGGAATATTGATAATCCCAAAGCCCCTAAGGATACAAAGTTTGGTTTCCATGACACAGTTAATTTTCTGTTTTTGTATTTATACTGCAGTACACTTTATAATTGTTAAAACTGTGTGGTGAGAAGCATCCATCCATTTTCTGAAGCAACTTTTTCCATTCCAAGTTTGTTGTGAGGAAGAACTTAACCAAGCAAGCATCAATACTGGATGTGATTCCACTATTGCTTGCCCTTAAATGTAAACTTTATTTCATTGTAGTTTAACATTGTGACTTGCAAATTTAATTAAAAAAAAGAAAAAACTTCAAAACATACCAGATTTGAAAGCAAAAAGTATTTACTAAAATTCCTTCTACAGAAGCACAAAGTAGCACAAGCACAGGTTTCTCTCTCCACAATTCACAATAATCTCTCTCCTTCCAACTCATACCACCGCACTGTCCTCCTCCAGTTGAATGTTGCCTTTCTTCCTTCCAGCTCCGACTCACCTGGACAAAAGAGTGAGTTCCCTTTTATTAAGGACTAGCAAAATACCCGCGCTTCGCAGCGGCGAAGTACTGCCTTAAAATTTTTATTAAGAAGAAAATTTAACATTTTTAAACTGAGGGAAAATATGCCAATAATTATTTGTTAAGGATCTCTTTGTATACCATGTTGTCAGTTCGGCCCTCCAGTTGTAATATGACCAAGCTGTGCGCTGAGCTTACTCTTGAGCATGTAACTTACAGTTGGCCATGTGAACAGTAATCTTGTCTCAAATCTCACAGCTTGGATTGCTGCTGTCATAATCGGTTTGAGTTTCATGGTTTGTTTCAATTACAATAGTATTTGCAGGATTTGTTGTGTTGAAGTGACATTCGGCATCTGTCAAGCATTGTAAGCACACAACCAGTTTCATCAATAAAATCACATCCAGCTTTTGAGAGTTTAAACATTCATAAACATCAAAGTGTCCACTACTGAAATCGTCACCTGTGAATGTAAGCTGTTTAAGAGGCATTGGCGGTTGTCGAAAGGTGTAAAATATTTGGCCATTTTGGTACACTTGAAAGCGACAACCGAACAATTCAGCGGCAGCCATCAACTCACATGCAGAACCATAGGTGAAGGGCTTAAGCATTTCACTCTTCTAGTGCTCCTGTGTAGTATAATTATCTCCTGTACTGTCATCAGTCAACACCTTGAACCTGTCCCAGTCATTCAATACATAAGACACAATGTTCCTCCGGATATCAATAGTGAGCCTGATATGGCCGTGCAATATGTAACAAAGAGAATGGAAAAGGTAGGTGCCATCTCCGTGCATGGAAACCACTCAGTAAGTGACAGTTCTTTGATCGATAGTGATCACCTCGATAGACATGGTAATGGGGGTTGAAATGATAAAGGAAATGGGTACCTGAGCAATGTAAAGTAAGTGTAAAATACCTATACAATAACTATAATTGTAATAAACAAACAATAAAACAGCGGAGAAGCCGTGGATTAAACAAAAAGGCTGTAGTTATCAGTAGGGAGACGTGAATCCCGTGGCGAAGCAAGGAAGGGAATGTAGAGACCGGAGCGACGGACGGTCTTATATAGGCAGGCAGCCAACAACGTGGGAGGCGTTGGGATGGGGGACCCAACGCCACCTCACACAGTGACTGAGCTGCAGGCTATGGACGTATATATGTACGTAAGTAGGATTCAGTTAGCGTTGGGAACCCATGTACCAAATTTCTTGAAGATGGGCCCATAAGTAACAAAGACTGTTGAAAAGTTCAATATGGTGGCCGACAGTGGCATCATACCACCGAAATAAGTACGTACATTGGTTTCGGTTAGTGCAGGGAAGCCGCCTATAAAATTTCGAGAAGATCGGGCCATAAATAAGAAAGTTCAACATGGCGGACGTTGTTGACCATTATGACCATTACGCGTAGAATTTCGAAATGAAACCTGCTTAACTTTTGTAAGTAAGCTGTAAGGGATGAGCCTGCCAAATTTCAGCCTTCTACCTACACGGGAAGTTTGAGAATTAGTGACGTTGGAAAGTTCAATATGGTGGCCAACAGTGGTGTCATACCAACGAAATAAGTACGTACATCGGTTTCCGTTAAAAGTTTAATATGGTGACCGACAGTGGCATCATACCACCGAAATAAGTACCAAATTTCAGCCTTCTACCTACACGGGAAGTTGGAGAATTAGTGACGTTGGAAAGTTCAATATGGCGGCTGACAGTGGCGTCATACCACCAAAATAAGTATGTACATTGGTTTCGGTTAGCGCAGGGAAGCCGCCTACCAAATTTCGTGAAGATGGGGCCATGAATAAGAAAGTTCAATATGGCGGACGTCGTTGACCGTTATGACCATTACGCGTAGAATTTCGAAATGAAACCTGCTTAACTTTTGTAAGTAAGCTGTAAGGAATGGGCCTGCCAAATTTCAGCCTTCTACCTACACGGGAAGTTGAAGAATTTGTGACGTTTGGAAAATTCAATATGGCGGCCGACAGTGGCGTCATACCACCGAAATAAGTACGTACATCGGTTTTGGTTAGCGCAGCGAAGCCACCTACCAAATTTCGTGAAGACGGGGTCATTCTTCTACCTACACGGGAAGTTGGAAAATTGGTGACGTTGGAAAGTTCAATATGGAGGCCGACAGTGGCGTCATACCATCGAAATAAGTAAGTACATCAGTTTCGGTTAGCGCAGGGAAGCCGCCTACAAAATTTCATGAAGATGGGGCCATAAATAAGAAAGTTCAACATGGCGGACGTTGTCGACCGTTATCGACCGTTATGACCGTTACGTGTAGAATTTCAAAATGAAACATGCTTAACTTTTGTAAAGAAGCTGTAAGGAATGAGCCTGCCAAATTTCAGCCTTCTACCTACACGGGAAGTTGGAGAATTAGTGATGAGTGAGTGAGTGAGTGAGTGAGTGAGTGAGTGAGTGAATGAGTGAGTGAGGGCTTTGCCTTTTATTAGTATAGATCAGGGAGTACTTCCAGTGCCAGGGCCACTGCCCGATAGAAGTACTTCTGTGTCATACGGAAGTCCCATTTTAGGTGATGCATCTCCCTGCAGCACCCCCTTGTGGCACCCAGGGGCCCCAGCAGGGCTGTTTTGCGGGACTACACTTCCCAGCATGCCCTACTGGTTCCATACTGGGCACCTCTCTGCAGGGCCGCTGCCATCTAAAGTGCCGGGGGAGTAAACAGGCCCCAGCGACATCTTCCCATTCCAGTGGGCTGTCCATCCATCCTATTTGGCCCTCTCTTGCGGGTCTGATCCCTTTCTCTTCCCCAGCCAGGATGTGTTTTTGCCTATTAGCTGCCTCCCATCTGGGTAAAGAACCATCCCATCTTCTGGCCGGGATGCCCATCCAGCCCCTGTAGTATCAACAACTGATAAATGCTGGTTAACAAACAATGCTTGATAATGATCCCACGGACAAAACTGCCCTGGAGACTAATGGAAAACAATACTGAATTAAATTAGACATAAAGAAGATTGACATATTGTTCTAAATAGGGCCGTGAAATGATTACAATATTTTATTGCAATTAATTGCAAAATGTCACTCAATTAATAGCAATTAATCATATGTTTAACCAAGGTACTGTAATTCAGCAATGTAATTGCAAATGTGATTGCTGTATGACTTCTTAGCTGCTCAAACTGCAAAGACTTGTGCCTTTCATATAAATCCTTGACAAGTGACACAGTTGTCCCATGTTACAGTAATCTTTAAATATAATATGCAACTGTGGCTGTTCGTTTGTCTGTCCAGGATTTTAAATCACCTATAGCTTTCAAACCGTTTGAACTATTGACCTGAAATTTGGTACACATATACTACATTACGTCTACTAACCGCTTTCGGGGTGATGATTCACCTCCAAGGTTATTCCTCTTTTTATTTTTATTTTACTGTAGAATCAACTCTCGGCAGCGGCCAGCAGGGCGGCCATGTGGTGCATGTGTATGGGCGCCTTTCTCATCCCTACCACCTTCACCATCACTTCCCCATACTTCATCATATCTTAAATCATTCTTGAAGCAGATTGAAGACTTAAGTGCCAGTTTAAATGTAAAATTAAGGAAAATGTACTAAGTAATTGCAACTCAAACACTGACTTAATCAGTTTTAACGCAATAAGATGCAGACGAAAGAAGAGAAGAAGTGGGCCAGTTGGGTAGAGAAAAGAGCAGCTGCTCAGGAAGCAGCAAGCGCATCAACCGCTGAGCAAATGAATACTAAACGTACAGAGAAAGAGTATGAAAACTATGAATGCTCAACTCAAGTATATTCACTGCATGTTATCGTGCAGTGCACCGTTACTGGTATGTAATAACTGTCAGAGCTCACTGAATGACATCTCTCAGTCCTATATCTTCAATTATTTCAGAGGTCTGCTGTCTGATGCGATTCATTTTGCAATAAATAATATTAGTTAATAGTTCAGATTTTGTTTCATTCACAAACATGAGTCAAGTTGTACATTCATGGATTGTAGTCCGCAGATTTTGTTGCCTGGAAATTTTGTATAATAGTAGACCTTTTAATCAAACCACATGCTTAACTGCAGCAGACTATGGATGCATACAGTATATGGTTAAAAATCATGCAGTATCTCTAGGCAAGGGTTTTCACTCTTTTTTCCTTGGAGTACCACCACCAGAAATTGGAATACTGTATTTTGAAGTACTACGATTTTCTTTCAGTCTTAAATGGTTAAGTACTCTATTCTAACTAGGTAAAACTAAAAGTGGTATTTCTTAATTCCCATCCACCTCTAATACTCCATTTGGATATTTTAAGAAGTTATTACATACTATTTTTTTGTGTGGTTGTGTATGTCTTTTAGTTCTTCTTATACACATCAAATGATTTTTTAATTAATTATTTTATTGTAAGAAGGGTAGCTTGGTTTGATACGGAATAAAAATTAATCTAAAATGACCATTCATGTAATTTACAAAAATTATGCAGCCACACATTTTATGAATCCAGATCAAAAGAAGCAGAAAAATAATTCAAGTTACATATACCTTCAAGTCAAAAAAAGAGAAAAATAACTGAAAGGTCAATTGTGAAGTTTGTGTGTTTTTATGTTTTATAGGGTAAATACTGTCAATGTCAGGTTCCTTTTTTAACAACTTTAAGCACAGTTCAGCCTATCCCCATATTTATCTTTAAAGGAAGGATGAAGGTTATTGAAAATTCTGTCTGAAACAATAACTTGCTTCTGTTGATTTAATATTAATAACAAGTGTTACTTGGCGAAATTCGACAAATTTTTTTTTGTAGTAAATATGCTGTTCTCGGCAGTGACATTGTTCAATAAATATTTACTTGGAAATTTACTGTGCGGCTAGTGTAGGCAAACATTTTTTTCTGAGCGCCCCATGATGTTTTGCAAGGCCAGTGACATCACAGAGATATAGCAGCCATGAGCAGAACTTTCACGCATGCTTATTGTAAGATCATTGCAGATATGCTCATCTCTGAGTTTGAAGCAGCAAGAAAAAAAAACAAAAAAAAAATACCATTTCAGCTACTGAGATACACTGAAACCAAAGCCTCTCCTCCAACCCTGTCCATCGAAGTGCTTGACAGTGCTATGCAATATTTTCCCCTATCTGTACCTGCATTTGTTAGTTTCACTCGGGGCTTTTTGATTTCTGTATGTAGGATGTTAGTGAACTTAAAAAGGTACAAATCGGTTCCCAAGCCATAAAGGGTGAAAAACACTACCAAATTTCCATCCCACATTCATTCATTAAAAAAAAAAAAACTTGCTGTATTATTAGTATACTGCATATACTGGAAATTTGTGTACTGGCAGCTTGTGTACGGGCTAAATATGCATGCACTAGCCATGTTCCTGGCAACAGCCTCAACCCAAGCCTTAAAGGAGCCCTTTCCCTTCCCCTCCCATCATCAGAAAACAGAAGGCACTGTTCGAAATAATAAACACGGAATATTTATTATTATTTACAAGGTATTTAAATAATGGCAAACAGCCATACCACGTGCCTGTAAGCTAAGCATGTTCAGGTCCAGCCAGTATTTGGATGGGAGACCAACTAGGAAAAAGCCTGGGTTGCTGGAGGAAGAGGTGTTGGTGAGGCCATTTGATGGGGGGGGGGGGGGGGGGGGGTGACTGAATGTAGATCCCAATGCCCGAGTGCAGTGATGGGGACACTGTGCTGTAAAAATGGTGCCGTCCTTCATATGAGATGTAAAATCAAGATCCTGACTCTCTGTGGTCATTAAAGATCCCTGGATATCCTTTGTAAATGGTATGGTGCATTCCCATGTCCAGGTTAAATTGCCCACCACGACTTGGTCATTTTGATCCTGTAATCATTCCCTGTCTCTAATTGGCTGACTATCTCTCACCCCTTTACCACCTAATAGTTAACGTGGTGAGAGTACTGCTGCAAAATGGCTACACATTTGTGGTGGCTGAAGTGGCTCCCTACTCACTGTGTAAAGTGCTTTAAGTACCTTGAAAAGTGCTATATAAATGTAATGAATTATTATTAAGGTGCTTCTTTCTTCTTGATGGAAGAAGAAAGTGTGAAGCATCTTCCCAGATACATGGGAAACAAAAAAGACGTTCCAACTGAGCCCAGAGCAGTGACAAACAATAGAATGGGCCAGTCCCACACTGCCACTTGTTGGCAAGGCCAATGTGTATCCCAAGATTGGCACAATGGTATATGTTTTATTCACAGTATTTATTGCTGGTTTGTGGCCATTTGTTGTGTTTTGTTTGATGTATTCATTTCATTTGCATCTTTTTTTGTTTGAAGAACAGTGGTACAGTGATTAGCACAGTTCAGATCACATACTTGGCCACAATAATCGATACACCATAGTTGGCAAACATTTCCATAGCCCTCAGGGGCATTTAAAAGCCCACTGAAACCATTTTAATCGAATCAAAACTAGTTCATTTCCTCCTTCCCCCCTGATTGAAAATGCATTTTGCAGGGTTTGGTGAAGTTGCCAAATATTTATGTGATTTCACTGAACGTGAGGCATAGTAAATTCAGCAGGATTCCCTCATCACTATTAACAACAATAAAATGCAATTTTAGATACGTGCAATAATTGTTAAAATTTATCTTTGTTCTTAATTGTATTGTATATTTTTTGGCCTTAGTCTACCTATTTCCAAAATTGTTCTAAAATGATGGTACATAAAAAAGTTAACCAAAACTAAAAATATTGTAAGTCTGGAAGATCAAACCTGAGAGACAAATAGAATGGCTTTGTAGCCTGCTCATGCAGTTGGAGAGCTGAAAAAGACGGGACACTAATTTAGCACAGATAGTGAACACGGAATAGGAGAACAGGGGTGAGAAAGAGAGGAGTGTGAGTGTTGAGGCAGGAGCACAGCGAGACGGAGCAGTAAACCAAACCACAGCTAAGCATGGAGACTCAAGTTCTGGCGCTCTGTAACCAGTATGATCTTTTAAGTCCCACTTTTTACCCATTTTGTTTTGTTTGTTTGTTTTCCTTGTGTACCGACTGGCAGCTGTTTGTGTACCACACTGTTCTTGTGATTTATGGTTACTTTTATACAACAACTGAACATATTCAGTTACCTGCATGTTTATTTAAAACCTAGGCAATTTAAAGAAAATTGGAATTAATTTTTTTTAATAATGTCATCCTTAGTAGGGTTGGTTGGAAAACCATGACTTGGATAGCAAGGGGTATCACTTAACGTTATTAAGGAAAAATAACACATTATACAATGGAAAATTAATTATATGCATTAATATTATAACTTAGTTGTAAAGGGTAAGGAAAAATCCACCATTCAATATACTGAACAAAATGAATCTAATTTATAATTGTGAGGAGTTCAATTATCATTTAGTGGTCAGTTTTCAAAATTTCTAATGACATGAGAGTGGCGCAGCAGAATTAAACAGACACCAGTTAAAGACAGAATTGTCTTCAGAGCTGTACATCAATGCTGCTCAGAGGCAGCACTAGTATGGGACAATCATATTGATGAGACCCTGATCACCTCCATACTCAAAATATCACTGACAGTTAAGCTGTTCAAGCAATCACTTCCTTTGTGTCTTCTGCTGGCCTATATTTCACTTTCTGAATAGGTCTAAAATTCAAAGCCTCCTGTTTTCCTGGCTATGCTCTATTCTTGTACCCAGGACAAGCATGTATCATTTATACTGCTAACCATATTCATATTCCAACGTAACAGAAATTTGACCAAGGAAACTATTTGAGCTACAGGCTGGCAAATGGGACGATTAACATGGAGGAACTGTTACCCACTGAATACTAATGAGAAGGAGGAGAACTGAAGCTAAATAAGGCTGGAAGACCTTCTTCTCAAATACAAAATTAACACAATTGGAAACAATAGTTTGTGATCTGTGATAGGAAACTTTGTTGGTCTGAAGCATTAATTTAAACAAGAAATTGTCTGTGCTAAAATAGCAGAACTGTTAAGATGGCTTCATTGCTATGACAACAGCAATAAGAGTCTGTAGAATTTGTTGCTGGAAGTGGACACATAAGCCTGTACTATTGTTATGGCTTGTTTAGTTATTGTGTATAATCCCACAACCAGAAAGTTTGCACAGGTCTTAATGAATACTACACTAAAATTAGGTGTGGTCAAAGTTGAGGGTGGCACAAATTTTGAAGCCATTTTGGCATTTTTCTTTTTGTACACTTTTGTGTTTGATCTTAGCTGAAATGTGAAGACTTTCAGAGTACTCCCTGGAAAATGTTGTTGTGCCTCCTCTGGCTATGAACTTATATTTGATATTAAACATTAAGTTTCTTGCCTTTAAGTTACTTTTTAGCTGCAAATGGTGTGTTGTGATGGCAGTGATGGTTCTAAGTGTGACCCAGTACTGGCATAGTGTGTTTGCATGTGCTCAAGTGTACACATCACTCTTAAATGTAAATAAAATCATACCATATGACTGGTGTGGCAATTCAGTCTAATCGTTAATTTTTAGTTCAACTGAATAATCCTGCTCCTAAAACACTCTTCCAATTTGAATAAGTAAGCCTGAATGTTTTACCTGATCTCTAATATTAAACCAAAAAAATCTTAAGCCATCCATCCATCCATCCATCCATCCTCTTCCGCTTATCCGGGGTCGGGTCGCGGGGGTAGCAGCTTAAGCAGAGAGGCCCAGACTTCCCTCCCCCCGGCCACTTCTTCCAGCTCTTCTGGGAGAATCCCAAGGCGTTCCCAGGCCAGCCGGGAGACATAGTCCTTCCAGCGTGTCCTGGGTCTTCCCCGGGGCTTCCTGCCGGTTGGACGTGCCCGGAACACCTCACCAGGAAGGCGTCCAGGAGGCATCCTGATCAGATGCCTGAGCCACCTCATCTGACTCCTCTCGATGCGGAGGAGCAGTGGCTCTACTCTGAGCCCCTCCCGGATGACTTCGCTTCTCACCCTATCTTTAAGGGAAAGCCCAGACACCCTGCGGAGGAAACGCATTTCAGCCGCTTGTAGTCGCGATCTTGTTCTTTCGGTCACTACCCATAGCTCATGACCATAGGTGAGGGTAGGAACGTAGATCGACTGGTAAATTGAGAGCTTTGCCTTACGGCTCAGCTCTTTTTTCACCACGACAGACCGATGCAGAGCCCGCATCACTGCGGATGCCGCACCGATCCGCCTGTCAATCTCACAGTCCATTCTTCCCTCACTCGTGAATAAGACACCGAGATACTTGAACTCCTACACTTGGGACAGGATCTCACCCCCAACCCTAAGAGGGCACTCCACCCTTTTCCGGCTGAGGACCATGGTCTCGGATTTGGAGGTGCTAATTCTCATCCCAGCTGCTTCACACTCAGCTGCGAACCGCTCCAGAGAGAGCTGAAGATAACGGCCTGATGAAGCAAACAGGACAACATCATCTGCAAAAAGCAGTGATCCAATCCTGAGTCCACCAAACCGGACCCCTTCAACACCCTGGCTGTGCCTAGAAATTCTGTCCATAAAAGTTATGAACAGAATCGGTGACAAAGGGCAGCCCTGGCGGAGTCCAACTCTCACTGGAAACGGGCTCAACTTACTGCCGGCAATGCGGACCAAGCTCTGACACCGGTTGTACAGGGACCGAACAGCCTTTATCAGGGGTCCGGTACCCCATACTCCCAGAGCACCCCCCACAGGATTCCCCGAGGGACACGGTCGAACGCCTTTTCCAAGTCCACAAAACACATGTAGACTGGTTGGGCAAACTCCCATGCACCCTCCAGGATTCTGCTAAGGGTGTAGAGCTGGTCCACTGTTCTGCGACCAGGACGAAAACCACACTGTTCCTCCTAAATCCGAGGTTCGACTATCCGACGGACCCTTCTCTCCAGAACCCCCGAATAGACTTTTCCAGGGAGGCTGAGGAGTGTGATCCCTCTGTAGTTGGAACACACCCTCCGGTCCCCCTTTTTAAAGAGGGGGACCACCACCCCGATCTGCCAATCCAGAGGCACTGTCCCCGATGTCCATGCAATGTTGCAGAGACGTGTCAACCAAGACAGTCCTACACCATCCAGAGCCTTAAGGAACTCCGGGCGTATCTCATCCACCCCCGGGGCCCTGCCACCAAGGAGTTTTTCGACCACCTCGGTGACTTCAGTCCCAGAGATGGGAGAGCCCACCTCAGAGTCCCCAGGCTCTGCTTCCTCATTGGAAGGCATGTTAGTGGGATTGAGGAGGTCTTCGAAGTACTCCCCCCACCGACCCACAACGTCCTAAGTCGAGGTCAGCAGCGCACCATCCCCACCATATACAGTCTTGACACTGCACTGCTTCCCCCTCCTGAGACGCCGGACGGTGGACCAGAATCTTCTCGAAGCCGTCCAAAAGTCGTTCTCCATGGCCTCTCCAAACTCCTCTCATGCCCGAGTTTTTGCCTCAGCAACAACCGAAGCCGCATTCCGCTTGGCCTGCCGGTACCTATCAGCTGCTTCCAGAGACCCACAGGACAAAAAAGGTCCTATAGGACTCCTTCTTCAGCTTGACGGCATCCCTCACCGCCGGTGTCCACCAACGGGTTCGGGGATTGCCGCCACGACAGGCACCGACCACCTTGCGGCCACAGCTCTGGTCAGCCGCCTCAACAATAGAGGCACGGAACATGGCCCATTCGAACTCAGTGTCCCCCACCTCCCTCGGGACGTGGTTGAAGTTCTGCCGGATGTGGGAGTTGAAGCCACTTCTGACAGGGGACTCTGCCAGCCGTTCCCAGCAGACCCTCACAACACGTTTGGGCCTACCAGGTCTGACCGGCATCTTCCCCTACCATTGAAGCCAACTCACCACCAGGTGGTGATCAGTTGACAGCTCCGCCCCTCTCTTCACCCGAGTGTCCAAGACATATGGCCGCAAGTTCGATGACACGACCACAAAGTCGATCATCGAACTGATGCCTAGGGTGTCCTGGTACCAAGTGCACATATGAACACCCTTATGCTTGAACATAGTGTTCGTTATGGACAATGCGTGATGAGCACAGAAGTCCAATAACAAAACACCGCCATTCCTCCCAATCACGCCCTTCCAGGTCTCACTGTCATTGCCCACGTGAGTATTGAAGTCTCCCAGCAAAACAAGGGAATCCCCAGAAGGTATGCCCTCTAGCACCCCCTCCAGAGACTCTAAAAAGGGTGGATACTCCAAACTGCTGTTCGCCGCATACGCACAAACAACAGTCAGGACCCTTCCCCCCACCCAAAGGCAGAGGGAGGCCACCCTCTCGTCCACCGGGGTAAACCCCAATGCACAGGCTCCAAGTCAGGGGGCAATAAGTATGCCCACACCTGCTCGGCGCCTGTCAACGGGGGCAACTCCAGAGTGGTAGAGAGTCCAGCCCCTCTCAAGGAGATTGGTTCCAGAGTCCAAGCTGTGCGTCGAGGTGAGTCCGACTATATCTAGCCGGAACCTCTCGACCTCGCGCACTAGCTCAGGCTCCTTCCCCTTCAGAGAGGTGACATTCCACGTCCCAAGAGCCAGTTTCTGTAGCCGAGGACCAGACCGCCAAGGTCCCCGCCTTCGGCCACCACCCAACTCACACTGCACCCAACCTCCTTGGCCTCTCCCATAGGTGGTGAGCCCATGGGAAGGAGGACCCACGTTACCTCTTCGGATTGTGCCCGGCCGAGCCCCATGGGTGCAGGCCCGGCCACCAGGTGCTCGCCATCGAGCCCCACCTCCAGGCCTGGCTCCAGAGGGGGGCCCCGGTGACCCGCGTCCGGGCAAGGGAAAACGTCGTCCAAGGTTTTTGTTCTTCATCGGAGGTTTGTTGAACCACTCTTTGTCTCATCCCTCACCTAGGACCAGTTTGCCTTGAGTGGCCCTACCAGGGGCATAAAGCCCGGGACAACATAGCTCCTAGGATCATTGGAACACGTAAACCCCTCTACCACGATAAGGTGACGGTTCAAGGAGGGGAAAAATCTTAAGCCTTGATCATAAATTTGACCTGATGTTTATTAGCCCAGAACTAAGAATCATGACAATATATATTTACTAGCTGTGCTATCTGTATAGAAGAGTTTGAAATCTATGCAATCAACATAGACCTCACCGTTAATGTTTCCCATGTACTCTGCAATGCATATTACAAGTGACATCAAGGGCCTTTTGAACTAGAAGAAAAGGGCTTTTAAAGATGGTGATCAGCATGAGCTCAAGCACGTGCAGAAGGAACTCCGAGTCCAGCTCAGGGTGGCGAAGGAGTAGTACAGGAGAAAGCTGGAGCAGACGTTGCAGAATAACAGCATGAAGGAAGTGTGGGATTGGATGAAGATCATCACTGGCTGCAGCTCAAAGCGAGGTGCCACCATCGAGAGAGATGTGGAGAGAGCAAACCAGATGAACAACTTCTTTAACAGGTTTGACCACCCTAATCCACTCTCACCTCGGAGTACTGCACCCTTCACCCATCCTTCTGCTGATACCAGCATAGGAGAGACATCCCACTGACAATTAAAGCAGCCCAGGTAAGCAGAGAGATGAGGAGACTTTGTGCCAGCAAAGCAGTGGATCCAGATGGAGTATCACCACGACTGCTGAAGGCCTGTGCGTTGGAGCTGGGGAGTCCTCTACAGCGCATCGTCAACCTGAGCCTGGAACAGGGGAGAGTCCCGAGGCTTTGGAAAACATCTTGCATCACCCCAGTCCCAAAGGTATCACGTCCTAATGAGCTGAATGACTTCCGGCCTGTCGCTCTGACGTCACATGTGATGAAGACCATGGAGTGGCTGCTGCTTCACCACCGGAGGCCACAGGTCCACCACGCCCTCGACCCTCTGCAGTTCGCATATCAGGAGAAGGTGGGAGCGGAGGATGCCATCATCTACATGCTACACTGATCCCTCTCCCACTTGGACAGAGGCTGTGGTGCTGTAAGAATTATGTTTCTGGACTTCTCTAGCGCCTTCAACACCATCCAACCTCTGCTCCTTAGAGACAAGTTGACAGAGATGGGAGTAGATTCATACCTGGTGCCATGGATTGTGGACTATCTTACAGACAGACCTCAGTGTGTGCGTCTCAGGAACTGCAGGTCTGACATTGTGGTCAGCAACACAGGAGCGCCGCAGGGAACTGTACTTTCTCTGGTCCTGTTCAGCCTATATACATCGGACTTCCAATACAACTCAGAGTCCTGCTACGTGCAAAAGTTCGCTGATGACACTGCTATCATGGGCTGCATCAAGAGTGGGCAGGAGGAGGAGTATAGGAACCTAATCAAGGACTTTGTTAAATGGTGTGACTCAAACCACCTACAACTGAACACCAGCAAAACCAAGGAGCTGGTGGTGGATTTTAGGAGGATCAGACCCCTCATGGACCTCATGATTATCAGAGGTGACTGTGTGGAGAGGGTACAAACCTATAAATATCTGGGAGTGCAGCAGGATGATAAATTGGACTGGACTGCCAATACTGATGCTCTGTGGAAGAAAGGGCAGAGCCGACTATACTTCCTTAGAAGGTTGGCGTCTTTCAACATCTGCAATAAGATGCTGCAGATGTTCTATCAGACGGTTGTGGCGAGCGCCCTCTTCTATGCAGTGGTGTGTTGGGGAAGCAACATAAAGAAGAGGGACACCTCACGCCTGGACAAACTGGTGAGGAAGGCAGGCTCGATTGTAGGCATGGAGCTAGACAGTTTGACATCCGTGGCAGAGCAACGGGCGCTGAGCAGGCTTATGTCAATCATGGAGAATCCACTGCATCCACGGAACAGTATCATCTCCAGACAGAGGAGCAGCTTCAGCGACAGACTGCTGTCAATGTCCTGCTCCACTGACAGACTGAGGAGATCGTTCCTTCCCCACACTATGTGACTCTTCAGTTCTACCCAGGGAGGTAAACGTTAACATTATACAAAGTTATTGTCTGTTATACCTGCATTTTTATCACTCTTTAAATTTATTTCTTTTTTTTATCAGTATGTTGCTGCTGGAGTATGTGAATTTCCCCTTGTGATTAATAAAGTATCTATCTATCTATCTATCTATCTATCTATCTATCTATCTATCTATCTATCTATCTATCTATCTATCTATCTCTTGTAATAAAGGTGCTATATTGTGCCTGACCCGGCACAGTTTTGACCCAGGAGGCATGTATAAAATTAAATGACTTTTATTTTTCTTCAGCTGGAGGGCACGTCTTCCCTGTAATTCCTCCAGCCACAACACAGTCCCAAGCACAAATAAACCACAACAGCACTATCCTGTCTTCCATCACCACTCCTCCACAAGCTTTGTCCTCCTCCTCCCGACTCTGGCCGCTGAGTGGAGGTTGCTGGTTCCCTTTTATCAGGCACCCGGAATTGCTCCAGGTGGTTGATTGGTGACATTCGGCTGCATCTCCGGGTAAGGCGAAACCAGTGCCCAAAAGGGGCCAGCCGCTCCTGTTGCAGCACCCCTTGGTGGTGCCTACGGAACCCCACAGAGCTGCACAGAACTCCAACCCCCATGAAGCCCTGGGGGAGTCCAAGGTACCGCTGCAACCCAGGGATGCTGCCATCTGGCATCCAGGGGGAGATACTGGGCTTCCCACCCTTGTCCCCCTGGCAGTTGTGGTGAAGGGGCGTCCCAGCCAGGCATGGACCCCGGCCATCTGTCACACTCTACATGTCTCTTTTGTATACCATTTGATATTGTATTCATAAAAGCAATGTTAATGTCTGGGTTGTGCCGTCTTTTGGAATGACTCATATGCCATTTGTTATGGGATTCATAAAAGTAGTTTTAATGTCTGTGATACACCATCTGTTGGAATGACAAATGCAATGCATATGTCTCTGATACTGTATAGGCCATTTGCTATGGGATTTGTAAAAGCAGTGTTAATGTCTGTAATGTGCCATCTGCTGGAATGACAAATGCAATGCATATGTCTCTGTTATATGCCATGTCCAAATTGCATCATCTGTTGGAACAACTCATTCCATTTGTTATGGGATTCACAAAAGCACTTTTAATGTCTATGATCTGTTGGAATGGAAAATGCAATACATTTGTCTCTTTTATATGCCACTTGTTATAGGATTTGTAAAAGCAATGTTGATGTCTGTGATGTGCCATCTGTTGGAATGACAAATGCAATGCATATGTGTCTGTTATATGCCATTTAATATGAGATTTGTAAGAGCAATGTTAATGTTTGTGATGTGCCATCTTTTGGAGTGACAGAGACATAGAAACTGGACTGACACACATACACACATCCTTTTATTAAGGTGGTGTGGACTATAGCCGGCCATTCATCCCGGCCAATATCCCCAGGCCGCCAGAGGGAGCCCTCCCTGCGACATGGAGATGCCCCGAATTCCAGCAGGGCATCATGGACTATGGAGTTTTCCTGTACAGCCCTGCTGGATAACGTTGAGGCCACCAGGGGTCACTGCAGAGAGGCCCAGGGACTGTTATTTGCTCTATAACCCAGAAGTACATCTTAGTCACAGCGACAGGGGAAATGACGTACTTCTGGGATGAAGAAGTGGAGTTTTGATCAGACCCGGAAGTGCTAGGAAGTCACATGGACTGAGGGTTCAGAAGCACTTCCGGGTCATGGACTATAAAAGACTGTGAGAGATCTCAGACGGACGAGCTGAGTCGGGAGGAAGGGTGGCAACGCGTCTGGGAGTAGAAGGATTGATTAGTGTATTGTATTGATTAATATTAATGAGTATAGTGGAGTGGAGGGTGCTTTGTGCACTATTTTGTCCTAATAAATATTATTATTGGACTTTTAGCTGGTGTCTGGCATCTGGTCTGAGGGTTCAAGGGGACGACAGCGTGCCCTATCTGTCACAGTGGATATTTATGTGTGTTTTCTTAAGATTATTGTGAATACTAAGCAGTACCCCCCATGCAGTATAAATATTTTGTAGAGGTATAAGAAGCTGATTTAACTTCTGGATAGTACATACAGTGGATTCAGAAAATGTTCAGACCCCTTCACTTTCTGCACACTATTGGGTTGTAGACTTAATAGTAAAAGGATACATGTGCCATTTTTGCCCATCAATCTACACTCAGTGACCCATAATGACAAAGTGAAGACATGTTTTCATAATGGTTTGTAAATTTATTAAAAGTTAAAAACTGAAACCTCTCATTATGTAAGTATTCAAAGCCTTTGCAGTGACACTACAAATTGTGGGCAGGTACTTTACAGGAATGAGATAACTATGTCCTTACTAGCACTTCTCCTGCTTTATATTTGAATAGTTGAAATTTGACCTTCTTTATACCTTCTCCCAAAGTTTAAATATACAGTCACAGAACCTTCACCCTCAGCTTTAGAAAACATGACTCTCTCCATGTAGTTAGACTTTGATAAAAGACATTGTAAATGAAGACTGGGCAAAGGAAGTAGGGATGTTCCAAGAGAACAGGTGTATAAACATGACAAATACTTACAGTACAAATAGTCAACACACCAAAATCAGTGCAAGTAATTAAAATATAACATTTGAACACATAACTTGCCGTTACGAAAATATAAGCACTCTGACATAGCAAGAGCATACAACAGAAAATTTTTACCTCTGCATATTCAGTGGCCAACTGAAAGAAAAGAGCTTTTAAAGCAAATATTTAACTTTATGCATTTTTTTCTTGAGTAAACCTAACAAGTCTGAAGAATTTTACATACTGTGGTTTGTGGGGGAGCAGGTTTGACAAACTATATAGCATTGATTTTTTACCTAAACAGTAGACCGGTCACTGAAAAATGAATGATAGTGCAAAGATGTCAGAGTAGTTAAGGAAATATAAATTATGCATAAATACAGTTTAGAAATGTAAAGAAATATCCTTTGTTAATTGAAGACTGTGAATCACTAAGTGACAATGTCTTAATTTTAATCATATTGGATCATAGCAGTTAGTTATCAAGGAATGCATCTGTCACCACATGGACTTGTGAATGTAATACTGTCTGGTGTCACCAAGAGACGGCACTATATTGTAGCCATTATAACTGTTGATTAACCTTAAGCACACCACCAAACTAATGGTTTTCTATCCATTTATTTTTTGTTAACCTTCTTATCCAGGGCAGGGTGGTAGGTCAACTGGAGCCTATCCCAGAAATTATCTGGCACAAGGCAGGAACAATCCCTGAACAGGGCACCAGTCCACTGCAGTGTGAACATACAAACACACACTAGGGCCAATTTAAAAATGCCACTTCACCTCACCTGCATGTCTTTGGACTGTTGAAGGAAACCAAAGCACCCGAAGGAAATCCCATGGAGATAAGGTGAGAACATGCACGCTCCACACAGGGAGTACCTGGGTAGGGAAACTCTGGTTTCCTTATCGCACAACAACAGGGCTACCACTGCACCATCGAAAAGCCAGAAATTACAAAGTGAGTGGCCCTGGAAGTAAACTGGATGAGCAAGCAATTAACTGTTCCAGTGGAGTAGTCCGCCTTGAAGCTTTGCGTGGCTCGATTTAATTACGTTTAACTAGGGTAAGTTTAGCACCTCTTGATTTCATAACGACCAGAAGTGGTATCCCCCTTGAAGGTATGAGCAGTTACAGACCCCGATGGATTTGCTCCTGGTGCTACCACTAACAGTTAAAAAAAAAATAATTAAGGCTAGAACATTTAATAATGAGAGCCAAAGCATCATGACTAAAGTGAATAATAGAGATGCACTGTAAACATTTTAGAATGTACCGTACATTTAAAGGAACTTTTCAACTGTATTTCTTAAGTCAGAGAAGAGGTAAGCTTTTTCCCTCTGATAACTAACCAAAATTGATTTAAAAACACATATGTCAGCTCCTAAACCAATAAAACTAATATTTCTCAGTCCTGAAACAATACAATGAAAAAACTAAATATCTCTATTATATAAAAAAAATCTTGGGACAAGACAAGACTTTTTAGCCTGGGACAAGACATGACTTTTTCAGAGAGTCCTGCAAAACAAGACTTTGTGTCAAGAGATTTAACCACACCCAGGGCCAGAAATAAAGGACAAAGAGTAGATGACAAAGTAGAATGTCATAAAGAGGTTCAAAAACGTTGCCACAATACATATGCAGAGCAGGTTAGAGAAATGAAAGTACTAAAATTCGAAAGTCTCAGAAAAAGGAAAGTAAAGATCACATTAGCGCAAACAAACGGAAATTATTATTCGGTGAAATAACGGAACAGCAAAAACAGATTGAATATATTGTTTGGATTTAAACTTTAAGTCAGAGACTTGTAGATCATCTAATTCATGTTGCCATCAGGGAATAGTAGTGTTTCTTCCCAATGAAGAGGCGTATCCGCGAGAATTAAAAGATTTGTTGTTTGTGAAAGTGAAATCCAAATATGCGAGCAGCAGAGACACAAAGTGGCTGGTGCATAGTGCAGGCCGGGGTCTTGGCGAGCAAAGCAAGCAGGGGACAAAGCCCCGTAGTATGAATATATAATGAAAATGACTGCTGGCCCTACCAGTATAGAAATGCATTTAAATTGTAAATCAAGGTTTATCAAAACTTTTTCTTGTCTTTTCCCAAATACAAAACATGTTAGGTATGTGTGCTTAGAATTTTAGGGTGAACACGTTTCTATTAAGCGCATTTTAACTTAACTTGTTTGATGTTAAAGAATTTCAGAGAATGCAAAATGGAGGTCTGCTCAGTGAAGTGGAGACAAGGAAAAATGTACTATTTGGTGGCTTAAGCAGTGGTATAAGTAACAAAAAGAAATTGATGGAGTGGCACAGTGTGGCGGATGCACTCAAATATTCAAGTTTAGAAAGTTGCACAGTGCATGAAATAAAAAGAAGTGGTCAGATACTGTATCAAAGTCGACATGAAAAAGCAAGTCACAGCCCACCATCTGAGTGTCAACACCACTGGAGGTTCACACTGGTTGAGTAGCAAGCTTATAACCGCCATTTTACCACCGCCCGAGCCTGAGAGTGAAGATCATTATAACATTGCTCTTGTTCAGTCAGTGGGTTGGCGAGTGGGATGAGAAGCCATGTCTTCAGCGGATACCCACTGTCAGCTAAGTAATCATATTATATTGTTACATCATACAGATAACTTACAATTTTGACCAAAAGGGTAATATTAAATGTGTCATTTTACAGAGAAGCCAGCCTTCATACACAACACCATTTCAAGTTTGTTCCCAGCACTACTATTTCTCAGAATTAATGAATCATGAGTTGAGCCAGGCCATTTCACCACAATATTAATGAGATGCATTTTCGCATCACAGATAATTTGTACATTAATAGAGTAGAAATGCTTTCTTTTTACATAAGAAAATTAATTCTCTGACGGCGCCTATAACAATGTGTGTGCATTCAACTCCTCAGATTACATTTGGAAAACTGGAAGATGCTGCGAATTGCGCTTTGATGTTTGCCTGCTAAACCACAGTGTAAGGAAATCTTATATATCTGGATGACAAGCGGATAATACCATCCCATACAGCTGGCATACCATACTCTGTGATGACTAAGAAATACCTGATTGGTCAGCCAGTTCATGTTGAAAAGCTCCCGTGGCTAAAAACCCGAAAGTGGAAAGAACTTGCAATGGAGCAGGTAGAGCACAATTCCTCAAAGTCTGTCTTTGTAAAGCTGGTGCCAGTTCAGCACACAGCTCTAAGAGGATAGTTCTTGGAAATCTAAATTGATTTAGAAGCCAGTCATCATTATGGAACAAGAAATCCATGCTCCCTTCTAATTTTTTTTCATTTTCCATTATATTTTTCCATTTTTTTCCTTCTAGCAACACTACAGCAGACATGGTAATTGGAACAGTTTGGCCACTCCATACATCATTATATTGTTACAGATTGTTTACAATCAAGTGCCCTAAATTTGTAAACGATATGTATTTGGTAAAGCAAGAGTCAAGGATGTAAATCTAAAAAAGAAAGGTAAACCACACAGAAACAGTAGCACTGCTTTGACGCTGGGTGCCGCCATTTACAAAACCTAGGAGAAACATGCATATGCATTGTTTGGGGCTGCCATGAAAAAATGCAAAGTGTTACATCTCAATGTGAGTGTGAAAATGGGCGTAAGCAAAATTTTTGTGTGTACGCACCGTTATACATGAGGCCCCTGGTGTTCTGAGTTTACATCCAGCAATACAGTCATTACTTCTCCCTCCAATGCCATTTCCAGGTCTGCTGCTTTTGTGCTCTCCTATCATTTATTGTGATGGGCTGCCAAGCACAGCTGAGTGTGATATGTCCATTTTTAGGTGTGTGTCCCTGTAAGACACGTTGTTTGATATCACCAGTGCAATGTAAGCCAGTGCTATACAATGATCAGTGTTTACAATTGTTGATACTTTCTAAATCTTTTGTGCATGCTTGTTAATTAGTAATCACTTTTAGGTTTTAAGACACTCCAATTGTATCATTCCCTGCTTTGACCCATACTAGTTTCATCCTCTGGTCCATGGAGTGCTAGGCTATGTGCTCAACAAATGGCATTAATGCTTATTTTTGTTGCTGTTTTAATTAGCTAGATGCTAATCTTAGAAGGAATGGCCGCTATGCCACACCTTTTTAGTTGAGTCCCACTGTGGCTGGCATTGAAACTGTTCATTTGAATAACAGTTTTCCAACTCGGACCACTCTGTCTTCTGGTGCACACTGCTGTCAGAACTGTAATGTGTCTGTAATGTGAACAAAATGTATAACACAAGACAAGAAAAGATTTGGGGCAGCAGCGGATAACCACAGTTATTAACCTGGAATTCTAATGTCAAAAATGTAGCTGTCTTCAGCTGTAGGTCTGCCCTCTTCTGCTGTTTGTCTCCAAATCACGACTACTTCCTGTTTCTGGTTGCATTTATAGCAGAGGAGGCAGAAGGGGAGAAACTACAGTTGGAGTAAGGAGTTTTCTTCTGGTTCTCTATCCTCCAAGCAAAAAGTGGAAAAGGAAGATAGGGAACCAGCTGAGAAACTTCCGATCCTTTCCTTGAGTACCCTTAAAGTAATTTCCTGGTGTAATTGACAGTGTACAGGGTCATTGAACACATTTTATAAGTGGTCAGAAACTTGTAAATAACTCATGAAAGAATAAAGTTACGTTAAAACCAAGCACACCATTGTTTTTCTTGTGAAATTCCCAATAAGTTTGATGTGTCACATGACCCTCTTCCTATTGAAAAAACAAAAGTTGGATCCAAAATGGCCGACTTCAAAATGGCCACCATGGTCACCACCCATCTTGAAAAGTTTTCCCCCTCACATATACTAATGTGCCACAAACAGGAAGTTAATATCACCAACCATCCCCATTTTATTAAGGTGTATCCATATAAATGGCCCACCCTGTATTTTATTTGCATATAGTGCATAATGTTTTCCTTTTTTTTTCCACATTATATTTTGTGTATATGTTGATTTTTGGTTTTCCCACCAGAAATGTGTCAGTTAGGTTAATTGATGATTCTAAATTAGAGTGTACATAGCTGGACCCTGTAACTCACTGGCACCCTGTCGGAGCCTTTCAACCTGTGCTGCTGGGAAAGACTCTGGATGACACCCCTCAATGACCCTGTACTAAGAAAAAACAGTTTACAGAATGTTACATTTTTAATTATTGTATATCTTGCTTAGTAATAAACTGTATTACTTTTGTAGCACTTTGTAGTAGCAAATAGTTTCTTCTGATAACATAAAAACATTGCTGTAGTCCTACTTATTTGTCTAAATGTTGTTATTCTTTATAGATTGTATTCTTTAAAAGAACTAAGGAGCAAAAAATCTTTTCTTTAAATAAATTATAAACATAATGATGGATAAAATAGTGCTGGTTGCTATATCTGGCTTTCTTTATTAAAGATAAAAAATCTTTTTAGTATTTGCCAAAGTTAGAGAATTATTACATAACATTTGCCTCTATATGCATACTAAGAAAAACAGAATACTTGGACACATTAGTCACTGAGGAAATTTTGTGTAACTTTCAACAAACATTTAACTGTACAGTATTCTGAGATAAGTACACTTCATGTTGGAAACTGAACAGAATAGGAACATTTTAGTTTTAAAAACTTTAACGACCAAGTTATTATATATTTCATATTGTTCTCAGCCTTTACCAAAAACTTGTACTTATTCTTCAGAATCACACAATGCCTCAACATAGAACAGAAGTGCAAAAAATGAAGGTCTGTAGTCTGACCTAGATGAAGCACTTCTTTAAAAGAACACACAAACAAAGCATCCCACACAGTCGAGCTGCAAGCAGACAAAAATGTGGTGGAGGTGGAGGAGGTAGGTGCTTTTTCCTCATTGCTTCAGTTTTCATTTACAGTACTTTCAATGATTATATCTGGAAAATCAACTGTGAAAATGTCATGAAATTGCAGATTTATTTTGCGATTATACTGTATTTGGTCTTTAACCAGTTCTGGCTGGTACTGTCACTGCCTATGGCACAGATCATTTGTTATCTTTTGTAAGAAAACAAAAAAATAAGCAGAATCCATTGATGAGATTGCTAGGCAAGGAGAATAGCACTAGGTGCAGTGCCCTCCATAATGTCTGGGACAAAGATACTGAACATTTGATTTCTCCACAGTTTAAAATTACAAGTCAAACAATTCAGACATCATTAAGTGCTCAGTGCAGACTTTCACTTAAGAGTACCTGCAAACATTTTTGTCATTCCATTTACAGATTCCAACACTTTTTTTCTACATGGTCCCCCCATTTCAGGGCCTCATAATGGTTGGGAAAACTGGTGTCACAGGTGTTTGTAATTCGTCAGGTGTGTTTCATTGCTTTGTTAGTGCAACCATTGATACCTGGGCTTGCTTCTGTCCTTTGGAGTCTGTACTTACCACTATTCAACATCAAGACTACAGCTGTGTAAATGAAAAGATGCCATTATGAAGTTGAAAAATGACAAGAAATCCATTAGAGAAGTTGAAAAATGACAAGAAATCCATTAGAGATCTCAATAAAACCTTAGGATTACCTAAATCATCTGTCTATATAATCATTATGAAGAAAGAACGCACTGGTTAACTCAGTAATCACAAAGGGACTAGTAGGCCAAAGAAGACTTCCACTGCTGATTACAGACGAATCCTCACTATAGTAAAGAGAAAGCCACAAACACCTAAGTCACAGATCAGAAACAGTCTTCAGGAGGCAGATGTGGATGTGTTAGAGACGACTATCTACAGAAAACTTCATGAAAAGAAATAAAGAGGCCACACTGCAAGATGCAAACCACTAGTTAGCCACAAAAACAGAATGGCCAGACTACAGTTTGTGACAAAGAACATAAAGAGCCTGCAGATTTCTGGAAAAATGTGTTGTGGTCAGACAACACAAAGATGAACCTGTATGAGAGTGATGGCAAGAGCAAAGTCTAGAGATGAAAAGGAACTGCCCAAGATCCAAAGCAGACCACCTCATCTGTTAAACATGGTGGTGAGGGTGTTATGCCTTACACTACAAAAATGAAATCTAAGCAAGGGAAAAGTATGTCTATCATGACATTAAATCTTGTTTTTACTTATTGTAAGAATTGTTGACTTATCAAAACAAAATTGTATTTACGATTATTTAGCTTACTTTAAGAAACCTTATAAAAGTACATTTTACTTGCCCCATTGGGTGGGACTGGACTGGTTCCCATTTAAAGTGTTTTTTGTCTAGATTTTACATATGCATTTTTTTTGCAGTGTGGGCATGTATGGCTGCCACAGGTATTAATAATAATAATAATACTTTGTATTTATATAGCTCTCTTCTCACTACTCAAAGCGCTCAGCAATTGCAGGTTAAGGTCCTTGCTCAAGGGCCCAACAGAGCAGAGTTCCTACTGGCATTTACAGGATTCAAACCGGCAATCTTCCGATTGACAATGCAGATCCCTAGAGTCAGAGCCACCACTCCACCCAGCCACACAGGTATTGGCACACTTATCTTCATTGATGATGGAACTGCTGATAGTACTTGCACAATGAATTCTGAGGTATATAGAAATATCTTATCTGCTCAAGTTCCAGTAAATATCTCCAATCTCACTGAACAGCACTTCATCCTACAACAACATAATGATCCAAACATACTGCTAAGGCAACATAGGAGTTTGTCACAGATAAAAAATGGAAAATATTTGAATGGCCAAGCCAATCACCCGATTTAAATCCAGTTGAGCATACCTTCCATATGATGAAGAGAAAACGTAAGGGGACAAGCCCCCAAAACAGGACCTGAAGATCGCTGCATAAGAGGCTTGGCAGAGCATCACTAAAGAAGACACTGGTGATATCTATGAATCACAGACTTGAAGCAGTCATTGCATGCAAGAGATGTGCAACAAAGAACTAAATATGATGGCTTTAATAGACCTGCCATTGCTATGTCCCAAACATTATGGTGCCCTGAAATGGGGGGACCATGTAGAATAAGTGTTGTCATTTCTAGGTGGTGTGACTGAAATGTATGCACATACCCTTAAATAGCAATGTCTGCAATGTGCACTTTAATCCTGTCTGAATTGTTTGATCTCTAATTTTAAACTGTGGAGCAGAGGAGTAAATCAAGGAAAAATGTTTGTACATCTCTACATTTGTCTCAAACATTATGGAGGGCACTGTAAATTCAGTAGTAGTACACTGAGTGCATAGAAAGGTACACCCAAATGTTTTGGATTACATTTGGTTAACATTAAGAAAAAAAAAACATTACCTTGCCACCATATTGATGCTTTCTGCTTATTTTCCTTTTACTGTTAATCAAATGTAAATCTTTACACTTTCATCTTTAGGTTGATGCGTAACTTCTTTTTAAAAAATATATATAAACCATTTATTCATTTTAAGACTACTTTAAAATACAGCTTTACTGGAAAAAGAAACCACTAGCTGTCAATTCTTAAATTTCAATCCCAACACAAGCTGTCACCAATAACTCTATTATCCATATGAACTCTGTTTTTCTCATCATTTTGTCAAAATGGGTGGCATTCACAGTGGTTAAAATGGAAAAATCATACTCCAGGGACATGGCCCTGAAACTTAGCCCATCAACCCTCACGTGTGGAGGTTTCATGTTCTTTCATTGTCCGTTTCCCCAGGTTCCCCAGTTTCTTCCCACCTCATAAAGACATGCAGGTTAGCTTAATTGGCTACACTAAATTGGCTCTGTATGGGTAATTATTCACACTGGGATTACCCTATCCTGAGGATTATGACCATGTACTCGAAAAAAAATGTGTTCAAATAGAGGGATTCATGGGCTTGCTTAAAATGCCGCCATATCCTATGGGCTGGTCATTATTTTTGGATAACAGTGTTCTCATTGTTTTATTTTTCTATAAATTTGTGCATATGAATAGTAAAATTCTTTTAGTCAATGCAGTTTTTTTGTAAATACATTATTTTAAATTCAGCACAGCATGATCCAGACAATTTGTTTGAAAGTGTTTCATTACAATGGAAAATCATACTTCATCTATCACTGATGTAGGCTGTATACTGCCAAGGTATTTAAACCTCATAAATGGAATGGTAATTATTAACTTACATTTTTATTAATTTACTTTAATAATCTTAAGAATTTCCAATTTAATATCTTCCTGTAGTTGATTTAATGCTGTGGCAGACTCCTTGCATTTAGCTGTCTTCATATATTTGATTTTCTGCTATGGCCTAAAGCTATCAACATCATAGTGTATCCTTTAAAAAATGATTTGAGATCTTAAAGGATAAGTATGATATTTTTCACAATTGTGTCATACATCCATTTTCCCTGAAAACATCTGCTCTTTAGTGAAGCATCATTTCATAAATTTAAATTAAAAAAAAACCTACCTCAGGATGTTATAGTACTCGTCCGTCAAACACCAGATAGACCAAAAGCCTTTAAAACCTAATTAATATGTCCACTTCAAAGCTGAGAATGTCCCAAGTGTTGATTCACATTTTAAGATTATACACATATGTAAAAAGAACATATTCATTTCATTTAAAAAAAAAATATATATATATTTTGACGAGACAGCTGTCCTTTTCGCTTCATCTTCATTTCATACCCTTTCCCCATCTTTTTATCCCCAGCATTTTTAATATTGTAAGTGACATTTTCAGTTTAAGCTGAAAGGATCTGTCAGTCAGGTCAGGTCAGGTTGGGGAGCATGCACTGGTACAGTGTGTTGCTGCACCCACCACACAATGAAACAGCTCTGGGTCCTGGATGGCAACCCATCTATCTGTCGCAGCCAGGTGTTACATGGTGGTCCTCTTGGCCTGGTCCAGTCGCTCGGGTTATCAACAATAACAATCCTGCAAGCTGGATCACCCTCAGGGATCCGTGCCACATGGCCGTAGTACCGTAACTGACGCTCCCTCACGATGCAGGTAATGTGCCTTATTCAGGACTTCGTGAGCAACCACTAATTCGACACAAAGTCAACCCAGTGGTACCCAAGGATTCTCCGAAAAGACACAGTACTGAAGGAGTCCAGTCTTTGTCTCAGGTCCCTGGATAGCGTCCATGTCTCACAACCATATAGCAAAATAGAAAGCACCAGGACTCTAAAGACTTGGACCTTAGTCCTTTTACCATTATATCGGAAGCGCTACACACCCCTTTCCAGCGACTTCATGACCCTGCATGTATTCCACTCTGTCTACTGACTCTTGCAGTTGATGACAATTTTCACGTGAAAGCACATTGATTTTTAAGTATTTGTTCAGTATACACATTACAAATCAGTAAACCTGTCTCATGTATTAAGTGTGCCTTTTATCACATTTAAATCCCCTTTCCCCACCTCAAGGCTATATTATGCCAAATTGGCAGCATAATTTAATACGGCCCAATTTTTTTTTTGTTCTGATGTCTAGATCACACTCTCATTTAAAATTTCATCAAGTAAGAAGACTATGATTTTCTTCTATCAAATTAAGTAATGGAAACAAGTATATTACCTTCGTTTTAAATTTTACAGGTATGTTACTAATAAATCTGAGGCTGTATAACTCCTAGTCATTGGGTGAATTACAGAGGTATAAATTAACCAAACACACTTTCTCTGTAATCAGTGCAGTTTTGTAGTGTAAGTACCACAGTGAATAGAAAGGCATCCCAAAGGGGATGGAGGATGATTCCTTGCACAGCCTGGACGCCACAATAAAGGAAAACGGATGGATGGGATTTCCAGCCAGGAGGGAATAGGAGCCCTTATCCACATGGGAGGCCAATATAATGGAAGGAATGGGGGAAGCAACAATATTTAGTTCCTTTATTCCCTAGTACCCTAGATGGCAGCAGCCCTGAGTTGGATTCCTACATGGACACCTACAGGGCATGGTGGGACTTGTATTCCACTGTAGCAGCCCTGCTCGGTTCCATGGGGAGCTGCCAGGATAAATAATCCCTGCTTTCAGGGACTATAATTTAACCCTGAAGTGCTTTCAGCAGACTGTGTCCTAACACTAGAAGTGCTCCTGGGTCATATATAAAAGAAGCTGCTCAACCTCCTCCAAGCGAGTTGGAGTTGGAAGGCAGAGAAGAGCATTTGCTTGGATGAAGAGGAGTAGGTCTTTTGTGTGGTGTGCTGTTATATACAGAGGATTTTAGAAGGGCCTGTAAAGGTAATGGATAGGAAAAGTCATTATATTTAAACCCATGACTGTATATGTGTTGGTTGTGTCCAGGGTTTGGGGCTCAGTGATGACCCCTATCTTTCACAATGCTTAATGTAGCATTTGTGATAAAATGTAATAAAATTCTATATTTTCAAAATAATTAAATACATTAATTTATATGTCAGTTATCCATGCATTCTCTAATATGCATACCTGTTAAATTCATAATAATCCAATCAATATGTAATTGCATAGCTAAGCTCCATTCTTTCACAACAAAGCTTTGATGTGTCTAAAAAATAAAATTTACAGGAGGAAGTTATATATTTTTTCCTCCCATTACTCGTGTTTTTGTCTTCATTTCACATATCATATTGTACCTTTAATTTTTGTTTAGTTTAATGGATGTTGTAGAAACCTAAAATCCACTTTTGAATTACAAACTAACCAAAATGGGACTGAAATGGGACTGACTCCCAGCCAAGGGCTACAGCAAATAAAACAACAATCTGTCTGTTTAGCCCATCACATACTTATTGTTGAACATTTTTAGTTCACTGCTTTATTAATTTTCTTATGAGTTCATTTCTAGTGAGCTTTGTGATAGTTTTTAAGTAGAAAGAGCCAATAAACTACTTAGTACTTCTTATCCAACTTTTCTCCAATCCACTTGAAATGTCTGAAAGGTGATAACAACATTTTATATTTTAGATCAATACATAACAGGCATCAAACAAATGACCGTAGTTATTTTAAATGAGAAATTTGGGGCCAAACCTAATATTTTTATTACACAGTAACTCTAAGGATGCCGTAGAAGTTGGCACTTTTGAATGTATGATAGACAGGAGTCAGCATACTGAACTGAAATTACATGGGTTTTAGGTCAAATCACTAAATATAGCCCATTACTTGCAGATGACTGTCTGGCTTTTCTTTATGCTGAATACAACATATACTTTACTAATCTACTGTAGTAGACTGCAAAACATTCATTTGAAAAAACTAGAAAAAAAAACTTGAAATGCAAGATGAAATGCTTTTATTTACCCAAAAAATCTGCTAATGGGGGTAAGCAAAAATTCCTTGATGAGATTTCTTGATGAGAAAATCTAAATAATCTTAAACAGAAATTTCTTGATTAGTTGATGGATATTACAATAAGGAAAGTAGTGTAAATAAAGGACTGCTAAATCTACGAGTATACAGTATATTAACGTTATATTTCTAACGCACTAAGGTAGCCTTATTCTGGATGAGGATGCCGCTCTTGGTTATGAGATCATCACCAAGTACTGTATATCACTAGTCACAAGAACTAAATTAAGTTAATTGTTAAAATTAAATTAACAATTAAAATTAAAGTTCCCTAAGTCACACTAGATTTCACTAAAACATCTTATATTACATTGGCTGAAGTAAATATCAGCTGATGTATACTTTATATTTTTGCAGAATGTTGTTGCTTTATGTATTTCAGTGGTATTTGATGGCAATCCAGTGTTCTTCTTCTTCTGGCTATTTTGATGTTTGTGCTTCAGTCGTACTTTTATTTGAAATCATCAGTTTTGTTTCAGCCACAGCTTCTTTTGCAGGCTATCTGTTGTAAAATGTTTGTACACATCAGTTTTCTTGGTGCTGTGATACTGGAGTGGCACAACCTAACGAGTCACTAAAAAATGTTTCTCATTAAAATATTTATAAGGTTAGATTCATACCAGAATATAACTTCTTAAATTTAATTTTATTACATTTTTCCTATGTCAAATGTAGATATGGAGCTTCTGTGGTGTTTTGAAAAATTACAAACACTTCATTTTCAGAAGGCATCTACTTCTTCCAAATCAAACCTTTAGTTTACTATATGTTATGTTTGTGGTGCAGGGTTGAATACTTTTGGGGTTACTGTCCAAAATGTCACTCGCACACACCCATTTTTAACAATCCTGCTTTGTGTATACAGGATCGTCCCACTTCTTTTCCCTCATGGGCCTCCTTTGGCGCTTCAACTCTTGGCAACATTTGTAATAACACTAGATTCAGGACGTTTCAGTGCCTGAGGTCCGAGCTTGGAATACCAACCTCCTCTTTTTTCTTTTACTTATAAACTTAAAATGTTTCCCTATCTTTCTCTCTTCTCTTCACTTCAATCCACTTCACAATTTCTGTGAATTTTCTGTTTACTACTTCAAGACCTGTGGCATCACCATATGCTCATCTGTGCAAGGCCCCAGATCAACATTTACCAATGTCATCAACACCCACAGTTTCTTGGAAATATATTCTTAGTAGTATTTTATTTTCATCTAGGAAGCCCCGTCTTCAAAACATTCAATTTAGAATTGTTCATTGCACTTATTATACTCCCTGAAAGTGTTATGCATTGAGTCTATCAAGTAATCCCTATTATCCCTTCTGCTACCCATGCACCCCTGATACTTTATTGCATATGTTTTGGGAGTGCCCTCTAGTCTCAATTTTGTGGTTGTCTATTGCTAAATTTCTTTTGACTGTCTATCACATCAACATCCTCAAATTTGTTTTATTGGATGTCTCTTTCTCTCGGTTCTATCCAGCAGAGGCAATAGCTGCAATGACAATCTTAGTTTCTACCTGTAAATGTGATGTTTCTATTTCCTTTGCATTTTGACAAGCTTCATTTGTCAATCTTATTCTCCTAGAACTCTCAGAAATGGTGATCAGTGGGTCATCCGCTTCATACATTACAAAATATCATGCACTGGTGGAATTCCTGCAGAGCTAGATGACCTGTGGTTGTTGTCGTTTTCTTCTTCCTGCTTCTTAAATCCTGTCTCAGTGGGGTCTGAGGTTTGGTCTGCATTTACCTGCTAGTTTTGCTTGGAAAATTTTATTTTTATCTTTATAATGGGCATATTTTGTGGTTGAGTGTGGGGTAGTATTTTACTGTTATTACTGCCTTAGCAATTGTTTTCTTTTGGCTGTTTATTTTATGAGAAACCTGATGGTTGCAGTTATTTATAATGCTCAGTAATGTTATTTAAATGTCAATAAATATTTGATCACCAAAAAAAATAAATAAATAACACTTCTCGCAAACCTCATGGTCAATGTGCCTGAACATTAATATATGCAGTCGTGCTTTATTAGGGTTTTTAGGGGACTAACCAAATGTCTTTAAGCGAGGAAATACATTCTGTAGGAGTATCATCAGAGATTACAGCAGTAAATAGTACTGCAGAATCTTTAAATGTACCCCTAGTGAGGAGACATCATCAAACAATTCATCCAGTCGTTAGAAGAATATATAAGCAGGGTTACACAATTGATAAAGATTCATGTTCATTGTGCTGCCTACCCATTTTGCAGTTTGTATTAGAAAACATCAAACAAGAAGACATGTAAATTATCTGGCAGTTTTCATTTTGTAACAACTGACCTAGATAAACACAGATTTCTATTTTTGCCCAGCAAACATAAGCTAAGCTGAAAACTTAACATAACAGACAAGGTGCCTTTAACTAAGATGCTTTGTTAGTCTTAATAAACTGAAGAATCGATATATTAAACCCACAGCTCATATCCTGGTGTAGGAAAGAGGAATATTAGGATTTGGATTATAACTCCTTTAGGAGGAAATGGGATCATTGACATATGTAGAGGTTGCTTCTGAATGAAGAGCAATTGATGAACTGGCATGACATGAGTAGGCCAGCTGAAACCACGGTCTTCTGGATTTGTAGAGCATACCCTGTGTCAGGTGTTAAAGTGCATGTAGTGCTATATTACTGAAAATCAGAAAATACACAATCCACATAAAATATAAGATATAACATTTTCAAGGCTGCTTAAACAAATTCAAGTTGAAGTGGGGCCTATCTCCAAAATACTGTATGCGTCCATTTTAGGATATCCTTTTCCCTGTAACAAAATGCTATCCTTTTTCTGGCAAAACTCCATCCTCCCTGTCACATCTGCCAAAGCAGCCTCCATCTTTCAACAAATCTCTGCTCCCTACAGCAAAACTCTACAAAGCAGAAAGAGAGAGGATAAACACTTAACATTCTCTTGTTCAAATTTAAGTAATTGCAACAAACTGTTAAGTGGGCTGTCTACGACCACATTTTCTGTACAGTATAAGACAACTTGTACGTGATACATTTTCTTTATTGATAAATGGGAACAGTTTTACTAAGTGATTAAAAAAGCTAGAAAAATGCATCACCATGATAAAATGTGCAATGTACTACTCCAACTTTAAATGATAGAATACAGAAAATGAACAATCCTTTAATCATCAAGGAAATAAATTTCATTGTTTTACACTAAATAATTTATGATATGCAAAAAGCAGATTATAAAAATGTAGATTATAAATAACAGTTGTGGCGCCCGGCTGGGGGCGGAGCCAGCCAGGATGCCAGAAAGGACCAGAAGGGGGGGCTACGCCTCCTCCGGACCACAAGAGGGCAGCCGCCCTGGTTGGTATGAGGGCCACAGGAACAAAGCATGGAAGCTCAACCCTGTAGGGGCCCGGATGCCTAAAGAGCCCTGGGCATCAGCACTTCCGCAACACCTGGCGGAAGGAAAACCAGGGACCCCAGAAGTGCTTCCGGGTGCTCAGCCGGCACTTACGCCGCACCAGGAAGTGCTGGCGGAAGTTCATCAGCAGGCACCTGGAGCACATCCGGGTGAACATAAAAAGGGCCACCTTCCTCCATTCGATGGCTGAAGTCGGGTGGAAGAGGACAGAGCTCGGTGGAGAGGAGTGGAGGTGGTCAGGAAGAAAGGCATTATTGGAAGGCCTGGACTTAAGGGTGCTTGGTGCAGAGGCACTGGGTTGTGTGCTTTTGTAGAAAATGAATAAACGTGTGTCTGGGATTAAACCATAGCTGTCTGCCTGTCTGTGTCTGGGCTGCTTTCCACACAGTATAAACGCAAAACACCATTTGGGGTAGTGATGCTACAATATATTAGTGTTTAAAGAAAATGTTTTAAAGGTGATTAATTTCATTTGGCTGTCTAAAAATGTATTTCAAGGTCATGTACAGTGGTGTGAAAAATTATTTGCCCCCTTCCTGATTTCTTAATCTTTTGCATGTTTGTCACACAAAATGTTTCTGATCATCAAACACATGTAACCATTAGTCAAATATAACACAAGTAAACACAAAATGCAGTTTTTAAATGATGGTTTTTATTATTTAGGGAGAAAAAAAATACAAACCTACATGGCCCTGTGTGAAAAAGTAATTGACCCCTTGTTAAAAAATAACCTAACTGTGGTGTATCACACCTGAGTTCAATTTCCGTAGACACCCCCAGGCCTGATTACTGCCACACCTGTTTCAATCAAGAAATCACTTAAATAGGAGCTGCCTGACACAGAGAAGTAGACCAAAAGCACCTCAAAAGCTAGACATCATGCCAAGATCCAAAGAAATTCAGGAACAAATGAGAACAGAAGTAATTGAGATCTATCAGTCTGGTAAAGGTTATAAAGCCATTTCTAAAGCTTTGGGACTCCAGTGAACCAGAGTGAGAACCATTATCCACAAATGGCAAAAACAGAGAAGAGTGGTGAACTTTCCCAGGAGTGGCCGGCCGACCAAAATTACCCCAAGAGCGCAGAGACGACTCATCCGAGAGGTCACAAAAGACCCCAGGACAACGTCTAAAGAACTGCAGGCCTCACTTGCCTCAATTAAGGTCAGTGTTCACGACTCCGCCATAAGAAAGAGACTGGGCAAAAACGGCCTGCATGGCAGATTTCCAAGACGCAAACCACTGTTAAGCAAAAAGAACATTAGGGCTCCTCTCAATTTTGCTAAGAAACATCTCAATGATTGCCAAGACTTTTGGGAAAATACCTTGTGGACTGATGAGACAAAAGTTGAACTTTTTGGAAGGCAAATGTCCCGTTACATCTGGCGTAAAAGGAACACAGCATTTCAGAAAAAGAACATCATACCAACAGTAAAATATGGTGGTGGTAGTGTGATGGTCTGGGGTTGTTTTGCTGCTTCAGGACCTGGAAGGCTTGCTGTGATAGATGGAACCATGAATTCTACTGTCTACCAAAAAATCCTGAAGGAGAATGTCCGGCCATCTGTTCGTCAACTCAAGCTGAAGCGATCTTGGGTGCTGCAACAGGACAATGACCCAAAACACACCAGCAAATCCACCTCTGAATGGCTGAAGAAAAACAAAATGAAGACTTTGGAGTGGCCTAGTCAAAGTCCTGACCTGAATACAATTGAGATGCTATGGCATGACCTTAAAAAGGCGGTTCATGCTAGAAAACCCTCAAATAAAGCTGAATTACAACAATTCTGCAAGGATGAGTGGGCCAAAATTCCTCCAGATCGCTGTAAAAGACTCATTGCAAGTTATCGCAAACGCTTGATTGCAGTTATTGCTGCTAAGGGTGGCCCAACCAGTTATTAGGTTCAGGGGGCAATTACTTTTTCACACAGGGCCATGTAGGTTTGGATTTTTTTTTCTCCCTAAATAATAAAAACCATCATTTAAAAACTGCATTTTGTGTTTACTTGTGTTATATTTGACTAATGGTTAAATGTGTTTGATGATCAGAAACATTTTGTGTGACAAACATGCAAAAGAATAAGAAATCAGGAAGGGGGCAAATAGTTTTTCATACCACTGTAAATGTGAAGAGTAATATATAACCTGATTTAAAAATTGGAACATGTGTATTGCCTTTCTAATAACTGGTTGGTTAACTGCCATCAATGTATAAAGGATTGATGTGTACCATGCCCCCTTCCCAAGTGCCCAGTTTGCTTTTTTTCATTTTTGTGTCTCAAGTAGGAGGGAGGACAGGGATTTTGGTGGAAAGCAGAGGTAGAAAGTTGGATGGCGTTTTGTGGAAAGTCAGAAGATGGATGCCATTTTGAATGAGGTAGGAGGGAGGAAGAGGTTTATCTAGAGGAAAATGTTCTTTTGTTGGAAGGAAAAAGCCATCCTAAAATGGCCATTGGTTAAAAGTGAAAATGAAATATAATCTGTTAATTATGAAAATGCAATACAGAATACACACAAAAAGAACGTTAATGAAACATTAACTGCTAAAAAGTTGCTTGTTTTAATGGTATGAAAGTGAAGTACACACATTATTGTAATAAGGATATAGGAATGTGAAATGTTGACAGTGGACCTTTCAGCAAAGCAGAGTTTGTTCATTCCTGCTCACTATATTTCCAGAATATCAGATTAAAATTCTTTGATATGCTATTTTACATTAAACTTGTTTAAGGTTTCTCAATATTAAGTAGTAAGAGTATTTATTCAACGTATTTACATACAAACAACTTTTCACAACTGTTTTTCCTAGACATTTTGCACAATAAACAGGCCACTAATATACAGAAAATGTTAGTCTTCAAAGTGAAAAATCAGGAGTGGTCTCCCCTAGACTTTCTTGTATACTCAGATATGGGGATGGGTATTTGAGGAGTAAACCGCAAGACAATGATTATGTTTTTATATTATGTACAATAAAGAACCATCAACAACAAATCAAATCAAATGAATAATATATTGAACAATTATTGTTAAAGTAAAGTTGAATAAATCGGACTCTGCAGCAGCATGAATAAAAGGTAAAGTATCACTTCCGGTTAGCAGAAATAGCCCAGAAGTTGCTAGAAATCTAAGTTTTGTACCTAATACTTGTATGCAAAATTTGGTTGACCTAAGTGAAAGTGTACTCAAGTTATCATGTTTACATACACACACACACACACACACACATAGACACAAAGACATAATTCCAAAAATGGTATCTTCAGACTCAGGGAGGTCTAAAATGTCGACATTCATCAAAATCTTGAGGTTTAATTTTTGGATGATTACAATACTTTCCCTATACTTCGTATACGAGAAAAAAAAATAATCAACCAGGATATGAAGAGGCCTCTTATAGGAAAAAGGAGAGACATAGACAAATAAAACACAGAAATCTAAATACCAGAGGAGTAAACAAAACCAAATGTCAGGGTCAGACCACTTAACCAGAATCAAAGTCAAAAAGTGTCGATCTGTTCTTAATTTTTCTCTTTGTAAAAACTTGATTGCTTTGTATGGATTGTAATAAGATTAATAAAAATAAAAAAAAATAAAAAAAAAAAAAGTGTGAATTAGAGAAAGCCACACTAATTCAGTGTGTTCGTAAGGTATGTAATGATTTACTTCATGAGGCATAATAAACAAAAATAGTTGTATCAGTTATTTGATATATTACAATGTGTGATTCAGTTTAAATGTTTAAAGTCTAAATATTCACAACTGTAATAAAAAATATCCATAAAAGCCTGATATTTGTACAAACTGTCCTTCAAATAGTGTAAAACGATACCCCACATGGTTATGATTTTTTTAACCTTCTTTGAGTCGCTCTTATTGGACTAGGGCTAGAACCACCAATAAAGAATCAAATATCAAAAATGTTATCATATTCATGATCAGCAATCTTGAAATGGCATAGAATGAAACTCCACTTACCTATATTACCGGTCCCTATTTTTTAAAAGTTTTTTGAAAAGGAGTAATTTTGGCCGTTTGTATCCCATTAGTGGGTGAACCTCTTTGATTAGTTGATGTGTCTTGCACAACTTCAAGTCCTTCTAATCATTTTTGCTGAAGATACCTATTAGTTTACTCTTTATCATAATAGTGTAATTTCGTGCACAAAACATGGCTTAAAAATGAGAGTTCTTTAAGTGTAGAGGGCCAAAATCATGTAGGAACCCCAAAACACTTGACATGTTGCATAACTAGATGTTATGACAAGTCGGAAAAAAAACTGAGGTGATCTCAAAGTGTTCTTAAGTAATTATTAAAAACACAAAAGTAACATAGCAACTAACGTGGTCTTATTTCTCCTTACTACCCTTGGAAAGACAAATAGATTTTAAGAAGAGATTTTGTGGTAAAAACTAGGACAAAATGCCATCTTTTTTAGTCCATTTCTCATGAAGTCAATAGAGACAAAAGAAACAACATGGTGGTGCCTGTAATTCTAGACACAAAATGGTGGCACCTATGACCAAAATAGATGCCATGGCAGCAGATGGCAACACAAAGACATTACCATCATACTGAAAAAAATTATTAACCCTAAAGAATAACAAAAGCAATACATGCTAAAATGGAATATATGATTCCAAACAGTAAAATCTCAGATTTGTGAACTGGAGCTGTTCAAAATCATAAACAGTTGGCACCTATCTTGCCTGTATGTTAAGCTTATCCTACATTTACATAATTAATTTTGGTATCCTATCAATCTAGCATTAAAGGAGCAAGGCACCATTTCAGCTAAATATCTTATTATTATTAGGTAGATCTTCTTTCCATCAGATTTATAAAACACTATCAGGTGTAATTTATCATCAGAATTTCAAGATTATCCAGTTACTTTATACAGATAGCAAGTAATGTTTGTAGTCATATGAAAAAGGTGGAGGGAGGATATTTCAAACGATAAGCTCTACTGTGATTTATAACTGCTTTTATGATCCAAGTCAAAGTAATCTGTTTAATTCTTTATGGACCATGAACTTCAAAATTAAATCAGTAAATACACACATGTATGATTTGATTGCATTTCTTCTCTCAGGTGTTTTCAAGATCAGGGTCACAGGTAAAACCTTGACTCACTGGGGTCACACTACAAAACAGAAATGCATTTAGTCATTGAGAACATGGCCATGCACTAATACCAGAGAAGTATGATGTACAGTGTAGTTTCAATACAACAAATCATACATACAGTGGAAACCCCTGCAGCCTGAAAATAACTGTTTTAGAAAACCCCTTTAAAATGGGTGTGGTTGTAGAGAGATTAAAAAATATTTCTCTTTCTATAGCACATTTCTCTGCTTAAAGGTACATTAAAATGGATGATTTTAAAATGATAAGGGGGTAATCATGTGTTTTATGCTCTAGACATTGTGGAGGACTGCCGGCTTCCCATGCCGGTCCTCACCCCCAGGCCGCCAGGAGGAGCTCTCCCGACAGCAGGATCGTGCCCCGAGGTCCAGCAGGGCCTTATGGACTTTGTAGTGTTTATACACAGCCCTGCTGGATACCTTGGGGACCACCAGGAGTCGCTGTGGGGGGGCTTATGGGCTCTGTGATGCCCTATAGCCCGGGAGTACGTCACGGTCACGTGACGGGAAGGAACGACGTGCTCCCGGGGTGAAGAACAGGACTGTTTGCCCTGACCCGGAAGGGAAAAGGAACTGTGGTCTAATTGGACAGGAACACCTCCGGGTCAGGGGCTATAAAAGGACGGTGCCTCAGTCCAGACACTGAGCTACTGAGCTGTGCTGGGTGGGAGAGGAGCAAAGTGTCTGGGCGAGGAGGAGAGAGTATTGAGTGTATTATAGTGGTTTATTGTATGAGTAGTGTGGAGGGTGCTTGGTGCACTGAAGAACAAAATAAAAGGTCATGGACTTTTACCTGGTGTCTGGAGTTGTACCTGAGGGTTTAAGGGTGCACTACTGCCCCCTACTGCCACAACATTTAAACTAATGATCCTATAGACCTTTAAATATACTTCCTAAAAACAAAAGATTGTACTTAAAATTCTTTAACATTATAAATCATTCATTTTTTTTTTCTTCTTATTCTAAAGCCATGAATTCCAATTAAGGATTATGAAAGTGGTCAGGTCCAATCTGGACAACAACAGAAAGTAATAGTCTAATTATTTTATTTACCATTAAACATTTCTGAAAATTTTACAGAGACAGGTCAAATCATATTTTGTATAGTATTCAACTTCATGTTTTAGCATAAAGTTTCTATAAGAATTAAGTATTATATTTGTGTTTACATTAGCAGCTCAAAAAAAAAACATTTTGCTGAACACCATGGTTTGGCTAATGAGGTCGTTCACCAAAAAAAAGAAAATTGAAAAGTTAAGTATTTTTGAACAACTCCATATAAAGTATTATACAGTTTTCTTCAGTATATATTAAACAATCTTTGAATATACACATATTAAAGCCTAAGTTATTACATTCTTTTATACAGAAATGTGTTAAATGTATGTCATAAATAGACTAATTTCTTTCATTGATGCTACTCAGGATACAATTCTGAGACAATCCTTAACCCTTTTTAAAAAAATGAATACTGTCATATATTAATAAATATTTATTTACTTTTCTAGGTAATCTGTTGAAGTCATGCATAGTAACAGGTTCTTGAAAACTAACAATATTTTATATTTCATGGAATGTCTTTAAGGAAAATTAAAATTTAAAATCTAGATTTCAAACCTTTTATAACCAAGAATGTACACTACTAGACTGAGGAATAGCCTTTATCCTCTTGGTCATAAGGCTACTCAAAAATCACTCATACTGACAATATTATGAAAATACCTGATATGCGTCCTTAAACTGTACATTTAATTTAGCATTTTCATATTTATAGTTATTGGTACTGAGCTAATGTCAATAGTCTGTGAAAAACATGCAATGAATCAGTAAATTGATACAGGGTATATCGTACATGTGTCATTGTAAGCAATTTATATGACCAGGTTAAAATAGAAATTGTTGAGTTGTAGTTAGCATCAAATAATTAATAAGAATGTGTGTAGTTACAGGGCCCCTAAACTGTGGAATGGTCTTCCTGCTTCTATAA
>JANRMT010062814.1:118962050-118998913 GCA_026402145.1 Polypterus bichir lapradei | reverse complement strand
TAGTTACAGGGCCCCTAAACTGTGGAATGGTCTTCCTGCTTCTATAAGAGATGCCCCTTCGGTCCCAGCCTTTAAATCCCGGCTGAAGACTTACTACTTCAGTTTAGCATATCCTGACTAGAGCTGCTGATTAACTGTACATACTGCATCTCTGTTGTTAGTCATTAGCACTAAAACATAAGTAACATGATAATTATAATTGAATACTAACCCTCACCTATTCTGTTTCTGTTCTCGGTACTCAAATGTGGCAATTGGTGCCACGGCCCACCTGCCAAGTTGTTTGCCTGCCTATGGTAAAGTCATCCCTGGTGGAGGATCACAGGAATCATGGGAAAGAGGGGCCCTTTCATCGGATTGGCTGGCCGAGCAACGTTTCAGCCGTGGAATGGCCAAATGGGGAGGCAGCTTGACGGATGAGGTCTCCAGCACTCTAAAAATATCAAAATCTTATTATGTGATATCATCTACTGTTAAATTCTGCTCTGTACTTCTAAAATTTTTATTATTATGCTTTATTAAGGATTTGTTCTGTTCTGTGTATTGTATTGTATTGAACCCCTTCTTTTGACACCCACTGCACGCCCAACCTACCTGGAAAGGGGTCTCTCTTTGAACTGCCTTTCCCGAGGTTTCTTCCATTTTTCCCTACAAGGTTTTTTTGGGAGTTTTTCCTTGTCTTCTTAGAGAGTCAAGGCTGGGGGGCTGTCAAGAGGCAGGGCCTGTTAAAGCCCATTGTGGCACTTCCTGTGTGATTTTGGGCTATACAAAAATAAACTGTATTGTATTGTATTGTATCATGCATGCAGAGAGGCAACCAACCAAGATAAAACATTGACTTGTATTGGCACAATGGCGTCATAAAGAAAGTAATGCAGGCATAAAAAGCATTAGGGATCCACAATGGATTTCTCATTTATTGCTGTATTACAAGGAAAATAAATTATTCCTTAGCCAGTCATACCAATGTACCATCTTCAGCAGGTGGTATTAATTGACAGCCATATTTTGGGGCTTCTTGGCTATGCATCTTGCAACTGGAAGGGATGGAGTTTTTACAGAGTCAAAGCCAGGATTGGTGAATTTGCTTATCTCCAAATGTAGAAACAAAAGACAAACATGCAAGCTGCAGTGTAATCTTTAAATTCTTTCCCAATGCTCCCTTCAAAATGATCTATATTGTTAAGATTGTGCCATTGTGTTATTACTGATTTATTTTGTATACATTTTATTTTTTTCTCTTTGTTCCTTCATTTGTTTCTTGTAATTTCAATTCTACCCCAGTCCCTTTCCATACTATCAACCTAATGCATGACGTGACCTAAACAGCACTATTGGTTAGAGCAAAAGTTATATGCTTAGTAGTAAGGTTATCAAAGTAGACAAAAAAAAAACTTACTTTAAAAATAAGCATATATTCAAATATATTTAAACAAATGTTAAATATGCTGGGTGTTGCTTATATAGCTGGTCTATATGTATTTTTAATTTTTATTTTATTATTATTAATGTTTTTACTTTTTTGCTTGTGGTGCATCTGGAAAGCATGAAGAGGATATGACTCATGTCCAGTGGCATTAAAGGAGCAGGTAAACTGCAGCCTTCAAATGAATGTGACGCTTCATGACACAGTCCATTTTAAAGTACAACAAAAATGTAATACAGGTGACTTTAATATTTATTTTTCACTATGTCTTATTGTTTTAGGCATTGTGTGTTCAATAAGTAACCACATTAGACACGGACTGTGGTCAGAAAAACTGTTTGTTGACTAACCTTAAGGTAACTGAACTGCTAACACTGAAAGGGCTCTTATTTTATAATAACAAAAGTAAAATCAGAATATTACTGGTATGTTCCATTGTGTTTAATAACAAAGTAGTCTGGCTTTTGCTTGCTGTATGAGGTATTTAAGGTTTTAACACAAAGCAGCAGTTGGTGGGAGATCTCAGATTAACTTTTCTTTATGTGCATTCATATATAACAAGAAAAGAACCCACTCTGCGTCCCACGTCTGTCTGTCAACATGAAACAACTTGGCTCCCACTGGACTAATTTTTATTTAAATTTGGCACATTTATTCTTACCAAGGAAATTCGTCGGTACAGTTAAAATTTTCATTGAGATATCTCAAATAGAGCTTGCGCTTTGTCATGAATTAATTAACTCTTCAGCACATTTGGGGAGTGACCCCGTGTATTGTCCAGCGGAAAAAGCAAACGAAAATAAATGAAAACGATCAAAATACTTCAAAAAGTAATTGATAAATGGCAACAGAATAATGGAGTTTTTATACATAACAAAATGGCTGAAGGAAATGATGTGGCAGGAGGTGACGTCATAACAGATAGACGGAAGTGACGTCATTATCTGGAGACCAGAAATGTCACTGTTATGGCGGTGACGGAAGTGACATCATGAAATGATGATCGGAAGTGATGTCATCATCAGGGGACAGGAAGTGACGTTTTGTGGAAGTGACGTTGGGAAGCCATCTTGGGAATCCGGAAGATGAATTAGTGAGCAAAATGGATTATTTGTCTTCTTTTGGTCTGATGAAAAAGAAAGAGAGGCATTAGTACCATAAATCAATCCTTAATCTCGTGATGTTTCACTCACCTCAGGGCTTGTTGACTGCCTGCTAAGTGCACGTGTGTGACAATTCAGATTTTGACATTTCAAAATCTTCTATTTAAAAGCATTGGTGAATTTGAAAGCTCATCTATCTATATCTTAAAACAGAGATATATTCTTGGTGACTTCTAATTTAAGGATTAGCTTACAGTTTCAAAATTTAATTTAAGAGGGGTCACATCAAAATGTCACATATGCAGAATTTAATGTAAAACAAAAGGAATTATACAAGTGTAGACTGAACAAATATATACTCACTATTTACATTACACTAGAAACAACCCCACGTTTGCATCATCTGCACATTATAATGATTGTTTATTTCTCTGACGCTATAATGTATCGACAAAGCTCCTCAACTGCTTTATGTCACAGGATAAAGCAGCCAACAATTTTATCTTGTGATTCAACCAGATATTTTAACTGTCTGTCAGACATTCAAAACTGTTATGTTTAATAAATCTGAACTACAATTAGTCACAGACTATCCACAGCCAACAACAGATAGTAGGGCATCAAATGATAAAATTTGACTTCACTTGAATTGGAATCTCCATGATTACTTGGGAAACACTATTAAGGCGAATTAGGCATTCACCTAGGGCACAGATCTTAAGGGGGTGGGGGCAGCTGCATGGGTTAGCTACTGAACAGTTGGTTGGTGCTTGGCCTAGGACACAAAATAACGTAGCACTGGCACTGACTACATGATATTGGAAAATGCTGTTAAAGTGCATTATAGGTTTTAATGTAGTCTAATAACAAAAGTGGGATGGCACGGTGGTGCTGCTGCCTCGCAGTAAGGAGACCTGGGTTCGCTTCCCGGGTCCTCCCTGCGTAGAGTTTGCATGTTCTCCCCGTTGCTGCGTGTGTTTCCTCTGGGTGCTCCAGTTTCCTCTCACAGTCCAAAGACCTGCAGGTTAGGTGCATTGGTTATCCAAAATTGTCCCTAGTGTGTGCTTGGTGTGTGTGTGCCCTGTGGTGGGCTGCCTCCCTGCCTGGGGTTTGTTTCCTGCTTTGCGCCCTGTGTTGGCGGGGATTGGCTCCAGCAGACCCCCGTGACCCTGTAGTAGTTAGGATATAGCGGGTTGGATAATGGATGGATGGATAATAACAAAAGTAACTGCATATTTTTCTTTCTGAATATGGCACATTGTTACAAAGATATTTAATTAACAAAAATTTGGTAATTGACTCATTGATGAAGTAATTAAAGCTTTTTCAGTGCACATGAATGTTATACTCATATGTACACTTTCTAAATTATTTTTCCATCCTCCCTGTCTCTTTGAAGGTGGCTAAATACTTTAAATTCTTGGTGCAGTCTATTCTTTTTTTTTTTCTTTAAATTTGTAATACTGTTGTCTTTCTAGAGAGTTAACTTTTCTGTGTCTGGTTTTGATTTCTACTTTGCACTGGATGCTGCAGGGTTAGGCTCTGATAAATTTAATAATAAATGAATGGATGTATGGAGAAAATTATTTGTAAAATAATGATATACAGTATATTTCTATTGGATAGTTATTTTTGTAAATTCAGAGTGTGATAAGACACTCTACTTTTAGAGTCTGATGTCAATACTAGCAGTCTACTATATAATATAATTCTATAGTCTATTTGTGTGTGTGTCTTGTCCCTCAAAACAATTTGATTGGTTAGTTTGGCTTTAATGTGATTGGTCAGTTTGGATGTGGTGTAGTTGTAGGAGGCAAGCTGAGAGTTGCCAGCAAAGATGAAAAGCATCAAAGCTGACAGGAGGTGAGCAAGGTGCTTCAAAAACAATGATAAAGTCTTAGAAGCAAGCTTTATGGGAACATGCTCTAAAGAGGGTCAAACACATGTGGATACCAAGTAAGGGTTCTGAAGGTACACATAGGGCAACAGATGGCAAATATTTTTAAATTATTCTATTATTTGTCAGGTAGTTAATTAGTTGTATATAATGCAGTATATAAAACGCGCAGTTAGGTTGTCCATGCAATTTTTTTAAACTTTTGTTCATAAGCAATATGCAATATATGTGTTCATTTTCATGAATAAATTGTACATACTTGAACACTTTAAATAAACACGTCACTTAATAAATACATGCTCAAATGCATTCTGTAATGTATAAAAAAGATTACATATGAATAGACAGATTTATTGCATAATATTAAATAGTGTTCAAAGGTAAATTCAAATGAAAATGTTTGGTCACAATGAAAAACATTTGCTCACACCAACCCGATCTTTAGATATTGGCATTTGGCCCTTAAATTGTGTATTTTATGCTGTGAACTACAGTACTTCACTCCAGGGAATTGGAAGTGTGAGTTGCTGTGTAACCTTCAAATCCTTACTCCTGAATGTGAACATCCTGCTCATGACATTGAATATCCAAATAGTCAGAAACATTCTGAGCATCATTCCCAGAATATAAAATTAATGAATGGAATGGGAATAAATAGTGTAAGTTTGTAAAAGATGAGCTGTGGATTCCTTTTCAGCCTTTACTTTTCCTTTTTGTTTCTTTTCTTTTCTAGTGCACCAAGCATACCCAACACTTCTCTCTTTTTTTCACCTCTCCATTTTTTTTCTTTACCAGACCCAACTAATACATTTGCCTTGTCCAAGGAAAAAGCAATTAATTAAGAGATCAGAAACAACTGAACTGATTATATGCAATAACAAAATTATTTGTATCTGTACTTTAAATGTAATAAATAAAACTATTATCTATTATCTAAAATATATATCTTACAATAGAAAGGATGATAATTAAGAGGTACATGCAGCATTCTTACTTCTCAATTCAGCTTTAATCTATGGAGCATAATGTTGACAGATGTATTCATACATTTATCAGTTGAGAATAAGGTATTTTAATGGTTGTAATTAATGCTAAATTTACAGAAAATGACTAAGGTGAAGTGGCAGAAACTCTCTCTCAAAAGTTTTCTCAAAACCATTGTAATATGAAGTAATCAATCATACAAATATCTCATAATTATTTGCAAAATACCAAAATATATCTTGTAGATCCTGTCAGTCATGGCAAAATGTTCTTTAAGAGCTTGCTCCAGATATTTCATCAAGAGTGGAGCTCCAAGAGGTCAATCTTGTGGTAAACATAACTAACATAAATGTTGAAAACTTTGTGTATAACACAATCTGGATTTCTTAAATATATTTGTTTGCTTTTATTAAAATATTAGAGGACTGCCAAAATTTGTGAGCTTTATGAAAGACACTGAAAGAATGTACGTTTCAAAAACTGAAATGCATCTGGAACAAAGGCAAGAAATAAATATGTGGGTAACTACAACAACAACAACATTTACTTATATAGCACATTTTCATAGAAATGGTGAAAAGTCAAGCAAATTTACACCTTTTATTGATTAACTAAAAAGATTACAATACAGTACAACACCCTAGTACTATAGAAATGGTGTAACTCAAAATGCTTTAAAAGATGAAGAAAGAAAAGTTTATAAAAAACAAAAATAAGATGAGATAATACTAAATAGCAAAAGAATAAAGTAAGGTCTGATGGCCAGGAGGACAGAAAAAATAAAATAAAAACTCCAGAGTGCTGGAGAAAAAAACATAAGCCATGAGACCACCCTGCACTCAATGGGCATTCTACCTAACATAAATGATCTAAATCAGTCCTCATGGTTGTTAGGCTTCAGGCGTGTGAAAGAATTTGATGATGATGGTCATGGGGACATCTAAGGTACTGCCTTCAGTCCTTCAACTATAACTCATAAGCTGAATTTAGAAGTTCATTTAAACATATCAGATGATAGAGTGTTCACTAAAACAAGCTATAGAAATGTGTTGTTTTCATTGCACAGAACTTATATGTTTGCTTTGCCAAATGATGCTTACATTGTTGACAGTTCAGACTTCTTATTACTTATATACAATTTCTTAGTGTTGTATATAAATTGTTACCATTAACCTTGGTACATTGCCAATTAGCACACATTAATATATAATACTGTATACACTTTAGCGCTTTTAATAGTGGCTGTTCAATTACCCTATAAATACATTTTCCATTGGATAGTCTTAACAAGAGCAAATTAATAAGTTGAAAATCTGATGTTATTAAAAAAGTACAGTATATTAAAAGATTGTTACTGTAATTAGGTTTCAAAAAATAACAGTAAAATTTCTAATAATTGCCTTTCTACTTGAAGTGACTACTATTTTTCTAGGAGGATCTTTTTTGTGGCTGATTTAAATGCATTCTAAACAAAATGCAGAGAAGTCCAGAATGAAGGGAAGAAGAGTCAGCCACATTCTTGTAGCAACCAAAGTGAGCAAACAGGTGAAAATGAGCTGGCAAAAGTCTACTATGACTTGTCATTTTGTGAATTATATGTATTTATTCTTTAAAGCATTTCCTTTAGCCCTAAGAACTGTACATTTAAAAATTTTATTTTATTGGCATTTTATGGTACTTTATTGGCTTGTATGGTTCCTAATCGAACTATTGCTTGACAAAGCCATGTTGTATTCTGGGAAGAGTTCTCTGCATATGAAGTTGGTTCTTTGCACTTTTAAAATTTCCTAATATGTAGGGGGAAAAAAACTGAAATCTCTAATACAGTATAAGGTAGGCAGGACATTAACAGATTAAGAAAACCTGAACTTAGCCTGTGCTTTTGTATGTAACAAGAGTCCTTTAAAATCATTACTTGTTGGTATTTCACAAATCTGTTACCCGCTATTCATGGTTATTCACTGTATGGAGTCTGTTTCTGATTTAAATGCAGATGTAAATGGGGCGGGTCAACTCCATGCTCCCACTCTTGTCTGGGAGCCCCTTGAACCTGACACCGTCGATAACTTAAACAGATGAGCCGGCAGATGAGGACGCAACACAAAACAAGGGGTACCGTGTTTACCTGAAAATAAGACAGGGTCTTATATTAATTTTTGCTCCAAAAGATGCACTAGGGCTTATTTTTGGGGGATACCTTATATTTATTCATGTACAACAATATACATTTATCCAAATACAGTCATGTCATCTTCTTCTGGAATATCGTCATAACTCTCCACAATCAAACCCTGAATTTCAACCTGAATTTCTTGCTACTCCAGCCGCTTTTAAGATCCTCCAGGGTTGAGGTGCGTACTTTGATGTCTGATGAATGGTTCGATGTGGTGAAGCAAAATGCTGACATACAAATGCATTTGTGGTGCTTTGATATTCAAGCATCGCATATTCCCCAAAGTAATGACACAATACATTTAAAAATTTTTTTTTTTGCCCCTTTACAATACCATCAGAATGTTCAGCAGCTTATTTGAGCCACAGAGAAAAAAAAAATAAGGCCATAATAAAAATGTCTATTTTGTGATTAAAGTGGATATTTCGGCTTTAACCTCGTAGTTTATTTTATCATTAAAGCAGACCATTGTAAACGTCATCTTAAAACCGACCCAGTTGTTAAATCGCTACACACTTCTGGGGCTTCATCCTGCATTGACAGCAGCGGCAAGCAGCATCACCACACAGAACACATTAAATTTATAATATTCCAGCTCTCTGCACATTTAGAATTCTTAGATTTATACTTGATATCACTTTCATGATGAAATGCATTAAAAATATGTATGATACACTTTACAGATAAATTCTTAACTTTGTTTAAATAATGAATACTACTAATAGTTACACATATGGGGTGGCACGGTGGCAGAGCGGTAGTGCTGCTGTCTCGAAGGGAGTCACGTCCCTTGTGTTCCCTGCCTGGAGTTTGCATGTTTTCCTGGTGAGTTTCCACAGTGTGCTGAGTTTTCCATCCAAAGACATGAAGGTTTGGGAATTTGGTGAAGCTACAATGGTGCCAGTGTGTGTGTGTGTGTATGTGTGCTTGTGTTCACCTTGCAATGAGCTGATGCCCCATCCAAAGATTTTGTTTCTGTCTTCCACCAATGCTGCTGGAATGGGCGCATCCCGGAATTGATGGGTCTAATCATTAAACATCCTTTTTAGAGATATTGTAGCAAGGTGTCCTCAGAATTTAATGGATGTTTTGGGCACACGCATTGCATCGCGTGAAGTATAAACCTGACCTTAGGCACCTTACGTTTCAGCTGATGATCTTGATTAGGGCTTATTTTTGGGGTAGGGCTTATATTACAGAGCAGCCTGAAAATCATGCTAGGGCTTATTTTCGGAATAGGTTTTATTTTCGGGGAAACACAGTAGGTGCAAAAGTTGCAAAAGTGCTTTTATTAAAAACAACAAATCCAAACAGTGTCCTAAAATAAATTGTGCAGTGCTTCAAAAATCTTCAGTAAGGAAATAATCTATAAAAAGGTGCAGTCAACCTTTAAGTCCAGGCTCAGGTCCCCATTGCCATTCCTCAGGAAACCCTGGGGCACCACGCCGAGCTACACACATCTCCTGCCGCTAACGATCAGCCCATGTGGAAGATTGTACCATCAGGCTACTCCTCCTTCCCCAGTGATCACACAGTAGGAGCACCCCTTCTCCAGCTCCTGGCTCCTTTTTGCCCTAAGGCTCCTATCCTGACCACCAGCCTCCGTTCTGCTGCATGGGCTCTGGCTGTCCTGTCTCTCTTTTCAGTACCCTCACTTCTTTCAACCTCCTTTATCTGTCTCGCTGGCCAGTCTATCTCCTTACCTCCTATCTGCTTTCGCTCACCCCCTCTAGCACTTGTGCTTCCCTTTTAAAACAGGGTGTGGCTCAGCCAATTTGCTCCCGCACTGCACACAGTTACAGCTTTCGCCACACTACACTGTCCCAACCAGAGACGTTTATTTATTTAAAATACGCCAACCAGCCGCAGACCTCACTTTACTACAGACCCTTCATTTACATAGGTTTTTTGGGAACCAAAACTGGTTCCTGTATGACACCACTCCGAAGAACCACTCTGGCACCTTTATTTTTAAGAGTGTGGGATGTTTACTTGAGTGCATTAAGGTTAAGCAACCACTTGTTATTGGTGCAACAATATATATACCTGTTCACTTAAGGGCTTACTTTCCAATGTTCTCTGCAGCATTTCTGCCTCACATTGTGGTAATTCTTACAAGTCATCTCATCAATGGGATCAATCAAATGAATGTCTCAAGATTTATGCTTATAAGTGTTATGACCAGCAAGGTTAAGAGGAAGGCGACTGTGACCTCAACAGCATTCTGGTTCGAATGAAAGGATACCCAGCAGAACTGAGTCCTGTAAATGGCTACCAAGGTCTCATATGGTGCATCGGGGAGCATCTCATCTTATGGACTATGATGGTGGGAGGTATGTTCAATAATAACAATACTTAAAACAGGACTCAGCAATCTACAGAATCCAGTTCCTCTAAGAGCAGAACAATTTGATTTATTGTGCTCCTGGGAAGCCTTTTGAGGCTGGCTCATAGTCTCAACAGTTGTAATGGGTGGGAGCCTAATGAGCATGCAATTCAAGTATTGGTTTTGTTGGGAGGTGTTGCTGGAATCAAAAGGCTTGCACAGTAGAATTCTGGTTTCTCTGGGTCAAGCCTTCAGTGGAAATGCAATAGTAGCTCTACTCCAGAATCAGGGCAAATTATGAGTACATACACTGCCATGATCCACACATAGAGTGTGTCCATACATTTTTTGGGAAGGGCAGTTGAGAAACTGTGTCAGGGTCAAGGGTTCTTTGTAAGCAGTACAGTACAAGAACAGTCAAGAGTTCAGATAGAAGTCAGAAAAAAATTAACACACTTATCTGTGAAGTTGGTGCACTTCAGGTACAGCAACTATTGTCTTCTATTAAACTATAAACTGATAAACTATTATTCTCTTTATTAGGTTGATTGGCATCATATTACCAGAAGCTTTGGTTGACAATCAGATGTACTTGTAGGGATTCACACTCATGTTAAGAAAGGCAGACAGGCAAGCAACTGTGGTGGTAAAAAGTCTAGGTCATTGCCATAATATTTCGCTACATAGTATAAGTTTATTCTTTGTAGCAGAATAGAGAGAAATTTGACTATTGAGAGGGTCTCCATCACTTACTGAAAGAGATATACAAGGAGCCTTGGATCATCGCTCAACCAAGCCAACCAGGTTGTTGCCAGCTGTATACATAAACCACTCTGCCCAAAGTGATGAGTCTGTCTTTCCTGAAAAGATCATAAGAATTAACAAAATAACAGAGCTTCCAAGTCAACTTAATAAATATTGTCCCAAAATGGCTGCCATATGTCCATACACCAGTGATGTAATATTCAAACAACATGGTCACATCTGTCATACCATCTGATGATGCTTCCATGACATCATCAAATGTTAACAACTTTGGGTCTCTGGAAAAAATAGGAGATTGCCAGCAACAAAAAAAGAAGAAATGACAAAAGGACAGAATATTGTGCACAATTCTCATCTGGCTAAACGTGACAAACTACATGATCATTTAATGTAATGATTAACGTGCTCAATATAGTAACAAGAATGAGGTAATTAAAAGAATTACATTATAAGGAATTACATTATAAAGCTTACAATTTAACTTTTTGACAACAATGAAAAAGTGCCTTCTGTCAGCAATTTGCTCTTTTTATTTGTTATTGGTTTTTATATTGTTCTAGTTTGAAGCTGATCTGCAATTGTCCTAGCTACCTAAGATGGGCTTTCCTTATAACACAGAATTTTCCCTCCAGTATAAAAGCCTGCATCATGATGGGATCTTCCAGTTTCTCAGTCATTTGTACTTATATTTGTTGCAATATTAAAATGTTTGTTTACATCTGTATCTTTTCCTTTTGCACAGTATTTCTCCCAAATTATTTCTTGACGATACATTGTTCTTTATGCTTCTACTTCTTTTCCTACACACCTTTTTTGCTTTTACAAGTCTGTGGTGATTTTTTGTGTCTGATCTTTATGAGCTTGTTAATGATAATCAGGCACTTTTTTCAGTCCTTGCAGGGACTTGTTGAGCTAACCAAATCATATGGATCTGGGTATAGGTTTTTGTAATTTATCTCCATTTTCAGTAACATGAGACTAGTGTATGACTAGTGAACTGAACAGCATTTTCTAAAAATTTATATTTCTAGGCAGCACCATCTGTCATGGATTTCTTTTTTTTTTTTTTAACTGTGGTGTACTACTTTGTGGATATACAGTATTAGCATTGTCATACCACCAGTCAGTGGACCCTGTTATTATTTTATAATAGATAGCAAACTATTAAGCATGTTCTTACTTATACACAAAATATTTTAATGATAAAACAAATGTATTTTTTTATTATTTTAGTATATCTAATGATTCTTTTTTAACATGATTGCAGTTATTTCTTAATATAACAAACACAACTTAACTATACATAAATTAAATAAATTAGCAAAATATGCTGAACCACTTCAACATTTCTATGATAATCTAGGAATTACAGACAGTGACTGCTATAGATTGACATGCACATTTATAAATGGCTATGAGTTGAATTATAAAAGTAAACTGAGGATGAAATCTTAAAGAAACACACATTTTTCATGAAGGCAGTTATACTGGAGACGGATGCTGAAGGGGAACATAACTCATAAACTCATTCATAAAAATGGTAAAATATTGTGAAGAAATTACTAGTCATTCTTCAATTTAGTAGCTTCCAGTCTTTGTGTGAAATTGTGTTTTAAAATTGGATGACCTTTATTCAGATAACTGTGTCACATTGCCATTATATTGCATGTTTCTCATTACTCCAGCTATGAAGAGTTATAAATAAAAATTACAATTTGTAATAGCTGTCATCTTCAAGATCCACTGATATAGTTTTTTCTTATTAGCAGATGTGCCTGGCCTGGTAGTCATTCCATATTGTGTAATTGTTGGGAACAGAAACCAAAATACATCAGAAACTGATATATGGAACTTTGTGGTAACTACTCAAGTGCCTTTTCCATGAATTACACAAGGTCTCAAAGGTAATTTAGGTAAGCCACTTACAAGCTGTCTTTGGAATTTCACTTTCTATGAATGCTGGCTTGGCTGTATCTGCATATTGGTCAATGCATATTTAAAATAAAGGCATGTTTTTGTGTAAATAATACGGCACTAAAATATTTTGAGATTGTGATTAATACACCAGATGGTATTTGACACTTGAAATCAAAAATGTTTGCTGTACAAGTTAAAGCAAAATGCTTTTAAGAATTGTTGGTAGAATAAGTAAACAATTAGAGAAAGCTGAAATGTAAACTTTTTTAAATTAAATTGAGGCTCTGTGCCGGTATCTGGAAGGTTGCCAGGTCAAATCCCATTACTGCCAGAAAGGATCCTATTCCGTTGGGCACTTGAGCAAGGCCCTTACACTGAAAATAGCTCCTGGGGTGATGTGCAATGGCTGAACCCTAGAGGTCATGCAAAAAAAAAAAAAAAAAAATCATAAGCAGCTGGTTGTTGATGTAAGGACTGTTTTTTTCATCCCCTGTACATTTAACTGTTTGTTAGTTTAATTGTTTGGAGTCAAATAATGTGCCTGAACAAGTCTTTCTTAATGAATGCCAGTTATAAATATCAAATAATATGACCAAAGTCAAACGGTGACTTAGTAAAGATATGTTTACTTTTTCAGTGTTATGCACTCTAGCTCATAGCTTCCTACAATGCCTTAAGAACATATTTTTTACTATATGAGCACAAAGAAATGTCTTTATGTCTCTATCAAAAAATCAAGAAGCTGAATTCTCTTAGGTTATTGGATGGTAAGTTACTACAGATGTGATATATTGCCCTACGCTGTGCAGAGTCAAGTATTTTTTTGCAGCACAGAGACTCAAATGAAGTATATAACTCTAAATGTAGATAGATAGATACTTTATTAATCCCAAGTATTGAACAATTCAAATATATCATTATTTCGTTAGTAGTTTTTAGGGATTTTCAATCTAGTCAAGCATTTTTAACATTTTTTGTACACTGCCAGAAGAATGAAAACATTGCTGCAACTTACATATTTGAAAGAGCTACTTGAAGCTCCAAATCACTCTTAGGGCTGGCTTATAGTTCACACTCAGAACGCTCGCTCATCATGGCTGCCATGTGTTCCCAGTGTTTGACTCAAACTCTGAGCGAGTCATCAGAAATTAACGCAATGCGTGCACGCATTGCAGTTTCAGCAAAAATTTGAGTGGTGCGTGTGTTCTGGTTTTGGTACGTGACGTCAGTATCGTTGTTTACCTCAATATGTGATGGCAAGCAAACAATATGCATGCTTTAATGTTTGATGAGTCAAATGATCAAACTTAAATGCTCTCATGTGAAAGTATTCATGTTACTTTTCCTCATCCATTTCTCAGAGAAGCAATATCACCGTTGCATATTCCCCATCGTAATGACGCAATACATTTAAACAAATCTTCTGTGTTGCCGTCTTTTTTTTTTGCACCTTTGCAACAGCATCAGAATGCAAAGAATTTTTATCTTTAACATCTTTCTTCCCTCAACTCAAAACACAGCAAAATGAGATGTTATTTTGTCACCGTGATGGTTTCTCACACTGTCACCTGGTGGAATCCTCCAGATTTACATAAAGTATACGCGCAAGTATAGTCAGTGCACTGCTTATGTAGCATTAAGAATCTCCCCAGCCTTAGAGATGCATGCTTTTACCTTTATATATTCTTTTAGGTTTAGGAATATATTGAGTCGTAATCATCATATGATTTAAATAAACAAAACTCCGTCAGTTGAATGTTTTTAAGAGATGGCTATTTGTAGGATTCAGATATATTTAGATACTTTGAAAACATGAAGTTTTTTTAGAATGCCATCCATTTTTTTTATTAAATAGCAATATACTTGACTTGGTTTCATTTCTTTGCATTTTCCGATATGCATATATATTGCCACAATCCTAAACTGGAATAATGAATGAGAGTTTATGTACTGTATATATCTCAAAAACAGTACTGACATGAAGTACTATGCAAAGTGGGCTATGAATCTCAATAAACAATTCACAGAGGTTCAAAGCTCTTTAATAATAGTTATGAGTACAGGTATTATTATACTGTAGTTTAAACTTAAAACTAATCATGCTCCCCTCTTATTAAACTATCTGTTGTTTCATTTTTGGGATCTACAACGATATCAAGACCCTTAGAGACTTATATATTAAAACATTTTGCCTTATATGAGCACTGTAAGAGACAGAAGTTATAAATGCAATGTTTTTTCATCACCAGTGTGAGGGGGTGCCTAGCAGGGTAAGGGCAGGGGTAGGTTCAATTGGCTTGCACAGGGAAGAGTTAAGTTCTGCAAGCACCCACCAGGAGAGATGAACAAATATACCCAAGTGGAAGGAGAGGTCCTTCCTATTCCACTGTCTCAATTCAGCATGTGTGTGTGTGTGTGTGTGGTTGCTACAGTTCAGAATGCCTGGACATCTCCTTGTAAGGGAAAGAGTACAGAGATGGAAATACCTCCTGGCCACTAGTAAGAACCCAGATGGGAATATATGGGACTGTGGTACTCCTCATATATTGCCTTGGAGACCTGGCCATTTAAGAGCAACTGATGGCTCCAAAACACCACTAGCATTAGTTCTGCCCTAGTTTCCTCAATTGATTCCTGAAGTGATTACAGGGCTTGGCTAGAGAATGCCATGGCAGGTTTTTTTTAGCAGATCTCATACCAGGAACAATCTGAGTGAAAGGCTATTCAGAGACTTGAGTGATCACTGAGCTGTTAGGAGGAAGAGAGGTTGGGGTCAAGAAAGAGAAAGAGAGAGAGAGCGAGAGAGACTGAAAGTAAAAAAGGGAAGTGTTTAGTTTCTCAGTTTTAGGTAAACCCCCCTCCCCTAACAAGGAGTTCAAATAGGAGGGGGGGGGGGGCATTCTTTTGTAACCATTTACTTGGACTTTAAGCTCTCCCTTTTGTATATCCTTTATGTTTGCATTAATTGCAACATTTTTATTTATTTTTTGTCTTCTGTGTGCTAGCAAATTAGAATTTTTTTTCACTGTAGTCAGGATATATAAGCAATATAAGCAACACTGTAGGCCAAGATGTTGTCATCTTTTCCTATCCATCCATTGCATAGTTTTTTATCATTTCTGGGTGAGGTTTATGAACTATATTGATGCTATCAAAAAGTTTTAATATGGAAAAGAACTTTATAATAGACATAGTCGAGCATCTTAACCAACTTAATCTCCACATGCAAGGTGTGGGACCAACTGACAATCAACTCTATGAAACATACAACACAATACAATACAATACAATTTATTTTTTGTATAGCCCAAAATCACACAAGAAGTACCGCAATGGGCTTTAACAGGCCCTGCCTCTTGACAGCCCCCCAGCCTTGACTCTCTAAGAAGACAAGAAAAAACTCCCAAAAAAACCCTTGTAGGGAAAAAATGGAAGTAACCTTGGGAAAGGCAGTTCAAAGAGAGACCCCTTTCCAGGTCGGTTGGGCTTGCAGTGGGTGTCAAAAAGAAGGATGTCAGTACAATACAATACAATACACAGAACAGAACAAATCCTCAATACAGTATAAAAATAAAACTTTTAGAAGTAGGGAGTAGAATTTAACAGTAGATGATATCACATAATATGATTTGAATTTGTTTAGAGTCCTGGAGACCTCAGCCATCAAGCTACCATCAAGCTCCCCCATTTGGCCATTCCACAACTGAAATAATGCTAATCCGATTAAAGGACCCCTCTTTCCCACGATTCCTGCGATCCTCCATCTGGGATGACTTTACCTTAGGCAGGCAAAACAACTTGGCAGGTGGGCCGTGGCACCAAGTGCCACATTTGAGTACCGAGAAGAGAAACAGAATAGGTGAGGGTTAGTATCCAATTATAACTATCAAGTTACTTATGTTTTAGTGCTAATGACCAACAACAGAGATGCAGTCTGTACAGTTAATCAGCAGCTCTAGTAAGGATATGCTAAACTAAAGTAGTGAGTCTTCAGCTGGGATTTAAAAGCTGAGACCAAAGGGGCATCTCTTATAGTAGCAGGCAGACCATTCCACAGTTTAGGGGCCCTGTAACTAAAAGCTCGACCTCCCAACATGTAAAGCATCTGTCACTGAACTGTTTATGTACAGGCCAGTGAAACTTTGTTAAAGGATACTGAATATTTTAAATACTTGAAAGACATGTCAGAAGTTTCTGAGAGATTTTAAGACTCGGACTAATAATTTTCTTTCTCATCACAGTTGAGTGATGTAGATAACAGTGTTTCATTGGATTGACACTGTAGGCCTTGATGTGCAGTTTATTCACCTTCAGAATTTTTTTTTTATGTTGTTTATTTCGCCTTATACAATTTCTTGTATTAGGAATTTGTTATTTTTCGCGAACCCCTTGGGGTCAGAGCACAAGGTCAGCCATTGTACAGCACCCCTGGAGCAATTGAAGGTTAAGGGCCTTGATCAAGGGCCCAGCAGAGAAGGATCTCTTTTGGCAGTGATGGGGATTCGAACCGGCAACCTTCGGGATACCCCACAGATCCTTAGACAGCAAAGTTTTGAAAGCTGTGCCAGTTACTACATTAAAAAGAGGAGGGTGCAGAAAGTCATTTTTAAATATTGGATCTTGATTCCACAAAATAAATAGCTGCCTGAAAAGAACTGAATTGGCAGTGCTGACTGTCTTTGGCTCTATGTATTTGTGTGAGCAAATATTCTGTCATGTGAAATTCATTCTTAGCTCAACTCAAATTGACTTACAGTGGACCACTCCAAGGCAAGTGAATAGCTTAAGATCACAATGTACTAACTGCAAACACATCAGCTCAGCAAAGGAAAATAGAGCTACAGATCTCATTAACTATGCCTATTTGTTTTTATTATTCCAATTTGTAAGACTAATTTGTGTAATTTTATATAGTAACTGAAATTGGCACAAAGACATGTTCTTATGCTGAAATTACTCTGAAATTGGCACTTGATGCCTAAAAGATTGCCAAACTCTGGACTGAAGAATGTTTAGAACAGATTGATAAGAATGTTTTTTATCAAGAGCTGACGTCTATTTATCACCTGAAACTATTATCGAAAAGTCTTGTTCCAAATGCTGTCTCAGAGTATCAAGTGGTACACTCTTTTGAAAACACTAGTTTAACCTTGAGATATTATCTATATCTTTATTACAGCTTGAATTGACTTCTGAGTACAAAAATGGTTGCAACAGTCAGTACCTCTGGTGGAAGGGGAGTTTGAGGCTCCAGCAATAGGCAAATCTTGTTCACAGATATTTCACAGACAATCTTATCCAGTTTTCATTTTGTCTTTTGCTATACAGTTTTTGAAGTCCAAATCACAATTGTCTACACAGAGCAGACCCCAACTGGATTACTTACTTGTTATTTGCTGAAGCACTGCTATTAACAACCACTGTTTCGTTCAAATTACATTTGATTCTGTTTTTATTATTTAACTTTTAAACTAAATGAATGGTTTTAATTGACAACCCTTTAACTGGTGATTTATTCAAGCAGATTTTTTAAATTCCTTAATACTAATTAAACTTCTCAATTTCTCTAGTTAACTAAGTCACTGCAGTACCCGGAAGGAGAAGACTGAATTACGACTGTTGATTATGCTTCTTAAATACACAGTTAATTACAGGAGTATGTGATTAGTGGGCATTTTTCATGTCTTTGCAAGTTATTGATAAAACATCGGAGTTTGAATATTTGCTGCTTTTGGTGAAAACCATATTTAAGTGTAAAAATCAACTCTGACACTAGGAAAATAATTAATATAAAACAATAACTGTGTCATTTAATATGGGTCGCAGTTACATTACACTGAAAAGTAAAAAAAAATTCCAAGAACTGAATGTTTAATTTCATTCACATACATTTTTAAATCATTAGTTGTTTTCTTTTACCTGTTAAAATACTGCATTAAATTTGTATACACACAAAAATATATTTAAAGGAATACTTACTCCAAAATGCACTTATTCAATGGGGTTTTTACTAAGAAATAAAATTTAATCTAATGTTTAGGTTTAGTTAGTTTAGCTTACCTTTAATACTCCCAAGTGAAGAGAAGATTTGCTGAGATCCAGTCATCAAAATAACAAAAGAAACCTATACATGCATACATACGCGAAACAGAAATTGAAGGCGTATTTATATACATAAAAACATATTCTGACACTAGTTATTTATTGCAACAAAACTGAAGTTGTCCTGTTTAAAAGTTTATTACAGTTGGTATAAAACTATTTCTGCTTCTACTTGTTTTAAATTTTGGCAGCAAGAATCGCCTCTCAGAAGGTAAAATTTGGAAAGAACTATTCAAGCAGTTTGTTGAGTCTTTTATTATCCACTTTTCTTTTTGCTCCATTGCTATACAGTTGTTGAGGTCTTAATTGTGATTGTCCACACAGAGCAGACCCCAATTGGATTATTTTCTAAGTTTATTTTTGTTAGTCACAAACAGTCCCCCAAACCAGGCCAGGAATGAAAAAGTCAGCGTGCTCTCAATGAGAAAAGTACTGTATAATAAAACATTAGTCAGTCCAGATGAGAACAGGCCATTCAGCCCAACAAAGCTCGCCAGTTCTATCCACTTCATTCTTCAAAAAAACAAAACATCAAGTCTAGTGTTGAAAGTCCCTAAAGTCTTACTGTCTACCACACTACGTGGTAGCTTATTACAAGTGTCTATGGTTCTCTGTTTAAAGAAAAACTTTCTAATATTAGCGCAGAATTTACCCGTAACAAGTTTCCAACTGTGTCCCCATGTTCTTGATGAACTCAATTTAAAATAATAGTCTCTATCAACTGTCCTAATTCCCTTCCTAATTTTAAACGCTTCAATTATGTGTCCTCTTAATCTTCTTTTGCTTAAACTTTTAATCTTTTCTCATAACTCATGCCCTGTAGCCCTGGAATCAACCTAGTCACTCTTCTCTGGACCTTTTCTAGCGCTGCTATGTCCTTTTTGTAACCTGAAGACCAAAACTGCACACAGTACTCCAGATGAGGCGTCACCAGTGTATTATAAGGCTTGAGCATAACTTCCTTGGACTTGTACTCCACACATCGTGCTATATAACCTAACATTCTATTTGCCTTCTTAATGGCTTCTGAACAATGTCTGGAAGTTGATAGCATAGAGTCCACTACGACTCCTAAATCCTTCTCATAAGGTGTACAGTAATCCCTCCTCCATCGCGGGGGTTGTGTTCCAGACCCCCCCCGCGATAGGTGAAAATCCGCGAAGTAGAAACCATATGTTTGTATGGTTATTTTTATATATTTTAAGCCCTTATAAACTCTCCCACACTGTTAACATTATTAGAGCCCTCTAGACATGAAATAACACCCTTTAGTCAAAAGTTTAAACTGTGCTCCATGACAAGACAGTGATGACAGTTCTTTCTCACAATTAAAAGAATGCAAATATATCTTTTCTTCAAATGAGTCTCTGCATCAGGAGCAGAGAATTTAAGAGAGAGAGCGCGCGCTCGCAAAGAAAAGCAAACAATCAAAAAATCAATACGTGTGCTTTTAAGTAAAGCGGCATTTTTCAGAGGAGCGTCAGTATCTTCTAAGCAAACAGCCTCTGTTGAAACAGCCCCTCTGCTCAAATCTCCTCCGTCAGGCGCAGAGAACGTCAGAGAGAGAGCGTGAGATTAAAGCAAACAATCAAAAAATCAATACGTGTGCTTTTGTGTTTTTAAATATGCCGAGCACCGCAATAAAGCGGCATTTTTTAGAGGAGCGTCAGTATCTTTTAAGCAAACAGCTTCTGTGCAAACAGCACCTCTGCTCACACTCCCTCCGTCAGGCGCAGAGAATGTCAGAGAGGGTGAGATAGAGGCAGAGACAAGCAAACAAATCCGCGCGGGAAGCATATCTTATAGCATTGAGGAGTTTTAGTTAATATGTAATACATGCTCTGATTGGGTAGCTTCTAAGCCATCTGCCAATAGCGTCCCTTGTATGAAATCAACTGGGCAAACAAACTGAGGAAGCATGTACCATAAATTAAAAGAGCCATTGTCCGCAGAAATCCGCGAACCAGCGAAAAATCCGTGATATATATTTAGATATGCTTACATTTAAAATCCGCGATAGAGTGAAGCCGCGAAAGTCGAAGCGCGATATAGCGAGGGATTACTGTACTCTCAATTTTCAGATATCCCATTGTGTATTCAAATGTAATATTTTTATTTCCTATGTTCATTTTCCTCATAGTATTTAATAGATAACTGCACTGTTCACATTTTTTCAATAAAACTCAAGCTATTATCCAATATGGTTTGCAGGTACTTAAAGCTACTAACTTTCCCTACTTGTTCAACATTGAGGACCAGTGGTTAAAATGGTACAGCATTCTTTCTAAAGTCAATGAGCAGCTCTTTTGTCTTCCTCACATTTTGTTGGAGGTTCTGCTCCTGGCACCACTTCTGCAACTTCTTGGCTTCTTCCTCAAAATGTGCCATATTGTTAGAGATGTTAATCAATGCTTTATCACCTGCAAACTCGACAGCTAAACAATTGCTGTCAGATCCTCTCAAGCTGTTAGTATAAACAGAGAAGAGTATAGGGGTGATCACAGCACCATGTGGAACTTCTATTGATGTTTGATGAACTGCAGAAATATAATTATCAACCTTAACAAACTTCTCCCTGTTAAGAAGAAAGTATACAGTCCATAGGGTGAGATAAGGGTTGACCTGCAACTCCTATAATTTACTGCAAAGGATATCATGTTTCCTGCACTTAAAGGATGAAGTAAAGCCAATAAACAGTATTCTCACAAAGTAGTGTGGTTACTCCAAAAGTGCATAACCGGTATGAAGAACAGTCATGATCGCATCCTCCACTGAGCGGTTCTCTCTGCATGCAAACTGCAATGGATCCAAAGATGAGTCAACCTTTAAAATAAGGTGAACCAGAAATCATTCACTCCAGACATTTTGCCAAGAGTGATGTAAGGGCCACCTAACAATAATCATTTAAATCAGTTGGGCAGTTATTTTTACAGTTGGCTGCATTTCAGAGCTTTTTCAAAACTTTGGAACTCTGTAGACATTAAAGGAGAGGTTGAAAAGCTGACACAACAGGGTACCTGGGAGCTCTCCACAGCATTCTTTAATGACTCTTCCCTTAATTAGATCACTTCCTCATAACTTCTCTAACCTAATGGAGCATGCAGATAACAGTGTTTCTGATACAATGGGGGCCTTTGGTGACCAATACTGAACAATAGCACACAATATCAGCAAATGCCCATAAAAAAACCTAATGTTTTTCATGTCACATATCAAGTTACCCAGTCATATGTTCACAACATGCAAAATGTGTGCATTTTTATGTTTAAATATTCTTAAATAGATACCAGTGGAAGATAAAAGTAGTCCTCAAATGGGAATCCCCTTCACATGAGATTGCTCTTTTCAATTTATGACCTGCCTCTTCCCCTATTCATTGGTCAAGAGTCCTTCATTTTTTTTCCAGTTAACTACCATCATCACTACATAAAATAAGACCAAAATGGTTTTCTCCAAGGGGTTAACTAACTGCTGCAAAAGCTGAATCTAATCAGGGATCATCTCCCTGTTTGAAGCAACCCATGACTTACACAGCATAAAAGGTTAAGCTTCTGAACTGGGCCTCTGTGTAGCAAAAGCATCACTTTGATAAGACAATAAAAAATACATACTTTTGGGAGGTGGTTTCCCCTGTTTGCAGTTGTCTTTATGCAATAATTCATGAACTTTTCCTTCAATCTGAAACTGACTGAACTTTGGGAATGTAAATAGTGTCTTGTTTGTTTATATTCTTTGTTTATGTGTCTAATGCCATTGCAAGGAACTGTAGCAACAAGTTGTTTAAGTAAGTGCTCTTCAGGTCACAGTTGAAGTTGAATGATAAAATGATAATGGAGAAAGGGACCGGGGCAAAATTACTAACTAAAAATGTAAACAGAGATGGCAGAGGATGATAAAATTTACAAGGAAAAAAAAATATTAAAAAACAGGGAACACTCCCCATTGCACTAATACTTACTTGTTTTAGGCAAATTTAGTTGCAATTATGACTTTTAGATGTGGAAGGAAATGGGAGTACCTGAAACAAAATCTATACAGAGACATCAACAGAGATCGATTTCAAAAATCAATGCCTGACTTTCATAAAAACAATAGCAAATGAATGTTATGTATTCCCATAAACAAACATAATGTTAAGTAAAATAGCCAAAGTGTAAATTTAACACTTGCAAAGACAAAAGTGATTTTTAAGATTTAACATTTTCATCCCTACTCTAATAAAAAGTACACAAATGGTGCTGATGAAGTTGGATATGATTATTCATTGCATGGGACAATATATGTGCAAATCTTTTTTTTTATCCATATAATTTAGCATTTAAATGTTTAACTTTAAAATCTACTATTACATTTTTATCTGAATGTAAGAGAAATGTAACAGCCTATCTGAATTTATTAATGTTTATGTCAATTTCTGTTAATTGCACTTTTGTATAACTGATAAACAGTTATAAGCAGAGAAATGATAACAATGACATTTAACTCGGATGTGCTCCCTTTATAATTTGCATATCATTGTCTAAGCGCTATCCTAAATATGTGAGACTCACATATGCAGCATATGCATTGTATTAATTAAATACAACTTTATGCACAGCATATTTGCTGAATCTGGATCCTCTTTTTTTATTTGTGCCCACATTTTTAACATTATAAACTAATTTCATTGTACAAGCTCAGACTGGTTTTTAGTTTTCATTTTACTAAACCTGGCAGCAAAAAATTTCCAAACAATGTTCCCAAAACACATTCAAGAATGTACATAAAAATATAACCATTTAAATAATTACAATTATTATGCTGAAAATAAAGTTTTTTAGTATACATTTTTATGTCTGAAACTAGTTGTGGAAAGTATCACACATTTTTTCATATTAATCCCCTAAGCTTTCTCTCATAGTTGCTTTAGCTACAATAAATTGCTTAGATAAATTTGTGTTATTATCGAAGTGTCATGTTCATTCCAAAATACACAGTTTATTTAAATGACCTGATTGTGTAAACAGAAGGATGTGTGGTTTTTATTGCATCACTTTAGTCCTTTAGCTACTGCATAATAACTATGTGCCATGCTATAATAACAGTAATAATACAGATTTATTGTGTGCTGTTGTTCTGTAGATGCTGGGCATCACAAAGGAAGCGCCTCTCCTGATATCTCAGTAGGGAACCTTCTTGGTTCTTAATTAAAGGGCAATTAAGAAGGAATTTGTTTTATATGGAAGTTCAAAGAAGCTTTATATTTATCACAGCTTACTCAAGGCCTCACCTGTCTACACATTTTTAAAGTGGCTGTTTTGTCTTTTTCATAGCCTCTCCTTTTCTTTCTCCCCATCCCTTGCTCTGTGTGTTCTTAATTTCATAATATGCTCTTCTGTTAAACAGTCTATCCAAAATTAGTGGCATTAGATTGTGCATGCTTATCTGATTTGATGGGACCATCGTACATTATCAGTACTGTATTCATTTTTTGTTTTCAAAACCTGCTTCTGTTTCTATAGGCCTAGAGCCTATCCTCACAGCACAGGATAAGAGCCAGGTGGAGTGGTACTGTTGCAATGACTCTTTAGGTAAAAGTAGTTAGAAGGGAAACAGTTGCTAAAGATTACTGGTCTGAGCTCCACACATATGGTGACTGTACTAGGAGATATACGTTTTCTTGGACTTAGAACGTTAGAACAATCTAGTCGAGAACAGGCCATTCAGCCCAGCAAAGCTCGCCAGTCCTAGCCACATGATTCTTTGAAAAATAAAATCAAGTCTAGTTTTGAATGTTCTTAAAATCTTACTGTCAACCACACTAGTCGGTGACTTATTCCATGTGTCTATGGTTCTCTGTGTAAAGAACAACTTCCTAATGTTTGTGCAAAATTTACCCTTAACAAGTTTCCAGGTATGCCGTGTTCTTTTTGACCTTATTTTAAAGTAACAGTCCTGATCCACTGTGGTAATTCCCTTCATAATTTCAAACACTTCACTCATGTTTCCTTTTAATCTTCTTTTGCTTAAACTGAAAAGGTTTAGCTTTTTTAATTTTTCTTTACGATTCATCCCCTGTTGCCCTGGAATCTGCCTAGTCGCTCTTCTCTGGACTTTTTCCAGCACTGCTATGTCCTTTTTGTAGCCTGGAAACCAAAACTGTACAAGATCCAAACTGTGTAAAGACTACAACATGGGTATTTTGAGAGGCCAAACCACACTACGTTTCTTCAATTATACTGTACATAGACACTTTATGAACTACAAGAATTGTCTTACATACTGTATACAAGTATTTTGTAAAATAAAGGAATCACTTTTGTGAGGGGTTCCCAACCATTTTAATGCATAGACCCCCTAAGAAACTTACCTTAGGCTGAGGACACCCTACCTATCACCTTCCAAAAAATGAAATATCCCACATGTCTATAAGAAAATGGCTATACAGACCTACTACCTGTTATGTTCATGTAATAAAACTATATAAAACAAGACACTTTTACTATGGAAAAAATTGATTTCTCATAATAAATAAATAAAGTAAAATCACCCTATTGCTAGTGAGACTTTCAGGTTTGGATGATCTTGCACAGTTTGTCCACTCTGGGTTGCAGCTGGTTTAGGGACAATCTCAAATCATTTTACACATTTAGACATGTTCTGTTTTTGGTTTTCAGTACTTTCAAGGAAGAAAAACCTGCCCCACACAGATATTTGTTGCAAATGATAAGGATAATTGGATGGTTATTTCACTCAACACTGAGTATTCGTTTCTTACACTGCTCCAAAATTCTGACAGGGGAATGGCAGAGAATTGCATTTTCAAACTTCCATCAATGGTTATTTCAATTAATTCTGGCAAATAGCTGCTACAGTATTCCCTCATATGTGTCAGATGTGACAATATTATTGGCAGGACTATGTCTGCCTGCACACTGGATGTTCCTTGCTCCTTGTGAAGGAGCAGCAACATAAATAATAATAATATTATTATTTATATAGCACCTTATCACTTATTTACATGCAACTCAAGGTGCTTTCCACAGATTAATCAAAAAAAACAAAGATACTGTATACCACATTTACTTGGATTATTATCACTAATTAATACTATGTTAATTTCTAATAAATGTAAGTATACTAAATACAAAATAAACAAGGTATTGTTAAGCAAAATCTAACCACTATAATGCAAAACAAACCTTTACTCTTATAAAAAAAGGTTTTCAAATTAAATAGTTATACATTTATACATTAAGGTTGACAATTGAACAACCAGATCTAATAATATATTGTGAGATATGCCCGGCCATTCATCCTGGCCAGTACCCCCAGGCTGCTAGATGAAGCCCTCCTTGCAGCATAGAGGTGCCCCGAATGCCAGCAGGGAATCATGAACAGTGGAGTCATAATATACAGCCCTGCTGGATACCATGGGGGCCGCTAGGAGTCGTACAGCCCGGAAGTATTTCCAAGTCATGGGAACGGAAGAAATGATATACTTCCGGGCTGAAGAAAAAGAGAAGTTTTTACCTGACCCGGAAGTGATAGAAAGTCACACGGACTGAGGGACAAACACTTCCAGGTCAAGGACTATAAAGGACTGTGGGAAATCCCAGACGGACGAGCTGAGCTGGGTGGAAGGGTGGCAACGCGTCTGGGAGTTGGAGGATTGGTTATTGTTTATTGAGTATTGTGGAGAGGAGCGTGCTTTGTGCACATTATTATTATAATAAATAATAATTGGACTTTTTATCTGGTGTCTGACGTGTGGTCTGAGGGTACAAGGGTGTGAGGAAACCCTAAAACTGTCACAATTGGCGTAGTCTCGGCAGGATTCTCTGGCCGTCAGTTTGGCAGAGGACCTGAATTTAAAAATTTTTATTGTGGACAGAATACCCCAAGAAGACAGCATCAAGACACGCAGAAAAATCGCCAACAACCCTATTTTCAAGTCCGTAATGGGGAAGAAGAAGACAAAGCAGAGCGCCAGCAACAGCGGAGGTCTAGCACTCGACATTGCCTGCGCTCAAGACGAGCCATGGAGCGGCTATGCGTTTCGGGAGAGATTTCCGGAGGAAGTCGTCTCCGACGAGGTATGTGCAGGGAATGTGCTTGACAATCTTTTTAAATTAACACATGATGTCCCATGTACATACCTCCCAGATGTCCATCCGAAGGCTCTGCGGGAGGCAGAAGACAAACCCGAAGGCGATGGCGCGCTCTCGTTCAGACAAACGAGTAATCCAAAGGACTTCCGCATTACGGGTACCAGCGAGGGACACGGGACGTACCACGAGGGATTCCAGGAAGGTGACGTTCCATGTTCAGCTGTTTGTGGCTTCGCCCAAGAAAAGACGGACTTGGTTTTTCCGAAGGGGAAAGGGGAGGCGAGCGAAGCACCGCTCTGCCTACAAAAAGGTAAGGTGGTCCGGGAAATGATTGATCGGTCCGTCGATAAATTGAGACAGACGGATCGCAGTCAGCCAAAAGCGGCACCGTGGACCTCTGAAAAGAACTCCAAATCCCAGGCTCCCTTGCAGGACCTGTCTGAACACGTGCCAGGAGTGGGCGTGCTTATTGGCTCCCAGCCGGAGGGTAAGGCTAATGATGACTTGAGCATGCCTCCGGCTGAATTAAGTAACTTTTTGGACGTGCACGAGCTGGAGAAGTTGCTTCAGCCCGTGCACAGTTTTTTATAGGTGGTGCAAACAATCCAGACGATCGTTGCAGACTTGAGAGGAGCGGCTGAAAAGCCTATGAACAAATTAAATGAGTACCTGTGGCGATTGTCTCGGGAGCCTCCTGTATTAATTGATTTGGTGGTACAGGTAGGTAAAGCCGGTACCGTATATAATGAAATAGGGACGCAGAGTGACACAGGCCCGCGTTTAATCCATAGCGGGTGCCAAGTGGATGCGTGCCCTACAAGAGAGGCCAGGATGAATGGCCGGGCATATCTCACAATATATAACAATAAATATACATAGTATGTAACTACATTTTACCTAGGCAACCCATTTATTAGAAACAGTTTGATGTAATTAAAGTTAATGAAAAGGCACAAAACCAAATAAAACAGTCCATAATGGTTTCAGTTGATTTTGGATGTGGATGAAGTTCTTGATTCCTGAATGTGAATGTTTGACCAGCTGACACGGAGGAGAGGAAAACAAAAAACTCCTATGATGGCCATAGGAGAAAAATACACCTCTGAAGGGCCACTGTCGGAAAACAGAAATGAGCAAATCAAATAGTAGGTCTGATGGTAATCAGTTTCTGCATCGTGAAGGTCAGAGTGACTTAGGCCAGTTGGTTGTCCACCCTCCACCTGGCACAGTTGGTACAGTTGTCAATAAAGGTTTCCAAGTATAGAGTGCTTTGAACGGGTGTAAGTAGCACTACAGGATGGGAGACAAAGAACATAAAAAAAGCAAATGATTAATACTGGGTACTTATTAACACATCCAAGAGTTACACTTATAATTCAGTTCACTATATCTACTCTCTCTTGTCACAGATGAGCGGGGACACTGCCCGGCCGGGACACCTGGATAGTCCCCAAGTTGGATGATACTTCTCCTCGGCCACGAGAGGGCAGCCGCCCAGGTCTATTTAGGGGCCACAGGGATGGAGCTGGGACGCTCATTATGAGAGAACGTGGCCTCCACCAGGGGGCGCCAGGACAATTACGGAATCCTGGATGGCAGCACTTCCGCCACACCAGAAGTGCTGCAAGAAGCAATTCCAAAGACACCCGGAGTGCTTCCAGGTGCTTTCCTGACACTTCCGCCACACCAGGAAGTGACGTCAAGGGGAGCACTTGGGGCTCATCCGGGTCATAATAAAAAGGGCCGCCTCCCTCCAGTAGACGAGCCAGAGTTGGGAGGAAGGAGACGAAGCTTGTGAGGAGGAGAGAGGAGGTCAAGAGAGAGAGAGATAGAAGAAGAGAAAGAAGAAGAGAGCTGGTAAAAGAAAGCATTGTGATGCTGAAAATATTAATAAAGAAGTGTGTTTTGGACATTCTGGTGTCGGTCTGTCTGTGTTAGGGGATATGCTTTCCACAATGGCGCCTAACGTGGGGCCCACCTCCTACTAAAAGGGGGGGACCCTGTTTAAAAAAAAAATAAATATTTTTGTTAAGGCAACCCGCACAGCAGATGCAGGTGCTCTTACATCGCGGCACGCAGTCCTGCGCCAACGCCTCAGAAAACGCTAACTGAGGACCACGACTGACAGACATTTAAAATTATGGGGAAGAAGAAGAGCAAACGCTCCCTGAAGGTAGTGACGCCTCTACCCAGCGTCATCTTTGCGGACGCACGGGGCGGCGGAAGAGGCCGTCCAGCAGCAACACATTCAAGAAGACGGGATTCGGGAGGTAAGTCTCGCGTATGATGGTGATACGCTTGGCGGGGCTTACCCTGCTGTCCCCTGGTCTTGTTTTTTAGTAGGGGACTGCCTGAATCCGCGTCTGTGGCCGAAGCATAGCGACCCGTGGAGTGATGGCGAGACGGTGACAGGAGATGAAGAGGAGCTGCCGCTGACTGCAGAAGGGCTGTGGGGCGGAAGCTGCCCGGAGAACTCTTCCCCGACCGAGTCCGCTGATAGGGTGGAGGGAGCGTCGGACAACCGGAAGTTCCTCCCAGAGACAGGCCCAGGATTGGACGGAGTGTGTTGTGTACCCGCCGGTGAGTGCCTGAAGGCGGGACCAATGAACGTCAATCCTGAGACGCTCAAAGACCCAATGGAGCATGCGCAGGAGCTCCATGGCTCCCAGCTGGCAGGTGAGTGTGTAAAAAGTATGAATTCACCGCCGGCTGGCTTAAGTGACTTGTTGTTGGCTGTACAGGAGTTGGAGAAAGTCTTTCATCGTGTACAGCCTCTTTTACAGATCCTTAGTGATTTAAAGGGCGTAATCAAGACGCTGCAGGAGACTGCGGCCGTGCCCCTGAGAGCCGTACTGGGCTGGTTGAGGCGGCGCGACGTGGGATTCTCCAGCAAGTCCAATGCTGGGGTACAGGTAAGTGATACCGGTACTGAATATAATAATGGAAACCCTAGCGAAAAGAACCCAGATGTAATGGAAGGGATCCAAGTAGCAGGGGTTCCGACAGTAGATTGGGGGACAAGTACTGAGCCTGCAGTATGAGAAGAGACGGGGGGACAGTGCTGGCTTGTATGTGTCGGCACCCAAACCACCCCACGCCAGGAAACTGCAGTGCTCGTAACCCGTTCGAGAGGTGTGCAAACAGCATGGGGTCCCTCTTTGTTCCATAAGGGGATCCAGGCTGTTACAGCACCCCAGAGTAATGGGAGCACCCGGAGAAAAAAGGAGGGGTCTCCCGACAGGAGGAAACGAGATCATGAGAGCTCACATGCAGTGAGAGAGCTCTCTCCGAGGCAATGGAGAGCTGCCCCAAATCAAGCTGAAGAGATACAGGCATGGGCATTCCCGTCCTGTTTTCAGGTCCGGAGGGCACCAGAAAGACAGGGGGTACACAGGTGTTACATGTGCCATGGAATTGGGCATCTGTGGAGACGTTGTCCATATGCCCTGAGTAAAGATGCCATTAGGCAGCGTCGGGACGACGTCTCCGCACCTGTTTCCTATTTTGCAGGTCCAGATCATGGAAGATGGTATTCTGGGACCCCGCCTTGGGAGACTTCTAACCCTCGCGGGACGGGCCGCTTTGCCGGATGGGCTTCAGCTGGTGAGAGGGCAGTGTCTCAGATAAGTGGGGACACTGCCCGGCCAGGACGCCTGAATAGTCCCTGAGTTGGACGATACTTCTCCTCAGCCACGAGAGGGCAGCCGCCCGGGTCTATTTGGGGGCCACACCAGGAAGTGCTGCCGGAAGCAATTCCAAGGACACCCGGAGTGCTTCCAGGTGCTTTCCTGACACTTCCGCCACACCAGGAAGTGACGTCAAGGGGAGCACTTGGGGCTCATCCGGGTCATGATAAAAAGGGCCGCCTCCCTCCAGTAGACGAGCCAGAGTTGGGAGGAAGGAGACAAAGCTTGTGAGGAGGTGAGGAGGTCGAGAGAGAGAGAGATAGAAGAAGAGAAAGAAGAAGAGAGTTGGTGATAGAAGGCATTGTGGTGCTGAAAATATTAATAAATAAGTGTGTTTTGGACATTCTGGTGTCGGTCTGTCTCTGTTTGGGGGTATGCTTTCCACACTCTATATATATAATCCCAAGCCTAAAAGTGCAGCGATTTTATGTGACGTTTTTTGTCACGCTTTAAATCAGGCTTATTTTAAATCTACATATATATGTTTGGTATCATTCTTTTCAGAATGTTTCAAACTGAATGTGATGTTGTTAAATTTTCAGATTCTTATACTGTTTTTAAATTATAAACTAAAAAAATACCTAGAACTCACGTCCCGCGAGGTGAGACTTAACCAAGAGTGCTAAGAGATTTAACCATGCCTGGGGCTGGAAATAAAAGACAAAGAGTAGGACAGCTGCTGTATAGGCTTTTAAATGAGGAGGTAAAAAAACCTGTATTTGTTTCCCATTGTATCACTGTTTAAGAGGGGGTTTAGGAGGAGCGACCACGTCTCCTTGGGGTGTGTTCAGCCCCCCTCTTCACAACACAAATGGCAGCCTGGCCGCAACTGGGGGTTTGGCGCCAAGTTACATTATGATATAATTACTGGAAAGCCACATTAAAAAGTAATACAGTATTTCCTTCATTTAGCTTTTTCTCCCAAAGTCCAATTTTTTTTGTATAAATGCACTAACATTATCTTCCTAATTAAGTATGCTGTGATTTTGGCCCTGCATGCTCCGATTCAAGGTATTTAAAAGTTGAAATATATCGGCCCTACGGCTAGCTGGTTGTCAAAACAGCTAGCAAACTGGGAGTTCTCAGATGAGAGAAATTCACGCAGCTCTTCACAGAGATCAAACACTCGTTGCAAAACTGCCCCATGAGACAGCCATCAGACCTCAGAATGCAGCAGAAGGCTTTCAAAACTGGCTCCTATGTCACTGCACAGTTTGGCAAACAGCCTGCGTTTAAGGGGACGTGCTTTGATACTATTTACAACTTTAACAACATCTTGAAGCACTTGTTGCAATTCATCCTCCAACCTTTTAGCAACAGGCGCTTCTCTATGAAGCATGCAGTGTGTATCCATGGCATCTGGAGCTCTGGCCTATGTGATGACTCCACTATGCTTGCCTATCATGGCAGCAGTGCCATCTGTACAGATGCCTAAGCAATAAGATCAGTCAAATTAAATTTGCCTGCATTTGGAAAATGTCCTGACATGTTGTCTTCCCCTGAATTTCTTTGCAGAATAAAAGCTCCCCAACACACTTTCCATCTCCAATAAACCTGACATAGACAATAAGCTGTGCTGTGTTAGCTACATCTGTGCTTTCATCCAATCGCAACACAAACCAAGGGCTGTTTTTTTTTACCTCTTCCAGTAATTGGTCTGTTAAATCATCAGCAATGTCATATATCCATCACACAGTGATATCTGACAAAGGGACAGCTTCAGTTTTGACGGTCAGCTTCCTCACCAATTAATTCCCAAACTATGTCTTTGTTCAACGGTAATATCAGATTTTCTCCAACTGTGTGAGTTTTCTTCGTACAGGCAATGCAATATGATGCCAAAAAAGACAGCTCCTGTGCCCACATCTGAGCAGTTTTGAGCAGCTGATCAGCCTCTGTTCGAGTTGGTCTACCTCTCACCACATGTTGGAATGTACCTTGCCTCCGCTTAGCTAACAATACCTGTTTGTTCAACAGACATTATCATCTACAGATTGTTAAGGAGTAATGTTTGATGTTTTTGAGAGAGAGTGATCAGAGCTACATGTGTTTTAAGGGTAGCTGCTAACTGCCAGAGATGTCACGGCCACATGCTTTTTTCCCCATGCAGGGGATGCTCTCCCGCCAGAGCTGAACACGATCAGATGCAGTGCCAGCGTTTGATGTTGGAGCGTACCTACCTTCTGCTTGGCCAGAATTACATTTTTTTTAAGTTGATATTTAGAGTTGATCCTGTTTCATTACTATGTGGGCAAAGCCGCAGGCAACAGCTAGTATATATATTGTTGTTTGAGGCATGGCAGTGCAGTGGTTAACACTGCTGTCTCACAGCTCAGGTTACAGTTTTGGCCACAATAATTGGTAGACACTTTCCTAGCCCCATGGACACTTTAAAGAAAAGTGCAACATTACAATGACCTTAAAACTAGTTCAGACCCTTCTTCGCCATTATGGCTTTAATGCCATTCACAGAGTTTGGTGAAATTCCCAGACATTTCTGTAATTTCACTAAACTCACAGTGTAAACTCCACAGGGTGAGCTTATCTGTAGTCATATACATAATGTAAGAAATAACTCAGTGAAGAAAATTAATGAAGATATCATAATTAAGTTGTGTGTTCAATAACAACCAGGGGTCATCTTTATTAACTCTTTTAAGGTGGTTATCAACAAAAGTCGACATCAAGTGGTAGAAGTCTAAATGTCCAGAAAAGTCACCTGGAATGCACTATTTAGTTTTATGCAATGGATGGCAGCAAAGACTGCAAGATAAATTGAGTCGTGCACACTTAGTGAACAACATCATACACCAAGAGTCTATCACCTCAAACAATAATCTGCAGAAGATGTTGTGTACATTGTTGAAGGACTTGGATTCAGCACTGCCATAAGAAACCAAGAGAAGAAACTGACAATTTGAGTGTTGTTGAATGCAACACATATTGCTGACAGTATGATTTAGCAATGAGTGCAACTGGTTGGTGTGAACAGTATCATATAATGTGCTTCAAAACAATCATTTATAGACATCTGCTTTATTAGTTGTTATATTTTGCACAATTCAGTAGTAAAAAAGTCTTGAAATTAAAATTTTATGAAAAGATTTAGCCTACAACCATAATGAAAAAAAAAACTCAGCCTCAGAACAGATGACTTGTGCTTTCAGTAGAAATCTGCAGCCATTGCGGCTTGAACTGTATAAGGCTTACTAAACTAAATATATTTCACGGCCAGCAGTAGTGAGCTTTAACAGATTGCTCAAAATCAGGTGTTTTTAAAGTTACTGATCTACCAACTACTATATAGTTTTCATCTGTATTTTAGAAGCGCTAAAATAATACATTTGAACAGAGTTTAGATTCTAGTTTAAAAATTACCACCAGAGTGTTAAAATAGTGATGGTCCCATCGCACATTTGTATGATGTATTTATATTAAATAATGACAAGAAAAGAGTGCAGCTTTAAAAAAAAACTAAAGAAACATATGTTATGTTAATAAGTTCTTTAGAATGTTTACAGTGCATTAACTTCTCAATACCTGAGGAATCTGTTTTGATGTATTTAATTTCTGAATGCAAAGTAACAGCTATGTCAAAAACCAAAAGCTTAAATCTTAATACTCAAAACCTAAACATTTATTTACTATACTGTAACAGTAATACATGGTATAAATGGCCATGTTGTTTTAATTGTAGTTTGCTTTTGTCTTGCTTAATAAACACGATAAGAACTGACATTTGCCTTCCACTTATGATTCCTATGAGCTGCGAGTATGTTCCAATGTCTTGAACCCCTTTCAGCCCGTGTCTCTTCCCTATCTGACTGATGTAGTGTTACACCTAACGCTGACCACCAGCTCACCGGACATTATACCCTCATGATTTCTGATGGATGAAATACAAACTGTAGCGCCCATTTTTCTCTCCTTAACCAATAGCTGCTTAGTAAATGGTACTGTTCCTTCCTATTGTATGCATGCTATACTGGAGCCTCTTAAAAAAAATGCCTAATTTAGACCCCTCAATTCCAAATAATTTTAGATCCATATTGTAGAATGCCATTTTTAGTCAAAGTAATGGAAAAAGTGTTTTTTTTTTTAACAGCTTTCCTCATTCTTAATTCATTATGAACGTTTCATGGCTTACCAGTCAGGTTTCACGACACACCGTAGTACTGAATCAACTCTCCTTAAGGTGTCCAATGACTTATTATTGGTGGTCAATTCTGGATGTAGTGCCTTTTTGATTTTAGTTGACCTAAATGCAGCCTTTGATACCATTGATCATCTAGGCCTCTAGGATTGTCTTATGAATGTGGTAGGTATTCAAGGTATTGCCTTAGAGTTGTTTGGTTACTACTTAAGACATAGGATTTTTCCAGTTAAGATTGGTGGCTTCTCTTCTCCTTCATCAGAAGAGCTCCTCAGGGTTTCATTTTGATCGCTGTCTTGTTCTCTTTGTATACGCTTCCTTTAGGTTCAGTTTTTCAAACATATAACATTTCTTTTCACTGTTATGCAGATGGCTCCTAGTTACAGTACATCTGCCACTAAAATCTGATGAATCTCTAAACACCATTATTTAGAGGATCTTAAACATTGGATGTCATAAAACATCCTTCAAATAAATGAAAGTAAAACTGAAGTTATATTTGGTTCCCCAAATCCTATCAGCAGTATAAGTAACAATTTAGGAACTTTATCATGAAATATGCACATCCATGTCAGAAATCTTGGTGTTATCTTTAATCAATCTTTTAAATTTGACAAGCAAATTAACAGTGTGGTAAAAAACAGTTTCCTTCAGCTTATGAGGATTATCTAACTGAAATCTATATTTTTCCTTTAAAGACTAAAAGAGATATTTGTTCATGCATATATTTCTTCTCATGTTGACTATTGTAATTCTCTTTATGTGGGTATTAGTCAGACTTGCCCAAAATTAGTTAGACTGGTACAAAAATGGCAGAACATATTTCTTCAAAGCTGGCCACTCTTCATTGGCTGCCAGTTAAATACAGAATACAGTTTAAAGTGTTATTATTCACCTTTATTGCACTCAATGGTTTGGCCCCACATTAAATCTGTGATCTCCTTCCAGCTTCTCCACTTCTAGGCCTTCAAGATCATTAGATCAATAACTACTACCCATCCCATGGTCTCGGCTGAAGTTTAAGGGTGTGGTTGCCCCTAGTCTGTGGAGGGCTTTAAACACTATTGATGTTTTTAAAGGTAGTAGTGTGATATTTTTTATTAGAACCTTTTAATGGTTTGGCATGACTTATGTTTGTGTTTTATGCATTTTTTAAATTTAACATTTGATATTTTGTATTGATTTTATTAAGTTGTTTATATTCTGTGTTTATGTATAGCAGTTTGGTTAACATTTGTTGTGTTTAAATGTACTTTATAAGTGAATAAGTGATTGATGTTAGAAATGCGGGGCAAAATTAATTTTTTATATTTGGGCTGTTATTATTGATAGAATAGTCACTCATCTGAAGAAAACAAAGCTTTTTCTATCTTTTGATATGACTTATTCAGCCCTAAACCATTCTGCATATCTTATCATCTCACCTTTAAAATTTATCTGCAGAGTAAACTGTTCGACAACTGAAAGCTGTTCTCAAAATAATTAAAATTTAATTAGAGAAAGTGTGTGGCCTGCAATATCAAAGATTCTGCCAAGGTCTTGTAGCCTAGATGTAATAGAATTTCCTACAGTGGAGGGAAAGAGTGTTCAATTTACAGTTCCTAAGGCGGTTTCTGTACTGGGTTATGGGTGGAACCCAGTATAAACTTTTGAACTTACGTACCACTAATTACAAAGATAAATGTAATTTGTATGTGTGTTTCCAGCTAAAAACAGCTGGCATAGTCATGTTTGGTTCTAAATAAAACAAGCTGCATAACTTGTATGCAATATTAGCATGTTCCACTGGCACATTAGATCTTTGAATTTTCTATCTTCTTTTCTTTCCTTTCCAAAAAAAAAATTAGGAAGGCATATTTTACCTTCTAACACTAGTATGTGCCTACTACCTGATGTTAGCTCAGCATTTCTATAATAAAATGATTCTTAATGAAGAAAAACTAAAAACGTAATTGTTTTGACAACAGTGTTCCAATTAATGTTGCATAGTGTAAGAACCTTTCATTGTCTGAATATTCTACATTGAATTTATTTGGCAACCTCAAAAGCAGTTGTCTTTTGAGATGGTAATGTATTTAACTTGCAATATTTAAGACACATAGTGAAAATCCAAGTATTTCAAAGGAATCAATAATTCAAACAAAGCCTGCGCACATCAGTAGTTCATACAGTGGTGTGAAAAACTATTTGCCCTCTTCCTGATTTCTTATTCTTTTGCATGTTTGTCACACAAAATGTTTC
>JANRMT010062814.1:118929659-118957050 GCA_026402145.1 Polypterus bichir lapradei | reverse complement strand
TATATATATATATATATATATATATATATATATATATATATATATAAGATAAGATAACTCCTGTAGCCACAATAAATGCCTTTATTGAATAGACAAACCGGGGTGAGCAAGTTCTTTTCTACTGCAGCCACAGCCACGACATCACATAAAAAACATTAATAATAACTCATAAACTTGCAATATTATTTAGGAAAATCGCAACATTTTACTCACCAAAAATTTGGATTATTTGTAAACAAAATCCATCCTCCTCTCTTTCCTCAAAAACAGTTCAATTACTCTGTCGTACGGATTATCCGTGCGCTTCAGTTCCATCAAAACGTTCCTTTCTATCACATTCGAAGCTAATGCTGAAAGGTGAACCCGCCCTGTGGTATTTCTGGCATAAGTTTGAATTCGCTTTAGGGCTGAAAATGTCTGCTTGACAGAAGTAGTGTACACGGGAATGCTCACTGCCAAATATACCAATGTGAACAGCTGCCCCATGCTCTCATTCAGATTTTTCTGATGAAGGAAGTCAAGGAGATCAGTGGGAGATTTTCCTAAAAAATCATCCATGGCATACATTACAGTCAGTTCTGTTTTTAGCCGAGACAGATCAAAAAGCGCTCCGTGGCTCTTGTGTTAAACTGGAGAAGGCTGCATGCGTAAAATTTTTCTTGTATTCCCGAAACTTCTGGGGCTCGAGGAGCATGACAAACATCAGGTTTTCGTGGTCTTGAAATCTGGTCTGTGTCTGGCAAATAATATTGTCCAGTATCCTGCCATGCAGTTGGCCGTAGTGCGCACGACGATCTTTCGCTCAGAGCGTTTGCGGTGCGTTCAGTGGCCTCATAGAGTTCCTCATATCGGCTTCTATCCAATCAATGGGTCTGAATACGGTGGCGTTGCCACACACCTGCTAGAGGGCCCTACTGATACCAACTCAAAATCTGATTGGTTGAAGCAACAGGTTAATCGACATTTATTCTGTGTTAGAGTGCCTACACAACGGATTGTGAAAGCCTCTCTGCCTGGCAACAAATGATGGCTGAAATGTGATTGGTTAAATGCTTTAATACCAAACTCCGCCTCCTACGGCTATCGAGCTGCAGTCTATTTTCTCTGCCTGGCAACAAATGATGGCTGAAATGTGATTGGTTAAATGCCTTAATACGAAACTCCACCTCCCACGGCTATCGAGCTGCAGTCTATTACAGTACAGTATATGGACAAAAATACGTTCCAGTTATGACCATTACGCGTAGAATTTCGAAATTAAACCTGCCCAACTTTTGTAAGTAAGCTATAAGGAATGAGCCTGCCAAATTTCAGCCTTCTACCTACATGGGAAGTTGGAGAATTAGTGATGAGTGAGTGAGTGAGTGAGTGAGTGAGTGAGTGAGTGAGTCAGTCAGTCAGTCAGTCAGTCAGTCAGTGAGGGCTTTGCCTTTTATTAGTATAGACAGAGAAATGTACAATCAATTCTAAACCTAACTGGTGTGTTGTTAATCAATATTTATTCTTCTTTGATCTAGTTATGATATTCCAGCTGTTTTTTAAAACTACTTATAGAGTTTATAGCTTTACAAAAACAGATTAATTAATCTTCCAAGACTTGGTTTATTTTCAAACATTTTTAAAATGGAGTAAACAAGTTTTATAAAGTTTTGAAGTAAGATGACTAAATATATGTAAAGAATCAGAAAGATTGCCTTTAATTTAATAGTATAATAGTGTTACCTTTCTATTTGTGAAATAATCACTAAAAGGTATTTTTTGTCTTACGTTATAGGCAAGTTTCATTCATTCATGAATGTTTATATGACTAAGGTAGTAAATTAATGATGTAGCCAAAAATGTGTCATTCAGTTTAATTGACAAATAATGGAGAGTTTTATTAGTGTACGAATGAAAGCTGATATAATGTTTCTAAATTACATCACCTTTTACAATGTAAAAAGACAGCACAGAATTGGCCACAGCTCTAAACCATGAAGGACTCAGTTTCTTTTCCACTAGGGTATTACCAGGGAGCACTTCTGATTTGATTTGGGACCAGAAGATAAAATGTGGTCAAAAACCAAGCCATGGCTTAAATCAGAAAGTCAATTAAATCAAATAAATAAGTCAAAAGGCTAGGCCTGATATCTAGCAGAAACAACAAGCCAAAATGATCTAAATTGGGAAATGTTAATCAAAAAGGCTCACACAAAAAGACTTTAGGGGAACCTGCAATCTCAGATATTCAGGAAATGTGTGGTAATGACTTTTCATACTTTTGACCTAGTTACATCAAAGTTTGCAACCTCCAGTATTTCCCACACCGACAGTATGATATAACAAAATGCCGTCAAAGTGCTGTGAATACTTTGCAACAAAAATAAAACAAATTCAAAACAAAAAAAATTATATCAGAGGTTGAATTAGTGCCCTAAAAATATACAATACAAAATAAAATCTTGAAAAAGGGTACCAAAAATGAGATAGAAGTTAAGATTAACCTAAATCATAACAATGTCTAAATAGCACACAGAAAGAAGGGAGTACCTTTCTCAGATTTCTGCACAAATATTGAAAATGAGTGGTAAATTATGAATTAAACCATCCAGGAACAGCACCTGGTAGTCCAACTGAATTTGTAATTGGTCTGTAATTATGAAGACAATTTGGATCTAAATCTCATTTTTCATAATTCTTTTAAAATAGCCAGGGTGAGGAGGAATGCTGTTAGATAAACTACAGCAAAGAAGATGTTCAAAACACTAATTTTAGCTGAGTTTAATGGACAGATAGTACATTTCATTTTAGAAATCTAGCTGAAAATTTTCAGTCTAGTCAATAAATTAAATTTGCTCTGGTGGGCTACTCAATTTAAAATTTTGTCCTATTTAATTTATTGTTTGGGAAATTGATAATGTCATGTTTACTTATTGTTACTGGATACATCCACAAGGATGTTGTAGGACACATCATCCGTGATGTTTCATGGGGTGCTTTGGGTTTCACAGCGTCAGACACTCTGACCCAGGTGACTCATCAGCCCTGACTTGTATCTCAAAAGTATTTGTCCATAGATCTCCTCACTCCACAACAATCTAGAGACACTTTCGACTGCCTCTGTTGCTGATATGATGGCTGATCTCATCAAAAACCCCTTGACGCAAAGCATTGTGTAGACTTTCCTGAGAGATTGGCCAGTGAAGCTTCTGCAGCCCACCTAAACTGGATGGAATTAAGGTCACCACCCATACTTCTGACATTCTTCCAGAAGTATCTGGTACTTAGCTTTCTTCCTCCTAAATGCCTTCTTCAGGTGATCAATTCAATCATGGTGAGCTGTTTTGGGGCCTTTGAAAAAATGGCTATATCTGGTCACAAAGATGTCACTATAATGTGAGCCGGAAACTTGAGCTGCTTGCCCAGGTCAGCCATTAGCTGCCAATCACTAGTGATTTTACGTAGACCTCCTGAGTCTCTGGGCTGTGTTTTGGGCTGCTTTCCATCCTTTACAAAATATATGTGCCTTCTGGAAGTGCAGTAGTGCACTATTATTAATGATGGCTAAGGAGACACTCTCTGCAACTGCCTTCAGGACCTGGTCATGTCGCCAACAACAGAGCTGTTCATCAAAACTTTTGGCCAGTTGCCAAGGGTGTGCTCCATTGTCCCTTTTTCAGAACAGAGGGAACAACAAGGTGTCTCTGACTTACTCCAAAGATGGAGATTTGTTGGATGGACTTGGTAAGACATCTCAGGCAACCTGGATCAGAAGTTTAATGTGCTGGGGTTCAGCTCAACAGATATCATACCATTCAAGCCTTATTCCTACTGTATTCTCTGATCTTATCTATGCCTACTGCAGTCCCATATCTGCCTTTGTGCTGTTATGTTCTTCCTCCACTGGTGCTCTCACTTCCTCCTGGACAAGGTAGCTCCTCTCTTTGCCCTGTACCTTTCTGTATTATGGTGTGCGGAGACTGCCTAACCCCACTCTTCCACTTACCATTTCTCTGACCACTGCTCTCTTCCTGAGCCTTGACACTGCCCTCTCCAATTATTTTTTGGCCTTCCATTTACTGCCTATGTGGACTTCAATGCCTACTGATGAGACTTTGGTAACGTCGGAGTGCATAAAATGCAGTTCTTCTCTTGGGGAGGAGACCTTAGACTCTTCCATGATGCTATTAATACTAATGTTAATTGGAATTACACCAGACAGTTCCAGTCTCTCTTTTTTATATTATTGTTCTAAATAAAACTCAAGTATTATTGATTTTTCATCTTTTGCTCTTGGATATTAATCATAAGGTGTTTTCTTGAAATCTTTCTAATATTACTTGAAAATACTTTCAGTCCATGCAAACCAATAATGTTACAACTTTTTAAATGTTCTTTTATCTTCTGATTACAATAAATAACCTCTCTAAGCAATATAATAGAGTGTTTCATTATGTAATCATGGTGAGTTCCTTTGTGCTCTAATAACCTTTGTGTTAATAAGAACAGCTTTAAAGGCTTTTTCATAAACAAATTTTAGTTCTTTGTCACCTGAAAGAAAGTACACTCAAACTTCCAATCAGTTTTTTATTTTATGTGTTTTTTTTATGTGTATTCAACACAGAGCAAACCATTTCCCAGGAATAGTACAGTACATATTGCAACCCAGTCACAGGTGGTGCACAAGCCAGTGTGTTTCTTCATGCTAGTCCCAAGCGCGAATAAATGGGAAGGGTTATGTCAGGAAGGACATCTGGTGTAAAACTTTACCAGATCAATATGCAGACAATACAAATTTCCATACTGCATCAGTCAACGCCTGGGTTAACATTGACCACCACCAGTACTGTTAGCCAATAAGGTGCTGGCGGAAATTGAGTTACTGTTGGCCGAAGAAGGAGAGGGGGGAATGTGTCTGGAGGCAGGAGGAGAGGAGGAAGGTAAAGAGAGTGGAAGTGTGGTAGGAACTTTGAATGTTGCAGTATGACTGGTAAGGGGAGAGAGTTAGCTGATGTGATGGAGAGAAGGAATGTTGATTTATTATGTATACAAGAGACTAAATGGAAGGGGAGTAAGGCCAGATAGATCAGAGATGGATTCAAATTGTTTTATCATGGTGTGGGTGGGAGGAGAAATGGGAGGAGAAATAGGGTTGGGGTTATTCTGAAGGAACAGTTTGTCAAAAGAGTTTTGGAAGTGAAAAGAATGTCAGACAGAGTGATGATTATGATGTTGGAAACTGAACGTGTGATGATAAATGTTGTTAGCACATATGCAAGTTGGTTGTGCGATGGATGAGAAAGAAGATTTCTGGAGTGAGTTGGACGAAGTGATGGACAGTGTACCCAAGGGACAGAGAATGGTGATTGGAGCGGATTTCAATAGACATGTTGGTGAAGGTAACAGATTAGATGTGGAGGTGATGGGTAGGTATGGTGTCGAGGAGAGGAATGAAGAAGGTCAGATGATAGTGTATTTTGCAAAAAGGATGGACATGGCTGTGGTGAATATGTATTTTAAGAGGGATAAACATAGGGTGATGTACAAGAGTGGAGGAAGATGAGCACAGGTAGATTTTATCCTATGCAGGAAGGTGAATCTGAAGGAGATTGAATACTGCAAAGTGGTGGCAGGGGAAAGTGTATTTAGGCAGCACAGGATGGTGGTCTGTAGGATGACGTTGGCGATCAAGAAGAGGAGGAGAACAAGAAGAGTGAGGGTAGAGCCAAGGATCAAATGGTGGCAGTTGAAAAAGGAAGACTGCAAGGTTGAGTTCAGGGAGTAGGTAAGACAGACACTGGGTAGCAGTGAAAAATTACCAGACAGTTGGGCAACTACAGCAGATGTAGTAAGAGTGACAGCAAGAAGGAACATCTGGACAGAGGAAGGAGGAAAAGGAAACCTGGTGGTGGAACGGGGAAGTACAAGAGAGTATACAGAAGAAGAGGTTGGTAAAGAAAAAGTGGGATAGTCAGAGAGTTGCAGAAAGTAGACAAGAGTACAAGGAGATAAGGCATAAGGTGAAGAGAGAGGTGGCGAAGGCTAAAGAAAAGGCATATGATGAGTTGTATGAAAGGTCAGACACTAAGGAGGGAGAAAAGGACCTGTACCAATTGGCTAGACAGAGTGACCAAGCTGCAGCAGGTTAGGGTGATAAAGGATAAAGATGGAAATGTATTCACAAGTGAGAAGTGTATGTTGAGATGGAAAGAGTACTTTGAGAGCCTGATAAATTAAGAGAATGAGAGAGAAAGAAGGGTGGATGATGAGGCGTTAGTGAATCTGGAAGTGCAACAGATTACCAAGAAAGAAGTAAGGACAGCTATGAAGAGAATGAAGGATGGAAAGGCTGTTTGTCCAGATGACATACCTGTGGAAACATGGAGGTGTTTAGGAGAAATGGTAGCAGAGTTTTTAATCAGATCGTTTAATGAAATCTTGGAAAGTAAGGAGGAGTGAAGAAAAAAACAACAGGAAAAGAGAAAGGCATAAGAGAAGGTTTATGAATGTGGTGAGAGAGGACATGCAGGTCATGGGTGTAACAGAGCAAGATGCAGAGGACAGGAAGATATAGAACAAGATGATCCACTGTGGCAACCCCTAATGGGAGCAGCCGAAAGAAAAAGAAGTACAGTACATAATGCAATGATCATCCAGGCTACCTTTTGAACAGATCACTTGTGGCAAAAGAATAATCCAGAGGGATTAAGGATAAATCCACCTTTACTGATAATACATGCTGGCCATGGTACCTAAGGATAGCAAAGTGAGGCATACCAGTCAAACATCCAAGCTAGCATTTCACTCTATTAAGCAATCGATACAAATAAAAATAACAAGATAAAGTAGAAAATAAAATCCCTCCACACTGGATCCAAAGAAGTCCAAAATTCTAAGAACTACACAAATGTCACAGGTACATATCTAGTTAAACAAAGCACATATGAACTATTGTCAAACAAGCAAGAACCATTACAAGTGCAACATAGTGTGGGTTCTTGTTGCTAAGCAGCCCTAATCTACATTAGTCTTGTAATGATAATAATTATATATTTACATAGCACCTTTTCCATGTATTTGAGGGGGAGGGTTATTGAAACGAAGGCCCACTTTTCAGCAGCGCTCCAGCATTGCGCCTTTTCACATTGTGAATTTCCTCCTTTGTTTTCAGGTAGCAAAGTCATTTTTTTGACATTGTGCATTAGTCTTTTTAACTGAATTTTACCCCTACTTTGTATTTTTTATTTTTAGTGCCTGTGATTTCACCCTCCTGCCTCTCCTTGATTGTGCTTTTGCCTTTTGTATACAGTAAAAGTCTATATTTCATTAGTCATGTTCTGGCTTTCAAGTTTTCAATGATCTTATGGGTCTTGTAAAACGTGGAAAGTGAAGAAAAATTAACAAGACAAGATCCAGTACTGAAATGTTCTTGAAATTCAAAAAATATTTAAAATGGTACTAAAAGTCATGGGAAATTTTTAAAGTGAATACCAATAATCACAAATCATGAGATAAAACATCCAATATTACACCAACAAAACACCCACATACTTAATTAATATATTTTATGACCTTGCACATCACCTTGCATTGTGTTCTGTGTGCAAGTGTGTGCACCCGCTATTACAGATACTGTACATAGTAATCGTTGCACTTTAATTTATTAGTGTTGAGTTAGCGTTAGTAGCTATGTTAGTTACACTGTGTATGTGTCACTATGATTTATCGAGTAGTCAAAATGCCAGGAAAGTATGATACTTAATGGCCTGATAGTAATAATTTCACTAGTACTCCAACCCAATAAAGTTTCTGTATTTTTACATGAACTTTAAAGTGGTAAGTTTCTAAACAGCGCTAGAACAAAATTGGCTTTTCTTTGTATCTTTTGCTTGCACATAACAATATATTGGCACCTGTCAGCACAGTGTCTGCCACATGCATAATGACATACTCATCCAGAAAACATTATATCTGTTTTTAAAATGTAGCAGCCCTGTCTAGAATTTATTAAATAGCATGTAACTGTTGTATTTGTTTGGGTAAATAGTGTGAGCTTCAATATCAGTTTTTGTAAGTGGTCAGCAATTTAAAATAGGCCACATGTTTGAGATTGTATGTGTTCTTATCAGGTTAATTAGTGTAAAGTAGTCCTGGATTCTTGTGCTGGTTAGTATAGGAAAAGTCATAAAAAGTCCTGGGGCCTCATTGTGGTATGTTTTAAATAAATAATCACCGCACTCATGGCTTAACGAGGGGGCGTGGTGGTTGTGACTGCAGCAGTTCTCAGGGCGATCTGTGGGTGTGGGTCTTTCTCACCTAAGTGCACAGGTGAGAGACTGCCCACATCCGTGATTGTTCCTGGGGCTGATAATTTGTCGCAGCTGCTATGCCCTCTCGACATATATAGAAGCGCGAGTCGGCTAGGTGAAGAAAAAGAAAAGAAAGTGTCACAAAAACGAGTCCAAGACATTATAAAGGTTTGGGGCAGCCATCCGTATATTGTTTTACCCAGCTGCAAAAGGGTTTTCTTATCAAAGAAACGATGTGCATATCACAGAGTCCAAAATAGAACTGACTATAGTAGCCCAAGATGGAGGCTTTAAAGGTCTTGAGTGGAACTGATGTCATCAAAGGGACCGGAACCAGAAGTGACGTCATCAAAGGGGCCGGCTTCGGAAGTGACGTCATCAAAGGGGCCGGCTTCGGAAGTGACGTCTTCAGAGGCGCCGGAACCTTGCAGGATTTCCCGGGAAAGGTCTGCAGGGAACTAAAAAAGACAGTCAGCGCACTCCGCCGCCCCCTGGTCGGATGTTTTATTACAATTACTCGAGCCCTTTAGCTGCCTCCTACTCGCACGTGTGTGACAAAAGAAAGATAGACGGAGGTGGCTGGAGAAAGCAGGACACGAGAGAGAGAGCGCTGGTGCGGGTGAGCGAGTGAGTGAATGCTCGCAGGCAGCTGTACGGAAGCCTGGGTGTTAGGCCGACACCCAGGAATTGTAGTAGTGGTCGCTCCCGTTGAGTGATCGAGTAGCGGGAGTGACCAGTGAAGGGCGACTGGCCGTGTAAGGCCAGGAAGGCAGCGGGAGTCGGGAGGCTTTGGTGGTGGATTCCCCAGCGTGTGCGTCCTAGCTGTTGGGTGAAAGCCAAGCCTCAGGCATGGGATGAGTGTGCGAGCGAAGCCAGGATCGAGAGGCCTCCAGACCTGTTTGAAAAGGAGAAAGACAGCTGCAGAGAGAGCGTCTCACCTGCTGCGGGGCCCAGACGGGTGAAGCAGGAGAGATGCTAGGGTAAAAACACCAGGTTCTGAATAGTATTTTAAAGGACTGCTTCCAGCGTTGTTTTTAACCTCATTTTTAAGGATTGTTTTTTTCTATTTATTGATTTTTACCTCCATGTTTGTTTTATGGATTATTTATTTATTTAATGGCTTTTTGGGAAGCACTACACTTGATTTAATTTGAACACTGTTTTGTTCTGTTTATAAATAAAAGCACTTTGTACTTTGTACCATCCCCTTGCTATGTTGTTGCCTCACTGTCTAGCTCGTCGGTAACATTACTGACGGTGTAGGGTTCAAGGGCTCCCAAACAGCAGATGTGAGCATGGAGCAGAACCAGTATCATCACACTCATGCATAATGATGTGCGTAGAATTCACACTAAAACATGGCATATGGACAAAAGCGGAAATGTGCGTATGCACAAAAATATCCAAATGCATACATTTATGTGTACGCCAACTTCCATGTTCTTCTGGTCCATAAATCGTGGTCAGCGTGAAAAGTAATGCATGTGCACATGCCTGCTGCCACTCCCCAACTCCTCCCAGAATTACACCTCTTTGAATATGCAAATCAATATAAATAGCCCTTAAGCTCAGTGATCTGTGAAAAGGTAATGGTAAAAGCATGGGGGAAAATAGAAGAATTTCAGCGAATACCAAGTGGAGGCAAGGGAAAACATCCTATTTGTTGGTTTAACCAGTGGTATAAACAACAAAAGGAAGTTGATCAAGCGTCATAGAGTGTCAGAGAAACTCGAAAGCTCAAGTTCACAAAGTCACAATGTCCGAAATAAAAAAGTTGTCAGATATCAAAGTCGCTGTGAAAAGGTGAGTCGTAGCCCACCGTCTGAGTGTCATATGGAAGTTTATTAGGGTACAGAGAAAAGAAAAAAAATAGGGACACAGTGGGAAAAAGCTCGAAATGTCAACTTTAATCTTGAAATTTCCACTTTAATCACGTAGTTTATTTTGTCATTAAAGTAGAACATCATAAACTTCATCTTAAAATTGTTTAATTTACTAGTTTCTCAAATACCATCGTAACTAAAGTAGCACGTTAAATGCTTTGTATTGTAGGTGTTCTTCTTTGTGCTCTATGTGTGTGAATCACTATATGCTTCTTAAACAGGCTTTCTCTTATTCCAACAGGAAACAGAATCCATTACATTTGTGATATTACAGCTCTCTGAATAATTTAAATACTGAGATGTATACTTGATATCATTTTCATGATGATAGGAGTTAAAGCATGTTATTAAACATGGGAATACGGTGGCGCAGTGATAGTGACGACCTGGCACCCCTTCTAGAGATTGTTCCTGCCTACCGCAAGATGCTTGCTGTGCCGTGCACAACCTTCAATGAAATAATTTATTTCAGCAGTACTGTTTCTTTCAAATGTACTAACCCCAATTCCTGTCCTTCCTTTTCTTTCTCCAAGTACCCAATCACCACACAATCAGCTCTGTAATGGATGTTAAGCCATCTGTAAGCTTAGAACACTGATTCTTCAAAACTTTTAAGGAACATTGAAATATCTTCATATGGGGCGGCAGCTTGTTGCTAGTGCTGCTACACCGTGTCCTCACATGTTGAATTATTAAAAATATAGATTATTTAAATGATGTTAACATTTTATCTATATAATGTAATAAACATATTTTGCTGCATTTCATCTTAAAAATGATATCATCATCATCATATGTAAATACACGCAAGTGACTTAGGTTGTGCCATATTATAACTGTATTGCAAATTTACAGTGAGGTAATTGTACTTATAAGTACAAACAGTTCTACAAGGAGTACTTGATGGACTGATTGAGTGCATTTACAGTTCTTGGGATGAAACTGTTTCTGAACCACGAGGAAAGGCTCTGAAGCGTTTGTCGTATGAGAGCAGTTCAATAGACAGCATGGCTGAGGCAGTGTGTGCTTGATGCTGTATACCGATAATTCTCTTTCTGATCAGCTGCTGTAGAACTGTGATTCCACACTCAGATATAGTGATATAAATACTCCGAGTGGTACAGGCCTTCTGCTGTTATGTACCTACAATCTGGAATAGCCTGCCAATAGGAATTCGCCAGGCTAATACAATGGAGCACTTTAAAACACTGCTGAAAACGCATTACTTTAACATGGCCTTCTCATAACTTCACTTTAATTTAATCCTGATACTCTGTATGTTCAACTCATTATAATAACTATTCATAGTGGTTCTAAAATCTGTACTAACCCCTACTCTCTCTTCTGTTATATACAGTGTATATTCTATAAGGTGTTCCACAAGGCTCTATCCTGGGTCCGCTGCTCTTCTCATTCTATATGCTTCCGTTAGGTCAGATTATCTCAGGGCACAACGTCAGCTACCACAGCTATGCTGATGACACACAGCTGTACTTATCTATAGCACCTGATGACACTGACTTTCTCGATTCACTAACACAATATCTTACTTGTATTTCTGAATGGATGAATAGTAATTTTCTCAAGCTAAATAAAGAGAAAACAATGGATTCAATGAGGTTATTAGAAATAAGCTTGATGCATTAGGATTAAAAGTCAAGATGGAAGTAAAAAACTTAGGGGTAACTGTTGACTGTAACCTGAATTTTAAATCGCATATTCATCAGACCACTAGGACAGCATTTTTTCACTTAAGAAACAGAGCAAAAGTTAGACCTCTTATATCATTGAAAGATGCTGAGAAATTAATTCATGCTTTTGTTTTCAGTCGACTAGATTACTGTAACACACTCCTCTCAGGACTACCCAAAAAAGACATAAATCGTTTGCAACAAGTGCATAATGCAGCTGCTAGAATCCTAACTAGGAAAAGAAAATCCGAACACATTTCCCCAGTTTTGATATCATTACACTGGTTACCTGTGTCATTCAGAATTGACTTTAAAATTCTGCTTATGGTTTATAAAGCCTTAAATAATCTCGCTCCATTTTATATATCAGAATGTCTGATACCCTATATTCCAAATCGTAACCTTAGATCCTCCAATGAGTGTCTCCTTAGAATTCCAAAAGCAAAACTTAAAAGAAGTGGTGATGCGGCCTTCTGCTGTTATGCACCTAAAATCTGGAATAGCCTGCCAATAGGAATTCGCCAGGCCAATACAGTAGAGCACTTTAAAACATTGCTGAAAACACATTACTTTAACATGGCCTTCTCATAACCTCACTTTAATTTAATCCTGATACTCTGTATGTTCAATTGATTATAATAACTATTCATGGTGGCTCTAAATTCCGTACTGACCCCTACTCTCTCTTCTGTTTCTTTTTCCGGTTTCTTTGTGGTGGCAGCCTGCGCCACCACCACCTACTCAAAGCATCATGATGCTCCAACATTGATGGACTAAAAGCCAGAAGTCTACGTGACCATCATCATCAAGTCCTTCCGTAAGAACCCTAAATACAAAGAGGACTGTTTCATTTATGTTAGGTAGAATGCCCAGAGGGGACTGGGCGGTCTCATGGTCTGGAATCCCTGCAGATTTAATTTTTTTCTCCAGCCGTCTGGAGTTTTTTTTTTTGTTTTTTTCTGTCCTCCCTGGCAATCGGACCTTCCTCTTATTCTATGTTAATTAATGTTGACTTATTTTATTTTCTTACTGTGTCTTCTATTTTTCTATTCTTCGTTATGTAAAGCACTTTGAGCTACATTTTTTGTATGAAAATGTGCTACATAAATAAATGTTGTTGTTGTTGTTGTACAGTGAGAGTAACAACGCTAAAGCAGCTATGGTATTTGGAATAGTTTGGCCATTACATGGACAATTATATTGTTACAGGTTAATTACAATCAGATGCCTTAAACTATTAAACAATATGCGGTTAATTTCAGTGTATAGGATAAAGCTGTGTCAGGGATGTGAATCTAAAAAAGAAATGGAAACCACACTGGAACAAAAGCACTGCCTTGACACTGGGTGCCGCCAGTTTGCAAAACCAAGCGGAGAACTTGTGTATGCCAGGGATTGAGCTAGCGTGAAAATGTGCATGGCTTTACGCCGAGTTTAGATTTAATACATCGCGATGTGCGCTTGAAAATGGGTGTACACAACATTTTTGTGCATACGCACCATTTATACATGAGGCCCCTGGAATTTAAAATGTACTGAAGTGCACGAGGCCTGAGTTTTTCCCATAGCTCTGCTTATTCTACTTCCACCGCACCACTATGTGGCTTGCATTGTCTTAAATAATGACAGGCTCTGTAGCCTTGGAGTTTGCATTCCATTCATCTGTGGCTATTCATAAGCACTAGATAAGGCCTGAACCATGTGCTGAAGTGGGAAAAAGTAGGTTTTCTCTTCCTAGTTGAGTCTGAACTACTTCCTGCCTGATGGACAGTCAGTCTTGTCTACCTTCAAAATTCAAAAGCAAAGAAATACTCGTCACCACCCTTTGTTTCTCTTTACAGACTCCAGTATTTTCAGCATACCTGGAACCTTTTTGCCCCAATTTTTCCTCCCAACTTTATCTGTGGCCTGATGCAGTTTCAAATCCTATTGTATGGTAATTTTAAGAATAAGTAACATAATGACTTCTAGAGACAGGGATGTTGAATTTCCAAAAAAGCTCTTCTACTGTATATCCACTCAAACTGGCAGCATAATGCCCCTATACTCCACTATGGGACTACGTGGAATCTGAAGGTCTTGAGCCATTCTGCTGATCTCCATTGCTTGTCTCTTTCTCCAAAGGAGATGTAATGTTTAAGGCAGGGTTTCTTCTTTGACTTAGATATTTTTTTTCATTTCTGTTTTTGAATGATTATTTTCATGTATTTTGCATCATTTTGTGATTTTGTTAACATTGTTTTGCATTCATGTATTGTATATGTTTGTCTCAAGATCATGTTCCTTGTTTTCTGTGGGTGTAACCCCAAGAGGTCGGTCTGCTCTGACATCACCGCTGTAAGCCATTATATTTCAGACAAGATTTAAGGTCCTGCTGAAACTAAGTGATGTTTGTGGAGTTCACATATTTCATTGTTAAGTGCTGCTTGGATTTACTGTTTTTTTGATTGTCTTGCCTTATTTTCCTGTTTTTTCCATGCTGTGATTCATTTTGCTTATGCAGCGTCTGGATGCCTAGGGGTGAGACCTGCTGTGGAGCTGACTAGTGACATCCTGGTCATGCCTTTTTGTCTGTTTTGTGGCCTGCAATCCTCTTCACCACGCTTATGTTGCTTTCACATTGCAAGAGGGTTCTTGGTCTAGATCTCTTTGTCAGGAATGCCAATATCTACCAATCTGGGGATATTATGGCCTATTGCCAAAACTTCAGAGTTTCTCTCTTGGTCTTTTTTTGGTAGAGGATTAGTGTTTGTCTTGTTGCCTTCCTCTTAGTGGATTGGCAGAGCACTGTCATATCCTTTCTAAAATGAGCAGGCTTTCAACAAGGTTTGTGATCTCCAGTCTTTACATGTGGACTGTAACACTAGATTGCGCTATACCAACGCTTTACCTAACACACAGACACTGACAACACATGTTAAAAGCACCAAGAAGCTGTTTTAATTTCTTCTTTTTAAATAAATAGTGCCCAAAGCACCTCCACCACAAGAAAAAAATAAACACAATAATATTCAGTTCTCAAAATCTCTCCTCCGCACCACCCAGCAAACTTGGTCACACTCCTTCCCAACTCTGGCTTGCTTGTTGGGTCTCCAGTAGTCCTTTATATGGTCCTTGACCCAGAAGTGCTTCTGTCCTTCCGACCACATGACTGGCTGGCACTTCCGGGTCTACTGAAGAACTGACATTTTCTTCAGCCCGGAAGTGCTTCGAGGCTTCTGCCCTTGTGACTACCTCATACTTTCGGGCTATAAGGAAAGGATGAGTCCCCAGGTTCTTCGACAGCTACCCTGGCAGCACCCAACAGGGCTGAGAAACCAAACTCCAAGTCCCAGGATTCCCTGTGGGAATCAGGGCCACCACTACACTCCAGGGGAGATGCCATCTAGCTTTCTGAGTGAGGTAGCGTCAGCAAGTAGCTGCCTTCCCCCATCCTTCCATTCCAGGGGCGTCCCGGCCAGGTTGAGCTGCCAGCCGTCCATCACATTGCCCCTCCCTCAGCTGAGTACCATAGGTTGAAGGAACCTGCCCCACGAGGGTTGTCCTCCTCCAGGAGGGGCAGTGTACAGCAACTGGACTGTGGCTTTGTCCTGTAAAACAATAATAGGAGAACTGCGGGGAGATATTGTGCCTTTGTTTGCTCTTATCATCCTCCCCGGTTCTCCATGGACATTTCCACTACAAATGGCCCAGCCGGAGGCAATCATAGAACAGCCGCCACCCTCTTGATGTTCATGCCCTGCAGGTTTTGAAGCAGGTTGGTAACACCTGCTCCACCCCTCGGCCAGCTAAGGGTGGATCGTCTCCCTGCCCTCATGGAGAGTATCCCTCTGTAGCACATGTGCATGCAGCTTCACGAGCTGTATTATCAGGAGATCCCTGCTTTCTGCTGTGGATCTCCTTTTTAATCTGGTGCTTATAGCAAGTCTGGGTCTCTCTATGAGAAACAGAGAGACCTTTGACTGTCTGCACCCCTTTTGATTTTGGTGTGACCGGCACCCATGTCGAGGGTTGGGACAACCTGGAAGTCAGCAGTGCACCGCTGCTCCAAGTCCCCCACTCCTTCCACCGGACACTTGGTCATCACCACTTTTTCACTTGTGGGACACGAGGCTACTTGACAAACATTACTAATAAATTGTGCTGTCCCTTTGCTCTGCATCCCCCTTTCATGTACGGTACCGGTTTGACCCACCTGTATCATCAAATTCATCATCTGGGAAGGATCCCGTCCAAACCGCCGCAGATACTCCTACACCCGTCTCAGAGGCGCTTTCGCTGTAGCTCCCAGCTCCTCAGTTACCTTCTTTACTGATGTTACGATATGTAAAAAAACTGAGCGGACTGTATCAAGCTCTCCAGTTCCCACACATCAATAATATTAGTTTGATCACCCGGAGATGGGCTCAGGTAATCCACAGCCTCGCCTCCCGGCTGTGAGCCAATGAACATACCCATCTCTGGTGCCGTGAATTGTAGTTCTGGGAATCTGCTACACTCCAGGGGAGCTGCCATCTAGCGTTTTGGGTTAGGCAGTGTCGGCAAGTAGCTGACTTCCACCATCCTTCCATTCCAGGGGTGTCCCGGCTGGGTTGAGCTGCTGGCCATCCATCACAGGACAAATAAGGGAAGTATTTTTGCCAAGGTGGATATAGATGTTATTTTGTAGGACCACTGCCTTATTTAATTAGAATCCTTTACAAAGGATACACTGGCGGATGGAGTGAGGTCAGAATCACTGATCACTTGGCAAATTCCTCCTGAACAACCCAACAAAAGATCACATTCATGATGGTGGCTTAAATGTGGAATGGTTTCTTCAGTACTAGGGATGGATAGCATGGCACTGAGGCCAAGATGTTTAATGATAAATTGCAGGTTTGCATGCCTCTGACACTGTGTGTCAAGTTACTTAATATGTTAGGTTGCAGTTTATCAAAAATACATGAGACGTTGTTGTATACTGAGGTTTGTAAATGTATAGTGCCTTTGGATGATGTTCACTACAGACTTGCATTATTTAAAATTAAGGCATTGGAATTTTTTCATTCTTAAACATTTAGACAGACATGCTAATAAGCTTATGGATGCCATTTTGCTTTCAGTTGCCTAGTTTTAGATCACATTCCCTGAAATTTAGGGTTGGCTAAATCTACCAGAACAGGAAGGTAATGACGTCTCATTCCAATAGCATGCTGACTATATTTTTATCTATGCAATCACTTTTGGAATCTGAATAAGTATGAAACCTTGGTGCACATATACACAGCAACACATACCTTTTCATGTTTTTTACTATTTGTAAATAAAAAGATAAAAGAAACTACTTGCAATGTCTGTACCTTGTTTGCCTTTTAATTATGAATTTATTCAGAGTTTTAGTATTTAATACTGAAGACATAAGGGAATGCAAAGTTTAGAATGTTTAAAAATGTATTTCTCTTTATTACACCTATTTTGAAATGTTTATTGTAACCACTTATGTATAGTATTTCCAGCATAGTGTTATTTCCTCGAAAATCAAGAAACTGAAATCTCTAGAAATGCTCATAAATCAAATCTTTATTCGGCATAACTTGTCAAAATATGAAGAAGTATGAACTTGCCAGTGTTTGTACAGGTCACTCCCACTGTTACAGCTGTGAAATAACAGATGCAGGCTAAAGTACAGAAAGTACCATCAGATTAGCTCTTCACAAAATTCTTATTAAAACCTATCATGCTTTACCCAAAGACGAGCTCATATTCCTGTAAAGTTACCTACCTAAAGGCTTAACTAAATGCTGTTTGAAGATATTTCAGTCTTTCAGGCAAAGGACATCACACATGATAAAACTTGGATTTTGAAATTTCTGTAAATGTAAGTTCATTGTTATGGTCAAATGGTGCATTTTTTGTGAATATTTTATGTTTTTTATCAGTAACAGTATAAAGATAACAGTACTGTAGCAATAACATTTGAAAGCTGCAAGCAAGCAGGCTATGCTGCTGGATAATAACATGGATAATTTATTATCATTGCAGTACAGTGCGTAAAACTATTTATGAAAACATAAACATCATCATTGCAGTTTACAAAGCTGAAAGCAACTGATTAAAAATACTCATGTGAATAATTAAGCAAAGGAAATTTGATCTATTAAGCAGTTTGATTTGTTTTACACATAAATATGGTTTATCATTGGCAACATGTTAGAGCATTGGTTATTGCCCCTGCCTCCACTCCGGGTCCATGGTTTGTTCAGTTATTGTCTGTATAATAAGAACATAAGACATTTGACAAACGGGAGAAGACCATTTAGTCCTTCAAGCTCGTTTGTTTATCTAATAGCTAAGTTGTCCCAATATCTCATCCAGATTCTTCTTAAACGTTGTTGAGGTTTCTGTTTCAACTCCATATCTTGGTGGTTTGCTCCATTATCCCACAACTCTTTGGGTAAAGAAGTGCTTCCTGGCTTCAGTTTTAAATTCAGTTCCTTTATGTGCACATTCTTATGTGTGTTGTAATGCATACATTTTTGATTTTTTGATGATATTATTCTCAGCATAACAGTGCCTACGAGTGGTAATGAAACACCACAACCAGGATGTGGTAGTGAAAATGAGAGTTGACTGAATAGTAGAGAGATAAAAAACTAGGGGATGGATATCAATAAAGACAATGCTGATCATCAAAACTAAATACTGAATGAAACATGAAGTCAAAAGAAACAGTCAAAAAGGGTCTTAACATGAAAGCTTCCTTCAAAACACCCTTTAGCTTTAGAAGGGTGCCAGAAAGTGTAAAAAGAATTCAGCAGACAGATGTTTGTGTTACCATATTACTTTCCTGTTAAAGGGATAGTGTAATAACAATGCATCATGACATCGGTAATCATGTGGTTCCAGTGGGCATCATCAGGATAAGCAATATAGCTGCAGCACTACCACATAAATACTGTGAAATGCAAATAAGGAAGCAGATATCCGAAGAAAAGTAGGGGTCACTTTGTGTACTGCCAATGTCCAGAAAACTGAACAAAAATGAGAGTGCGACGGCGCAAGAGAAAACAGCAGCTAAATCTGGCTTTTAAGTCTCAATAGCTTCTCAGAACACTCTGCTCCATTGAGCAGGTCTGAGTCTGGGAGCTCTTTCATGCGAAATGCAGTTCGTCCAAATGAGATGCCATCTTCCCACAGATTTATAAAGTCCCAACCAGAAGGGGTGTGGCTTAATTGAGTGGGGGTGTGACTGAAGTGTCCTTGGGCAGCTTCTCTGCATTAAGGAGGTAAAAAGAGATAATATGGTTAGCATTAGTGCCCCTCTTGTCCTAACAGGTTATTGTATACTTTGTGCAAGCCTGAATGGTCTTCCAAATAAGAGTGCCGTATACAATAAAAGCAACACCATTATGATAATGCTAACAAATTCCAGATTCTTCAAAAACCAGTTGCAAATGCTTGAAATTAACAAAACTGAGTTCCAGACTAAGTATAACTCAAAATCATAACAGGCGATTGGTGATTTGATATTTGACAATGTAAGCATGTAACGGTCAAGAAAAACTCCTTAGGGCTCACTGTGAAATATATAATACTCAGGATTATCATGCTTGTAGTATTCTTTTTTGAGCATGCTTACCCAGAATTCAAGGAAACAACAAGAAAATCAGTACAGTTAGGTCTACAAAGTTACAGATATTGCAATATTACAATAAATACTACAGACACTCAACGATCACAATATTTAGAGCAACCCAATTCAGCAGAGCTCTGAAAATTTGTATCGCCAGTCTCACCCAATACCTGTTTTATACATAGTAATATTTGTTAGAATAAGGATAAAGAGTGCCTACAAATAGATTAGTAAGTCCTACCAGTTCCTTTCCAAACAAATGCCAGACTAGGCCAAGCTGATCTTCAAAAGTTCACTTCCATCAATAAAATTGCATCACATATCCTTTCCATCTTTTACACTATAATGGCCGAACTCTTACCCAGCCGGCAGTTACACTACCAAGACCTGTGGCCTGGATGAATTACTGAGGCGAACCTACATATACCAAGCCGTATCTCTAACAAATAATATTTTCCCCTCAATCGACAGTTTAAAAACAAGCACACAAAAGCAGATATGTAAAATAGGTGTATAAATATATTAAATGAAACACAATAACAAAAAAATGAAAATTTCACATGTAGAAAATATATATATATATATATAGATATGTATATCCCTCCACCAAAGCAGCAATGTGAAAACACCATATATACAATAACAAACCCTACCTTATCCCTGTAATGTATAACAAACACAAAACACAAATAACAATAATGAATGAATACTAAAATGACAATGATCGTGAACTTGAGTCTGGGTATATTACTGTCCTGAATACGGATGACTGATCAAGAAAGAATGGATGCGTTTGAATCTCCCGGAAAAATGGAACAATCTCACCGTGTTTCCTCGGCGCATGGTGGATAATGAAGCCCAACCCCGGGGTTTCTGGCGATGATTGAGCTGAAGTGAATCTGGCAGAATGAGAAACAAACTGGATACAAAGTGTGATGTGAAAAATAGCAGGAAATGATGGTTCGTTGTTGTTAAATGAAATCTCCGTCTTTCTCCTTCCTCCTCTCTTCTTTCCCTCCTGATCGTTTAAATAGTAAACAGCCGGATGTAACTGAATGTGAACTCTTGCGGGGACAATATTCACTGACGTACACATAACAAACAGTAAACGGGACGATGGAAATAACAGGCACTCAGCACACACATCGAATACATTATTACTATGTAGCCCCGCTACAACACTATTAATTCTGCAAAAGAAACTGTCTTTAAAATCCTTTTAACAAGGGCCAATTAGTTTCGGCAGCAGTATTGCGTGCTTTTATTTTCTTCCTGGTTGATTTCCACACTCCATTTAAAACTGACCAATAAAGAGTGATTTTCTGTTAGATTTAAGGAAATGGCCCCAATATAGACTGACACATAAACATTCTATTATATTTATATAGTGTACATCACATAAATATACTAACGATGCAAACAAAAAGAATAAAACAAACCAAATGGAAAAGAGCCACAGAAATAAAATTAATTAGTGCACAAACATTTTGAAATGCTTCTCATTATCAGCTGTTATTATTATTTTATAGTAATAGATGGGTTCTGTTGCTTATGATGTGTATCACCCAGACAAGGATAAGTAGATATACATTTATCAAGGAACTGAAAAAAAAGAAGATGAAGGTTCATGAGGAAACAGAGCACCACACTGAAGTATGGACACAGGAGGATTTTGTGAAATTGAAACAAGTGAGGGTAAGACAAAAGGCAGCTTTAAGATAAGATTTTAAGAAGTTCATTGCATTGTTTCAGCAAATGCCTTGGAAGACACATGTATTAGATTTAATGTCTGTGCGTCAGCGCCCATATTAGGTGTCCAAATGACCAATAAAAGCTTTGAAAATTACTGAAATTACCACCATGTGAGACTTAGTCATAATCAACCACAATTTGTTTCTCAATTCTTCTCAAAGCCATGATTTTGTGTGTTTCCTAAAACTGAGTGTCAGTAATGTACACACTAGCCACGTTTAATATGCTGCATAAACATGTGCAAATTATGCACCTGTTCTTATTTTGCAAAAATAAGGCTGTTTTTCTTTAATGAAATGATTAGTGATTGTTTTGTTGTCCTTCCAACCAAAAAAATCTTCCAATGTGCCTTCCAAAACAAAAATTCAATTTGATCTTTTTTCCCACTAAAAACTATTATTTTCCCTTTTTGTAACTTAGGATTTTTGTCCAAACAAAGCTCCTGTTTCAAAGCCACAGGGAACACTAATCTGAAAGTGTTTGTCTACTGCAGACTAAAAAAACAAATAATTTCTCTTTTCAAATGTTATATTTTCTTTGAAAATGCTTACAATAAGCAAATTTCCAACTCCTGGTTTCAGTTTAAGCCATGGTTCATTAAAATGTTGTTCGTGACATGACAAAGGCCACTACATTGTAAGGCATGATGTACAATTCACAGGCTGTTGTCCTCAAGTGGATGAGCCCATAAGTCACAAAACATTAAAGTTTAGAAAAAAAAATTACCGTAAACAAAATAATGGAAATGTGCTCAATGTTTAATTTTTTGTCAACATTGTATTCTATAAATATCATTTAGTTATTACGTACTATGTATATTTGTCTTCTGACTATATTAGAGTCACTACTCAGGGAACTGCCCTCCATTTTATATTTAGGTGGCAGAGAAGACTTCAGCAGAGCATCACTGTCTGCTGCTGAGTGAATTTCATGGTGAGTAACTGTTTTGGATTTATTCTGGTTTTTCTTATCTGGACTTTTGCTTTGGTTTTGTAGTTTCTTTTTTTAATTGAATTGTGAACAAAACTTGTTTATATTTGGGTAGTCATTTTAGGTAAAGCCACTTTCACCAATAATTTCTGTTTTCTTTTGTTCTGTTTTTTTTTTATTAAAAGGACTTTATTATGCATTTTCCTCAAAACAGAGGTTTATATTCATCATCTCCCTTGAAAAGAACTTTTGTATAGTTGGGAAAGTTCAAAATATTTTAAAACCAGTACCCTATTTTGGGCCTGTGCAGGCTTAGAGGCCTATCCATTGGATTTGGGGTCTGGCTGCCTGGGGAGAGGCCTGTTCTAAGGCTGTCAAGTGAAGTCCTGATGTGATATTATATTTTTGGGGCCTTTTTACTCATTTTGATTATTTTGTGTGGCTGCAATTTCACTATATTACCTCCTTTGGGATGTGAAGCCTAAATCATAATACACTGAAAAAGGTAAAAAAGGAAGAATTCTGAGACTTACTGTACCTTATTTCCTTTCTCAAACAGCAGTGTGGTGCCATGTAATAAAGCTTCTACAATCTTTGCTGATGACAATATCCCAGTTGGTTGAACTGAAGCACTGTCAAGGAAGAGACAGAAATCTCAAGGGGGCAAGTCAGACATATAAGGTGTGGCATTCAAATGGTTGATTGTAAGGAATCCATTCCCGGGGTCCTGATTACCAGGAGCCCGGGATTCCCGGACTTTTTTCATTCCCGGAAACTGCTGTAATTCCCGGGAAACCGGGAACAACTAAGCTTGTAAAAGTATAACATGTAAAAATCGATCAAGAAATAACAGAGTTATAGTTGAAAATAATTAAGTGGCATGGTTTTTTGGCCCACGGTGTAGTGTGTTGCAGATTAATTCAGTCAACAACAGACCAGCAGCAGTCGTCAGTCTCCCGGCTCCCACTAAGACTGAGCACAGTGGACTGGGAGGAGTCTGCACTCTGCAGCTCATGAATGCTGGGACGGGGCAGACTTCATTGACGTCTGTCAGACAACAGTTTTGAACAGCAACTTGAAATTGCAATGCGTCAATCTGTTGCTTCTGCATTATATGTGCCAAGAAACTTGCCATCACAGAACGATCACAAGAAACTGGATGCATCAGTAAAAGCTGAAATGGCGATGTTTCAGAGCTACGGCAAGTGCGGGCGTTGTTTAGAACAAGTGTATCAGTATCTGATGACTGTGCCGCCTACTTCAGTGAAGGCAGAGCGTGCTTTCTCAGTGGCTGGTGTACTCTGCACGAAGGTGTGCTCTCGGCTGGACAACCGTTATGCTTTCTACGTTCTTATTACTGCAACTAACTAGATCAGGGGTGCCCAATACATCGATAGCGATCGACCGGTAGATCGGAAAGGTAGTGCAGGTAGATCGCGTTGCATTCCAAAAATTTTTTTAAATATTAGTCTATCATATATCCTCCCTATGGCATTTGCCACTTGATTGACATACAGGGCGGCCAGTCTGAGATCTCTTTTCTTCTAACACACTGGTCATCCCACATGCACCCATACAATCAGATTGTGATTCAGACTATGAATGTCATGAATGTAATTACCCCAATCTACATGCTGTCAAATAAACGAACCACATGCCATGGCTTCGCTTCTGACGCTGACATCTGAGGTTCGATCCCTGAGAGGGGCTGCAGTGAGTTTGTACGCCTGATGAGCCCAGAATTAGGGCGAAACACGTGTCGCGTACTCTTTGCATTATTTGACAGTAAAACTATGCAACATTCAATGATCCACTTCTCGCAACTGAAGAGGGCACCCTGGCGGATATTTGCTGACTTGCAGACCAACCACAAGCATTAGCTAGTAGGTAACCACCCATACAATCAGATTGTGATTCAGACTACGAATGCCATGAATGTAATTACCCCGATCTACATGCTGTCAAATAAACAAACCACACGCCGTGGCACAACGTAAAGAGGCTTCGACACTGACGTCCGAGGTTCGATCCATGAGAGGGGGTGCAGTGAGTGTGTACGCCTGATGAGCCCAGAATTAGGGCAAAACACGTGTCGTGTACTCTTTGCATTATTTGACAGTAAAACTATGTAATATATATATATATATATATATATATATATACTAGCAAAGTACCTGCGCTTCGCAGCGGAGAAGTAGTGGGTTAAAGAAGTTATGAAAAAGAAAAGGAAACATTTTTAAAATAATGTAACATGATTGTCAATGTAATTGTTTTGTCACTGTTATGAGTGTTGCTGTCATATATATATATATATACACACACACACACAGACACACACACATATAAACATATATACATATACACTCACCTAAAGGATTATTAGGAACACCTGTTCAATTTCTCATTAATGCAATTATCTAATCAACCAATCACATGGCAGTTGCTTCAATGCATTTAGGGGTGTGGTCCTGGTCAAGACAATCTCCTGAACTCCAAACTGAATGTCAGAATGGGAAAGAAAGGTGATTTAAGCAATTTTGAGCGTGACATGGTTGTTGGTGCCAGACGGGCCGGTCTGAGAATTTCACAATCTGCTCAGTTACTGGGATTTTCACGCACAACCATTTCTAGGGTTTACAAAGAATGGTGTGAAAATGGAAAAACATCCAGTATGCGGCAGTCCTGTGGGCGAAAATGCCTTGTTGATGCTAGAGGTCAGAGGAGAATGGGCCGACTGATTCAAGTTGATAGAAGAGCAACTTTGACTGAAATAACCACTCGTTACAACCGAGGTGGACTGGGCGGTCTCTTGGTCTGGAATCCCTACAGATTTTATTTTTTTTTTCTCCAGCCTCTGGAGTTTTTTTTGTTTTTTCTGTCCACCCTGGCCATCGAACCTTACTTATTCTATGTTAATTAATGTTGACTTATATTTATTTTTTATTGTGTCTTCTATTTTTCTGTTCTTCATTTTGTAAAGCACTTTGAACTACATTTTTTTGTATGAAAATGTGCTATATAAATAAATGTTGTTGTTGTTGAGGTATGCAGCAAAGCATTTGTGAAGCCACAACACGCACAACCTTGAGGCGGATGGGCTACAACAGCAGAAGACCCCACCGGGTACCACTCATCTCTACACCACTACAAATAGGAAAAAGAGGCTACAATTTGCACAAGCTCACCAAAATTGGACAGTTGAAGACTGGAAAAATGTTGCCTGGTCTGATGAGTCTCGATTTCTGTTGAGACATTCAAATGGTAGAGTCAGAATTTGGCGTAAACAGAATGAGAACATGGATCCATCATGCCTTGTTACCACTGTGCAGGCTGGTGGTGGTGGTGTAATGGTGTGGGGGATGTTTTCTTGGCACACTTTAGGCCCCTTAGTGCCAATTGGGCATCGTTTAAATGCCACAGGCTACCTGAGCATTGTTTCTGACCATGTCCATCCCTTCATGACCACCATGTACCCATCCTCTGACAGCTACTTCCAGCAGGATAATGCACCATGTCACAAAGCTCGAATCATTTCAAATTGGTTTCTTGAACATGACAATGAGTTCACTGTACTAAAATGGCCCCCACAGTCACCAGATCTCAAGCCAATAGAGCATCTTTGGGTGGAACAGGAGCTTCGTGCCCTGGATGTGCATCCCACAAATCTCCATCAACTGCAAGATGCTATCCTATCAATATGGGCCAACATTTCTAAAGAATGCTTTCAGCACCTTGTTGAATCAATGCCACGTAGAATTAAGGCAGTTCTGAAGGCGAAAGGGGGTCAAACACCGTATTAGTATGGTGTTCCTAATAATCCTTTAGGTGAGTGTACATATATACATATATCATATCGACATATAGACATATCTACACATACACATGTCTATATATATACATATACACATCTACATATATATACATATATATACACATATTAACATATATATACACATACATATACACACATACATATATACATATACACATACATACATACAGATAAATATACATATATTTACACACATACACATACATATATATATACTCATACATACATACATACACACACACATATATATATATACACAGAGACACATATATATATATACACATATATACAGATCTACATATATATACATATCTACATATATACACACATATATATATACATATCCACATATATACACATATATATACATATCTACAAATATATCTATACTAATAAACGGCAAAGCCCTCACTCACTCACTCACTCACTCACTCACTCACTCACTCACTCACTCACTCACTCACTCACTCACTCACTCATCACTAATTCTCCAACTTCCCGTGTAGGTAGAAGGCTGAAATTTGGCAGGCTTATTCCTTACAGCTTCCTTACAAAAGTTGGGCAGGTTTCATTTCGAAATTCTACACGTAATGGTCATAACTGGAAGCTGTTTTTTCTCCATTTACTGTAATGGAGATGAGCTTGAAACCCGTGGGGGCGGAGTTTGACATAATCACGCCTCCCACGTAATCACGCAGTACGTAGAAAACCAGGAAGAGCCCCAAAAAGCGCTGAAGAAAACATGCATTATATAATTGAGAAGGTAGCGAAACAATAAGAAGCGAGCGAGTGATATATACAACCATATTCATGAGTTCTGCTACTTCGGAAACAAAGCACAGTGTAAACCTACACTTTAAATTAAGTTCATAGACAGGCTGCCGCTGGCGTTTGTAATTTAGTGCCTGCCCATATAAGGCCGTCCGTCAGCGGCAATCCAATAGCAAACTGCCACGGGTAAATATTCACGGGTGAAGGACTGTGCTTATGCAGAGGAAGATGAGATGGTCAGGGTGGTGTTTGGCACAAACTCAGCGAAACTGCGAGAGAAAGTTTTAAGTACCGGGACTTCGGTAGCATTAGATACAGCCATGGACATAGCACGACATGGCAACAGCACAGCTGGGAAACTTCGATGCATGAACACCGAGCGGCTCATGTGAACTGACGCAGTGCACAGACAAAAAGCAAGAGTTCCGAAGAGCGCTGAACAAAAACCGAATTACACAATTGAAAAGGCAGCAAAAAAATATGAAGCGTCTGATACATACAAGATAAGTATGTAATAAGTACAGCTACTGCAGAAACAAAGCACACGGTGGAAAAAGTGAATGTCCCGCTAAAGGAAGACAGTGTTAAAAAAAAACCCGTGCATGCAGTGTGTCAGGTCTCAGATAAAG
>JANRMT010062814.1:118874785-118900197 GCA_026402145.1 Polypterus bichir lapradei | reverse complement strand
ATAAGAAATCAGGAAGGGGGCAAATAGTTTTTCACACCACTGTATATCGTTTTGATTGCATGTTAGTTCAGCATATCAAAAATGGCCGAATAAAGCAATTAAGTATCTTCTGCTCTTTCTGCGTACATACTTGTGCAACGTTAGATTTTCTATGCTAGTTGACATGTACATAAAAAAAAAATCGTATTAATGTGGATCCCTATATTTGTGTAAAAATTAAGACCATAGACATGAACATCTCCACACTAATGTAATCTCAATGTAGCAGTTCACATTAAGCAGTTTGTTTTATTACTAAAATGTAAGCATCATTATTCTAATGTATCTTTTTTTTTTTGTTTTAGCGAATGTAAATGAAAACAATGTAAAAGAAAAGATGGGCGAGACCAGGGGCCTCATGCATAATGCTGTAAGTAGAATCCACACTATAACATGGCGTAAGTACAAAAGCGGAAATGTTTGTACGCACAAAAAAATCCAGATGCATAAATATGTGCAAACACCAACTTCCACGTTCTTCTGCTCCATAAATCCCGGTCAGCATGAAAAGTAACGCACGTGCATGCGCCTGCTGTCCCGCCCCAACTCCTCCCAGAATTACTCCTCTTTGAATATGCAAATCAGTATAAATAGCCATTATGTGAAAAGACAATGGCAAAAGCACAGGGGAAAATAGAAGAATTTCAGCGAATACCAAGTGGAGGCAAGAAAAAACGTATTATTTGTTGGTTTAAAAAGTGGTATAAACAACAAAAGGAAGTTGATCGAGTGACATAGAGTGTCAGAGAAACTCGAAAGCTCAAGTTCACAAAGTCGCATAGTGCCCGAAATAAAAAAGAAGTTGTCAGATATCAAAGTTGCGGTGAAAAGGCGAGTTGTAGCCCACCGTCTGAGTGTCATGAAAACTTATCAGAGTACAGAGAAAAAAAATAAGCACACAGTGGGAAAAAAAGCACGAAATGTTACCTTTAATCTTAAAATAAACTACGTGATTAAAGTGGAAATTTCATCGTTAAAGTAGAACATCATAAACTTCATCTTAAAATCGTTTAATTTACTAGTTTCTCAAATCCCATCGTAACTAAAGCAGTACATGAAATACATTTTGTACGTTTTGTATTTGATCTTCTATGTGCTGTATGTGTGTGAATCACTACGTGCTTCCGGGCTTTCTCTTCCTCCAACAGGAAACAGAATCCATTACATTCGTAATATTACAGTGCTCTGAATAATTAAAATACTGAGATATATATGTGATATCATTTTCATGATGAGAGGCGTTAAAGCATGTTATTAAACATGGGAACACGATGGCGCAGTGATTGTTCATGTCTCACGCAAGATGCTTGCTGCGCCATACGCGACCATCGATGAAATACTTTATTGTAGCAGTACTGTCTCTTTCAAACGTACTAACCCCCAATTCCTGTCCTTACATTTTCTCCAAATACCCAATCACCACACAATCAGCTCTGTAATAGACGTTAAGCCATCTGTAAGCTTAGAACTATGATTCTTCAAAACTTTTAAGGAACATTGAAATATCTTCGTAGTATGTGTTTTACAGCGTGAGGCAGGAACAATCCGTGAACAGAGTACCAGATCTTTGCTAGCACAGCGACACTGTGTCCTCACATGTTTAATTATTAACAATATAAATTATTTAAATGAAGTTAAAGTTTTATCTGTATAATATAATAAACATATTTTGCTACATTTCATCTTAAAAATGATATTGTCATCATATGTAAATACGCGATTTATAAAGTGGCTCAGGTTGTGCAATATTATAACTGTAGTTCAAGTTTACAGTGAGGTGATTGTACCAATAAGTACAAACAGTTCTACAAGGAGCACTTGATTGAGTGCGTTTATAGTTCTTGGGATGAAACTGTTTCTGAACCGTGAGGTCAGTACAGGAAAAGCGTTTGTCATGTGAGAGGAGTTCAATAGACAGTATGGCTGAGGCAGCTTGTGCTAGATGCTGTATCCTGATAATTCTCTTTCCGATCAGCTGCTGTAGATCTGTGATTCCCCACTCAGATACAGTGATATAAATACTCTGAGTGGTGCAATGAGAGTAATATGGAAAAAGATGATTCGCTGTGGCAACCCCTAACGGGAGCAGCTGAAAGAAGAAAAAGAAGGTGCAGTGAGAGTAACAACGCTAAAGCAGCTATGGTATTTAGAATACTTTGGCTATTCCCCGGACCATTATATTGTTACAGGTTAATCAGATGCCTTAAACTAATAAACAATATGCAGTTAATTTCAGTGTATATGATAAAGCCGCGTCAGGGATGTGGATCTAAAAAAGAAAGGGTAACCACACAGGAACAGTAGCACTGCTTTGACGCTCAGTGCCACCAGTTTGCAAAACCGAGCAGAGAGCTTGCGTACGCCAGGGTTGGAACTATCGTGAAAATGTGTGTGGCTTTACGCCAAGTTTAGGTTTTATACATCGCGATTTGAGCATGGAAACGTTTGTACGCAACATTTTTATGCGTATGCACCATTTATACATGAGGCCCCAGATTTACAATTCCAACAGAGAGAACCCAATTTAACTGCAGGATCATAGAAGAAAAATAGTTAACCTTGGGATAACACTAGCACCAGTCATCAGCATCAGCAGTGCTAACCTTTGTGTCAATGTGCTGCTTTCTAACAATACTCAATATTCCACTCATGTATACTCTAAGTTATACTGTTCCCCTTACACATTCATTACGTGATGTAAATTGCATATCGTTGGGATAAAGAAAGAAGTCGGAGTGCCTGGAGAAAATCTTAACATAGAAAACAGCATGAAAGTTCCATAGTGACATTCACTGGGCTGTGATTTTAATCTAGTTTCCTTGAGTTGTTAGGCAGCACTGCTGATTACTATATTACCATTAAACTCTGATAACAACAGTGTTTTTTGTAAACAGTATGTAAACTTTAGACTTTAAAGATGTCCATACAGTATCATATTCTGTTAATTTTGCACTTTTTATTTGAATAATTTGATTTTCAGTTATTTGCCATCTGATAGATATATAGAATAGATAGATGGAACTTTATTTATCCCCATGGAGAAATTTGGCTTTTGACAAAAGCTATTCAAATAATATAGATAGATAAGACACTATATGATAGAAAGATAGATAGATGCACTATGGTCTGAACACATACCAGAATGACTAAAAAGGAAGAAAATTAAAAGGAAAGAAAAACATTTGTCTTGGCAGTCTCAGTCACAGTGAGACATTATGCAGGCATATTGCTGTTTGTATAAAGGAGCCCCAGTAGCTTTTCTTAACACACTTTTTCTGAATAATTTGTTGGCTGAAAGTACTTACTCTGTCAGAAAGATGACATGCGGCATTGTTGATGATGGCAGTCAGTTTTGATTTAATTTTCCTCTTCATTAGTACATCTGGGGGTCCACAATGTATTCCTACAACTGAGCTTGCACTTTTAATTACCTTGTTAATTTGGTGGGCCTTTCCGGAAGTGATGTTAACAGCCCAGCACCCCACAGTGTAGAAAAGCATGACAATAAGTTGAGATGACAATGTCTTTTTACAGGAAAGAAGAGATTACAGTATATAGATTTTATAGAGGTTATTTTTATTATAATAGATGTAGAGTTCTAAAAAATACTCGTAAATAATAATTGAGTAAAAGTGGATTTACATTGTCATATTTTTTACTTTCAATGAAGTGAGAAGTATTTCAGCTAAAAAAATACTTGAGGGAAAGTAAAAAATGTCTGCTTTCAAAAGCACTCAAGTACCAATGTCTACAGAACACAATATGTTTATTTTATTTTTAAAGAACACTCACACAATATTTTTTCTACAAAAATGGACTACATAATAATGAATTATGCAAACAAAATTGTGTCTTTGACCTTAAGTGTGTGTTGTGATGTAAGATTTTGCATATAACTTGATAAATATTTTGTATGTCTTTATTTGTAATTTAGGAAAAGCAATGTAATTTAGTGCTTAAGGAATGGGTCTCTTTGAATTTTATGACAGAGTTGGGGGAGGATGAGTATTTCTCTGCTAAAGTCTTTCAACCCCTGCAAGAAAGCCTGGTTACGTTAACATATGGTTTGGGGGCAGGTGTTAAGATATTCTATTTCCCCCATTGGTCTGAAGTATGGCTGTTTGGAATTGGCTTGAATCAGAAGCTTTTAAGTACCATGATGTCCTATTGGCTGTAGGGGTTGGACAGAACACCTTGTGGAGGACTGCCGGCTTCCCGTGCCGGTCCTCACCCCCAGGCCGCCAGGAGGAGCTCTCCCGACAGCAGGATCGTGCCCCGAGGTCCAGCAGGGCCTTATGGACTTTGTAGTGTTTATACACAGCCCTGCTGGATACCTTGGGGACCACCAGGAGTCGCTGTGGGGGGGCTTATAGGCTCTGTGATGCCTTATGACCCGGGAGTATGTCACGGTCACGTGACGGGAAGGAACGACGTGCTCCCGGGTTGAAGAAAAGGACTGATTGCCCTGACCCGGAAGGAATAAGGAACTGTGGACTGTTGGGACAGAAACACCTCCGGGTCAGGGGCTATAAAAGGGCGGTGCCTCAGTCCAGACACTGAGCTGAGCTGGGAGGTAGGAGGGCGAAGTGTCTGGGCGAGGAGGAAAGAGTTATTGTGTTTATTATAGTGAGTGGATGAGTAGTGTGGAGGGTGCTTTGTGCACATTGTTAAAAATAAAGAGTCTTTGGACTTTTACCTGGTGTCTGGAGTTGTACCTGAGGGTTCAAGGGTGCACTACTGCCCCCTACTGCCACAACCTATAAATGTACTTGCTTAACCTCACAATCTCTCTCTTATTAACTTCTGAAAGAAGCATCTCTTACTAACCTCTGATGATAAAGACAACACAATGAAGAGCACAGCTTGGCAGCCACACTTAGACAGGCTTGCCGCCTGTTCTGAAGAAAGCTGAGCACCAATGATGCCTTAACTAGAGACATTAAGTAACTAACTGTGTGCTGCCTGAAACTACACATCACCATTTAATCAGCTTGTATGGTTGCCAATATTCAAATGTACTTTGCATTTTGTTATTATTTATGAATATTATCAATAATACATTGTTTAAATTGTAACATAATTCCTGCTTGTCTTTTTACTACATGTAATTGCTTGAGGTTATAGATATAGAAGGGAAGGTGGGGATAAGTTATATACAATAATACCTTATAAACAGTGGTAAGTCTGTGAGATTAGGCATTCTGACAAAGGCTACTTATTAATAATACAAAAGGGGAAAGTAGAGCAAAATATATTACTCTACAAAGATAAAACATTGTGGTACTGGTGAGTGTGGATATGACTTACACTGTGCCTCCCCTATTGGGATACCTGGTGACAGTAGATGAGGCATTGCTACTCCAGACAAAAGAACAATAACATAAAATAATCCTATCACTTAAATAGATAAACAATATAAAAAAACTGAGTGAAAATCAAAACAGATTGGGTTTATTATACTTTTTTGAAGCAAAGGTAGATTTTAGAAGGGCAATTATTACATTAGATAGTAATACAGCGATTTCAGAATTGCTGTTTATCTTTAACTAGAATTCCCTTAATAAAGCTGTGTTTTGTTTATTCAGTTTGCTACCCAATTTTGTTTTTAGCACTCGTGTAAACTATAGAAATAACCAAAATTAAATTAAACACAAGGCCTACTATTAACCCACCAGAATAACCAGATATAACAACCAGTTGGTTGTCTCATAATATATATATTCATATTTTTAATGCACTTCCATACACAATGAAAATTCTACGGGATAACTTTTTCCCACACATACACGTATAGCATTAAACCAACTTACATTAATATTCTACAATAAATCAATTTCAATACAACATAACAAAATGGCAGTTACAAATCTGAGAGTCAGTGTTCTGCTAAACAGTTCTCTAGACATGGGTCAGTTCTGTTAAATTTAAACGCTTTCTCTTAAATTGCATAATGAACTAATAAAAAGGACAGCTCAGAGAAAATAAAAGTCACGCACTTTGCAATTCAGTGGAAGACAGAATAACAGATGAGCAGTAATTATCTAATAATTTATCAAGACAAAATATTGCTACTCAAAGTTTACCCTTGAACACAAAATTAGAAATATTCACTTAATATTAAGCCACCTATATTTTCCTTAGTTGTTGTGGCCCTAGTAGATTCTGGTCAGTGGAACAGTGTTCTGTTAGCATTTCCTAAGCTTAAATTCCATATGGTAGCAACAAAAATGCTTAACTCTGCTTGAAGGAAAGCTGACACCCACTTTATTGGCGCTCACATAACAAGGGACAACAAAACCCCTTGTAGACCACAAGATCTTGCTGGAACCCCAAGCTTGTCTTCTCCTGTTAACCAGCTACTTTATTTGCCTGGCTAACACTAGCATTTCAGTAATTGGGCTCCTAAGAATCCACCTTGATATCTTCTGCATACAACATATGGATGTTGTTCACACAATATATAACGTGAGGTCTCAAGATATTACTTATGCCCATAAAATCTTGTTTGCACAAGATTAAAAAGACACTTCTTTTGGGGACTTCAGGGGTTCTATATAAGATAACTTAAGAAGAAAGAGTCATTACAGATGCACATTGACAGAATTCAGACTTGGCCAGACTCATGGAAGATGAAGTTTAATGTAAATACATGTAAACTATTACATACAGGATATAAAAATGTTAGACTTAAATACTCATTGTAAGGTCAGAAACTTGAAAGTACAGCTTATATGAAGGACTTGGGAGTCTTAGTGGACTCATCACTATCCACATCCAGACAGTGTGCAGAAGTACTAAAGAAGGCTAACAACATTCCATGGTATCTTAACACAGTCTGCCCCAGTCCTCATATCTGTACTGTGGTAACTGCCATACAACCAGCCATCCTGCATCATCTGGATTACAAAGACCCTCAGAAGCATTTTTCTATGCTGTGAGCAGTAGCAGGGTGATGTACCATGTTAGCCATTATGGATGCAATGAGAAGTAAAGCAAAATTGCACCTTTTATTGGGTAATTGAACAGATTACAATATTCATACTTTCAATGAATCTCAGGCCCCTTCTTCAGGCAATTTGTAGTCAACCATCAGTAGTTAAACTGTGAGTTAATAGGAGAAATACTGCTCTCGTGCACACAGGGAGTGCCTTTAAGCGCTGCAAGTGAAGCACTTCCTGGTGAAGTCAGCTGAGGTCTCTCTCACTCAGCCCCCACTTTTCACAAAGCAGCATCACTATACTCCACCTGTTCACAGTGCAAATCCTGCCAACTACTCCAAATGTTTTGTTGTGGAATCACATCACATTCCATCATAGTTCGGACATTTGCTCTCTCGTAACTTGCAGCAGCCAGCCACCACCTCGAAATGCCTGGACTGCAAAGCGCCTCAGAAGCAGCTCTTTATATGCCGTGAGCTAATAGGAGAACTCCTACTCTTGTACACACAAGGAGTGCCTCTAAGTTCTGCAAGCGGAGTGAGCTCTCTCTCACTCAGCCCCCACATTTGCACAGCACTGCCATTACTCTCCAAGTGGCTGGCTGTCAACAGTTACCACAGTGCAAATGTGCAGCCTGGGACGGATCACACAATGTTAATGTGGAATATAAGTCAAGGAAAACTATGCTTAAACTTTATAATGTACTAGTGAGGCCTTATGTACGGCATTTATGGGCAGTTTTTGACTTCATCTCTCTATTATTAAAAAAAATCTTGGAAGGCTTGGAAGGAGACGATACGTGATTTTCTCGAAGACACTTTAACGTCCCGCGAGTCAAAACAGTGACACAAAAGGACAGCTGCTGTACAGGCTTTTAAATGATTGATGCGCAGCATGTCAAGCAGAACACACAGCTCGGCAGCAGCAAGCCAGCAGCTGATCTGACCGCATCTCCTTAGCATGCGTTCAGCACCCCCCCCCCTTCACAACGCGAGTGGCAGAGATGTAAAGAGGCTGGCACGTAGCGTGCCCCGGTTGGTGGGCAAGTGAAGCAAGCAGGGGGCAAAGCCCCCTTGTATTCTAAAATAAAAGTAGTACTATAAGAAAAGGGCAACTAGACTGACTCCAAAACCACAGGGTATGAGCTGTGAGGAGCTGCACCTTTTCAGTTTGCAGAAACAGAGATAAAGGGATGAAATGATAGACCTTTACAAAATTACGAAAGGAATTAAACAGTGAATCCCAGTTGTTAATGTTTAATTAATTTTCAACAAAAACACAATGACTTAGGTGTAGTTTTCTTCACACAAAGAATTATAGATACATGGAATAAGTTGCTAAGTAGTGAGCTAGACTATACTGTAGTACTTTCAAGATCTTTAATAATTTAATAATTTTTGTTGAAGAGTTAAGTGAATAAAGGTTTACAAACTATGTTCAGATGGCCCATTCAGATGGCACAATTGTTCTAATGTTTTGGTATCATGTGTTCTTTTCTTTGTTTTGGTCTCCCTGAAAGTAATGCAGTACTTGTTTGCCTTTCTTTTCTGTTTTTACATGCATTCTGGTTATGCCTAATATCATTTATAGCACACAAGCTTATTATATGTTCCAACCACCACAGCAGTCAATGTAACATCCAACACTACAGTATCTGCAATGTAGAATTTAATCAGTAAAGAAATTAGTCTTCCTTGTAATTAACTATTCTATTCTTTAGTAAAATCATAATAATAATAATTAATTACATTTATATAGCACTTTTCTTGCTACTCAAAGCACTTCACATAGATGGAGGGGAACCACTTTAACCAAAACCAATATGTAACATTGTGCCAGTACACTCACCACACATTAGCTATTAGTTAGTGAAGGAGTGAGAGAGAGATAGCCAGTTAGAGACTGGGATGATTAGGGCACCAGAATGGACAAGGCCATGATGGGCAATTTAACCAGGACATTGGGATAAACCCTACTCTTTTCAACAGATGCACAGAGATTTCTAATGATCACAGAGAACCTCAGTTTTGCATTTCATCTGAAGGATGGCACCATATTTACAGCACAGTGCCTCTGCCAATGCACTCTCTTCCAGGAGCAACCCAAGCTTTTCCTAGATGATCTCCCATCCAAGTACTGGGCGGGTCTAACCATGCTTAGCTTCAGGTGGATGACCTTTTCTGAAGTGCAGGTACTATGGCTGCTAAATGATTACTTAGGAGTACCAATCTATTATTATCAAGCTTCCATTTGAAACTAGACCAGCAGTACAACTGGTGAACAGGAATAAAAAAAGTGCAATGTGAGTTCGCCCTCCAGAAACTGAATGAGGGTGACAAATGATAAATTTTACACCAAATATGATATCCACTTAAACTCACATCTGAGGGCATCCTCTTAAAAATTGTTTTGTGCTTCCATCTTGGCATATATTTAATGTTCTGTCATCTCAGGGGCAAAGCAGTCAGAAGTGTGCCTTAAAATATATAACGTTTGTAATGTACTCTGGCAGGCATCTGCGTACATTAAATGAAACTAGGAAAAAAAAAAAGTCAATAATCAACTTAAATGCCATGTCCCTGGTGCCATATCCTCTGGAAGGCACCTCTTGATGTCTAAAATAAACCTTTAATCACTGGCAGACAGCGCCTGCTTAGTTATTCTGTCACACGAAAAGGTGCTACCTACTGCAGGCCTGCTGCCATCAGGGAGGAACGGAATGCAAACGTGAGAGTATAAACTGCAGATTTCCTTACTGTGAGGTCAAATGGTTATAATACAAATTAGGATTTTTTTTAAACCTACACTGAGATCTGCCAATACTTAGACAGACAGATGGAGATATGTATAAGGCTTCAATGTTATCTGTCAACCCTAAAAATGACTGTTTGTTTGCATTAGTGTTCTGCCCAGCAGGGGAACTTGTAAGCTCTGGGGAACTGGCTGCATTGAAGCGGACATTAAAAAGAAGGGAAGTATGCTCCCAACTGTATAAGTGCAGGGAAGAATTTTCACAGCCTTCCCCTATAACTATGGTAACTGTTATTTGTTGGACCAATTTTTTGCCAGTGAATCTTGGCATGTCTTTACATGAATTACGCTGTATCCAGGGTGACAGACTCATGTTTCCATAGAAATGGCAAGAAGGATTTTAAATGTTTCTGACAAAAAAAAAGTTCTAAGCTGCTGAAATATAGCAATAGGAGGCAAGCTTTATATTGGAGGGACTGTTTCCCTGCTGTGTAAAAGCTTTAAAAATTGTTGCCCTTGCGATATCGCATCAGTGTCCAGGGCCACATTTTGAAAGTGGTGACAAATCCATTCCACTACCGTTACATTTCAAGCTCTTCCATAGCCACCCCACATGTCTGATGGGGCGATGGTTTTGCAAAGGTTAGTTAATCCTGTTGCCTTTTGCTGATGCACTGCTATTGAAGTGCTTAATCACTACTTCATTAGCCTTTACTTTTCTTTTCTTTCTTTAGTTACTCTCTTTTGGGAATATAACTGTGTGTCTTAGTCAGATTCATTTATTTTCACAATGCAAGCACTTGTTCATGAACTGAGGAGCCACTCCATCCTCTTCATCTGAAGTGTAAAATGTTAAAAAGAGCTTTAATGATTATTGATTTTGTTCTCTTTTTTTCCCATCCCCCATAGGTCACGTGTAAGTTGTTTTCAAAAAGATTAACACAGATATGCTAAAATGTTTCAGCATGTAATGGATAATACTTTGTTTTCAGCGCAATAGATCGGATTACTATTTAAATCACAGGAATAATGTCATGATGATTTCTGTGTTTCCAGATCAGAAAGTTTCTGCTGAAGGAAAGTCTTGTTCTAGTGCATAACTCAGATTATATACATGTATTCTCTTTTAACATATAATATTGTAACATTTTTCCTTATATGGGCCATAATAGAGGACAACTGAGATAAACTGCTATGAACAAATGAAAATTATTTTTTCCTATTGGTCTACGCTATATGTGTAAATGTTAGTGTAGTTATTCACTTTTCTTTTTCAGTTACTGTGGTTTTGTGGCTGAAGAACTCATACACAGATCATAAGGTTGCCGGTTTAACGCCAAATGATTGACTAAGTAACCTAAATAGCTTACTTATGTTTGTGCTGGTGTGTTAATTGTAAAAATATCTACAAATGGTATTAATTCTTCAAAATGCTTTGGTCATGTGCTCACTAAGAAAGATGCTTTAAAAGTAATTCTTTTTGTATTGTGCATTATTCTATCCCAAAGACTTGCATGTTTAATTGTTCAATGTCCTAATGTTATTGAGGATGGATGTGTGCATGAGTATTTCCAATGATTCCAACTAGTGCCTCATCCAGGGATGGAGTATGCATTTGTCTTAATTCTTTTGAGTTTGGCATTGGCTCAGCCCTGTAATGGATAAGGAGTGCTCACAAGGTACAGTAGATGGACAGACAAACATGCAAAGTTAATTTTTCCACCCCAAATTGGCCCAGTTTGAGTAGGTGTTAGTGTGCAAGAGTGTGTCTGCAAAGAACTAGAGTCAATCTGGAGTTAGCCGCAGCTCCCATTGTCATTGACTCTGTAATGAGTGGGTTCATTAAAATAATCATTCTTCTTCTTTTGGCTGCTCCCATTGGGGCTTGCCACAGCGGATAATCTTTTTCCATATCTTCCTGTCCTCTGCATCTTGCTCTGTTACACCCATCATCTGCATGTCTCTCACCGCATCCATAAACCTTCTCTTAGGCTTTCCTCTTTTCCTCTTACCGGGCAGCTCTATCCTTAACATCCTTTTCCCAATACACTCAGCATCTCTCCTCTGCACATGTCCGAACTAATGGAATCTCGCCTCTCTGACTTTGTCTCCCAACCGTCCAACTTGAGGTGACCCTCTAATGTACTCATTTCTAATCATGTCCATCCTCGTCACCCACAATGTAAATCTTAGCATCTTTAACCCTGTTACCACCAGCTCTGTCTCCTGCTTTCTGGTCAGTGCCACTGTCTCCAACCCATATAACATAGTTGGTCTCACTACCGTCCTGTAGACCTTCCCTTTCACTCTTGCTGATACCCGTCTGTCCCAAATTACTCCTGACACTCTTCTCCCCCCATTTCACCTCTCTTCCACAATCCCCATTACTCTGTAATGTTGATCCCAAGTATTTAAACTCATCCACCTTCACCAACTCTACTCCCTGCATCCTTACCATTCCACTGAGCTCCCACTCATTTACACACATATATTCTGTCTTGCTCCTATTGACCTTCATTCCTCTCCTCTCCAGAGCATATCTCCACCTTTTCAGGGTCTTCTTAACCTGCTCCGTACTATCACTACAGATCACAATATCATCAACAAACATCATAGTCCATGGGGACTCCTGTCTAATCGTGTCTGTCAACCTGTCCATCACCATTGCAAATAAGAAAGGGATCAGAGCTGATCCCTGATGTAATCCCACCTCCACCCTAAATCCATCCGTCACTCCTACCGCAGACTTCACTACTGTCACACTTCCCTACTTCCCCATTTCCCTTGTACATATATTATATTAAAATAATCACTGAAAGTAATAAAACTTGGATGACTTTCTTGTCTGTCCTCCATTTGAAGTCAGGCAGAGATTCATGTGTCATATGGGTTTTTTGTGCCAAAAATAATTTATTTTCTTATTTTTGTACATGTAGAACATTCAAACAATTACAAAAAGAACAGGCCATTCAACACAACAAGCCCACCCATTCTATAATCTTAAAAATAAAGGAGCCAGAGTGGTTCTTTAAAGAGATTCCATACGGGAACCATTTTTGGTTTCCAAAAGACCCATCTACATGAAGGCTCTACAAAGAACATGTATTTATTTAGATCCATATCAGGTTTCATACAGTAAATGATCATGAATAGATGGTAACATACAGTATTTGAGAAATACCAATGGGTCGTGATTTTAAAAGAACTTTTGCTGCACAAAAAAATATAATTACTGTAAGTGCAGGTTTTCTTAGTCTGTTAGCATACTGCTTGGTAGCCTACCATACATTAAAGTTTTCAGTTTGTTCTTCTATATATTAGGATGTTTTTCAAAGCACAAAGAACCAACTGCATATGCAAAGAACCCTGCCTAGTATGAAATGGTGCTTTGTCAAGCAAAGGTTCTACGAGGAACCAGACAACACAATAAAGAACTATAAAATGCCATTAAAAAACTATTATTTTTAAGAATGATAATCACCTAGAATTTCCTAAGTAACATCAAGTTGAGATTGAAAGGTCCTTAAATTCCTTCTCTCCGTCACACTAATGATAATTTATTCTGTGTCTATGGTTCTTGGCATGGGGGAAATCTGCCCTTAACAAGTCTCCAACCTTGTCCCTGTGCTCTTGTTGAAGAATTTACTTTAATGTATGTAAGGGAAAAATGTACTTGAAACTGCTTGCCTGTTAACTAGGACATCCAGGCACCATTTGTACTGGCTCATTTAAATTAGAAGATTAGGTCATATATACATTTAACTTTATATTTTGTTTTCTGACAACAGTGTACATGTCTTTGATTATGATATTTCTACCCAAGACTTTTAATGATTATAATTATTTTGGGTCTTTTGGATGGTACTTAATGGCAGAGGGGTGTTACTAGATTGTACCATTTATCTGTGTGCTCATTGTTGTAACTGAAATGATTTCTATTATATGTAAATGAGACTAAATGATAAAAGGGTTTGTTCTCTTAAGACTAACCGGTCTTGCTATGGAGAGCCTTACTGCTCAAATGGCAAGGCCCACCCAATTAGTGTAATAAAAGGACTTCCATTTTGGATTTCATTTCTTATGATATCTTAAGACTCTTCTTTATCTACTAAGTGTTTTAGTAGGATCCATTGTACTAATTCCCTTCATGATTTTAAACACCTCAGTCATGTCACCTCTTAACCTCTTTTTGCTTAAACTAAAAGGGTTCAGCTCTTTAAATCTGTCCTTACAGTTCTTATTCCCAGAATCATCCAAGTCACTCTTCTCTAGACTGTCACTGACTCTGCTCCAAAGATTATATATTTATGCCTGTAGATAATTTTTAAAGTAATGATTCTGATGTCAACATGCCACCATTTTATGAGCTTTCCTTATTTCAGATGTTGCCATCTTGTGTTTAGTTACCTATTGCTGGTTACGTGCCTGTGGGCATGTGACATCACATTGGAGTGTTGTGCAGGACACTGTGCTAATTTGTGGGTTCTTCTACTTAAAATCTACACCTTTTGTAACTTAAGTTAGTGGTAATCAAAACAAGTTATTGTGGAGTCTTTTTGCTTTACTTCTAGATTATAATTTGTGTCTTTTGAATAATAGATTTTTGATAGATTGTTGATCTTTTACCTTTTCTTTGACTTCCTGTCTGTGCCTGTCTAAGTCTTGGCATTGTCCGACATTTCAAAAGAACACTCAAAAATAAACAATCAGAGTAGGCAGGGAAAAGACATGCAAAAAAAGGCATTCACAGCACGCAATTCTAAGGCATAGCTAATAACAGAGTTCCCTGGGGTCAAGTGATAAGGAGGAGCTAGGGTGGGACCCCAGGCAAACAATTACAATTTTCACCTGCATCTACTCTTTGTTAATTATCACTTTCTAAAACCAAAGTGAAAAACTCTACAGTTGCATTTGCCTGTTTTCCAGATGGTCATGTAATGTAGGTTTCCACTAAGGACTATGATTTCCTCTCACAGTTCAAATTTAAGCTGTTAAATGTTAATATGGATTTAAATTGCTCAGGTTGAACTGAGCATGTGCGCCCTGGAAAATGTAGCTTTCATGCTGTTTAAGTTAGAATTAATTCTCCTTCTCTATTACTTGTACTGATTTATGCCCTCTGTGTTAATTATTCTTTTCTACACCATCTCTTACAGTATATAGTGCAGTTTATATATTGTTTGCCCTCTAGTGGATGCATCATATGATAGCATTCTGTCATGGCATATTGCACTGTAAAAAACACAGTATTTTTCTAAACCATTTTATGTACACAAAACAGAACACAATTATGATCATTTAACACATAACGATTTTTTCAGCATGTTTCCAGCAATTAACAATATTTAGTGTCTTCTTTCCTAACAATATTTTTAAATCATGGCCATGCTTTGGAAACTGTTTTTCACTTTGAAAACCCAAGTGGAGTAAGCTGTTTACATGATCACCTGGTAGTTTTGGCATTTTTAAAATTTACCTCATGCACAACACCTGGATGGAGCAGAACGCTTTAAAATTAAATTGCAACAAAACTGAACTCCTGCAAATTGGGACTAAAATGCAACTTAATAAAATGAGCTCTTTCCCAGTCCATCTTGGCAGTGATCTCATCAGACCTGCCTCTACTGCAAAGAATCTTGGTGTCATTTTTGATTCCTCCCTCATAAATCACATTAAGAAACTTTCTTACTTTCACCTCTGTAACATATCCCGTGTTCTCTCCTTCCTCTCCTTTTCTAATGCTGAGAAACTTGTCCATGCTTTTATCACATCCCGCATTGATTATTGTAACTCGCTGCTATCAGGTGCCCCTTCTAATCTTATATCACAGCTCCAGCTTATTCAAAACTAAACTCAAACCAGCAGCAGCGAGCACATAACACCCATCCTGCTCCATCTTCACTGTGTCTTACAGAATTGAATATAAAATCCTACTAATAACCTACAAAGCCTTAAACGACCTTGTGCCAAACTACATCAGTGACCTCCTCCATCACTATGTGTCTGCCCGCCCACTAAGGGCCTCTGATTCTGGCAATCTTGTTGCCCCACACTAATCTACACTCCATGGGTGACAGGGCCTTCAGCTGTATAGCGCCCAGACTCTGGAATGAACTACCGAAATTAATGAGATGAGATGACTCCATGAATTCTTTTAAAAAACAACTCAAAACTCATCTGTTCAGGAAGGCTTTTAGCTCTATCTGACTTTATTACCCTTCTCTCAGTTTACCTCTCTGTCAAGATGCTCATGTAACCTGTATGTGTGTGCTAGACCATCAATTATGTTGTCTGTTATGCTTTTTTAAAATTTTTTTCTCTGAATTCACTGTCATAATCTTCTTTATTTATTTATTTGGTTTGTACAATGCTATATACTGTATACCCTGCCATTCTTTCTTATATTCTGTAAGTGCCTTGAGCATGGGAAAGGCACTATATAAATAAAATGTATTATTATTATTATTATTATTATTAACACACAGGTTGATACAAGCCCCCTACAATACAGTCGATTTGAGGTCACCAGTTCAGCTCTCACGGCATTTAAATTTGTGGTCAGCTTTTCTTGATGACTTTGTTGCACTAGATTAACAATTTTAATGTCATATAAAATGGCATAAAATGCAGTAGTAAATTCGTCCTACAATATAGCAAGAAAGTGTGAAATAACACCTACCGTTTACAGCATCTCTTCTGCCTCATTTCTCACTTTAGCTTAAGAAGTCTAGAAAGACAGTTTTACATTCAGTTTTTTTCTGAGTAGTTAGCAAACCTTTGTCAATATGCATCTCTTCATTGTTTATTCCTTTGAGGTTTATCAAAGTACAGTCATGACTTGGTTAACAATGACCCGACTAACATTGACAGAACTTTCTTAGAGATACAATAAATGAAATTGAATAATAACGAAACACCGCCTTAAGCAGTCATATTACAGTATAAATATTGTTGTTAATTATTGAAATACAGTAATAATAAAATATTACTAATTTATGTGATGTATGCTAATATGCTAATATTAAGTTACTTGAGGTTAGGTTACATCAGGTAAGGTATATACTTGACCCCTCATTGTGGAGAAAATGACACACAGGCACGTCCAAGCATGCTGCTGGCACGTGGCTAGGTTTTTGCCATGTGATACACACAGAATGCAGTGATGCAGATGTAGTTCCTTGTATCCAAAGTTAGCATGGTGAAAATTACATCAGACACAGAGGCATCCCCTACCCTTTTAATATATGTCCAAGCACTTAACAAAAAAATCCAGTAACAAAGCACTGGCCAGAACCATACGCCCTCATTAAGCAAGACACAACTGTAATTAGCATTTGGTGGTCATCAAAAAGAATAAGGAACAAAAGGTGAACCAAATGTAGATGAATTTACTCATAATATGGGTTCCAAATGCAATAACCCCATGTAAAGCATGTATAAGCAGCTATTTCAGAGTTCATTCCCACCCAATGAGTGCACAAAAGTAAGTATGTGAGTAAATTTTGGATTGAAAAAAACTTTTATAATCCATTCCCTAGAAGTAAAACAATATTCAGCCACATGTGTTCATTTGTAACAACTACTTCCACATTGTATAACACATTGCCTCAGTCAACACAATATCAGGGAACTTTACAAAAACTGCTACTTGGTATAACTGTTTAAATAACTAAACCAGATTATCACCCCAGAATTTACCTTAATTTTGTGAAATATTGTCAAATTGAGTTAAAAGTAAGAGTAGATTTGTCTCTCATTCTAAAAACAGTATCAAATTAGCATTAATTTCAAAGCAAAATTCAACTAATATTTTTGTTTATAAATTAAATATATAAATGAATAAATCCTGTAAAATAACTAAACTAAACACAATGTTTGATAGTACTAAATACTAGTTTTAATGACATGCTACACTAGCATTGTTTCAGTATATGCAGGTTTTATTTAAATATTGCCTTATTTATATCGCTTTTTATATTCCATAGTTGGACTTTTCTGGATGGCACATTTCAAAATGGCTTACTATTTATTTCAAAAAGATCTCTTTTAAACTGTTTTTTGCATATCATTCAATCAATTAATCAATCTTTTATATACATTGTTCCATTTTTTCAAAATGTAATGACTCATTAATGGGATGCCTATGAAACGGAAGGACTGGGGGACAGAAAAAAACATAGGATAGTACCTCCCTTGGGCCACTAGATGGCAGTCTCCCTAGGTAGCAGCGGTGACCAGTATTCCCACAAGGCAACACAGGACTTGGAATTTGGGACAGCCTTGTTGGCTTCCATGGGTGCCGCCAGGGGGAGCTGCAGAACCCTATTTGGTCAGGCTTTTGCCATAACTGGGAGTACTTCCAGATCTTGCTAATGAGCCACCCGGAGTACTCCCTTGTCCAAAATAAAAGGAGTCACCTGTCTCCATTCCTGGAGCCACAGTTGGAAGATGGAGGACAAAGCTTGCCAGGAGGTGTGGAGGCAGACTGAGAGAGAGAGAGAGAGAGAGAGCAGAAGAGAGAAAAAAAGGCATTGGAGTGTGCTGAACTTGTGTTTACATCTGTCTGTGTTGAGGTTCAGAAGCTGATGCATATATATATATATATATATATATATATATATATATAAAACATATAAATTTACATCGAGTGGTAAAGATTGAAATCAAATGTATGTTTTTTATTATATTATAGTAATAATAATATTAGCAGCTCAAAACTGGGAAAGCCCAGATTCAAACCCAACATTTGGATATATTCTTGAATAAAAGCGCACTTGTTTTGTTATACCTTTCATGAAAGTGTTTATATGATATCTGGACTTCAATCTTCACACATTAGACACTTTACATCAGCATTTTGTCAGTTATTACTATAACATCAAAAAGGTTTGTTTAAGTTATTTGTTCAACATTTATTGCCTCCCTTTTCCTGTCATCCAACATTTATGACTTTTTTTAATAGGCTTCAGGGATTCTAGTGTTAAGTAACATTTTATGAAACTTGTGATAGCAATGTCATCTTTAATGAACCATCAGACTGAGTACCTTAGTTATGTTAATTCACAACAAAGTCCATCTGGACTAGCAGGAATTGTAATAACATCAATGCAGACATCTGTACATACACACTATAAAAATGGCATGTTGAAAAAGCTGATGGTTTAGGTTTTCTGACACATTAAACACTGAAAATAGCATAAAAAATATAACACTCCTCTCAGCTGAAGTCAGTTTGCATTGAACAGAGTATGGAGGTAAGCATCGAGTCTTCTGATGTTAGGCAAGTGCTGTTGTCCTACATGCAGTATAGATATGTACCTCCGAATTAAGATTGCCACTAATTACAACACCAATGTGCATTACAGACAATGATGTGATGATTATGTAGATTACAGTCTTCAAGAACAAGGATGTAAGCTTTTTGAGCTGTGTCTGATATTTCTTGTTAGCATACAAGTGAATGAAGATTGTACTCATAAACACTGATGTTTCTGTGCCAAGTACTAAGCTTATTTATAGCTTTTGTACATCCATGAGGATATCATCATTTTATTGAATAGAACATGAGGCTATCCATCCATCCATCCATCCATTATCCACCGCTTATCCGAGGTCGGGTCCCGGGGGCAGCAGCCTAAGCAGGGAAGCCCAGACATCCCTCTCCCCGGCCACCTCCTCCAGCTCCTCTGGGAGGACCCCGAGGCGTTCCAGGGCCAGTCGGGAGATACAATCCCTGCAGCGTGTCCTGGGTCTGCCCCGTGGCCTTCTCCCAGTGGGGCATGCCCGGAACATCCCCCCAGGGAGGCGTCCAGGGGGCATCCTAACCAGATGCCCGAACCACCTCAACTGACTCTTCTCAATGTGGAAGAGCAGCGACTCTACTCCAAGTCTCTCCCGGATAACTGAACTCCTCACTCTATCTCTAAGGGAAAGTCCAGCCACCCTGCAGAGAAAACTCATTTCGGCCGCTTGTATCTGTGATCTTGCTCTTTCGGTCACTACCCAAAGTTCGTGGCCATAGATGAGGGTAGGAACGTACATCAACTGGTAAATCGACAGCCTCGCCTTTTGGCTCAGCTCTCTCTTCACCACGACGGACCGTTGCAGAGTCCGCATTACTGCGGATGCCGCACCGATCCGTCTGTCAACCTCCCGCTCCATTCTTCCCTCACTCGTGAACAAGACCCTTAAAGGCAGTACTGTGCTCCCAACCCAGAGAGAGCATTCCACCCTTTTCCGGCTGAGAACCATGGCCTCGGATTTAGAGGTGCTGAATCCCAACCCCGCTGCTTCGCACTCGGCTGCGAACCGCTCCAGTGAGAGCTGGAGGTCACTGTCCGATGAAGCCAACAGAACCACGTCATTCGCAAATAGCAGAGACGAGATTCTGAGGTCACCGAACAAGACCCCCTCCCCTCCTTGGCTGCGCCTACAAATTCTGTCCATATAACTTATGAACAGAATCGGTGACAAAGGGCAGCCCTGGCGGAGTCCAACCTCAACAGGAAACAAGTCCAACTTATTACCGGCAATGTGGACCAAGCTCCTGCTCCTCCAGTACAGGGACTAAATGGCTCGTAATAACGAGCCTTGTACCCCGTACTCTTGGAGCACACCCCATAGGATGCTTTGAGGGACACGGTCGAATGCCTTCTCCAAATCCACAACACACATGAGGCTATGTTGGTTGAAAACCATAACGTAGTGGAAGTATGTACGTAGTGAAACGCAGCTGAGTAGATGTAGTAGATTCCAGTTAGTCAAACATAGTTCTTTCATCAACTTTTGTTTATATATCTACATATTTATTCTGAACTATTTCCTTTCTATTGCTTATTTCTGATTATTATAATCTTATGTGTCTTACTTCAACATAGTGCTATTTTGTTTTTGTTTTTTTTCTACCAGATGCTGCCATTTTGAACTGTTGTTTCATGGTTGTGGCCATATTTTTTGCCATTTTGGTATCTGTTATTGGTCGCTGGGCAGTTGTATCACCACATGTTACATAATCACTCTACCAATATAATATATACGAAGATAGATATGTGCTATGGTAATAAGGATGTCCAAGTTAACAACATTTTTTTTTTGTTTTGGGATTAGAGAAAGGTTCATAGTTAGTTAACTCACTGCTTTGATCCTCTTGGCTTTGACTTTGGATCGTCATTTTGTGTCTTGATGGTCAGTTCTCCTTTTGATCTCTTGTAATTTGGCCTTTCTTGTTCCCAGCCAATATTACTGTTTCCTTCTTAAAAGATTTTTTTTCCTCCTGATCATAGTAATCTGACTGTATAAAGTCCATGACTCTCTCTTGTAGCAATGGCTGGTGTTTTCTCAGAATTTTGCAGTCAGCTACTTTAGTAGCATTCATGAAGCCAAGGTAAATAACACCAAATATCCTGACCAAGATCTGGAGAGAGAAAAAAGAAATCTGGGCTTAGAGCAACAAAAGTGCTGTTTAAGATAAGAGGATTATCTGTACTGGGACAGAGTAAGGAAAGAAATTTAGTTAGTCATGCCAAGAGAAGAGAACCTCACTTCAAAAAAGAAGCACAGTAGAGGAGGAAACTTTGAAGAATTAAGAAACAAAAAGATAAGAAGCAGACAGATATGGTTTATAGAACATCATAGGTACTGAATTTTGCGATCAGAGATTTCTGGTATACAATGTAAGTCAACTTCAGATAATGTTACCAAGAAGAAGTGATTCCTACAAAAGGGAGAGATGGTTAAGAAAGAAAAAAGTGAATGACACTGTAGCAAGCTAAATTTAGGAATACATGCTTTTTTTAAGCATCAACAGCATTAAGAGCATTATCAGATAAACCATTGAAATGCTTCTCTTGCAGCTGCTTACAGCAAAGCAGTAAGTGACAAGAAGAAATTTCTGAAATATTGACTTGAATGTTCCTTTTCAGTAAGAAGCCTTTAAACCCCTACTGTCGAGTTACTGTTTAGGCTAAGGATGACCTGCTGTGGTAAAGACAGCCTTTGGATGGACCTTGGTGTTTCCTCGTTCTAAGGTCCCGAGCAACCTAAAACAATATATAGTACTCTTACTGGTACCTTTACCAGAATTACTTCAGAGATACACACATTTTAGATTTCTGATATCAGCTTATAATTGGTTATTTGTATTCAGTGACATTTCTTTTATTTGTAATGCAGAAATAAATATTTAAATCTGCATTTAGTGTGCAGAAAATATAATTACATTTTAATTGATAGTTAAATAGAAGTTTTTGTAACAAACGCTCAGTCAGTATATATATTTCTGATACTCACAATAGTTCAACTGGAAACGAACAACCATTCAGAAGCCCAATTTCATTTAATTCTTCTGATACCATCCCCTTGATGCCACACTGAACCCCCAAACCATCAGTTTCATCACTATCACCTCTACAGTATTTGTGTCAGATTAACCCCAGATTGATCTATGGCTTATTCCAAAAAGTCAGCTTGTATATGCATCATTTTGGGTTTGATCTTTTCCCCTTAAGTAAGCACTACGTAATTTAACTGGCTTAACCTAAATATGAGACCCATAAAGGTCTAATGAATACTTAACTCAGTAGGAAGCGGTTTTGGTGTCTCTGCAGGGAGTACTATTTTCTGGTATCCAAGGGGAAAAAAAAATACAATCCATTGGACAGTGAGAGATAAAAATGAGCTTTTTGGTTTTAGTCTTTTAAGTGAATTCTGAACTATTTTCTGTAAAGACTCTTGCTTCGGATAAGCTTTATACTGTCAGATTTGAATTGAATTTGTAATGAATGTGTATGTAAATTAGGCATGTATTCATGACACGCTACTATTTCTGAAGTGTCAAATTCAAAAACATTCCTTTTTTCTTAAAATCATGACAGGATATCATGATGTTTTTAACAACAGCAGCACAGATTTCATGCTAAATAAATAAACTGGTAATTATTAAGCATGTTGAGCAGAATAACATTTCAGTGATGTAACAGAGAAGTATATGTCATCAGTGCCCTGGATTGTAGTGTTTACTTTTGGAATAAATAAGTATCATATTAATTTTTTAATAAACATTTATTGAACTTACTTTGTTTTATTGATAGCTTTTTAACAGAAGTAGCTACCAGATCAGGCAAGTGATGTCTATAATTCTGTATACTACAAACCAGTAGCTTCTGGCCAATGAATTTATGTTTAACTCAGATAACCATTTGCCATAATTTCATGACATGGAAATGTTAATCTTCCATCCATCCATTATCCAACCCGCTATATCCTAACTACTAATTTGCTGGAGCCAATCCCAGCCAACACAGGGCACAAGACAGGAAACAAACCCCGGGCAGGGTGCCAGCCCACTGCAGGGTGCACACACACCCACACACCAAGCACACACTAGGGACAATTTAGAATCACCAATACACCTAACCTGCATGTCTTTGGACTGTGGGAGGAAACCCACGCAGACACGGGGAGAACATGCAAACTCCATGCAGTGAGGACCCGGGAAGTGAACCTGGATCTCCTAACTGCAAGGCAGCAGCACTACCCACTGCGCAACCGTGCCGCCCCCTTATTAATCCTTATTAATTAAAAGTGACAAAAATACATCTGCCTGTGTAAAACAGAAAGTGCACATCATCATGTATGGTATTAACAACGTTTAACGTTTAACAAGCTGTATGACAGAAATATTTATCCCAAAGCAAAAAAAAAAAAAAAATCCACCTATTATAGTCTTTGGTTTTCTAATTATCCCTAATTTGCACCCACTTCTGTTAGAAGGCATGGGAAAAGGACTTTGAATCAAAAAACTAGACGGCCAACACTGATATATGGAAAGAAAACTCCAAAAACAATTTTTAGAGCTTTTTTGGAAAAAATAAAAGAGCATTCTACCGATGCAGGCAATACATAGAAACGATTAAGAAGTAAATGAAAATTTGTATCACAAAAGGTAAAAGGTAAAAAATCCATAATACTTATTGAGTAAGATAGCATATGGAGTGCTTTATGCAAAAAAAAAAAAAGAATTAGAAGTTGTACATCCCTGGAACAAAGAGTATAACCTACTCAGAAAGGATGAGGGAATTAAACAACTTTAAAATTGAACAAAGTAAACTACATCTAACACAAGTCAGAAAACATGAATATAGCTGATCCAACAGAATTTTTTCTATAAAGCAGTGACTCACATATTCAAGTATATCTGAATGCATGAAGCACCTCTTCACACAAAGGTTTGCGAGAATCTGTAACAACTTAAAAGGCCCAGAATACAAATACTTCTTTTAGCTCATACATGAAATGAAAGAACAGTCACATATCAAAGGAAAATATTTTAGGAAAGCCAGTGAATTATACCTCTTTATTACTTAGTAAAGTAAGACAAATAGGAAGCTGTCTTGCTTTGCAGTTGATGTTACAGAAAGCTTGCTTGTTACAGTCTTGAATCCCAGTTTTCCACATAATGTACCATGGCCATGTTATGCTGATACACCAAGATGACTTTGATCATTGTAATATTTACATTTCACATCTGTGGCAGTAATATGTTTAAAATGTTGGTATGTGGCTTCACCCAAGAAATCAGGTCTTTCACAGTTGTCCCATGCTGTTTTTGAAGAAGAAAAATAAAGAGAAAGAAGATATGTTAATTATTAAGTACAGAAACAGATAAATGCCAAAATTTGAATGTTTTTGTATTTTTATTGTTTATATACTTTTTACTGTAATTTAGTCACATGTTGGAAACTCCATCAAGCATCGCTGTCATTGTGCGAGAAATTGCTCAGGAGGATGCTCCCACTGCATCACTCCCTTCTCTCTCTTTCTAGTTGTCCTTCCTGATCAGGGTTGCTGGAATCAAGGCCACTGTTTATGCCACAAAAATAAAGATCTCCAGTAGTGTTTTGCAGATCTGGCTGTCTTAGCTGTTTGTCACACATTTCTTGCATGGTGGTTCTTTTTTTCAACTGTTTTTAGTATTTAGGTTGCTTTGACTTGATGGCATGTGTCAATAGAAGGTATCTCTTATGGGCAGGCACTCATGTGGCTCAGAGCAAATGATTAAGAAGGTTAATGACCATTTTTTTGGGGGCAGGCCATATTCTCTATAAATGCCTGTACTTTATTTTAAAAGAAAGTCCTTTTTATTTCGGTAAAGAGAGCTTCCCCCGGCAAAATCTTTTTGAGATTTCTAATTATCTGTCTTTGACTCATATATGTTTTGGCTATAAGCTTCACTGTTTAATTTGGGTGTTAATTTCTGGATTTTGTGTGTTTTGACCCCTCCTTTGTCCTGAGTTCCCTGCTTGTTTTTTTTCTTTTGATTGTCCAACTCAAATAAATATTTGATCTACATTTTACTAGAAGATCAAACTGGTCACAATAGCTATAAGGTGACTTGATCAAAATGCTAATAGTGTAACTTTACAACATATTTTTAATAATATAATACTGACTTACTGGTTGAAACAGAGCATAATGGCTGCGCAAGAAAAATGGCATGACTTGAATGTAAGCATTACATTCACAAATATAATAAAACCCTCTACTATAATATGGGAAATTATTGCTGATATAATTAGTTGGTCCACATAAGCCAAGGGATGCAAAAGATCATACATCTGTTTCTATTAGATAGATAGATAGATAGATAGATAGATAGATAGATAGATAGATAGATAGATAGATAGA
>JANRMT010062814.1:118824950-118870147 GCA_026402145.1 Polypterus bichir lapradei | reverse complement strand
CACAAGCCAATCAAGAAAGCAACAGTTCAGTATTGCAAGATCTGGATCTTATACTGGCGGCATATGGCTCAAGACAAGTACCAACACTGACACAATTCAATAAAATGGTGACAAAGTAGAATTTTTAATGCACTGTTTGCAGTTTTCTGTTACCACTAGCTGGTTCCGGGTGACCTCTTGGCATGATATAATGTAGGTGCCTTTTATAGGTAGATCTATGTGTTAGAGGTGGTTTGGTTCCCAGGGCTGAAGACACGTTATGTTGTTCTTCTCTTAGTTTCTTATCTTTTGTTAGATTGCCATCTTTCTCAAATATGCATGCCAACATTTAGGCAAAGTGATGTAATCTCTGAGTGTTATCACAATCTCTTACTGAAGCAGCGCCAGAGCATGAAGCATGAAGTTTTTCTGTGATGGAAACAGCTTTATCAGTAGCTTCATTAGAGGCAAGGGTACTGACAACTTGGTGGCACACTGTTATGGCCAGGCTCACCAAAGCAGAACAGATAGTGTTGTGTTTTCAGCCCGCAAGGCTGATGTAAGAAACCTGAAGCGTGTGCACTGGGCAAACCTTCTGATAATGCAAGCTGGGCCTAAAGCTGGCATGTGACCTGCTGCAACTCTCGAATACCCTTCAGGGTTCAGAGCTCTTGTTTCCCAAGGGCAGGTTCCAGCATGTATTAATTTTTGTATGGAATTCCAAAGTCTTTTTTGTGTGTGTTTATTTCCTACTCTACTGTATATAAATGTAACAGATTTAAGTTTGCCAGGGCTTTGTTTAGTATATGGCAGTGCAATGTCTTATTGGTTATTCCTGCTGCCTCAGGAAGTGTGTGTGTGAGTGTGCCCTGCTATAGATCACTGTACCAACCAATGTTTGTTTCTGTTATCTACCTGGATTGGCTGTGACTATCCATTTAATAGAAAGTCTATCTAGGAGATATACGGGTAACACTTTAGTTTTGTACTGCAAAAATGCATCTATTACTTATTTACTCTTGTGTAACAAGACCTTAATACCTTAGCAAAGGCTTATTGTGGTCTCATAACGCTTATAAAACATCAGTAGATAGGTCATTCATTTCTGTGCAGTGCGGCACATTGCCATAATGGTAAAATTACTTCTTAATATGAAGGAGTCACAGGTCTTATACTAAAAATTTAATATCAAAACAAATGTGTCTCAGTTAAGCCACCTTAGACCACTCCAAAGTGAAATTTTTATTAGAAGGCCGCAATGCAGAGAAGAATAAACACTTTATTGATTCTTTGTAAATGTTATAAAGACCCACAGAAGTGTTTGTTAAGGTCTTGTTACATAAGAGTAAATGAGTAATAGATGCATTTTCTGCAGTGCTTAAACTAAAGTGTTACCGTAGTATTTCCATACATTGACACTAGAACCTCAGATCTAAGATGATAATAATGTACACGAGAAACATATGGAGTATGAATTATGAGTCTTTTGGATTTGGATTACTCCTCAAAATCATGTAAATACAAGATTTAAAAATACTTTTATTTTTGTTTGATCAATATTTGATATTTGAATCTAAAGAGGGTTTAGTTAATTGAATGATTGATTGTGAACAGCAAAAACATAATGGGAGTCAGACTACTCATGGAGCACTCCACAGCTGGAATAGCTCTAAAGAGGCAAAAAATATATATATAGAATGGCAATTTACTTATAATTACCAGAAATGAGTGATGAACACAGAGAAATGTGTGCGAATAAAAATGTTACTTTCTCTGGCCTTGTTGTAATGGGTCTTAAATGTTTGCCCACCCAGTTAGGGAGCTTGTCCATTTGCGCCCATTAAAAGCATACCCAAACACCTCCTTTCTAACCAACCAGCTTTCTTACTTCTTCGACCCTGGCATGAAGTCTTCCTGTCAATTTTTCTGCAATTCCATATTTTTGGCCAAAAGACAGGTTTACACCTCTGTGAAGACATTTTCACCCCAGTCCTGTTGCTCTGTTCTGGTATAAAAATGTCTCTTCTTTAGTTAAACTGACACCAAACTAGACATCCGTGTAGAAGCTGCTTGTTTCCCTACAACCCTGAGCCCTCAGCTAGCCTTCAAGTTTATGGGACCCTCCCACGAGGCAGCACCATTCCTAATAAAATATGAAACAATGCTATTCGGCCACTCTTCTGGACGGTTAGGGACACACTAGCTGCCTGCCAATTCTTCCTGAGCTCATTCCTATTTGTGCAAAAGTAATTTGCCTGCCATTTCTGGTATCACTTTTTATTGGGACAGAAAACCAAGCATCTATTGTATGTTAGTCTCATGGAATATTTTCCCCAGGTAACATTCCTTTAACGACTGTATAGGAATCCAAAACACAAAAAGGTCACTCAGCCATTGCACTCCAAAACTGGCATGTGCAGACTCTTTTTGTCTCTCTCTCTGTCTTTTGGTCTCATTCGGCACTTTAAGCTAAAAGACAATTATACACTAACCAGGTTGCCCCTGGAACCCACTTGTTAGTGAGTCACCCCGAGATGAAAATAAATTAATTTCTGGATTTCTTCATTCTCTCTTGTTTTCTAGATTTTTCATTGTCAGTTTTATTTACATTCTATCATTCCAAAAAGTGTTGATACTTTACAACATTTACTCTGTTTATGTTAACTGTATATTCGATAGTCAATATTAGTTACAATATTATATATGTTCTCACACTGCTTTAGTACTCTGAATTAGCAACTGTAATTTACTTCACCTCTACAGTTAAATGTTCTCACATATTCATATTGCCACATGGCTCCAAATTGTTAGAAGTTACTCTTAGTTGGATTAATTTTGATGGATTTGTTCACTGCCTGAATAAAATCTATTAGTTGTTTAGATGGCAGTGGGAGATAAGCAAAGGAATCTTTAATCGAACAGGAAGAAAATGCAAATCTCTTCTGAAACTGTATGTGATCCTTTAATGAGTTACTCCCCTTACCTGATGTAGCAGCTTGCAAAATGAAGCAAGACAAAATTTCATTTCTTTTTTTGATTTCTATGCAGGAGTCAACTGTTTCTGTGACACATGAAGGAAATTGCTCTTCGTTAAATTAATTCTGCATTTCCATTTACAAGATCTATCACAGTGTACAAAAATAAAAGTATAACTATTAAGCTATTAGAATGAAACATGAAATAATATTAAAATAAAGTACAAAACTGCATGCTTAAATCGCATACATCATACATTCAATACATACAGTACAGTAAATAGAAATGAAAATTTATTGCCAAAGCTGTGATGATGTGGACTGTTCAAGGTAGATCTACAGTAGGTATACGTTTACTAGAATAAGTGAAGGCTTAACCCAGTGGCGTCTCTCTGAATCCTTTATTTCCAGTATCTTTGATGATATCCTGAGGTGACCCCTACTTGGTGGACATATAAGCCACACGCTCTGACCTTTCCTTATCAATGTCTTACCTTTGATTCTTGGTTGCCTGTTTAGTTTTGAAAATTTGGATTTTCTAGTCTAGTGAAGCATCTCCTGGTCTCACTGAGTCTCATAATAGTAGTTAGGCACTCCACAAGCATCTTCATTAAACTCCCTTTATACGGAGGTATTTAAAGGATGCATGGTTAGGGATGGATCTTTACAGTGTAAGAGTAACAAGTCTGCTCTCTGTATATAAAAGTATTCCAATGATGGAAGATGAAAGAAAATTACTCTGAGAGCTAAAAGGCATCACTATCATTCCAGTAGCATTCTGATGACCTGGGATAGACTCCCATGGAGAGAACACTTGGTGAGAAGATGCTAGAGTGGCATGCATTTGTTATAGTTCACTCTGTTTCTCCATGCAAAAAAGGTTGGGAACGCAGACAGAAACCACTACAAAGGAAAATTGAGAATTATAGATGTCTCTGAGTCTGTTCTCCCTTTTCAGATGAGGACCAGAAATATATTACAAGTGTCAGACCTCAGATGGTCCACAGAAGTTCCACAGAGCCAGCTCAGCCTATGTAATGAAAAAGGAGAAGACTGTTTCTTCTGCTTATTTAGCCAAAGACAGAAAAATGGGGGAGTAGGGAGAACAGCAGCTGACCTATGGAATTTATCTTCTAAGAGCCCTTACTCTGATAACTGCAGAAGGGCAACGTACATTTTCTTTGGCTCTTGAGTAATTATTTACTTGAAGAACCTCACTATTTCAAGTATAGAAAGAAAACTAAGATGAACAATATTATAAAGGCTTGCAAAAGAAAGCAACCAACATACAGTATATGACTTTTTATATACAAGTCAATTTACGTTTTACTAAAATTAAATTGAATCATGGCATGTACAGATGACAAAGCATACTGTGGAATGCGAAACTCAATGGCAATGTCTATTTTCTACTTTCTAACAAAAAATGGCAGAGAAAAGTTCAAAATTTTTTCTGTAAATTTTGTCAATTACATAAAAGGCACCCCTCGACATTCATAGCATGCACTCACCATTATTAGACTGGGGTCTCCCTCAGTGTCCAGAGCATGCGCCTTTTTCAATACCAAAACATTGCCCCATGGTGTCCATAATGTGGACTTTCCAGAGCAAGTGTCATTTGAATTACATAAATTGAGCCCCTTGGTGTTTGGAACATGCACCCCTTGCACTTTTGCTGAAGGGCAAGCCAAAAATTAATTTTCATTTTGATCAATGTTCTCAGCAAAGTCATACTATACCTCGACAAACCCGGTAATAAGGGCCTGAGTTTAACTGCTGCAGAATTCCAGAGCTACGCAAGTACAAATAAGTTGGATTTGATTGATAGTTATCCTACCCCTAGATACAGCCATAGTGCCTCTTGTCTGCAGTAACCCTTTCCATGGTGCACTGTGTGACGGATGACCGGAGCCCATGCCTGGCCAGGACGCTCCTGCACCATATGTACAAGGGGGACAAGGGTGGGAAACTCAGTATCCCCCCTGGATGCTGGATGGCAGCCTCCCTGGGTTGCTGCAATGGTGCCTCGGACTCCTCCAGGGCTTCATGGGGGTTGCAGTTCTGTGCAGCCCTGTTGGATTCCGTGCCTGGAGCACTTCCGGGTACCCAATAAAAGGAGCAAGCGACCACCACTCAGTGGCCAGAGTCGGGTGGAAGTAGGACAAAGCTACAGGAGGAAAGGAGGTAGAAGAGAGAAGTGTGTTGTGTGTTTTTGTTTGTACTTTTGGGACCTGTGTTGTGGCTTGAGGGATTACGGGGAAGACGTGCCCTCCAGCTGAAGAAAAATAAATATTTGTTTTATTTTTATACGTGCCTCTGTGTGATACAGGCCAGTCAGACAGACACACACTTCACACATGTAGACTTTTATATACCTGTACAGTATGTCCTGTTGTAGCAAAGCACCACCATGCTTTACAGTTTGTCATGTTATTCTGGTCAGTGCTGCCTTATATTAATTGACAAACATGTCTTCTGAAATTGTGCCCAGATAACTCCATCTTTGCCTTATCTGTCAAGGGCATATTGTTCCAGAAGTCATTGTCTTTGTCTAGGAGTTCACATTGTCCTGATGTTCTTTCTGGACAGCAAAGGTTTCCTCCTGGTCCACCTTAAATATATATCTAATTTGTACAGCACCTTCTAGGTATGCTCATGTACTGACATCAACAAAGTAGATAGATGTGGCATTATGCAGGTTTATTATGGTATAAAGGAGCTCCAACAGCATTTCCTGGCATACTTCTCCTGAAGGTTCAATGATGAAATACTGGGGTTCTTAGATATTACTTTCAGCATGTGCTCTCAGGCTGAAGTTACTGTTGCAGCCTGGCCTGGACAAGTCAGCCATTGTCTGAACTCTTCTCCACTTGTAGAAGACCTTCTGGATGGTGGATTGGTCGAAATCCAATTATTTGGAAATCTTTTTAAATCCCTTCCCAGATACTTAGGTATCCATATCTCTCTTTCCGCAGGCCTTAGAGAGATGTTTTCATCTAGGCATGGTCATAACATGCACTTTAACAACAAAGAGCAAACCAAGCTGAATGTCTGAGGTTTAAAATAGGACAGTTTGCTTTAAGATGCTCTAATAATATTCTAATTATTTGTACCTGAGCATATGGACTTGATTCTAATTTTTGCTGTTTGAGGTATGATAAATGTAAATATGTACTTCATTTTTCGACTTGTAAAATTTGCCTTTGTTTATTTAAATTATGCAGTGGACTATGTGCATTGGGTGTGATATTTGTTATAATAAATCTACTTTATCATTAGATACTGTTTAAAATTGATATGTCCTCATATGTTAAAAAAAGAAAAAACATTTCATAGGATGTACTTACTTTTTCACATGGCTTTATACTATTTACTATCTATATTTATATATATAGTAATCCCTCCTCGATCACGGGGGTTGCGTTCCAGAACCCCCCGCGATAGGTGAAAATCCGCGAAGTAGAAACAATATGTTTGTATGGTTATTTTTATATATTTTAAGCCCTTAGAAACTCTCCCACACTGTTTATAAATATTCTCCGCACAGTTATACAGTAAACCCTCATTTATTGTGGTTAATCCGCTCCAGACAGATAAATGAATTTCCACGAAGTAGGATTCTTTATTTATAAATCTAATATTTTCACAGTTAAAGCATTGAAAACCTGTTTACGACCTTCTAAATACGTTTTTTAACATTATTAGAGCCCTCTAGACATGAAATAACACCCTTTAGTCAAAAGTTTAAACTGTGCTCCATGACAAGACAGAGATGACAGTTCTTTCTCACAATTAAAAGAATGCAAACATATCTTCCTCTTCAAAGGAGTGCCATCAGGAGCAGAGAATGTCAGAGAGAGAGAGAGCAAGACAAAAGTAAACAATCAAAAATCAATAGGGCTGTTGGGCTTTTATGTATGTGAAGCTCCTCGATAAAGCAGCCGCAATGAAGGGATCAATGTGAAGGTAGTCTTTCAACATTTTTTACAGAAGCGTCCGTATCTTCTAAGCAAATAGCCTCTGTGCAAACAGCCCCTCTGCTCACACCCCCTCGTCAGGAGCAGAGAATGTCAGAGAGAGACGGAGAAAGTAAACAATCAAAAATCAATACGTGCTGCCGGGGCTTTTAAGTGTGTGATGCGCCGCACAGGAAGCATATCGTATATCATTGAGGAGTTTTATTTAATACGTAATACGAGCTCTGATTGGGTATCTTCTCAGCCATCCGCCGATAGCGTCCCTTGTATGAAATCATCTGGGCAAACAAACTAAGGAAGCATGTACCATAAATTAAAAGACCCATTGTCTGCAGAAATCCGCGAACCAGTGAAAAATCCGTGATAGAGTGAAGCCGTATTTAGATATGCTTACATTTAAAATCCGCGATGGAGTGAAGCCGCGAAAGTCGAAGCGCGATATAGTGAGGGATCACTGTAATTCACTAAGGCAAGACACCCATGGAAAGCACGCAGGAAGGGGCATGGATTCACTAAGCCGCCGACAAGTAAGACACCTATGGCGCATGCAGGGAGGAGCCACGCCCACCAACTCCAAGACCATTGGCTATGACGACAACTCGCAGAGCCACTCCCACCAACTCGGACGCGACAACACAGAAAGAACGGCATCATTTATATTCGTCTGTCGTAGAGGCCTCATGTACCTCCGAGCCACCTTGACTGTTCATAAAGGCATGTTTCTCGCGGAGATGAGTTGCCATATTCAGCGTGTAAAACGGTTTGCGAGGGGTATCCCATGGGATCCTTAAAACAATCCTTTACAACTGAGGTTAAAACACAATAAAGTAAGCAGTCTTTAAAAACTGAGTTTTCGGTTACGACGCACAACCGCGTGCACCATAACAAACTGTTTTACATGCTATATACAGCAATTCGCATCCGCGACAAACATGCATCTTCTTCACTCACGGACAATTATATGTTGCTCTCTCCAGAGTTCCATCTTTTCATTCACTTTCTGTTGTATCCTCAAACCCTCCCTTTTTAGACAACTGTGTCTTTCCAGAAGTGTTCAACCATCAATAAATAATTATGTGGCGTTTGTTATGCTGCGGGTTCATTATTGTGTTGTATTTTGCTCTCTCCAGAGTTCCATCTTTTCATTCACTTACTATTGTATTCTCACACCAACCCGTTTTAGACAACCGTGTCTTTCCAGAAGTGTTTGGCATTCAATAAATAATTATGCATGAGATTGAGCATGTGTCTACCCGGCGCAGAGAGGCGTGGGTAAGCCGTTGAACCCCATTCGGGCTGCAAACCATGGAATTCCCACTAAGTGCGACTCATACGCTCCCACTGGTTGCGTCCCTACCCTTTGTGTACTCCCACCTCGCTACTACCGTGGTCGGGTATCTTGGTGGATTATATATAGAAAAGCAGCCAAAACCGCACAGAGCAATGAAACGTCTACGTAAGTCACAAGTGCATTTGGACTGTGTAAAGACGACAATGACTCAAGTGACAAGTTGGAGGTGGGCACATGAGCGGGCAGTGCATACTGAACGAGAAATCAGCAGACTAGCATGACGGAGAGAGCTGAATGGACGTCCTTCTCCTCTCCTCCCGTTCCACACTCCGCGTCGTGCACCCCCATTCCTCCATCTGGCAGGAGAAGGCGCAATTGCGGTCCGCCAGTTTTCAGTCACGGACGATTGTGTGTTGGTTCATTCCGTGCATTGTTACAATGTTGCTTTTCTTGCTGATTTATTACATTACCGATTTTTCAAATGTTAATTTTCTCCCTGTGCTTAAAAATCATTAAAAAACCGGCCTGATTACGCGGCGTATGGTACGCTGCGGGTTGGCTAGTATATAATATTGAGCAAGCCTTCTTTTTTGGCTTCCACTTTTAATATTTATAGTTGCATTATACTAGAAATGGCATGCTTTTCTCCACTTCATAGGAATCTCACCTAACAATCTTTTATTGAGCAAAATGGATACCACTGGCAAATTTCCTGCTGCAGTTCCAACTATCTGTCGATTTCATTTCTGTGGCAGGTTTCTCCATTACAGGCTCACAGGATACCATTGTCTAACCAGACAGGTTCTAAGCAGGAGCCAACCCTGAATATGTTCAGAGTTGTGCTCAGTTACACACTTGATTATATTAATCCAAATTGTACTTTTTAGTAAACCTAAAATACATTTATTTTGGAAAATGTTCTTCAGGAGAACTCAACAAAGACTGGGCCAGGAAATTAAACCCAGATATCTGAAGCTGTGATGTAGAAGTGCTAACTATGTAACATAACACAGACCCATTTCAGCAGTAACTACTCTTTAAACTCTTCTCTGGTTAAATGAAATTTGGGGCAGTTACTGATCTCTCTGCTTTTTACAGTGTTTGCACCTTCACCAGGAAGTGCAATATTTTATCAGCCTGAACATCTACTGTCCTACAGACCATTGCTCCTTATCCGGTTTAGCCATATAAGTCTTTGATATTGTGTCTGTTGTGTCATTTGTTCTTTATGAGCCACTTATTTTCAACTCCTGAAACCAGTTTTAACCAAAGTACTGTCGATTTTTCAAAAAGAATGAGAAGATTTTCACAATTTTTTTTTTATTTCTCCTCTGCTGTATTTTTTGATGCTCATTCAGATAAGGAGAACCGATTGACCATCTTCACTTTCTCACCTCTTATCCATTAATTCTGAGCTTACCCAGTGGCTATCAACCAGCCCCAGCCTCTCACATGTGAACATATAAGCAGACTGAGTAAGACAGAAGCTGTACAATTAAAGTTTGCACATAGAGGATTGTATTACAAACAACACAACCAAAGCCCTTAGTCTATGCATAGAGCTAACCATTCATTCTCAAAGTACTTTTAAACTAGTTTTTAGGGTCTAATAATCTGGTTCTACAAGTTCCCTCATTTTGGTTGCTCCTCGGGTCTTAACATGGAATTACATCAATTATTATATTTCTATTTGAGTTTACATTGGCATGCTGGTGAAAATGATGCATAAAAAATCTAAGTGCTCATTTGCTTGAAATTATTCTTTAGACCTGTCTTTGATTAAAATGATTAAAAGCAAATGGAAACACATAGATACAAGACTTCACGCCAAACCCATTAGCAGAATTTGGTAAATATAAATGTAATATAAAAGGGAAACTTTCTTTCATATGATGCATCAGTTAAAGTTATTTAAGGATAGAGTCCGCATCTTGTAGTTTTTATTATACATTTTAAAGTAATGTTTTTATGTCTGGTAAATTTTAAAAAGAGTACACTATTGGAACAGAAACAGGGCCTGCCGAAAATGTATAATGTTGTGGCATATCTTCTCTAATATGAGACAGCGTGGAGGGTGGCAAGGAATTCCCAGAAGTGCAAATTCTTAAAATGTAAATAATATAGACAAGTTGGAAGGGTTGCCAGGGAGAAAATGGTGGCACAGGACCCAGTAGATCTTCAAAGGGAAAGGCAACTCACATTCGGGGTGGCAATGCAAATAGACAAGCCAGTGTGGGAAAAAGGACACTGCCAAGAAGCAGTAATTAATATATACAGTATTTACTAGAAGCCTCAGAGGACAGTTAGAAAAAGACAGCTGCAATACGAAAGGAAATGTAATGCGGTGACTGGGTCCTTTAAGATTATACAGTGGCCTTTCCATAGTTTGTAGACCATGGGTCTCACATGTGGCTTATATCACCAAGCCTATGAATGCTGTTCAACACACTTTGGCAAATAATGATTTTCAGCATACCTTTACCATACACAGAACTATTCATTCAACATAGTTTGACTATATACAGGAAACATCTGCTCATTTAAGCGTTTTACAATGGCTACTTATAAACCTCTGAACTACCGCTACCTTGTGAGCTCCATTTTCCTTCACTCATGTAATGCAAAATTTACATGAGACATTGCAACTCAGGGTAGCAAACAGATAAAAGAATCAGTCAACCTCACAAACATCTGCCATCACAGCAAATATTATAAGTGAACTGCAGTGTAATGAATTCTTTGAAATAGTGAAGCGCTAAAAAAAAATGATAATCATTTACTAAAGCCATTTTTTTCATTCTAGTTTATTGGCATGTAGTGGCCTGTTGGTGCTGTGCAAAAACTCTTGGAGCTAAGCGAGAGAAAAATCCGTTGATGGAACCAGGAAGTGCTCCACTTGAATTGTTTAGAAACTGTTAGCATAAAGGAGACGCTTCAACCAACCTTTGTAATCCAGATCTCAGGTTTGTTACTATACTGCCAATGTCTGGAATGGGATGGATCGTGATTTTGTCCCAACCTCTCCTCAACAAAACATCTGGCATAGTCAGCTGGATTTGCACTGTGGACGGGTGGAGTGTGTTGGCCTGTCCTTGCAGGGTTTAGTAAGAAAGATGTCAGCTGACATCAACAGGAAACTCTCCATTTGCAGTCTTTAGAGACTGGCCCTCTATGTAAGAGTTAACTTATTGATATGGAATAAAGGAGCTACTTCTGAGGGCCTTTGTAATCCAAATCTCACAGTTTCACGGTTAAGCTACCCACAGTTACAACAGTGCAAATGTCTGGACTAGGATGAAGCATGGTGTGTGCCACCATCTCCTCAAAAAATTATCCAGCATAGTCACCTGGATTTGCACTGTGGATGAGTGGACTGTAGTGGCCTGTCCATGCATGGCAAAAATGATAGGGACAGATCAAGAGAGAGATCAACTGATGTCAACAGGAAGCTCTCCATTTGCAATTTTAGCGACTGTCCCTCCAAATAAGAGTTCTCTTATTGCTTTCTGAATAAAGGAGCTGCTTCTGAGGGCCAGATGTCACAGTTTCACAGCTGAGCTACTGGCAGTTAGCACAGTGCAAATGTCCAGACTTTGAAGGATTGTGACATGTGCCACCCACTTCTCAAGTTCATCATAGAATAATGGACTGCAAGACAAGAAACAATCTTTTCAAGGTACATTAATACACATACCCTCACTTTCTATACCTTAGTTAATCTAATTTACTTGTTTTGAAAAAGCTTCAGGAAAGCTGAGGCCCCAGCAAAAATCAAAATACAGTCGATCGAGCTGCAAAACATTTGTAACAACCTATCCAGGTTAGGTTACTCCGAATATGAACGCGCAGAAGAAGAACATTTTGGCAACTGGAATCAATCATTTGAAAACAGTTTGGTTTTTTTTATTAGGTGTCGGTTATTCTCTGTTTGTTATGATAAGCTTCAATCAACAGTTTATAATCCCAAGCACCATCAATAACAGCACAAAGTAATTAGGTTGTTTAAGAATCACATCCTTCTTAGATATTCATCTCAACAATAATCTCCCTTCCTCCATGATTCTTTACAGCTCTTGGGGCAAAATCCTCATATGACTACACCTATGCTAACATTGTTAAATTGCCTATCTTACAGTATATAAAAAACATGGAATGTCTTAATAAATAAAGCAACTTTTCTTGTAGGTGATTTCTGAGGACATCATGCACAGTAACTACACTGCATAGTTTTATTTTGTGAACAGTTGAATATGAGGTCCTTGAATGATAATTCTAAACAAGATAAAAACATGTTGAACCTACAGACCCCTGCAATTCCCAGTAAAGAATAGGGCAGGCTTAGTTTATGTTGGAAACAACCCAGACCAAGCAGACTAAAACTGTCATGGAAGTGGGCTGGATAGTCTGAGTTTTCTTTGGTACTAGCCCAAGCAAAGCCCGATTTTTCTGCCTATTGCCACCTTTGCATTAAATACTCATTTGAGACCAGAAGAAAAAGAAATTCCACGTACTGTGTATAAATTCCAAAATAATGATTTTATTATGTTCTTATTCAAGAGTCATTTGAAGAATTATAGAGAACGGCCTTCTCAAAGTTACTTTTTTTCTTGCACCCTTCATCTCTGAGTACTTTAAGAAAACAACTGCAGTGCTTCAAGTTTACTTTGTGCCCTTTTTCTTGACAATTAAACAAAATGTCAAACCCATTTGTACTTAATCAACAATATACACAGAATTTTGATTTATTTTGTATCTATTAAAATTCCATTGTTGTGTTGGTGGAAAAACATGCCTAGGGATGGAAAAGGAGAGAACTGATTATGAATTGATTACTTTTTTTTTTTTTTTTATCCAACATCATTCTCTCATTTCTGATACAAAACATTATAGCACTTTCTAGCAGTCTGATGGCCCGACCCGCAGCCATGGTCACCTTCCTGTTTCCAAGGCGAATGAGCAAACAAGCGAGACTTACCTGTCAAACATGAAGCAGATGTTTATTAAAATCATAATAATTCTGAAGTGTTTCAAAATGTGTACAAAAAAAGTACATAAAAATCAACAAATTGTTTATAAATAAATCTTCTTTAATGTTTTTGCCAGTAAACATCAAACAGTGTCTTGAGTGCCAATAAATAAATGATACAGTAAATAATAAGTCCATTTAAAATCAATCATCCAGTTCATGGAGAGGTAATTCTTTGTGTTCTTTCTATTTCACACTCGGTCCTCGCTCATGACTCAAGACTGCAGCCCACCACAGCCCACCTTCTATGATACCCGCAGACCTGAACTGTCACCTCATCCAGTAACCACAGTCCTGAAGCTTCCACCTCATTCGGTCATAGCAGCTCCCCCTGGACACCACACCCTCACTTGGATGCTGCCATGTTTTGACCATTCTTCTAGTTTTGACCACCCTCTCCTAGTTTCTGTCATTTCTCTCCATCCATGTCTGCTCCCTCAATCATCGCTCAGCCTGCACAGACTTCACCATGCAGTGGAACCTCTGCACAGTCCTTGGTCTTGCTCCTCTTTAATCAATCAGCCTGGCTGAGGCTACACTTTCAGTTCTCTCATTCTTTACCTCTCCATCCAGTTATCATTATACTCCTCTGGATTTTCCTCATAAACTGCTCTTCTTTTTCTTTCTCTCTGTGTACTAACCCCGCTGTACTCGTCACACAGATGGAACCTGATAACTACAATTGGTAGTTAACTTGAACTTACTCTAGCGCACGCCTATGTCCCTCACCAACATGAGCTTCACGGATGGTTGCACTTAAACCCACAAATTAAACAATTTAAATACTCCCAGCCTTCATCTCACAACAAGTGGTATGCCATCTTATTTGAATAAAAATAAGTGATGGATAGATGCAACACAAGAACAAGCCCTGGAAGTGATATTAGGGCACGTTCAGACATTCTCAAGGAAACTCACAACTGGCCAGTTAAAAGTCATCAATTATCCTAGCAGTTATGTTACTTTGGATGTGGCAGGAATGCTGAAATAACCAGATAACAACACATGTGGAAACACCAAATTGATAATGCTCAGACCTGGCATTCAAGCCAAGAATCCAGGAACTGTGAGGCAACAGCACTAACCACCAAACTCACTTTAGCATTATGTTTTCTTACAAAATTAAATACCACTATTTGAAAAAATAAAATGTTTATTAAACAGAATGATGGAATCAACATGATCATATTTTTTTAGGTTTATCAATAAAATCTATTTTCTACAAAACAGAGCTCAGCATTGCCAGATGGTTTTATTTGTAAAGCACTGAATGTGGCGAGGAAAGGCCATGGATACATAAAAGCAGATGACTACAGCACATACATTTATTTATTTTGAGTAATGAAAACCAAATTGTTAAAAAAAAGATGTCAGTAAATGATAAAGTTAAAATATGGATGGGTATGTGGTTTTTAATTTTGCTAGGAAAACCATACAATTAAAAGGAAAACATTTGTTTGGAAGACAATACTGAACCTGTTTTTGCAAGGAATAAACATAACAATATAAATAAAGAAGGACTCAGAGGATATATACAGTCACAAATGAAAATCTCTAATGTTTTTTTTGCCATCTAAGGTTGAATTTAATTAATTTCAGGGCATGTTGACGACACAGATGATTGTTAGATATGTCTTGTAAAAGCATACAACTGAAAATGGGTTGTCTTTTTTGATATATAAAATGTGGGTCTGCTTTGTTAGTAAGAGGTTGGAAAAGAAAGAGGGCACTGCAGTGTTTTTAAAGGCAGACGGTAATCCCATAAGTAGAGATAGCACTTGGTATTATTCTTTAAAAGCATCTGTGTCATACCAACAAAGTTGTTTATACAAACTCAGGTTTATTGCAAGAGAATCGGCACTACTTTTGTCTCAGTTCAAAGCACTAATTCAGTACAAATGTCGAGAAAATAAGCCTGAGGTCAAAAATCAAAAGGATTTTATGAAAATAAAGACACCAATGTACATACGTTTTAGTCAGATCATCTGCAAACTCAGATACTGAGATGAGAAACACGTCCATTGTACAGCTGACATCACCCAATGCAACTTCCAAGACTCAAAGCTAGCAAAGGTGAAACAACAACATGGCAATAACTAAAATAGAAACAGCAATCTTGTCGTAAGATAAAATGATATTCTCTAATAATTTTACGTCATGTATGACAATTACTTTTAGCCACCATAACAATAAGTAGACCAAAAACAAACCTCAAAATGCATGGAACTAAAACTTAGCTAATTAAAATGAAAAAAACACTATTATAATAGCACTACACAGTGAGACATCAACTCTCAGGACTACTGTAGAAAGACAGAGGTTACCAGAGCTGGAATGTTGCCCTGGAAGTAAATCTTTGACGGTCCCTAAGAAAATGTGACTCATTGATGGGCTGGTGGGAGGGCAGAAGTGAGGGAGACAGGGACAATGTTGCTCATATAAGGTGAGCCAGTGGAAAGCAGCAAAATCTCAGTAGTCATCTGGCAAGGGATGGGGAATGGTCTCTGACTGGTGAGACTATTTTGCTTTTTTAACATATACAGCTTAAACGCTACCACAAGACTCAGCTGAAAGAGCACCTTTGAGTTTAGGGTACAGAGGTGACGAGGCTGCTAGAAGAAGTTGTATACTGTTGTTCCTGTGAGTAAAGACAACATTTTCTGACCCTGTAAGAGAAGCCTCAAGTCACAAAGAAGTGTTGCCAGAATCAAAAACAGATGGGAGGGAAAGGTGGCTGATTTTGGATGAAAAGGTTAATCAGTGTGCAAGTCACTTCTCTGGACAAACAGTGCATCAACTGAAAAGAATCACCAGGTTTTAGTTTGTATTTCTTATTATCAATTATTTTTCTAATAAACAGCAATAAGAATAGGAGGGTATGGGACAATTGTTAAACAGGCACTAAGACATATCAACAAGAAAGGGGAAAGAACATGGAAATAAAGTAATGCTGTTTCAATAATCTGTAACAATAACAACTAAAACAAAACTGCCCCTCAAAACTCTCCACCTAGACCCAGCCTTGAAGACAAAAATGAGACTTAAGAAAAATTAAGTCTGTGTAGAACCTAGTAGAGGGGTGCGCCCCAGTCAATCCCACAAGTCCAGTGCCTTACAGTCAAATGAGACTGATTACCAGCCAACATAGTCCTGACCAGCTGGGCTATTTCTTGGCATTTGGAAATACTAAAAGCGTATGACTAATTACTTTTGCTGTTTAAATTTTGTGCAGTGGTTAAGAGATATAAAATCTGGACATTTCCATTAGGATAACACTAAATCTCTGATGGACATAACTGAAAGATTTGATAATAGACTGTAAAAACAGTTGGTATAAAGAAGTGTAGATGACAAAGAAATGTTACATGCTTTGAGAAATTATCTGAGCTGAAGGCATATAAAAGTGAAAGAAGAAGAAATGTCATAGCAAACCCTCAAAAACTGAAACATCTGGAGCTTGTTTTGATTAAAGATCTCACCTTAGTTAATATGCCATGACTTGTCCAGGAGAAGGAAGAAATATTGGATTATCACCAATACCTACAGTCAGATCATGAGATACTAATATATTTGAATCACAAGGTTCTTGATTCTTCTCTATCTTACACCAAATCTGTAGTGCCTAAGAAATCAAGAGACCTAATTTAACTGAGGTCTTCAGTTTAATAGTAGTAAAAGAGCAAGTTCTGAGACATTTGTGGGCAATTTTGTGAGATTAAATGTAAAGCCATAAAGAGAGGACAGCCAGTTCCAAATGGGGTAGAGAACAAATGCTCAATGATACAGTATACTGAAACATAATAGAGGATCTATTCTGAAATTAAAGAAAACTGGAGAATAAAATTCTAACTTTAGTCCAATATTTTGGAGGAGAAGCTAAAGGTAGCATTGCATGAATTGAATAAAAACATGGCAATACTCACTTTATGACAACTAATCCACCTTAATAAAAGAACAAGTGTCTGTGTGTGTGTATCTGTGTGACAATCTGGTTGCTATGTCTCTGTTATAGTCCATTTTGGTATTTGATTCATAAAAGGTGTGGTAATGTTTGTGATGCACCATCTGTTGGAATTAAAAATGCAATGCATTTTGTTACTACATGCATTACAAAACGCATTCCAGTAGATTATGCATTCCAAACATTAAAGCTGAACACACTGAAGTCTACGTTGATTACTTAGATTTCAACCCATCTTAGACAGGTAGCACAGCTAGTCTGACATTAAATAACAGAGAAGGTGAGCACCAAAAAGAATTAGATTCATTAACATTTTGGAAGTACCTATCTGGGGGTCATTTAGTCCTTGAAATTGATTAATGGAATGGGAATACATGTTGATAGCAAGAGAGCAATTTGGTGGAAAGAATATTGTGGTTGTAATTAATTTATAATAATGCAGAATAATAGCTAGGGGTTCTAGTGAAAGACTGAAGAATAATGGAGAAAGTGGTCATCCTTGTCTGGGACTATTAAAAGCTGGGAAGAGCAAGAAATATTTGAATTTGTTATAACAAGTACTGATGGTGAGGACTATAATGTTTTAATTACATTCATATTACATTCTCCATATCCCATTAAGTTCAGAGATCTGACACAAGAAATTCCAAATCATATTATCAAATTTAGTTTGTATTTCTTTGATATTTTCTTGTCTCTCTTGTATAATGATCTCATGTGTGTGTTTGTGTGTGTGTGTATGTGTGTTTTATTTCAAAATACATATAGTGATATTTTCAGACTCCTATGGAATATTTTCAAGATTTTAACATCTCCTGAAATGCACAACAATCTGTTATCTTTTTACAAATAAGGAAAATGTCTGAACAATTAATTACTGTACATATCTCGCTTGGAGAGTTTCTTGCATGGAGCTTTCTTTGTCAGCATTTATTTAAAAGCCACTAGGGGGCTTCGCCCCCTGCTCGCTTCACTCGCCAACCCCCGTGTTTGGTTTTCCGGATACAAACTTGTAAGATTTTGATTTCTTTGAATTGTTGCTATTTCATTAGTTTCACTTTTATTTCAAAACTTCTGTGAAAACAATATTTGGAATCTTTCATGTCCCAATATGCTGAATCTTTTAAATGAGGTCTGTGAGACTTGTGTTTAATGACTTTGTACCATAATTTAGAATAGGTTTCTCTGTTTGGAATTTCAGCACAGACAAAACAATCCACATCATCAGCAGTTAATAATTTTTTTTGCAAAGTAACCAATAAATGCATGTGAGTTAAATCCCGTTTTTGAAATTCTCTGACTTAAACTAATTTCCGTTTGTTTTGCGGTAATACGATCTGTGCTATCTTTTTTTTTATTCTGTAGTGACTGACGTAATAAAGTGTCATAAAAGTTCTACTTTAACAATTGCCGACTGCGTAACCCCAACCACAACTTTCTAGCACCCTCTCCAACCCCTCCTCCCACGGGTCTTGCCTCCCCCTTACCGCATCAACCAGCACCCAGCTATCAGTCCTCCGTGCTGCACTCTACCCGCCCTCAATCGGACCTAACAGTCACTTAGAACAAAAAAGGATTCAGCTTGGCTGGGACGCTACAATACTTTCGACTGTTACTGTTTTCATATTCTGTGCCTTTCTCTGCATATGTATCGCCCCGTGGGTCTCTTTTCTCTGTGCTGCCCTTTCTTTTTAGCTGAGAGCACAGGATCTGTGTGTGCCACGTGACTTTACATGACTGAATGTTTTGCTGGCTGTCCTTGCTCTTATTTGATAATAAGGGTGTGTCTTGCAAGAATCTTATGTTCCACATCCTCGCGAAAGTGCCCTGGGACAATCTCTTGGCACCAAGTCTCATGTTTACGGTCCCCGTGAGACACTCCGTGGCCAGTCTTTTTTGTCTCGCGGGTCTTTAAAATGTCTTTCGAGAACTTCCGAGAAGATCACGTATCGTTGCCTTGCTTTTCCATTCCAGGATTTTTTTATATATATAGAGAAATGTCATTGCTACACTCCTAGCCTGATTAGTTTCCAGAATTATGAAAGCATGAAAGGAAAATATGAACAGAAATGTATTGGGCATTCTTAATTTTATTTGTAGGCAAAGTTGCACATTTTGTGACTGTCTGCATCCCCTTATGATGTATCTTTCTACCTGACCCTCCCAAACTCAAAGAAAAGATAGAGACCCACACCAAAATGTATATGTAATACGGATACTTTCATGGAAACAAAATAATGTTATCTTTATTAATTACAATTTTGTAATTTATTAAAGTACATACACATAGTATCAGTGAACTTCAGTAATCAAGCAGTATTGCTTAATGTTAAAAATCCTTCTCAAATCATACTGTTTTCTTTCAAGAATTTTCATCTATACATCCATATCCCCAAAAGCATTACAGGATCATGGAGAGCTGAATCATACCCCAGCATCACTGCCTATATGGTAAGATGCAGTTCCAGGTCGGATGTCAGTATATCAAAGAGCACATTCATCTGTACCTTGACCAAGACAATTTACAGATTTCTATTACCATGACATGCACATCATAGGATATTAAGGGAATTCAGAATATGATTACAGTATGTGTGACTGTCTGATTTCCCTACAACATGATTTTTACATTACTATACTTGTTAGACTTGTCAGGCAGTAGTTTTTCAACTCTTGACATCAAAATTGCATACATCTCCAAACCTTTTTGAGCAAGCCAAGGGGCTTTATTTTGATTTGTTACTGTTCGCTTGCTTGCCAGCTAGGTGGTAATAGTTTGTATTCAGTGATGTTTGGCCATCTATTTAACATTAATTTTGATCTGTAATAAAGACAGTTATAGTTTTTCATTTTTTTTGCCAGCATGCTTAGCTTTTACAGCCCACAGTATTTCATAACAGATTTTGTTTTTTCTGCCACTTTTGTCTAAAGTTTTCCTAGTGTAGCTACTGAACTACAGTATGTTCTTTTAAAATGCAATTAGAAACATCATTATTTACACGATGCACTAAACATGTGTGTATTGGTTTTACTTCAAGTAAAGAAAACATTGCTATTTCATACAACCAATTCAAGAAATCAAGAAGAAAGGAAAAATATTTACTATTTTTGCAGGCCTCTTAAAGCTGTCTATTATGCTGGAAAATTATCTGAACGGTCATAGACAAATTAACATTTTACTTGTAGACAGAAACTCTTTTATGAACAAACATGATTAAATTAACTTACCATCTGACCTGTTTGGACAACACAATCAAAAAGAAAAAAACATAATATTATTCATACCGTTAAAACATTAGCTATTTGAGGATAAAAGGTCTGGATAATAGCAAAATCTGTTAAACAAAATTAACAAAACACTGCCAACTATATTAGTGCACAAAAATAATTCATGTTTTAAATATCATCTACATTTATTGTAGCTTAAAGTCTGCACCTGGAGAATATTTAGTGTGGAAAAGTAAACATATTTTCTTCTGTTTAAAAAGGTGTTCACCATACATACCTAGTTCAAGCAAAAACCAGATAGCAAAAAGTTCCAAAATAATAAGAAACCAATGTATAGCATTGTTTTTAAAATTTGCGGTTATATAAAATCAAAATAAAAGGGAAATATAACTCTTAAGTTTATGTGACTGAAATCACAGACATTATATCATTTTAAACAAGTTCTTTATTGGTTCTGTTATGCTTCTATATTCTTCAAAATCTTTCTGTCATTTTATAAAAAATCAAACTCTTTTACATCCTCAAATTTATTGTTTAAGAAACAACAATGGAAAAATACAAAAACATTGTACAATAATTAATGTAAATATAGAGATTAAATATTGCATTTTGCATATTGCATAAGACAGAACAGAAAGGAACTAGTACACTAACTTATAAAGAAAAAAGGAAGGTGTGAAGGAGAAAATACAAAAGAAATCAATCATTCATCTTCTAACCTCTTAGTCCTGAACAGGGTCGCAGGGGGCACTGGAGCCTATCCCAGCTAGCATAGAGCACAAGGCAGGAACAAACCCTGGACAGGGTGCTAATGCATCGCAGGCTGAACACACACACAAACAAACACCCCAACCACACACTAGGGTCAATTTATTATTGCCAGCCCACCTAACTTGCATGTCTTTAGACTGTTAGACGAAACTGGACCAACTGAAGGAAATCCATTCAAACACAAGGAGAACAAGCAAACTCCATGCAGGGAGGACCTGGGACATGAACCCTGATCTCCTTACCGTGAGACAGCCACCATGCCACCCACATACAAAAGAAGTAAATACCACACATACAGTAGGAAAAGAGAAATTACCAAAACTTATTTCAGACTAAAAACCATATTTTTCCAAAACTACATGTCATAAGAACACTAAAGCACTAGAGGAATGAGCGTACAAAAGAAGCTGAAAAGCACAGTTGTTCAGCCAATGTAATGTGGCATACAGGAGTCTTACATAGAACTCTCGAGTAACTGCTGATTTAGTTACAGCTGCATCTGATAATCCTTATGGACAAGGTAAAGGACCAAGTTTAAGTAGAGAAAAAATAAATAGAACAAAGATGAACCAAAGGCAAGGGAATTGGAAAAAATGACAAAAACTAAGGTAAGTGTCAAAAATGATTTGACAAAGTAGAAAGCCTAATAAGATTAAGTAGCCTCATTTTGTTCATCCTCCAAAGCATTTTTGTTTAACTTGTTTTGCATTTTTTATTGTTATGTCAGATTACATCAACATAACATCATTTTAATTTCCAGACACTGCCATTTTGTGCTTGTTTCTCATAGGTGTGCTCATATTGTTTATGATTGTTTTTGCCTACTTCTGGTAATACGATACGAAGGTCACTTGACTCACTTAGGCATCATTCCCTACCTATTTAAGATGTCTGCGTACTGCTGCATGTTATTCAAGCATAAAATAAATTATAAAAGTGAAGAATGATAACAATATTTAGGGAAATAACTCTAGATTTGTTTTAGAACCTCTTGATTGTTTATTTTACTTTGCCTTTTACTTTGTAGTTGGGACTTTGTCAATCAGTTTAAGTTTGCTTCTCTTGCTTTCATGTTAACAGACATTGAATCTCCTTGCTCCTTATGCCACCACCATTTCCCAGTCAGCTTTAAGGCTACAAAATAACTACTAGAACACTGGTCCATGCCAGATAACAACAATAGCGATATATAGATTAGTAATATTTCATTATCTGCAGAAAAATAAATATAAAGCATATCAGTGCTCTGAGTTTGGAATTCTGATAACAACAACAACAATATTTATTTATATAGCACATTTTCATACAAATGAAGTAGCTCAAAGTGCTTTACAGGATGAAGAAAGAGAAAAAAGAAAAAATTTTAAAAATAAAATTAGGCAATACTACATAACATACTGTAGAATAAAGTAAGGTCCTATGACTAGGGAGAACAGATACTTAAACAGAAGTTATATACAAGTGGCAAGATCTCAGAAGCAGCAGCTTTTTTTCTTTTCATTATCCCCAGTTCTGAACAAAATTATTCAACAGTACTACAATATAACCATAATACAGTGATCCCTCGCTATATCGCGCTTTGACTTTCGCGGCTTCACTCCATCGCGGATTTTAAATGTAAGCATATCTAAATATATATCACAGATTTTTCGCTGGCTCGGGGATTTCTGCGGACAATGGGTCTTTTAATTTATGGTACATGCTTCCTCAGTTTGTTTGCCCAGTTGATTTCATACAAGGGACGCTATTGGCGGATGGCTTAGAAGCTACCCAATCAGAGCATGTATTACGTATTAAATAAAACTCCTCAATGATATACGATATGCTTCCTGTGCGGTGCTAGATTGTTTGCTTTTCTCTGTCTCCCACACTCTCTCTGCCTGACGGAGGGGGTGTGAGCAGAGAGGCTGTTTGCATAGAGGCTGTTTGCTTAGAGGATACGGACTTCACATTGCTCCCTTCTTTGCGGCCGACCGCTTTATCGTGGTGCTTCGGCATACTTAAAAGACAAAAGGCAGGTATTGATTTTTTGATTGTTTGCTTTTCTCTCTCGCGCACGCTCTCTCTCTGACATTCTCTGCACCTGACACGCATTCCTTTGAAGAGAAGATATGTTTGCATTCTTTTAATTGTGAGAAAGAACTGTCATCTCTGTCTTGTCATGGAGCACAGTTTAAACTTTTGACTAAAGGGTGTTATTTCATGTCTAGAGTGCTCTAATAATGTTAACAGAGTGGGAGAGTTTCTAAGGGCTTAAAATATATAAAAATAACCATACAAACATATGGTTTCTACTTCGCGGATTTTCACCTATCGCGGGGGGTTCTGGAACGCAACCCCCGCAATTTAGGAGGGATTAATGTACACTGTGATCAGGAATGGCACTGTGGCCATACTAAGCCTTGCAGGAATCTGGACTCCAAATTCTCACCTGGGCAACATCTGTGTGGAGTGTGCAATTTCAGTCTACAACATGGGTTTACTTCTTTATCCTACAACATCCCAGAAATCTGTTTGTTTGACTGATAACCTTACTTTTGCTCTGCGTGAATGAGAATGTGTACCCTGAGATGGACTAGAATCCTGTTAATGGTTAGTTCCTGTTCAATGTGTGTTAGTGTTCCAAAGCCCTGCGATCATGTATGTAGTCATTAAGAGTCAGAAGATGCAAGAAAGAATAAACAAATAAATAAAATTACAAATGGATTTAACACACAGTATTTCTGCTTACTGATTTTTGTGTTTTACTTTACTTATATATTGAAACTTCAGCTATATTTTTACTTTAATAAACTTTTTAAAAATATAATTTCTTGTAATAATTTTACATTTATTACTTAATTCAAATAGTATATTTATTAAGGGAGCATCTAAGAAAAAAAAAAGTAATTCAACTTTAGTTGACAACTGAATTTCTTAGCAGTCTGGATTAAATAAGGAATCTGCATTATTTCCATTATAGTACCACATCCCTGGCAAAAGTTCAACATTCTGAGAAACGTATTAATTTAGATCCCGCAACTTTCAGCATTTTGGGTAATTTATTATAGTGTGACTTTGTTGTCAGGAGCCCATACTTTGTAAGCCATGGATTACCCTGTCACTTTCAGAACTTTGCCATTGCAGTATGTCTTTGCCAGGGGCCCAGCTTTACAAAATGATAGCTTGACCTGCTGTAGTATAAGCTCATAGTTATTTAAAGGGTCAACACATTGGTCAACAAATTCTTTTTGCCTTGACTAACCCTTCACCTCTCCAGACACTTGCTCACTCTTTATGAAAACAAAGAAAAGCATTCACGTGTTGACCTGTAAGACATCTGTTGCTGGTGAGAGGTCAATTACTCTGAATAGCGCTGTGGTATTAGAAAGCCTTCACTGGAGCCCAGTGTCATACTCTCCTCCTTCCCCCATCTGTAATTACAAGGCAGGGAATCGGGTCAAACTGAAAAAGAAACCCTTCCATTTTAAAAGCTGCTAAAAAGAGTGTAAAATAAAGTGGTTACATACTATTCATTTAATGGTCCTTTGTGGACAGATTTACTCTTAATAGAATACTGTGCTTTTTGGTCTCCACAAATTGAAGCTTTGCAAAATGTTCCTTGAAACATGGGCAGGTTTTCAAAATGTATTATTTATTATTTCAGTCAGTGTTTTTTGTTTACTTTAACACGTGTATTATTGATATATTGATCTCTAGGGAGCGAGTAAAAATCAAAAGATGGCTAAATTAATGTGTACTTAATGTGACTTAATTAAAAAAATAAGGCTTTCTGTATTTCAAGTACCAAATGTGATGTGTACCAAGGAAAAATAACAGGTAAATTGATAGGAAGCATCAAGACCCAGTGACATTGTTATGGGATGCATTTTTACTAATCACTGACTGGGTACTACCCTTTTGCTATATGCCCACCCCCAAAATGCTACTGTTTTATAAGTCAGTGATCTTGAATACTTACTTTAAGTGGGACTCTGAAGACACTCTGTAAAATATAAGCACTTGTCAATCAACTGCTACATGTATAGTATTTCTGAAAGTTAAAATAAGTTGCATTCAGAATTAAAGGAAACACTTTTTAGCCTTATTGAATGTCAATATTTTAACAAATAAATTGCTTTTTAAAATATGCAAGGACCTCAGGATATGTCAGTTACTGACAATATGATTTCTCTTTTCAGATTAAAATTGCAATTTCAAGCCTTTGGAAAATGTGTATAGTGTATCATTGAGATATAATTAGGCTATATGCCTGTAAAATTTCAAATTGAATCATAGTATATTTCATTTGGCTTTTTTGTTAAACAGAAAAGACAAAATGCAGATCTCTCCAAAATAGACTAAAATAATTACAAATGTAAAACACAAATTGATTGATTACATATTCACCCTCTTCAAGTCAATATTTAGCAGATGAACCTTTGGCACCAATTCCAGCCTTGAGTGTTTGTGTACAGGTCTCTCTTATCACTTTTGCACATCTGGACACTGCCATTTCCCCCATTTGTCTTTGCAAAACGGCTCAAACTTTGTCAGGTTGCATAGGGATTGTGAGTGAACAGTCTTTTACAGCCACAAATTCTCAATTCAACTGAGATATGAACTCAGACATGGACACTCCAAGACATTAACATTGTTGTTTTTAAGCCATCCCTCTGTAGCTTTGGCTTCATGCTTTGGGGGTCACCTCTTTGCTGGGAAACAGATCTTCACCCAATTTGAATGTTTCTAGCAAACTGCATCAGGTTTTCCTCCAGGATTTCTCCGTGTTTTGCTGAATTCATTTTTCTCTCTACCCTCACAAGTCTTCTGGAGCCAGATGTTGAGAAACAAACCCTTCCACTATCAGCATTAAAAGGGTTCCTGGTGCAGCTAAAGCAGGGGTGTCCAACTAAGATCCCGGAGGGCCGCAGTCACTGCAGGTTTTCATTCTAACCGTTTTCTTAAATAAAGAGCTGTCTTTTTCTGCTAATGAATTATTAAAGGTGAAGGTCTCAGGGTGTACTCACACTATGCACGTTTGTCTTGTACCGTGCCCAAGCACAATTGTCCCCTGCCCCTACTGCCCTGCTGGCTTGCTCTCACACTGCACTTAATGTTCTGGGCCTGGGCATGCTTTTTTCATGACCATGTGACTTAGTGTAAAACCAAAACAAGATCCGAACATGGTGTGACAGCACGCATGTCAAATTGATTTTACTTATTTTGTGGTTGTTTTGGAGTCATGTAGGACAGGATAACATTCTGCCCTCTTAAAGTTTTATTGAGTGTGCAGCACAGCATTTTCCAAGAAGATTTTTACGGTGACAAATGATACTAAGGAAATAATTTGCAGCTTGTCTTGCCAAATACAATTCACATTTATGTGTAAAGTGAGAATAAAAACCTGTTTTTAACTCAAAACATATTGGATGAAATGAGAATTGCACTGTTCGACTTGTCGTATCTTTGATGTCTTGTCTGTTTTCCATGCTCAGGCACATTTAGCAATCACACTGTTTCCGAATGCTACTGAACTGTATGGTTGAACTAGGGCATGGTATAGTTGGCCCAGCATGGAGCGATCACACTAGTCAAACGAACTAGACTTTGAGGGGTTACATGTGGACAAACGTACTCAGGCACGGAACGAATTGCCAGTGTCAGTACACCCTTAGCAATATTGATCTGCTAAGGTCCACAAAACATTATGATGGTGCTTTCTGCTGTGGCAGAATGAGAGCACCAACAAGCCATGGAATTATATAATGAGTTAAATTAACAACAATAATCACCTTCTAATTATGAAAATGGTTGGAGTAGAATTGGTTGGAGTCTGAGACTTCCAACTTAGCAGAATTGGTTTCACCTTTAATGTCTTTTTTAACATAAAGTTTAGTTTGTTGCATTGCTTGTTGACTCATAGTCCTTACTTATGAACAATTTTGTTTTCTATGAAGTATGTCAGTGTGACTACATCAAACAACTTTTTAATGAATTAGCCTTTTAAGTTTAAACGTCAAGGAAGAAACTCACTTAATATAAACTGTTAGGTTTTATCTTCTAGATGGCAGCAAAGACTGCAATATCCTGAGCCACATGCACTTCAGGCACTCATTTTCCTTACGTATAGCATGGCACAAAACATCCACCATTGCTCTTTTCAGAAGAAATAATCTGAATAAGTTTTACTCATTGTTGATGATTCAGATTCTGCAGCATCAGATGAGGATTTTGAGCTGTTAGAAGAAATTGATGAAAGTGCTTCCCCAGCCATGAGGGAGAGTGCTATTTCTGTGTAAATTCAAACACCTCTCATATTCAAAATTCACTAAAATACCAAAAAGAATAATTCAGTTTTCTGGAAATATTAACAATAATTTTTAAAATTTTGTTTTCATGAAGAGTATTTTTCTTGAAGTACTAACTGTATTATCATTTCTTATATCTTATTATGGAGGTGCACTGTGTGTGAAGTTAATTTTCTACTATGCTGTGAAATGGTCAGTAGAGGGGCAGGAGGCTTGTTGGCTGAGGTTTCCAGGACTCTGACTGTGGCTAGCTTGTCTGTTTCCTTTTCCACAATCTGGCAATGGTTCTGCAATTAGCTGATGGACAGATATTGTTGTTTTTCATTTATGTTAATTAATTTCTACATTGTTTTTGATGTATTTGAACAAATCTGTATCCTTATATGTGATAGGTTTATATTTAGTGAGTCCTGTGCAAGAACAAAGTCGTTTGTACTGTTGTATTGTATTGTGGCAATGTCAGATTGGTCAACTAGCTCCGTGAAGAGGATTACTTGTGTTCTGTTTTGTGTATTGTAGTTACCCCATTTTTTGACACCCATTGCATACCCAACCTACCAGGATCTCTCTCTCTCTCTCCGAGTTACCCTTCCCAAGATATTTTCCATTTTTTGGGGGGTATTTTTTTCTTCTTTTCTTTTGGTCTTCTTAGAGAGTTAATGCTGGGAGGCTATTAAAAAACAGGGCCCATTCACGCCCATTGAGTTATTCCTTGTGTCATTTTGTGTTCTACAAGAAATAGACTACTGTTGTTGTTCTGATCACTGTCAAAGTAATTTTCTTCTAGCCTATAAATTGAAACTCTGTTGTCTGAGATTTCTCAGGCCTGATTGCTTGGTGAGGTTACTGTAAACATTCAAATAATGGCCAAGTCACCAGTAATGACCAGTCTCATGCTGAAAAAAAACATCAAAATTTTGACTTTATATTACCAGTGGCTGTTTGTTCGAAATCTGACTATTTGAAACAAAAGCCAAGCTAATGCACAAGCTTTAAAAGCGATGGTACTGGACAGTTCCACATTTACTCATTCTGTTGCTAATGAGCTCCTTGATTTTGTGTGTGTGTGTGTTTTTAGGGCAAAACTAAAGTGAGGCTCATGTTTGCACAAGCAGCATTAAGTGCAAACAAAGCTGCATGGAGAAAAATAGGAATATAACTATTTGAGTTTATAGTCTTTATAGCCTAAGGCTTAATGTTTAATAAACACCAGGTGCGTTCAATTGTTGAGTCAAATACATGTGAGTCTATTATTAGATGTTTTATGGTTGCTTCAGGTTAGCATACAGCATCAGAAACAACTGTTGGCCCAAGAACACACATTTATCAGCAAAATAGTTTACAGGGGTATCTTCTTTAATGTTTCAGTGATGTCTCAAATTTTTTTTATTGTAGAGGTCTGCATGTCAGTCTTCTAGGTACTTTGCTAAATTTGCTGTGTTAATATTTTTCCATGGTACTGCTCTGAAGCATCTTTGGCATATAGGCTTTTTGGTTTTTTTAGGGTTGCCATGCTCATTTGCCTCAAAACTGAAGAGTTTCAATACAGTGCTCATGCTGTTGCAGTTATCAACCAGCATCAGTCACAAAGGCTCTGACTCTGCTGCAGTTGTCCATCTTGAGTAAGCTAATGTTGAACAGCAGCAGAGTTAGTGATATAGCCATGTGGGAAGTGATGTTTATGTGTGTACATGGTAGTCAGTAGATTTCAACTTGCCCTCCAAAGCAAGAACAAACAGGAAAGCATATCCAATAGCGACAGATCTGATACTACATTACAGAAGTTCTGGTACTGTTTCAAAGAACTGATATCGAAATAATCAAGATTTTTTAACAACACTATTATTGAATTACCAGTATAAGTTGTTTCACAGTGGCTAGGTAAATAACCATCTATCTATTTTTAAGATGTTTATTCATTGCAAAGTCAAGAAAACACAGTCTATACTAGAAGCATTATTATGCAAGGCAGAAAACAACCCTAGATGACATACCATGTCTTCTCTAGGTCTTCTCGTTCATAATGGGTCAGTTTAAAATTGCCAAAAAGAGGAAAATGTCCATACATGTGCAGAAGGAGCAGACAGTGTCCAGACCAGAGCTCTAACACTGGTCACTGAGGCTGTGAGACTACAGCAGTAACATGTGTGTCATTATGGTGTGCATCAACAAAATTCAAAAATATAAACTTATGTAATATGGAGTGTTTTCAGTTCACCTTTGTATCTAGATTCTACAGTTGGAGTATAACTGAGTGTTGCTATTGTTGAACAGGCATTTTCATATTATATGATCCATTAGTTCAGCTTCTGTACATATTCTGACAGGGAGCTGGATCCCATCTCATTAGCATCAGATCGCTAGAGAGGAAATAGTCTTGGATGGAATGCCAATACATTAGAAAGCACACTTGCGAATATCTGGCCAACATAAAGTCTCGTATTAACCTAATGTACAGATATTTGGTTTATAGGAGGAAGTCAGAGTGCTAAGAGAGGACTCCACCAATTTAGTGAGAATATGGAAAATTTTATAAATGCAGAGACTGGGCCAGAAATTAAATTCAGTCATTCTATCCACAGATAAAAATCACAGCTAAGATATGAATAGGCATATTTTAAAACTTGCACTTTAGTCTGTAATTTTGAACTTAATCAATTCTATAAAATGTGCCAAGGTAAATGGTTAGACAAGTCCTTTCTATGACTCAATGATAATTAAATAATTATAAATAATAATTATTCCTTTTGGGATAAATTTCATTCACCCATAAGGCACACAAGTGATTTTCAGTCAGAACACAGATGTAAGAAAAGAATATCAATGCTTCTTACTTTTACACTAACTTTTCAATATTTTATAGACTCGGTTTTATCTTACTCACATCCCACTTTGGAAATGTGTATTGTAACAGCAGAAATAAGATAAGCCAAATTGAGACACTGTTCAAGAACGTTTTAAAGGTTCCATATACAAATTCATCTGCTCTGTTAAAAAAGAATAGTATAGAGAGTAGAGTGTTTCCCTTTCAGATGGCATTTGTTAAATTCAAAATTCTGAACTTTTGCCATCAGATCAGGGATTAAATATACTAAAAATATAAAATTGGTTCAAAGTTTCTTTCATTCCAAAAGCCATTAAGGTTCAATCACGGCAAAGTTTGTTTTCATATGCAACAGCAAGCTAACTTCTGGTCCATGTAATTGCCATCACTGGTAATCATTTATGGACTGTTTATGCAAGTTTAATTTGTACGTTTAATTAGAAAACATTGATACTGTGTCATAACATTTTGAAACATGTTCATGATTTTGGGGAGTACTGTATGTCTAACCCAGCCACAGGGGATGCACAAACCAGTGTGTTTCTTTGTGCCGGTCCCAAGCCCAGATAAATGGGGAGGGTTACGTCAGGAAGGGCATCTGGTGTAAAATGTTGCCAAATCAATATGCGGACAACAATACAAATTTCCATACCGGATCAGTCGAGCCCCGGGTTAACAACGACTGCCACCAGTTCTGTTAATCAATAGGGTGCTGGCGGAAATTGGGATACTATTGGCCGAAGAAGAAGAAGGAGAAGAAGGGGGGGGGGGGGGAGACGTGTCCGGAGGCAGGAGGAGAGGAGGAAAGTAAAGAGAGTGGAACTGAGGGTAGGAATTTTGAATGTGAGCAGTATGACTGGTAAGGGGAGAGAGTTAGCTGATATGATGGAGAGAACTAAGGTTGATATATTGTGTGGGCAAGTGACTAAATGGAAGGGGAGTAAGGCCAGGTGGATCAGAGGTGGATTCAAATTGTTCTATCATGGTGTGGATGGGAGGTGAAATGGAGTAGGGGTTATTCTGCAGGAACAGCACATCAAGAGTGTTTTGGAGGTGAAAAGAGTGTCAGACAGAGTAATGATTATGATGCTGGAAATTGGAGGTGTGATGATGAATGCTGTTAGTGCATATGCCCCGCAAGTTGGGTGTGTAATGGGTGAGAAAGGTTGAGGAGACCCTGGAGAGGTGGAGATATGCTCTAGAGAGGAGGGGAATGAAGGTCAATAGGAACAAGACAGAATACATGTGTGTAAATGAGAGGGAGGTCAGTGGAATAGTGAGGATGTAAGGTGTAGAGTTGGCGAAGGTGGATGAGTTTAAATACTTGGGAGCAACAGTACAGAGTAATGAAGATTGTGGAAGAGAGGTGAAGAAGAGAGTGCAGGCAGGGTGAAATGGGTGGAGAAGAGTGTCAGGAGTAATTTGTGACAGATGGGTACAGGAGGGTAGTGAGACCAGCTATGTTATATGGGTTAGAGATGGTGGCACTGACCAGAAAGCAGGAGACAGAGCTGGAGGTGGCAGAGTTAAAGATGCTAAGATTTGCATTGACAAGAATGGATAGGATTAGAAATGAGTACATTAGAGGGTCAGCTCAAGTTGGATGGTTGGGAGACAAAGTCAAAGAGGCGAGATTGTGTTGGTTTGGACAGAGGAGAGATGCTGGGTATACTGGGAGAAGGATGCTAAGGATAGAGCTGCCAGGGAAGAGGAAAAGAGGAAGGCCTAAGCAAAGGTTTATAGTTGTGGTGAGTGTAACAGAACAAAATGCAGACGACAGAAAGATATGGAAGAAGACGATCCGCTGTGGCAACCCCTAACGGGAGCAGCCGAAAGAAGAAGAAGAAGACTGTGTCGTATGTCTCCCTTTCATTTCTTTATATTATTTATTATATATGAGAATATGTTGAGTTTATGTTTTTTACATCATGTTTAAGACTGTTGGAAATAACCAAGCTAACCGAACTTGATAAATCACTAGGGAAAATGGTGGATCAGTGGATAAAGCTGCTGTCTCACAGATCCAGCATCCTGGGCTCAAGGACAGTGCTTGGTCTCTATATGGCATGTGCCTGTTTTCCCCAAGTCTGTTTGGGTTTTTTTTTGCTTATCTCCAAAGTCCTGTCCAAGGTTTGTTCAAGTCTTGTTTGATATTACCAGAATAGGCTTTACACCCCAAAGCGTCGCATCAGAACTCTGAAGTGGATTAAGAAGGCTTCAGAATATTATGTTTTAAATTGACATGAAGGTATGAAACTGATGTAAAGTGGCAAAAAGTGCCAATAAAACATACCATATTTCTTTTCAAGTTTATCAAGGATATTATTCCTAAAACTTACATTCTAGAAAGGTGCAGGTTTTTGGATAAAAGTCAAAGACGTGGACACATTTGATGGTACTCTTACAGCTAATTGAAAAAGTGCTGTATGTCTCATGAAAATTAATTAAATGAAAAGCATTTGAACGAGTGGCTGCATGTCTTTGATATGTCATCAAAGATAGCAAAACAAGTGTGAACAACAACAACATTTATTTATATTGCACATTTTCATACAAATAATGTAGCTCAAAGTGCTTTACATGATGAAGAAAGAGAAAAAAAGACAAATAAATAAGAATTAAAATAAGGGAACAATAATGAACACAGAATAAAAGTAAGGTCCAATGGCCAGGGAGGACAGAAAAAACAAAAAAAAAAACTCCAGACGACTGGAGAAAAAAATAAAATCTGCAGGATTCCAGCCCATCAAACCACCCAGCCCCCTCTAGGCATTCTACCTAACATAAATGACCTCAGTCAGTCCTCATTGTATTCAGGGTTCTCATAGAAGAACTTGATGATTATGGTTATGTGGACTTCTGGCCTTTAATCCATCAATGTAGGGACATCACGGTGCTTTGATTAGGTGGTGGTGGCGCAGATCATCACCTCACAAAACTGGAAAAAGAACAGAAGAGAAAGTAGGGGTTAGTATGGATTTTGAAGCCACCATGAATAATAATGATAATTACTTGAATATACAGAGCATCAGGATTAAACTAAAATTAAGATATGAGAAAGCCATGTTAAAATAATGTGTTTTCAGCCGTGTTTTAAAGTGCTCCACTGTATTAGCCTAGAAAATTCTTATTGGCAAGCTATTCCAGATTTTAGGTGTATAACAGCAGAAGGCCGCCTCACCACTTCTTTTAAGTTTAGCTCTTGGAATTCTAAGAAGACATTCATTTGAAGATCTAAGGTTACGATTTGTAGTGTAAGGTGTAAGACATTCTGAAATTTAAGATGGAACAAGATTATTTAAGGCTTTGTAAACCATAAGATGTATTTTAAAGTCAATTCTGAATGACACAAGTAACCAGTGTAATGACATCAAAACTGGGGAAATGTGTTCGGATTTTCTTTTCCTAGTTAGGATTCTAGCAGCTGCATTATGCACTTGTTGCAAACGATTTATGTCTTTTTTGGGTAGTCCTGAGAGGAGTGTGTTACAGTAATCTAGTCGACTGAAAACAAAAGCGTGAACTAATTTCTCAGCATCTTGCAATATTATAAGAGGTCTAACTTTTGCTATATTTCTTAAGTGAAAAAATGCTGTCCTAGTGATCTGATTAATATGTGATTTAAAGTTCAGGTCAGAGTCAATAGTTACCCCTAAATTCTTTACCTCTGTCTTGACTTTTATTCCTGATGTATCAAGTTTATTTCTAATAACCTCATTATATCCATTTTTGCCAATCACTAAAATTTCTGTTTTCTCCTTATTTACTACTCATCCATTCAGAAACACAAGTAAGACATTGTTTCAGTGAATCAAGAGAGTCTGGGTTGTCAGGCACTATTGATAAATGCAGCTGTGTGTCATCAGCATAGTTCTGATAGCTCATGTTATACCCCAAGATAATCTGACCTAAAGGAAGCATGTAAATCAAAAAGAGCAGCGGACCCAGGATAGAGCCTTGTGGAACACCATATAGAATATCATGTGTCTTTGAAGTATAATTACCACAAGTAACAAAGAATTGTCTACCTACCATGTAGGATTCAAACCAATTTAAGACACTGCCAGAGAGGCCCACTCATTGACTAAGGCGAAAACAGAAAAAGTATTCCTTATTCTACAAAGATAGGACACATTTGTTGGGATCTCTAGAAAAAATCATAATTGGATTAAAGTGACTGTAGTCATTCAGCCTATTTAAATAGAGAAAAGTAGTCACTCTGCTGTTTGGTATCATAGTGTGTCCCACACTGAACATGAACCAGAGAAAGCAAAAGAAAGAATTATCGGAGAAGATCAAAAAGAAAATTATAGACAAGCAGGTTAAAGGCAAAGACTACACTACCATCTTCAAGTAGCTTGATGTTCCTATAATAACAGTTGTAAATATTATTAAGAAGTAAAGGTCCACGGAACTGTAGTCAACCTCGCCAAATGTGACCACAAGAGTAAAATCAACCCCAGAATGGGCAGAATGATATTGAGAATGATAGACAAAAAGCCAAGACAACTTCCAAAGAGATACAAATTGAACTCCAAGGTCAAGGTCCATTAGTCTGTGTTCGCACCATCCGTTACTTTATAAGTGACAGTGGGCTTAGTGGAAGAAGACTCAGGAGGACTGCACTGCTGAAAGAAAAATATAAAAAAGCCACACTGGAATTTGCTAAGATGCATATTGACCAGCCACAATGCTTCTGTGAGAATGTCCATTGGGCAGATTAGACAAGACTGGAGATTTCTGCAAGTCACATCTGCTCATGTCCACAGATGAAAAATGAAGCATTCAAACAAAAGAACATCATACCTGCTGTGAAAGATGGAGGATGCTTAGAAATGGTGTGAATAATAATAATAAAAATACATTTTATTTGTAGGCGCCTTTCTAAACACTCAAGGACACTGAACAATAGACATAACACAGATTATAAACAAAAGTAAAATTCAAAAGTTAAAATCAGACAGAGCAATTGTAAACAAAGAGAAAAAGCAGTCTTAAACAAATGTGTTTTAAGTTTAGATTTTAAAAGTGATTCAGTGATTCAATATTTCTACGCTCAGGTGGTAGTGAGTTCCAAAGCTTGGGAGCAGAGCAACTGAATGCTCTGCTCCCCATAGTGGTAAGACGGACAAAGGGGACAGTCAAGTGGATGGAGGAAGAGGATCTAAGGGTACAGGAGGGAATGGCAACATGGAGGTCAGACAGATATGGGGGGGCAAGGTTGTGGATAGCCTTAAAAGTTATTAGGAGAATTTTGAATTGAATTCGGAACTGAACTGGAAGCCAATGAAGCTGCTGTAAAACGGGAGTGATATGGTGAATAGAGGGGGTTCTAGTAATGATGCAGGCAGCTGAATTCTGGACCAGTTGAAGCTTAAAAAGAGATTTGCGAGAAAGACTAAAGAAAAGGAAATTGCAATAATCCAGATGAGAAGTGACAAGACTATGAACAAGGATAGCAGTGGTGTGGGGAGTGAGGGAGGGGCAAATACGATTAATGAGATGTTATTGATGTGGGATTGAAAGGATAAAATACTATCAACGATGACACCCAGACTCCTGTGGGGAAGGGGAGACAGAGGAATTATCAATAACAAATGAAAAATGATCAGCTTTGGATAATGTTGATTTTGTACCAATGAGGAGAACCTCAGATTTTTCACTATTTAAGAAAATTTGAAGAAAACCAGGATTTGATTTCTGCTATGCAATCAGTAAGTGAGGAGGGTGGAAAGGAAGCAGTAGGCTTGCTAGTGAGATAGAGCTGGGTGTCATCAGCATAACAGTGGAAGCGAATGTTATATTTACAAAAGATATTGCCAAGGGGAAGGAGGTAAATAATGAAAAGGAGGGGCCCCAGGACAGAGCCCTGGGGCACACCTGAAGTAACAGTGGTGGGTTGGGATGTGAAAGTTTTAAACTGAACAAACTGAGTGTGGTCTGAGCGGTAGGATCTGAACCAATCTAGTGAAGTGTGGGTAATGCCAATCAAAGATAATCTATTGAGAAGAGTAGTGTGACAAATAGTGTCAAAGGCTGCACTCAGATTAAGGAGGATGAGAATAGTAATTAAACCAGAATCAGCTGCCATAAGGAGGTCAGGTAATTTTGATAAGTGCCGTTTCTGTACTGTGGAGGGGATGAAAACCAGACTGGAACTATTCATATAGATTATTTTGAGATAAATGAGAATGAAGTTGAATAGTCACTATTTTTTCAAGAATTTTGGAAATGAAGGGTAGACTAGAAATAGGACGAAAATTACTGAAATTAGTTGGATCGGCACCAGGTTATTTCAGTATTAGGATTATTGCAGCAGTTTTAAAAGATGAAGGAACAGTACTAGTAGTGAGAGAATAGTGGATTATAGCAGAGATAAGGGGGACCAGAGAGGGGAGGCAGGCTTTGACTACAACTGTAGGGAGGGGGTCCAGTTGACAGGTGATATTGTTAAGTAGTGAAAACAATGACTTGGTGTTTCCTTCAATGGAAGAAATAATGAGAGTATAATAGTTAGATTTAGTTTGGGCAATGCAGTCCTTGTAATAAAGTATCTGGTTTTTGTACATCTCTTTGTGAACAAAGAGTCCAGTTTTTTTATATAACTGTTCAAGTTGCCGGCCTTTGGCTTTCAAAAGCTGAAGTTCAGGCGTGACCCAGGGAGCAGAAAAGGAGAAAGAAGCAGATCTAATTTTTAATGGAGCGACAGAGTTAAGAATACCATTAAGTCCAGTGTTATAGTGCGAGACCAGTTTTTCAGGAGTGGATAAATTATCAATGTCCATAAGGGAATCAATACCAGAGGAAAGAAAGTCTAAATTAATATTCTTAATATTACGGAAAGACATGAGACGGGAAAGCTTAGTGTTGGAAAGTGCAAGATTAACATTGAATGAAATAAGAAAGTGATCAGTTATGGGGAGTTCATCTGCAGTACAATCAAGCCGGGTAACTCCAAAACAGCAAATCAAATCCAAGATATGTCCTTTGGAATGAGTGGGAACATCAGTATGCTGCTGGAATCCAAAACTCTCAAGGCAGGATGTAAAGTCTCTAGTAATAGGGATATTGTTATTATCCATATGTATATTGAAATCCCCCAGAAGTATTATGTTTGATGAAACAATAGATAAGTGTGTAAGGAAAACAGCAAAGTCGTTTAGAAAGTCATATCTGGTTGTGAGGCTGCTTTGCTCTGTCTGGCATTGTGTGCTTTGAGTCTGTGCAAAGAAAAGACTATCTCAAGACTATCAAGGCATTTTGGAGTGAAACGTACTGCCCAGTATCAGAACCTCTCTCAGTTGCAGGTCATGATCCTTCAACAAAATAATGACCCAAAACACACAGCTTAAATCACCCATGGATAGCTAAGAACAATACATTGGACTCTTTTGAATTGGCCTTCTATGAGCCCTGATTTGAATCCTATCGAACATCTATGGGAAGAAGTGAAACATAGTCTGGAAAAGACCCCTTCAAACCTGACACAGCTAGAGCAGTTTGCGTGGGAAGAGTGGGCCAAACTACCTGTTGACAGGTGCAGAAGTCACATCAAGAGCTATATGAGACACTTGTTTGCAGTGATTGCCTCTGAATGTTGTGCAACAAAATATTAAGTTGAATCCCATCATTTTTGTCCATGCCATTTTCATTTCTGATAATATCTGAAATACTGTGCTACCTCGGTATACATCCTTAATCCAAATCCTTTGACTTATACCAAACAGGATGTATACCAAACAAATTTTTTCCATAAGAAATAAAGGGAAAAGGATTAATCCGTTCCCATGAAAAAAATCCTATTGTTATTGGCATATTATACATTGTTGGGGTTGTATAAAATAATTTAAACACTGCTTAATACTAAAATACATACATACAAAAGCAATTAAATGAAATAAATGAAAATTTAACCTCAATTTACTTTTTAATAACGTCGTTGTTTTTCACAATCGTAGATACCGTGATTCTCGGCATACGGTATGCAGCAGCCATGTCCTGGATACGCATGCCACCTTCATACTTTTCAACAATCAATTCAAATTTACACGAAAAAACACAAAATCATGTGAAAATTCACAGAGAGTTATAGCGCGGGTTGTTCACTGAATGCTAGCAACTGGCGTACTGACGCTCGTGGGCAGTCGAGTCTTTGTCTCGAGAGAGGTAAACAAGGGCAGTGTAGTGTTCTCTAGATTGAAGTAGCGACACACTCAGAATAACGTTTTGAATGTTGTTTATTTTGAACCATGTTTAACCAACTCTCAAAACAGCGTGCCTTCTAAACCACACCCCTCCCTCCGGCAGTCATACGTCTCAAAAGACGCAGACCATAGCAATCAACACCCGAACATAAAGCAATGGACAAAAGCATCATTGAACAATCATATACAACAGGTAGCACGCGGGGTGTTCACTGAATGCTAGAAACTGCCGTACTCATGCTCGTGGGCAGTTGTGGCTTTGTCTGGAGAGAGGTAAACAAGGGTAGCACGCGAGTCGTATTCCAAACAAAGGTCATATACCAAGCAAAATTTTTCATGTCCAAACAGGACGTATACCAAGTTGGACTTATTCTAAAGCGGACGTATACTAAGGTACCACTGTAGTTTTTAAGCAAAGTCTGGATTTTGTTAACTATGGAATCAACAATAGTGGGTGACAATTACTTTTGCCAGTTTTAAGTTATTTTAGAGACAATTATGGGTTCTTCTTATTTTTCATGGAGGGGTACGAACAAATTTGTTCATGTCTGTATACTCCTTTTTTTATCTATCCTGTGTACACTGCGTACATTTTTATATTATTGTTAAATATAATTAATCAAGTATTCATTTTTATCTCATGATGATCTCAACCTTCTAACCCAAACACAATAGGAAAAGCTCCAGAAGAACACATACTATGAACTTAAGTTTTGGCATGGAAAGAATGTTTATCAATGAAGATACTACAACTAATTCAAGGACTGCCTTTATTATTTATTAGGTACGCATATTGCATCATTGGTAAAATGGAATCATGTTGATCAACTACAAGGGCCAGCTGCTTTATTCTGTTTTCTTTTTATTCATTTATTTCAACTGATTGACAATTAATAGAGTTCCATCCATCCATTATCCAACCCGCTATATCCTAACTACAGGGTCAGGGGGGTCTGCTGGAGCCAATCCCAGCCAACACAGGGCACAAGGCAGGAAACAAACTGCCAGCCCACTGCAGATTAATAGAGTTGTGCATCCTAAAAATTCCCCAGGAGATACAAAGACTAGCCACTTAGTCTATCAGATTTAAAAATGGTTTGAGAACACAATGTGAATTTGATCATCATCTACCTTTATAAGCACATTCATTTAAATGTTTTGTTGCTATTAAGATCATGAATGTTGGCATATATTATATAATTATCAGATCATATCTTTTGACATGCCAAATGCCATTCGTTTTGTTTACCATTTACTAGAGATTTCATTTTGATTTTCAAATCTCATTATTTTCGTGAGTACTTGGCAACATTTAGTGATATTTAATTGAGTCCTTTTTATTTTGAATGCTCTGTTTTCCTGAGGTTTTGAATAATATTTCTGTTTATCACATTATGTTTACTAATCTTGCCTGATTTTCACTCTTCCATTTTTCATATTTATACCTGTTTTGTCTTGGTAGGGTAATATATATATTGCTCTACTTTCCCCTATTGTATTATTAATATGTAGCCTTAGAATACCTAATCTCACAGACTTACCACTGTATATAACTTATCCCCACCTTCCCTTCTATATCTATAACCTTAGGCAATTAGATGTAGTAAAAAGACAAGCAGGAGTTAAGTTACACATAAAATAATGTATTACTGATAATATTCATAAATAATAAAAAAATGCAAAGTACATTTGAATATTGGCAACCATACAACCTGATAAAATGGTGATGTGTAACTCAGGTGGCACACAGACTTGTAGTTACTTAAAATGTCTCTAGTTAAGGCATCATTGGTGCTCAGCTTTCTTCAGAACAGGCCTCAAGCCTGTCTCAATATGGCTGAAGCTGTGCTCTTCATTGTGCTGTTCTTGTCAGTTCATGGTGTGATGGTCTTCATCAGTTGTTAACAGGAGAAAGATACTTCTACATCATCACAGGTTAGCAAGAGAAAGATACTTCTACATCATCACAGGTTAGTGAGAGAGATGCTTCTTCATCATATGTTGGTTAGAGAGAGAGAATGTGGTTGAGCAAGCAAATTTATAGGTTTTCTGTCCAACCCCTACAGCCAATAGGACATCATGGTACTTAAAGGCCTCTGAGACAAGCCAATTCCAAACAGCCATATCTCAGACCAAGGGGGGGAAATAGCACATCTTAACACCTGCAAATTCCAAGATCATATGTTAAACTAACCTGGCTTTGTGTGGGGGATGAGAGAAATACTCAAAATGGTTTAAGACCCATCCCCTAAATCCTGTCGTAAATTTACAAAGTAACTAAGTCGTAAATAGGGATGGGGGCAAACACGAATGCCTCTTACTAAAGTAACACTAAATTACAGTGAACCCTCGTTTATCACGGTTAATCCGTTCCAGACTCTACCATGATAAACGAATTTTCGCGAAGTAGGATTCTTTATTTATAAATCGAATATTTTTGCAGTTAGAATATAGAAAATCTGTTTACGACCTTCTAAATACGTTTTTTAACATTATTAGAGCCCTCTAGACATGAAATAACACCCTTTAGTCACCATTACACTTGTATTACCCAATATATTAGACAAAATAAGAGAAAATAAGACTTATTAGACGTTACAAATATCATATTATTACTAGGCTCACCCGCCTTTTAAGGCGACTGACTTTTATCCTCATTTTGTGTGCGCTCCATGTATACATCAGGCATGTAAGTGTAGGGAATGAGAACATCAAAGTACCCATTCGTAACATCTCCCGAAAACCTAAGTTTTTTTTATCCCCTCGAGTGCCTGTCCAAAGTCATACAATGTCAGCCCGAATCTGTACCGCTAAAGATGGAGTTTCATGCACTAAATAAGCTATAGATAAGAATAAGCAAGCACCATCTCCCCTGATATTTACTACGCGGTGAGGCATTTGTACTCCATCAATATTAATTATTTCCAGAGACATAATTTTGTCTATTTTTCCAGCGCATCGCGCACAAAAGCAAGGGAACGATGGGAGCACTGCAACTCTTCTCACATCGCGTCGCTTCGTACCACAAGCCGCAAGTAGTAAGTCTGTGATAAGCGGAATACCACTACACTTTGCCCTCACGGGACGGAAGGACAATCCCGACCGCTTTTATATAGTAGATTATTGTACTGTACATTTAATTACACACACACACAGTTCTTACACACAACCACTAACCTATGAAGGCACGACCTCAGTAGGAGAGTCTTCAGGTGGTGTAGTATCTTCAGCAGGTGCGTCGTTGTCTTCTTCAGCTGAAGGAGTACTAGGAGTAGGCAGTGGGTGTCTGGGTGCGCGGCTGAAGAACATCTTGATAGGCAGTTGCTGGCGCTGTCTTTTCATATGCGTGAGGAGGCTTTTGTAGGGTATTGCCATCTTTGATCATATCCAAGAGTTTCACCTTCTCCTGGATAGTAAGCATCTTCCTCCGGTGTTTAGTGTTATTGTCAGAAGGCTTAGAAAAAGCAGCACGTTTAGGAGCCATCATGGGGCTTAGATAAAAGTTCTCAGAAAGCGCATGCGTAGTGACGTAAGCGTGTATGAGAAAAAATCGCGATAGAGTGAAGCCGCGAAAGTCGAAGCATGATATAGCGAGGGATCACTGTACATTGCTTTGCCCAAAGTACAAATAAAGATGTACAAAATATTTATCAAGTTAAATGCAAAATCTCAAATCACAACAATACCTGTATTTCTTTTAATATATTCTTGATTATTCCTTTCAGCTTCTTAATTACTTATTCAACTTATTGACCTTTGAAATGTGTTGTACATGTCTTCTCATCTTTTTATGTTACTGTCATGATTTCTTGGTTTTGGTAATCTGCAATAGTGTTTCTTGTCACAATTTTGCTGAATGATTCATTTGCTGAAAGTCTGAAGTGTTAGTGTGTCAGAGGAGATGATGTGCGCAACATTATTCATAATGTCACTCTACTTCACTACATCCTTCAGGGAGTCCGGAGTGTGCCCCATCCTTTTAGTTGACTTGTTGATTTGGTGGGCCTTTTTTGAAGTGATGTTCCAGCCCAGCATACCACAGTGTTGAAAATTGCACTGGCCATCACACAATTGAAGAAGATGTGAAGAATGTCATCTCCCACATTAAAGGAATGTGGTCTCCTGAGACTCATTTCTTAAACAGTTCTTCTGTATCATGAGATCATTACAGTCTGTCACTGATGTGGTCCCCCAAGTACTTATAGCAGTGCACCACATCCACTCCCAGACATAGAGGCTATTTGGTGCAGCAGAAATCAATAACCACTTCCTTGGTTTTGCTGATGTTAAAATGCAGACAATTTTTTCTGTACCAAAGTTCTACACCTGACTCCTATACTCGGTTTCATCCCCCTTATAAAATAACCTCCTAAGTTCTTCATCATCTGAGAATTTCTGCAAGTGACATGACCTAGTGTCATATTTGTAGCCAGAGGTGTACAGAGTGAACAGAAAAGGAGACAGGACTGTTCCTTGTGGTGCTCCAGTGTTGCTCACATCTGTATTAGAAACACAGTCCTCGAGTCTCACAAACTGCAGTCTGCCTGACAGATAGTTCATTATCCAGGACACCATAGACTCATCTACTTGGAAATCTCTGAGTTTACCCTCTGACAAGGATGGCTGGATGGCACTGAATGCATTACAGTGCTGCCAGCTTTGTCTAAAAAAAGCTTACTGCAGTGGTCTAGGTGGTCTACCATAAGAGGGCTCATATACTCTAAGACCAGCCTCTCAAAGGTCTTCATAATAACTGACAATGCAATGTTTGATTCCATTACAGGCCACTTATATAAGATGCCTTCTGTGCTTCAGCTTGTGTCCAAGTATTTGAATAAAGACAATAAAAACTTTTATTTGCCATTCTTTTATTACCTTTATTTAGTTTTACATTTTTGCAAGTGTTTCAGACGTTTGAGTTTTGGCTTTGATTTTGTTTTTAGTTAGTCAAAAGTTGATCTTTTTCTAATGAGCCTCTGCTTGTCTCTTGATATGACTTTTGGGTAGACATACAGATCATTTTTGTTTTGTTTTTTAGGACAAATGGCTATTTTCTACAAAGGCAGTTATTTAACTTCCTATGGTTGTTTTTCTTTCTTAAAGCAATTTGAACTTCTGATTGTTTTCTTTAAAATAATAATTACTGCTATTCTAATTATGCTCTCAACTTTGGCCAATTGTTTACACCACAAGAAACAACTCTCTTTCATTGCTGGGTTAACCTTTTTTTTCTTTCTTTTTTAATTTTCGTGAGTGAGTATGCATGTGTCTGTTGATATTTTATTATTGTCATCTACCTGTATACTAATAAAAGGCAAAGCCCTCACTGACTGACTGACTGACTCACTGACTCATCACTAATTCTCCAACTTCCCATGTAGGTAGAAGGCTGAAATTTGGCAGGCTTATTCCTTACAGCTTACTTACAAAAGTTAAGCAGGTTTCATTTCGAAAATCTACACGTAACGGTCATAACGGTCGATAACGGTTGACAATGTCCGCCATGTTGAACTTTCTTATTTATGGCCCCATCTTCACGAAATTTGGTAGACTGCTTCCCTGCGCTAACTGAAACCGATGTACTTACTTATTTCGATGGTATGACGCCACTGTCGGCCGCCATATTGAACTTTCCAACGTCACCAATTTTCCAACTTCCCGTGTAGGTAGAAGGCTGACCCCGTCTTCACGAAATTTGGTAGGTGGCTTCCCTGCACTAACCAAAACCGATGTACGTACTTATTTCGGTGGTATGACGCCACTGTCGGCCGCCATATTGAATTTTCCAAACGTCACAAATTCTCCAACTTCCCGTGTAGGTAGAAGGCTGAAATTTGGCAGGCCCATTCCTTACAGCTTACTTACAAAAGTTAAGCAGGTTTCATTTCGAAATTCTACGCGTAACGGTAATAATGGTCAACAACGTCCGCCATATTGAACCTTCTTATTCATGGCCCCATCTTCACGAAATTTGGTAGGCAGCTTCCCTGCGCTAACCGAAACCAATGTACATACTTATTTCGGTGGTATGACGCCACTGTTGGCCGCCATATTGAACTTTTCAACAGTGTTTGTTACTTATGGGCCCATCTTCAAGAAATTTGGTACACAGGTTCCCAACGGTAACTGAATCCTACTTACGTACATATATACGTCCATAGCCTGCAGCTCGGTCACCGTGTGAGGTGGCGTTGGGTCCCCCATCCCAACGCCTCCCACGTTGTTGGCTGCCTGCCTATATAAGACCGTCCGTCGCTCCGGTCTCTACATTCCCTTCCTTGCTTTGCCATGGGATTCACGTCTCCCTACTGATAACTACAGCCTTTTTGTTTAATCCACGGCTTCTCCGCTGTTTTATTGTTTGTTTATTACAATTATAGTTATTGTATAGGTATTTTAGACTTACTTTACATTGCTCAGGTACCCATTTCCTTTATCATTCCAACCCCCATTACCATGTCTATCGAGGTGATCACTATCGATCAAAGAACTGTCACTTACTGAGTGGTTTCCATGCCCAGAGATGGCACCTACCTTTTCCATTCTCTTTGTTACATATTGCACAGCCATATCAGGCTCACTCTTGATATCCGGAGGAACATTGTGTCTTATGTATTGAATGACTGGGACAGGTTCAAGGTGTGGACTGATGACGGTACAGGAGATAATTA
>JANRMT010062814.1:118762547-118804950 GCA_026402145.1 Polypterus bichir lapradei | reverse complement strand
TATATATATATATATATATATATATATAGAAATATACTAGTGTTTTTTATTCAGCCTTTCAGCTGTGTGCCATTAATGGTTAATGCTAGCTAAGCACTATTTAAGATATCAACAGGTCATTTCATTTTATTTGACATACATTTGCTTTTCTTTTTCACTGCACTACTTGCTATTATTGTTTAAGGCATTACTACTGATGAAGCTCAGATTGAATTAAGTTTGACTCACCATTCAAGTGAAACCGATTTCTTAGACGGTGACATACAAAGCATGTATTGTTATTTATTGTTATGGATAATTTGCAAGCAGCTTCAATATATAGCCATACAGAGTATTAGATTTATGAAAAAAATACTAGCTAGAAATAATTTATAACTGCTTTGTTCTGCCTTTTAAGATTGTGTAAAATAATTTATCTGTGCAGTGTATTTTATGTTTTGTTAACCTTAAACAAAAAAAAAAGAAAAGAAAAAAAAAACACTTGATGTTTAGGATCGGTAAAGTCTTGAACAAGACACAAACTTATTAATTACAGGTGTCCTAGATTGACCACAAAAGGAAATGGATCCCTAACCCAAACTAGAAATTACAAACAGTAAAGTCATTGTTTTTCAGAATGCTTGAAAGTTTCCCATATTCTACATTAAATCATGCATGTCTGTTTGTATTACAAAGGCAAAAGGCACAGGTTGCTAGCAGGAAAACAAAGAACTCAGAATTCCCACATTTATCCATGGAGCAAAAAAATAATTTTAATGAAAGTAATCATCAGAGGATTGTTGCTCTTTCTGCAATTGTATAGCCATTCAAAATGCAGAGAGGCGGGGTGGAAGTTTTGCTTTGACACAAATTAATTTAAAAAGAACGTTTTTAACATTTATTAATGTTTAATGAAAAATGTGACGGAGTAATGGAAACAATGAAGTGGATCTAGTAGGTGAGAAAATTAGTCAAGCTTCATCTCTAAAATGTTTCCCTTTCAGACCTGGAGTTATACCAAGCTGAAATGAGAAGCTAGAGAAGAAGAAAAGTGAACTCTAAGTCCATCTGTCTGATGAAATAAACCATCTGTTAAAATGTAAGTGCCAAGCTTGTGTCTTAAACTGTTTCCAAATAAATGTAAAGTACATATGCATAGGAGGACACACTGAACAAATCACATCCATTTGCACTGAGACATTAATAAGCTTAGACTGGTCCAAAATGCTACTAAGCATGGAGGACAGCAAACTGTAGTAGATAAATGGTCAAAATGATTCATTATGACAGTTCGGTTGAAGTCGAATTTAATACAAAACATGACAAAAAGTAAGTTAGTCTAATAGGTGGATGTTTTATGGGGTGTAGTGTTTTCTGGCCCAAATGAGAACTATTACTCCATTAAACTACCAAGAAAAAAGTGTTCACTGACATTTATAACAAAAAGTCTATTTTATTATAAAATAGGCAAGAATAATGCTATACAAAGAAATAAAGCTTAACTATGCTGCTTCTGTACTTACTACTGTACCTGTAATTTAGATGAAAACTGTAAACTGTAACGCAAAATTTTCCTTTTGCATGTCAGAGTTTCACAGAGCTATGACTTGTTAAAATTTTAATCCATGCCTCAGTTGAGACAATAGTATTAGATAGATAGATAGACAGATAGATTGTCACCATAGGGAAATTTAGCTTTTTGCAGAAGCTCTTTAAATAAATAATTACATATATAGGTAGATAAATAAATACTGTGTGTCCCATAACTAAGCCTGACCTTTTACTCAGCTTGTTGATTCAATGGGCCTCTCTTGAAATGATTTTACCAGCCCATCACACCACAGCATAGAAAATTGCACTGGCCATCACAGAGTTGTAGAAAGTGTGAAATATGTCACTTCTCACATTAAAGGAACGCTTTCTCCTGCTCTGCCCTTTCTAATATAGTTTCAGTGTGCTCTGAGACGAGTCCAACCTATACTATACCTGTAGATTAACTATAGATTAATTTGGAAAAAATCTTTTAAAAATATTTCATAAATATACAGGTATGTGAAATGTCAATAAAATGCAACTGAGCTTATATCCAAGAAGATTACACGTTCATGTTTCAAAACAATCGTCTATCTAACCCAATGACTTAGGTGACATTTTTGCCACACTAGTTATAATGTGTGTCCCGTATAATCAATAAAGGTGTTCCATACATATGCCTCTGTCCATATTGCTTTTTAAATTTGTGTTAAATACTTTGTAATTAATGTTATTTTTGTGTTATATAAGAAAAAAGTTCACTCTTCTTTAGCTAAAGTCTGTTTCTGCTCACTATGAATAACTATAGAACTACACACCAAACATACAAGCTTCATGACCTAGAGGCTTGCTCACATTCCTTGACTTTCTGAAATCATTTTACATCAAGCTAGTTCATTATTGTTCTAAACTCCCAAATTTGGTCAATCCAAATATAATTTTAAAATTGCCTTAGTTAACAATTTAAGTTTTTTTGTTCCCATGCTCTCATTTCATAGAACTACCCAAAGCTGGCTACAACCTCCTACAATGAAAGCAAGGAGCTTATGAATGAAAAACCCATGAGAGCAAAAGCACCAGCTGTGAGGTGGAGAAAGTGAAGGGGATGGGAAAAAAAATGGTAATGAAACCAAATGATCGGATCGTACTGACATCTGGGGGCTGGTTGGATCGGCGGAAATGCATAACATCTGTTGTGCTCCCATTTGTTGAAAGGTAAGTAGTTTTCTGCCAGACATATCAACTATTACGCAAGTGTTTCAAATAAACACCAAAAAACACACACATCCACTTTAATAGCAGTATTAAAGAAAACTTGACCAGAGTTAATTAAATACATGAATGAAAACTAATTTTCACCTTCCTGTAGACACCCTGGGGATGAGACTCGGTAGTTATATGATGAGTTTATCTGTCACCAGTGAGCAAGATTGCCATCTGTGCAAGAAATTTTAAAAAGAATATTGTCTCAAAAGATCAGCACTTTTACAAACTGTATTGCAATAAAACCAATATGATTTCAGCATAAAAGTACTATTTTAATCTAATAATATTTTACCATTCAAAGTCAGATCACTGTAGACATTAACAATTTAGCATAATATTCCTTACATGCAAGCAAATGTAATATGCTACCAATGCATACATATTCTGTAGTCTTTTTGTTTATACTTGCCCAAAACAGCTGCCTATAATGGATAACAATAGTAACTTTTGCTGAAGTTCTGAAGTTTGATGTTTGGAATGGAGATGCTCTTATCATATGTTGCCTAGTGTAAATTTCCTGAATAAGGTAACACAATGTTCAGATTGTCCCAGTGTTATACAATGTTGAAGTTATCTTAGTACCTCACATTCCTAAAATGTATTTTGGAATTTGTATTTCTTAACCTTTCCTGGGTTGTGGGTCGTAATTGCCTATCTGAGAAGCATTTCATGCCCAGCAGGAACCAGTCCAGAACAAGGTGGCAATTCATGCAAAAAACATAAATCCTGAAGGTTTTGAACCATAACTGTTCTGAGTTATGAGATATCTTGAGAGACAATACATTTTATCGAATGATTCATAAATCTGTATCAATTTAATGTATTCCTCAAAGATAAACAATATTCATGGTCCAGATAAATATTCTGCTGTAGCTATGCTATTGCTCAGTTAATGCATGGTAGCCGAAGGTTACCATTGTAACCAACATCTTACTCAGAGGTTAATTATGATTGTAATTAGGCTTTATTTCTAGTCTTCTCTTCCTTTTTCTGCTCTTGATGTATGAATACAGACTGTGAAAGGTACTAAATTTCTATTCATTTTACAGTGTTCGATTCAGTATATTTTTGTATAGCATTCCTCACTGTCCTTTGGCTGTATATAATACGTTCACAGAAAAAAAAACACAATCAGAAACTTTCTATTACTAATTACTGTACATAATGCACACACATAAAAATAGAAATTAGTTAAAACACACAGTAACACAAAGCTACTTGAAACTAAATGACATGAAAGGATCCTTATTGTGGTATTGCGGACATCAATGCAGTCCCTGCAAGACCTCTTTTAGGCCTCTAGACTCAAAGGGCCCCCTGATCAGACACACACAAAGCCAGCCTAAACATATATATATATAAGTTCTGAAAACAGAAAAAATGTTTGCGTCTTTTAAGGTTAAACCAAACACTGAGGAACACTATGTGATACTGCATAACATTACAGGTAACAGGGAGAATGATGGGTGGGCACGGTAATACTTGATATCTGCAAAAGTATGTGAGTAGACAACACAGAGTTACATCATGATAAGAAAAAGAAAATAACTAAGTACAGCCCAAAATTCTAAACAAATGTTAATCAAAATTATTAATGTGTTATAAATATAGACAAATGCTACAAATAAATGAATAATGCCTTTGTGAAACAGGGAAGCCCTAGCATCACAAATTTACAACTCTGAGAATGTTAAGTTGCTTTAAATTAGGTATCAGCAGCACACTTGTAGCATTATAAAAATTTGTGTCTGTCCTACTTAAGATCTTAAAGCGTTCTGAAAACTCGAGCACACAATGTTTGGTGGAACGTCATTTGGACAGACATTACATAAAGGCCAAATTCTTGTATCACAATCCAATTCAAAACAAACCTTCAGTTTCCATGATATGGTGGAATCGGCATTTAGAGAACTTACTGTATCACTGAGCATACATTTTTTGAAAAGTTTGAATGATATTGCTCAACAGGTTATTTCTTGTTTAATAAGAGGCAAGGAAAACAAATAAAAAAATAGATAAACAATATCTCAGCACTATTCCCCATCATGAACTTTACAGTTTATGAAACAGCAAATCATTTCATACTGTATATGTTCATAATATTTATTTTTAACCTTTGAGAATTTTTAATGGTGCTATTTAAAACTAGGTTGACTGACTGATAGAAAGAGTTAGGTCAGAAACCTCTGATGCATTAGAATGACACATTTATATTTGCTGCATCTTCAGTGTTACATAAAGCCTTAAAAAGCTGTACACATTCCAGTTTACCGTCATGCGTACAGTAGGGCAAGCCAAATTAACATTCAGAGATGCCTCAAATTGAAGTTCTTATATTTTAAAATCCTTTGAAGAGGTCTGAAATGCGTTTGTAGTTATGTCAAAATATGTTTGTTTGTATTGAAAAATATCTGCAATATATTTAGAGATATCTCAGGTGCATTTCAAAATATCTAATTTATCTCAAAATATTGTAAGTGCAAGTAAATTTCAAGATATTTCAAATGTTTTATGAGCATATCTTAAATTGAACTTGCATTTTAAGAAATACAGTACATTCAGTTTCTAACTAAGGAAAGTCAAAAAATATTTTCTGGCAACTGTGACAAACTAAGGATTGTAAATAGAAGATAGTTACTGGAACAGGTGCAGAATGAGCCAAAGGAGGATAATCCTCTTGCAAATAGCTAACTGAATGTGCTAAATTTGTACTAATCCCTACACGTATAGTACTGGTCAATGGAAAGTGTGGGTTTAAAAGCCTGTCAGCATTTCAATGAGCCAGAACCCCATCAGTAAAGATGTGACATTGACATTTGGCCAAGAGAAATACCTCGGAATCCCATGAAGATGGGCATACAATAACTAAAGACTGCATTGAAGAATTGTATTATTCTATGGCTTTCTTCGGTAGTATGTGTGTATATATCATATAAGGCAATGTATTATTAGCAGTGAAAGCTGCATTATAAAGCAAGTTAAATATATCCTTCCTTTTACATTATATTTCCCTTGTAGTAGGTTCATGTATGAGCTACAATCTGATACAGTTGATGAAGAATACATTCCCAGTGAGCATGTGCCTGTCTTGGATACAATATCTAAAATGCAATTAAGATACTTCTCAAATACTTGTCTAGATATCTTAAAATAGCCTCCTGTCTATTTTCAGTCACTGTAGCTACTCTGCATTTCAAGATATTTCAAAATAACTTCCTTATGTTTCTAGCCATCCAAAACTCATTTCAAGATTTCTTAAAACAGAGGTGAAGTTCCATTTAAAACATAGTCAGTTTTACAGGAAGTCATTCTGAGATATTTTTCAGATATCTCCAAATGCCTACACATTTATTTTAACATATCTCCAAATGTATGGACTGGTAATTATTTTAAAATACCTTGAATTACATTAGAGACATATTAAAATGCATTTAAGCTATCTTGAAATAGGTCTATTTTCAGATATCTGTAATTCATTGGAAGATATTTTAAAATATATTTTGAGATATCTGTAAATGTTAATTCTGCCTTCCGTAGTACAGAGTTACAGTGAAATTCTTGCTTGCTTGTCTAACAAACATGCAACATCTCACCAATGTCCAGTGCCAGAAACAGCTAATAAATTAGTTAGATATGTAGTTAACCTTAAAACCTTAGGACTCTTCCCGTCCCAATTATGATTTGTTCAAAAAGTAACCTGAGATCTCAGAGATACTGGGCAAGTATTGTAATAAATACTAATAAGTACTAATGTAAGTTCAAGGAGGGGCTATGACCATGCATAGTGTATGTTACAAAAAAAGATCACTTAATGTGTTATTTAAGTTTGTTAGATGATAGAAAGCTTGTCCCAATATCAAATGCAGATAATTCCTTAAAGCTGTTTCTCCAGTTAGATGCTGTAGTTGTTTACTTCAGATTTCCACAGAACTTTGTGTTAAGAAGAGTTTCCTGGCTTCTGTCTTGAATGCACTTACTCTTACTTTCCACAGATGTCCTTAAGCAAGTGATTCAGTATGTAAGTGAGAGAAATCTGCTGGATCAACTTTATTTATGTATTTGAGAATTTAAAAATGTGTGCCTGTATTTATCAAGCATCTCAGAGCCGAGAAAAAGGCCCAAAATGGTTTCTCAAAGTGATGCAAATTAGGAATAGGATTTAAATCATTTTAGCAGTTTTCCTAATTTAGGAAATGACTCCTAACTTCACCAGGATTTAGGAGAGCTTGGGAGCTGTCCATACTCTCAGGAGCTGCCAGAAGATTGCATTCAGGCAGAGATTGCTACGAATATCCTAAGAAAGTTGGAATATTTTTGAAACTCTGAACTACAATAAACTACAATAAAAAAAGATATTGATTTGTCATAAATGGAGTAAAACTCATAACAAATGTATGTTATGTGATTGCTCCATATGCATGGAGAAGCTATGCAACACATGAGGTATGATGCACATTCATACATTTCCCCATCACTCCATGTGAGGCAGTGTTAAAGCAAACTACATTTATCCACATTGGCACACACATAAAGATCAGCTGAACACACACACGTGAATTACTAGTGATATCACAGTATCAACATACAGGTGGTCATGGATGCAATCTGTATTGTAGTAGTCAGCATATTAACCTGAAGATGGATGATTAATAGTGAAATGTGAGAAAGGTATGCAGCTTTGCATTCCACGAAAATCCAGAAAGATTCACGTTATAGTTTACAAGCCTGGGAAAGTTTAAGAAAACAGGAACATACTTCCTGGTCGTTGTAGGCGGGGAATCATGATGATTTGAAACATTGGAAGAGTGAACCAGACTTTAGCTAATTTCAGTATAACTGTTACTTTTACAAAGCATTTCCCATGGCCATAATGGTGGGAAAGCTGTGGATCATTCAGTTTTAAATAAACATACCCCTTTTCGGCTTAACTCTCATTCAGTGTGTATGTATCTCAGTCTTTCCATCTTGGTGCTTCTTACAGTATTATTTTTGATGTTGTGGTGAAGTGGCAACTTTCATGAATTGGGGCCAAATCTATAGCAAAAAAAGGTGTGAGGCCTCCAAAAGCTTTAACAAGCCAGGCCAGGCCTGCTACCCCTCTCTGGATTAGGCCTCACCTCAAATGGGCTAAACATCTAATCCTGCAGACCTGGTTCAGGCTTTGCAGGCTGAAAAGGGATTTAAGCCTCAAAGGTAGCTTAAATGTTCCAAAATATCCAAGTGCATTCCATGAAAAGAAGAACCTGTAAAACCTTGGCTTGGAAATGTAATCTTCGAAAAGGGTCTTTATAAAATGTAGGTATTTATTTAGCCAAAGAAAAAAAATTACAAAAGCTCAAAAAGGAACAAAGAAAATTTGTCTAAAAGGCAATTCTCAAATAACAATTACCCAATATATGATCGGGATATCAAAAACCAAAGACAAAGCAAAAGAATAAATCCTGAAACAACAAACAGCATTTACAGTTCCAATAGACTTCAATGCATTGTGTCTGAGCTCTCTCTGGCTTTGACCTAAATAGCCACAGGGAGGGATCAGGTGTGGTGATGACAAGGTGGTCTCGCTTCTTCGGGCTCCACCCTCAAGGAACAGGGAACATAAATAAACTTAAAAGACAGCATACATAATTAACCCAGAATAATCAAAATAGACATAATTAACATAAACATATGGAAAATAATAATACAAAGGCAACAAAAATGGCAATAAAACATCTAAAAATATGTTAACACATAACACCATCAATTATGTGCAGCTTTGCTCATTATCCTACTTTATTATATTTTCCTTATTCTTCTTTTAATATTATTATTATTTCTATTATTACTATCTTTGTGGTGATACCTTAGCATTAGTAGAAGAAAACTACAAAGCATCATCATGATTTCCAAGGTAATTAAAAAAAAATGTAATTACAAGTATCACTTTGCATCTCAGTGGGGCATAAAATCATGATGTCATTCTTTCTCAAACATGAACTCGTACTCCTAGATACTTCTGATGTACCTACACTGAGGTAGGAAAAATTCTTAACTCATTTGGACTTTTAGTGCAATTACTATGAGTAAATATGAACAATGGATTAGATATCAATGTGGTCCATTTAGGACTAAAAGGTTTAATTATCTTATCCTATGTATTTTACTTTTGTAATTAAGTTAGAATACTTTACAAAGATCTGTTTTCATTATGAATCCTTTTTTCCGTTGATTAATTTCAAAAAATCCAAATTAAATCCACTGTGATTCAAAGTCAAAACAATAACATTTCAAAACTACAAAAAAAAAAACAACAACAAGAAAACATGCCCATTACTTCAGAGGCAGACTTACTTAGGTTACTTTTCTGTGCTTTGCAAGTCTTTTTTTGCAGTGTAATTACCAGGAGTCAGTTCAGCTCATTTATACTCACTAGCAAATTATAAAGTCATGTTCCCTGTTGAAGTCAGGTAATAGAATACATTTTAAATTATCTGATATCTTTTGCCCTATGTGTACCATCAGCGCCTTCTCTTGGTATCCTTGTGTGTCCGAACTAGAACGCCGTCTGTTGAACAAATTCCTGTAAAGCCTCCCGTCCACTTTTATACTTCCTGTCTTTAAAGGTGACTCTCAAGGTTGCTTCTTCACCTTTACGCTGCCTTGTGTGTCTCACATTCACACTTCCTCTTATGATTGCATCACCAAAGCCAAACTGACCAATCAGATTGCTCTGTGGGGCTGGTCACACATCCAAACCTTAGTGTTTTATTATATAATAGTATAACTTCTATTGACTTCATTTCAAAGATTTTAACAAAATAAACTAATATTTTGGTTTTCTTTTTAACTGTTTGTGTATATTGTCTGGAGCATGTAAATGTCATGTCAGCAAAAGAGTCAGCTGTTGTTATAAGTGACACAAAATCCTTGAATGGACAGTATTTCAGTATTATTTAGGTAACAAAATGTGGAAAATATACAAGAAGTGAACATATTAAAAGTTATATTGCCTGCATCAATAAACTGTAAAAATATAAAACAGCTAAAATACTTACTTGCAACACATGACATATTTAAAAATTTTACATATATATCTGTTTTAAAATGAGTACACTTTTATTGCCCTTTCATTTATACTGGATTATGTGAGCTTGAAAATAGATGGATCGGTGAATAGATTTAGAATTATAAACACGGCATCAGCATAATTTTTCCAGAGAAAATATTTCAGCCATCTTGTATTTGAATATCACCACCTGAGAAGAGTGGAGAACTGGCTCAGTGGCATCCTAAGTTTCTACCCCCTTTTAATACTGATTCTCCTAGCATGCTTTGGAAGAGGAGCTGTATGGAGCTGTGATTCTCTATACCTACAGTATACTGTATATATAAAAGTTAATGTATGTGTGTGTGTGTGTATACAGTATATATATATGTATGTTTCAGCATCACTACCAAATGGCTGGAGCAATTTTCAGGAAACTTGGTACATATGTTTCTCATTGGTCGACTAAAAATACTGTAGGGTGAAATCAGCCCTAACCCACCCCCTTCTGGGTAGGGCTGGGGGTGATCTTGTGGTCTTGTATGCATCTTATCATCTAGGTGACACTTGGAACGACCACCAGAGGGCAAACTGGAGGTGACTGCCAGCATTCTTTATGTTTGAGCGCCACCACGCCCCTGTTGCTTTTGAAATTAAATAGAGTTGGCTGGTTCCAGGCGTCAACTGGATGATAACATACCTGCAAGACCACAAGACAAGCATATTAGTGAGTCTTCATTGTTTGTTAACTTATTTTTATTTTTAAAGTTGTGTTTTTTTTTAATTATATTTTTCTCAAACAATTTAAACACTTTCCTTTCCTCCTGGGCAACACCGGGTATTTCAGCTATATTAGCTAGTAATTCAAATAAAACAGAGTCATTAAGAGGGACAGAATATAGTACTGGCAAAGTCAAACAACATGCGGATTCCCTTGAAGGACTACAATTTTTTCAGTTTGTCATAAAAAAACTTAAGATAATTTGGACCATAAGAAATCAGTAGTAGCTTAATGATTACAAATATGTTGTAAGAAAGGTCCTATATTGCGCCCGACCTGACACAGATTGACACGGGAGGCACGTGTAAAATAAAACAAATATTTATTTTTCTTCACCTGTGGGGCACCTCTTCCCTGTGAACCCCACAGGCAATACACAGTCTAAATCAGCACACTAAGTAGCACAAAGCACTCCTTTCTCCTACCACCACTCCTTCCAGGCAATCTTGTCCTCCTCCTCCCGACTCTGGCTGCTGAGTGTTAGTCACTGACTCCCTTTATTGGGTACCCAGAAGTGCTCCAGGTGCTTGATTGCCGACATCCGGCTGCACTTCTGGGTGTGGCGAAACCAGTTCTTAAAAGGGGCCAGCAGCTCCTGCTGCAGCACCCCCTGGCGGTGCCTGCGAAACCCAACAGAGATGCACAGAACTCCAACCCCCATGGAGCCCTCTGGGAGGATGAGACATCGCTGCAACCCAGGGGGGTGCAGCCATCCAGGGGGAGGTATTGCATTGTCCAGGGCTGCTCCCCCTGAATAAATAGTGAAGGGGCGGCACGGCCAGGCATGGGACCTGGCCATCCGCCACAATGAATAATTGTTTTTTGTGTGAAATGCTTTTTTTATTATGAAGTAAAACAATATCCATTGTATACTCTAAACAAACAATAACACTGTCTTTGAAAGATTTTCTAAGACATCCTATTTCTGTGCTTCACTGATCATTTTAAAATTTATGCTAAACTTCAGCATTTGAAATAAAAATCTGTGAATGATTAAATGAGACCCAATATATTGGAAAGGGAGGGAACCAAAGAATAACAAAACTGGATTACTAGAAAATATTTTTGACTCTGTAGCTCAACAGGGACACAAATCAAGGAAATCAGCCAGAAGTTCACTGTAACTGTTTTCACGATTATTATTATTTGTTCTACATTACATTTAATGTTGATAAGAAGCACACGTGTTGTGTTATTTTGACTAGGAGCTGTTTTTGTTTACTTAATGAAATATGAAATTTAAAAAGATGAAGCACACAACATTCTCATTCATTCTGCTTTGTTGATATTGCAGCCACTCATTCTTTCAAAAGTGGCAAAGCAGAGTTAAAATATACTGAGACAGAAACACAAACAGTAAGATCAATGGTGAAGTTTGAGAAAATGGATGGATGGACAGAACAAAGCATTTTTCTGACATGTTTTTATGAGAAAATTATAAATATCAATTTCTGTGAATAACATTTTTATATTCCCTTTGCTGAATCTCCTCCCTTTTCATATTGCCCCATGTGGGAAATCTGAATCAACTTCTAGTATATTATGCATAGTTCTTAAAACACAAAGGAACTATATAATTAAATGCATTGTTTATATATGTGTATATATTTAATATATATATACTGTATATGCAGATGCATGCTGCTATTTCTATAATTGTAAAATAGTTTAATGTTCATATTTCAAATTTTATATACTGTATATATAAGTATTACTACACATGCTCAAAATGTTCCTTTTCTTAAGTTCAAATGTAAATTAAACATTTTTCACAGAAACATGATTGCATTCACATGTAGCAAACTTCAAATTGGCTTTCTAAAGTTCCTGTTACTAAAACAAATCCTAAATAAGGCATTCACTTAACTTACTTTTTTTCATGAAAATATGTGACCCAACTGCATTAACTCCAGCTCCCACTTGACCAATCACTGGGACATACGGCAATGCTAAATCAACATGCAGCTCTGTAATATGCAGCACCTGTTGCTCAGTATACAGCAGGTATATATCAAATGCAGATGGTACTGCAATACGTCAGGGCTATTCGAGTCCAAGAATGTGGAAACAGTCCTGGGACTTCTGTCTGAGCTCTCCACGAAGAAGTGGTTTTTGTCAAACTATCCTATGGATATTCCAGAAATAATATATAAACAAAACACCTACGTGTACATTCTAAAGTTTATATAAGTTTGTAAATAAGGAAGGATGGGATTTAGCTGTTATCATCACTTAACCTTTTCTTATTTTGAAAATATAATGTACAGTTCAGTTTTAAGCCATACATTTAAAAAATACAATACAATAATGTGGGGAGGTTGTGTCTTTTTTTGTGTTTAATTAAAATGCAATTTTAAAATCCTCCACCTGTGGTCTCGAATTGCAAATGACTAACAACTAAAGAAAAAGCAATTTCTGTTCTGTAGTTGGTGTGTAGGCCTTACTATCTTAGAAGAGTGGGAATTGTGCTATGGGGGTAAAAATCACAGGTCACTGAGAGGAACACTCACACACACAAACATATTTCATACAAGGGCAGCACAATGGGAGAGTGCTTACTGTGGCTGCCTCACAAATTCTGTGACATGTGTTCTGACCCTTTGAATGGTCATTGTTTGTGTAGGTTTTCTTCTGAGAAAAGATACATCGGTTAGGGTAAGTGAGTGTAAGTTGGCCCTTCAGTGCACTGCCCAGAGCTGGTTTTTGTATTGTGCCCATTGCCGCAGTCTCACAACACTTTATACTAATACACTTTTTTGTCTGGTGTATTGCCAATCAATGTAAACATAGTTATATTATGTGGGTGTGATGATAATTTGTACAATTATTTTGCTTCACAGCGATACTGCTTCTAGAAGTTAATGGTTAGTAATAGTCAACAGAAGACCTAGCATACCTGGCGCATACTTGGTACATCCTGCTGCAGAATACTTTATTAATACTTTATTATTATTATTATTATTATTTTACAGTAAATGTTATGAGAAATATTTTCAGTTTTACAATAGCAACTCCATGCATATAATAAAATTCATACTTTTTTTTTTAATTACAATGTAGAGAAACCTTGAAGAGTTTTTCTAAAGTATTGCCTTAACTGAATTTAATTCATTTTAAAGCACACTTCCTCACATATTGCAGATCGAACATGCTTGGTGGTGTTTTTGGCATGAAACGCTGACAGATGGGATGGAGCTATCCTACGAAAACAGGCACAGTCTGTGTTAATGATGGACAGAGAGAGAGATGGTCAATCCCTTAAAGGGTACAACTAATGAGACCTGCTCCTCTGCTTAAATCCAGTACCCTGGGTATGTGATAGCCGATGCACCTTAGGAAGGAGCCTGGCTTGAATACGTTCACATAGTTGGAGAAAGTGGGTGCTGATCGTATTGCCTCCAAACCCAAATATGAATATGCTGGCAGGGAACAAGGAGACCTTTGGAGATTCATGAAAGGAGCCATGGGAGATGGGAGCAGCAGCAGCATTGAAGAGTGAGTGAGGAAGGAGACAGCCTCCAGTAAATCTCACGTGAGGGAGCGAGAGTAACTTACTGCATTTCACAATGTACCAGGATGATAAAATGTCAGCGAAATAATGCTATGAAACAAAATCACAGAAAACAATGATCTAACAACATATTGTAGTACAGTACAACAACCACCCACTGAATACTGAAAGGTGAAATGCAAATTAATACTGTATTCAGAAATTTCCACATTTTGTTTAATGGGCAAAGTAGTCATTTTTATTGTACATATTTAACTGATGTGATCCGTAATAATGATGATGATGACTCCAAAACAGCAAAATTTACAAGTTCACATATCCCTTAAATTTGTGTCAAAAAAGTAACCCTATTGTCACTTGAAAAGGGGTTTTAACTTTGAGGTACCAAGATGGAACTGAAACAATCAGGATACATATGTGCACACACAAAAAAATGTACAGTATGCCTAGGACACTGCATGGTCAATGGGCCTGCCCAAGTAACCCTGAAACAGGAAACAGGGAGAAAGACAATTTTTACATATTTAAAAAAAAAAGCATTATTCTATTTAAGAAATTGCACTGAGCATATCATGGAAAGTTAAAAAAATGTAAATATAGGGACGAAGTTGAGATGGCTGTAAACATTTTAACAATATGTTCAAACATTGAGTTTGCTACTTAATTAATTTTTGCACATAAGCACCATCTGCTGGGAGATAGGGAGGGAGGGGTAGTGTTCTATTTCCCCTGAAAGCAGAAACATAACTGAGCATGCTATATATTAACTACAACTTTAGTATAATTTACTGTACAACACTGTCATGCAATGCACTAAAAATACCAAACACAATGTTAAAGCACCAAAAGGCAATGTATACAAAGAAATATTTGTTATAAGCTGCTGTCAAAAATCTATTCAGTAATACCTCATCTAAGAAAGTAAAGATGTTCTGGGATTTTAGTTTGTTATAAGAAAATTCATTATCAAAGGTCTGCGGTGGGCTGGCGCCCTGCCCGAGGTTTGTTTCCTGCCTTGCGCCCTGTGTTGGCTTGGATTGTCTCCAGCAGACCCCCATGACCCTGTAGTTAGGATATAGCGGGTTGGATAATGGATGGATGGATTATCAAAGGTAGATTTAACATAGGATAAATATGGATGCATACTGTAATAACAAGAGTGGAATGGTAGTTTGGATGGGTGTTGCAGCGCTTATGCCCATCTGCTTTCTCCATACATGTGCGTGGAAACTTGTGGCATCTTCCATACAGCTTCACTCATTCTCATCTGCCTTGTTCACTGCAACACATTCACACTACCAGCTCTTCCTCATGCCACACTTGAGGGTAGAGACAACACCATCTATTTCAATTTTCCCAAATCGCTGAGACAATCCATACCAGGATCCTCAAGGATATTTGCCAGGCCACACACCTAGACTATTGGATTTTAACAATAAAGAAGCATCCCTGAGTGCTTGCTGGGAAGTGCTGTCTATCTAAACAGCCTTTTCCACTCTCTGCACCGGCTCCTTTCATAAACCCGTGCTAATCATTTTATTTTCTTCCACTTCCACTTCTGCCTTAGTGTTAATCCTCTTGACTTTATATAATTATTCATTTTGCAACTGGAAATTAAATGAACTGTACTGTCATTATAAAGTTTGGTGGTTTCTCAAGCATTAGGTTAATTGGAACATATTTAGCTTTAACTTTTTAAATTGGTTATCTAAGCTGAGGAAAATCTAATAAATTCATACTATTAAAATACAGTTTTATACATGAATTATTTTCCTTTGCATTTTCAAGTGGATTATACTGTAGAACAACAGCTACCCAAAATAATACACAATACTTTTAGATAATCTCTGATATGCTAAAAGTGGCTGATGCTTCTAGTTTATTGATCCCAAACTATTGAACGAACCTCCAATGACTTTTCGCACTACAAACATCAGGACAGAACTCCTGTCTGCTCCCTGGTGCCTTTAGTTGTCGTTTGAGGGCCAGGTCTGAAAAGCAGTTTTCCAACTATCTGCTTTGTTAGAGGAACAGGACCATTACATGCCTTCCCTTTTTGGACCAGCCAGTGAGTTTAAGTATTTCTGGCATTTCCTTGCTGGCCTCAGTATTTCTTTAGTCAAAGGGCCAGGCACCACTTCTCTCTGCTGGGTCACTTACCTCCAGGCTGAACCTCTCTCTTATTCATGCTGGAGCACCACTCTATAACCACCCTTACATTACCACACTGGCCTATGCAGGTCTGTCTTTACTATTGCCAGATTTTCTCTCTCTCTCGTTCTCTAGCAGTCTTGGAGGTCAACTTTGGATTTCAGCCCTGCCCTATGCCATCCTGACGATGCCTTTAACTCCTGGCAACCTCATGCCATTGGACATTTGTTTACAGTATGTTATAGCTTATTTATGATGTTTACTTCCTCCTGAACTTAAATTAATTTAACTGCATCAAGGCTATTTTGTTTTCAGATATAATTAAAATAAGAAAAGTACAAAAATGACTTCTCCTTGTTTCTGCTCAAAAGAACTCTGTTAAGCAAATAAAGAATTGTATGTGGTTGAAAACTTCAAAGTTACAATTAAAGTGAGTCATTCCTTTTTAAACAAAATGATGAAGGGCTGAAACTTGAGCAACGCATGTTTTTCCAAAAGACGTTTTCTTCCTTTTGTGTTTGGAAAAAAGTATTTTCACTCCTATTAAACGTTTTATTCCAGATAATGCATACATTAATTATATTAAAAATATAGTCCATTCTATACCAATTATACTTCGCAGTTGTCAGTACACCGTAATTTATAATACATTTAGGTAATCAGTTGTACAATATGGGAACCCATTAAAGCCAAGAAAAAGCCTGCTTACTACATACTGGAAAACAGTAAGATATATTTTAAGTTAAAGATGAAAATATAAGATATGAATTGTTATTCTAAACTTTCAGAAATACAGTTATGAACTCCTTTGCCATGGAAAATATACAGAAGGAAAGTCACTGAGATCAAAAGAATAGGCAAAATAAATCAAGCAAAAGGCTTTATTATATCAACTATAATAAAAAAAGTAATAATCTGCCAGTTGGGCTGTGTTTCAAAAGGTTTGGGTGTTCGCCTTTAAAATATTCATATCTTTTGAGCCTTACTAGTTTTGACCCTGTCTGATTTTGTTGAATTTCTTCACCTCTGCCTCTTAACAAATAACACCAACTATCCAGCAGGCATAAAGATTGACTCCACATTTCTGCTTTTTATTCCATCCTGTTATGAGAAGGGTTTCCGCCTGAAGATTTTCTGGATTTTTTAAAATGTTTTTATTTATTCTTTTTTGGCTGGTAATCGCTAGATGAAAGAAAGCCATATTGTTACCTATCTATAAATTTTCCAACTGGTTTGTATCCATAGCTTGTTTGTGTTTTTATCTGTCTCTATGAGAGATCTGAATTTGCTGACTGGCACCTGCCCACTTTCTTTGCTTCCACACTTATGCCTTGGGTGACAGTAGTCAAAATCTGTTAAGGTGGCAGAGTGGCTTTCAGGCTGCTCTTTGTTTTGTCTTTTCATCTAAGCCCATTTAACTCTGTGGTTAGTGAACACAACAAACCAGCAGCAGAAGCAACATCTTGCATGTCTGCAGTATCAGGTAATCCCCGTCATTGGTAGCTGTAGATTTTGTATCCTTCTCCATCTGTACAGCTCCTGAAAACATCCAACCAACTGCTGCCCATCTCCTGCTTTGACAGTGCAGCTGGTCCACTTTTTGTCTCTACATGTGGCAAACCCATCTAGGTGTCAGTTAGCCTGTGCTTGCTTCCTGCTCTTTGTGAGTAGAAGCCCACTGTCTATAGAGCTTGCTGCTAAATCATGCAGTTTCCAACTTTGTTGATAAACAATTCATGAGTCTGATTCTGAAGTATTCAGTAATTTGAAGTCTAATCCTTCCTGCTAGTAAAACAATCTAGTCTTAGTGCATGGGTTTGTTCTTTAGAATGACTACCAATTCTCACTTTCTAGACCTACAATACCTGTGAATATGTGTGAATTTTCAGACAATCACTTTTGGAGCAAAAGATTATGTTATTTTCAGAGAGACCTGTCTCTCATTTCTTGATCAAGAGTCCTGTGTTCAATTCAAAAAGTAATTTCCATGAGGCTTTAGGATTCCTATTTATAATGTGTGCTAATAATTCTGGAAGCATATATTAAACAATATTTTAGAGAACATCATGTGTTTTGCACATTTTGAGCATATGGCTGGATAACTGACATGTCGATTATGTGACACAAGTAATGTGACTTTGCTTTTCTTTCTTCCATGGCCGCTTTTTACATCATTTGTCATTACAGCATTGGTCACTATTGGCTTCTATTATAGCTTGAACATTTTTTTCTCCATTCTGCATATAAAGATGAGATCAAAACATTTTCTTACCCATCATTACAAATTATATGGAGTCTGTAACATATAATATGGGGTGCAAATTCCCTGTAAAGTTTATTAGTGTAATTGTCTCAGTCACAAAATAAAAAGAAAAAAGTGCTGTCACATTTTAGCTTGTTGTTTTATTTTATTACAAACAGCTTAGAGACAATGTTAAAAGAAACCTGGTCAGTATTTCAAGACCACCTTCATTTTTTATCTTATGAACAATACTTTCTAGGTACAATAAAGGTGTATTCCTAAATTTACACCAGTTTTCTTTGTTTTTTCAATAAATGTTCCTTTATAAGTCTGAGACAGTGCTACAAACAGGACGATTCAATTAGATCTTAAGGAGTCATGGTCACCAAAAAACTCTTACCTAATATATGTAAAGCATTGTCTACCCAACTAAAAGTTGTAAATTACAATAATATATTACAATAAATTACAAGCTTCTGAATGAAGTGAGAATTATAACCCAGCACTCATTACACCATGGGGGTTCTCTTCTACTTACATTGGAAAAACTAATTTCACTATACTATAAGTAGTTCAATAGGTCTGTAGGATCTAGCAGACCTTTACAAATTTTGCCCTCAACTAATTAGGCATGTGTAACCATTCTTAATATTTTGGATATTTCAGTATCTTTAAGTGATTGATTTATATTAAACCTTTTGTTTTCTCTGATCTCTAGATGGAAATTGGAAGGGGTATTTGAACTGATTTGAACAAGCTGTATGTATGACTGATTTAGAATTTATTCATTGTAATCAAATTGTTAAAACCACTAAAATAAAAATTGGAAAGCTTTATTTTAAAGCAAATGCTGCATAACAGAACCGTAACGCGACTTTTCCTTGTTTTTGGCTCATATGCCTCATCTACTGTTTTTATACCTCAAATGCCTAAAAAAAAAAAAAAGAAAAACAATAAAAAGTAAAAAAAAAGAAAAAAACAGGGGGCTTTGATGTTTTGCACAGTTTCCATGGTTGAGAAACTTTAAAGAGCAGATTTTCCAAACTTTTGTGAATTTGTCTAAATAGTGGAGTTGATGTGGAAGCCTTTGTAGGAAGCCTGCAGGTTCCTGTGAAACTAGCATGAGTTCCTATCTACAAAAAACTAGCTTCTAAATGAGCACTACAGATATTACAGTTGTAAAATAACTGAAAAAGCACAAAAATGCAGCAATTACATTTTAGCTGTAAAAACAAAAGAGATTAACATCCTTGTCCTGTTTTCCAAAATTAATTAGGTACTTGGGAGACTTAAAGAAAATGTTCTAAATTACAGAGAAAAATATGGAAAACACACAGGGCAGATGGAAATTTTGCTTTAAGATATTTAAGAAACAGAATGTCAAACTGTATAGTCTGGCATCTTCAAAACGTACAGCTAACAATCTGATCATGCTTACAGTGTACAGTGTATAGTGTACCAAAAAGGGACTATGCATATACATCTCTGACATCATTTGCCTATCTTGTGGTCATGTCCATTATACAACATGATCACAACCCGCTATGTCATGGATGCTATCATAAATCCTTGGAAACAATGTAAAATTGCCAGCACACACACACACACACACAAAGAAAAATAATAACAAATGCACAAAACAGTGTCAAACAACTGTAGACCCTGACCCGTGGGCACATATTTACTGTCTTTTAAAGACAAACCATTGGAGCACTTGATAGCCAGATTCAGGCAATTTTGATTACTTTGACAACATTACAGTCATAAGCAAATGCCTAATCAATCTTTAAACATTATTTCTTAAATACTGAAATATTAATTTATCTTGTACTTCTTCACAAAGCAAATTGAAAATACTGATATTAATATGGCTCCAAATCAGCTGTTAATATTCTATCCATATCCTTCTTTAACACTGAAATGTTTTCATAAAGTACATAAGCTTTGGTGCACTAAAACACAGAGAAAAACTAAAATGTGCAAAGCTATTCAATGACAAGCAGTGGAACTGCATTTTTAAAAACACATTTACTATAAACCTATGGTAAAAGGAAACAAGAACACATATAAAGTGTTGAGGCACCCTCAGGCAAACCCTCTCTGTTATGAAAAAAAATAACAAACACAATTACAGGTGTAACATGAGGAATGTCTTCACAGACACAACTCCAGCAGTAGAGTGAAAAAAGATGGTGTTGGTTCCAGTTATGAAGTCGGTGAGGTGGAAGGGGCAGGTCCAGAAACCCTGGAACCAGAGGTGTTGTCATGTGCCAGTGAGATGTTAGTTTGTGGATCTGAAAAAGGAAGGAGAGGAGAAGCATTTGAAGACAGCACCACCCTGTGGCTCAGGGTGTAATTACTAGTTGTCAAGCCCTGAAGTTGTCTCCCAGGCACCTGTGTATGACACTATGCATGGTCATTGGCAGAATAGCACACAGTAATATAGGTTAGTGCTTCATATGTCCTACCCATAGCGCAATGGACTCTCAAATTAGTCTTGTACTTGTTTGCCCTACTTATGTACATAGGTGCCACTACTTCAGACTCTAATGACACAAGTCTGGAGCTTCATCTGATTATTTTTTTATAAAGATACTGTCATAGACGCCCAGGGACATTGCCCCGCCGGGACGCCGGAAGAAGCAGGGGGCCGGAAATGGAACAATACTTCCCTGGAGCGCAGGAGGGTGGCCTCTCTGGAATGCATGGGGGTCACTGAGCTGCGAAGCTCAACCCTGTGCAAAGACGGAGTCACCGCCAGGGGGCGCCCGGATGTTGTTGGAACCCTGGATGGCAGCACTTCCGCCACACCATGAAGTGCTGCCAGAAGAAATCCCAGGGACACCTGGAGTGCTTCCGGGTGCTCTTCTGACACTTCCGTCACACCAGGAAGTGTCGTCAGACGGAGCACCTGGAGCCCATCTGGGTCATTATAAAAGGGGCCGCCTCCCTCCAGAAGACGAGCTGGATTTGGGAGGAAGGAGACGAAGCTTGTGAGGAGGGGAGTGGAGGTCATTGAGAAGAAAAAGAGAAAGAGACTGAGACTGTTGGCATTGTGGTGCTGTGAAGTTAATAAACGTGTGCATTTTGGACATTCTGGTGTCTGTCTGTCTGTGTCTGGGGGCATGCTTTTCACAATACATAAATTAAATTTTGTGAAAATGAACTTCAGATGGCAAACCTTAGATCCTGTGAAACAAAAAGAGTCAGCTAGTATATAAAAAATTATGAAAAAGCACTAAACATTGCTAAAAACTTCTTAAAATACGCGAGGAACACTGAGGTTAACATGCAAATCATGCTGAACAGAGTTTGGTTCTCAAATACTGTATATTGTTTAAACTTCCATCTTCATTAATCATAGTGGGTAAAGGTGAAGTTTAGCCATTAGAATAAAGGTTAAAATAAAGTACCAATAGGCACAGGAGGTGTGTATATACTGCAGTCAAATGTAATAATGGTTTCTCTTACACAGACTTCCTTGTAGCTGCATTGTGTACAACAAATACAGAAACAGGTGATGCTACGTGTGTGTGCTTTTCCACTTGCTCTTTCATAACTTCAGTCTGAAATTTTCATCTCCATTCATTTTAAATTGAAGTTCTATCAAGTAGAGAAGAATGTTTTACTTTAGCTAGTTGCAAGGAAGGTTGGAGCCATGAAATATCATTTCCACTGGAGAGAAGCAGGTTTCACAGGTGACAACAGAACATAAGCCATTCAAACAGAACTTACAAACAAACTGGTAATTTGAAAATTCCTATAATGCTGCATACGTTATTCCGAGTAACCTGATACTGATTGCAACTACAGGGTGAGTCAAAATTATGTTAACACTAATGAATTATTTTTATATTGACCACACCTTTCCAGGTCAATGGATAGGTCGTGGTGGACCATTGCCATGACCTCCACACACCCCTGATTTGACACCCTGTGATTTCTGGTTATGGGGTATGGTGAACGTGTGCATAGCAGGAAGGTTTGTGATTTCAATGATCTGAAGCACAGAATACAGACTGTGGTATCATCTATTCCCCGTGAAATGAATGTCCGGGCTTTAAATAGTACTGTTGCTCATTGGTTTTTGTGTGTTGAACATGATGGTGAACAGGTTGAGACATTCCTATAAATCATCTTGCACATATGAAGTATGTTTTGTGAATAAATTGTTTCCACCATTCAAATGTTAACATAATTGTGACTCACCTTGTATTTGACATTTTTGATTTTGAGCATTACAACAGTAATATGCAGTTGAACATTAAGGTAAATGGAATATAAATTGCATAACACAAGTTTGTATTGTAATGAAGTACTTACTGTATTTTCATTATTATTTAAGTATTACATTTTTCCTATTAGTTTCTTTCCTCTCTTCTAATTCTGTGAAAACACAGAATCCAAACTCTCAACAGAAATATAGAAATTGTTGTAAATACATATTTGCAGTTGTTATTTCTCCACTAGCACAAATAAGTATAAAATGATCACATGCTACTTTCACTGTCACATGTGAGAAAGAAATGAATATGTATTCTAAGGGCTCGTTTATACTTCGCACTCAGAACGCATTTCCAGTGTTCATTTGACACGACCTCTGAGCAGGTCCTCAGAAATTAACGCGACACGTGCGCGAGTTGCAGTACCAGCAAAAAGTCGGAGGGCGCAGTGTGATAAAAGTTGGAATGTGACGTCAGTGTCTCTATTTACTATCTACATGTGACAGAAAGTTGCTGTGCAGAGCCTACAGGATTGATGTACGCATTTCGATGTTTGATGAATGGTTCGATGTGGTGAAGCAAAATGCCAACATACAGATGAATTTGTGGTGTTTTATATTTAAGCGTCACATATTCCCCATCATAATGACACGATACATTTTAAAAGTCTTTTTGTTTTTGCAACTTTACAACAGCAACATAATGCAAAGCCACAGAGAGAAAAAATTAAGGACATGGTGAAAAGGTGTATTTTGTGATTAAAGTGGAAATTTCGGCTTTAATATTAAAATGTCCATTTTAACCTTGTAGTTTACTTTATCATTAAAGTAGACCTTCATAAATGTCATCCCAGTTTTTAATCGCTACAAGCTTCTGGAACTTCCTCCTGACCTGACAGCAGGGGCAAGCAGCACTAGATCACCACACAGAACACATTTAATGTATGATATTCCAACTCTCACATTTAGAATCCTTAGATTTATACTTGATATCACTTTCATAATGAAATGCATTAAAGTATTTATGTTAAAATTTATAGATAAATCGTTAATTTTGTTTAAATAATGAACACTGTTAATAATTACGCACATGAGGGTGACACGGTGGCAGAGCGGTAGCACTGCTGTCTCGCAGGGATTTACGTCGCTGATATTCCCTGTCTGGAGTTTATATGTTTTTCTGCTGGGTTTCCACAGTGTGCTCCAGTTTCCTTCCAAAGATATGCAGATTTGGTGACACTAAAATGACGCTAGTGTATGTGAGTGCTTGTATACATCTTGTGATGAGCTAATGCCTCGTCCAGGGATTGTTTCTGCCTCGTGCCCAATGCTTGCTGGAATGGACACATCCCTGGATTGATGGATTTAATCATTAAACATCCTTTTCAGAGATATTGCAGTAAGGTGTCATCGGAATTTAATGGGTGTTCCAGGCAAGTCACAACACAGCGAAGCCGAACCTGTTCTCACTGTGATGATATCTCGCACTGCCACCTGGTGGATTCCTCCAGATTTACGTAAAGTATGTGCGTAAGTATAAACAGTAAAACGCTTGTGTAGCAGGGGCGTCCCCTGGAGCATTTGTCAAGTGAAGCATAAACCCGACCTAAGGGGTTTTAGAAGCAATACAGTTTATTATGGAAGTACAACATCATCACTTTAAAATGGAAGAAAATACATTTCTGACGCTTGTCACAATTGAAAAACAAAGGTATCGTACTGCCTTGTATCACCTTAATGATTACGCATAGCGTTCCTATATGAACATTTTACCCTCCCACATAAAAAATAAACACAATTTAGAACAGCAGTGCATTATTTATTATGTGAAAACTTTCCTGAAAAAACAACTGTGAACTCAGCTCACCCAAAGGTTTGTTGGCAAAAAGGTGGTGCACCAATTAGGAAAGCAACAGCCAAAAACCTGCTTTGGTACACTGTTTTTGTTAATTATCAAGAATATGCCAACATTAGGAAAAGCAGTGCATAGTAGGGGGGCTAATGTCAAGGCACCACGGAGACAATCCATAGTTGAATTATTAAATAACTGATGAAATGTTCCTTCCTAGCAGGCTATCCATTCTTTTTGACTCATCTGCTACTTGCTTAAATATATTGTACCAGTGCAGTGAATACGCTTGACTTGAGCATTCCTAGTTTTCATCCTCTTTCTTTCTCTGTACGTTTAGCATTCGTTTACTCAGAGGTTGATGTGCTTGCTGCTTTCTGAGCAGCTCTTCTTTTCTCCACCCTAACGGCTTGCTTCTTCTCTTCTTTCATCTGCATCTTTTCACGTTAAAACTGATTAAGTCAGTGTTTGTGTTGCAATTACTTAGCATGTTTTCCTTAGTTTTTCATTTAAGCTGGCACTTAAGTCTTTAGTCTGCCTCAAGAATGATTTAAGATATGAAGAGGTACAGGAAGTGACAGCGAAGGTGGTAGGAATGAGAACAGCGCCTGTATACAAGCTGCGCACATGTATCCTGCTGGCCACTGCCGAGAGTTGATTTTACAATAAAATAAAATAAAAAGAGGAATAACCTTGGAGGTGAATCATCACCCCATAAGCGGATAGTAGACATCACGTAGTATATGTGTACCAAATTTCAGGTCAATAGGTCAAACGGTTTGCGAGCTACAGGTGATTAAAAATCGTAGACAGACAAACGACCAGCCATGGCAGCATATTATATATAAAGATAAAGAATATGTGGGCAAACCAGTGATGGGAATGGAAGTTCATGGGAAGAAAAAGCGAGGGAGGCCAAAATTTGAGGAGAATGGATAAAGTAAAAGAAGATCTTAAGCAAAAGGGCATGACTGACAAGGAGGTTCAGGGCCGCGCTGAACAGAGAAGGTTGATCAAACACATTGATCCCACACAGAACTGGGAAAAGATAAAGAGGAAGAAGATGTTCTATATATACCATACTTATTACCAATAAGTGCAAGCTTATACCAATAAAAATACCATCGTATAGTTTATTTTATAGTCTAGAAAAATGTAGATGCACATTTAAAAAAAATAATCAAGAGAGCTTTTTGTTAAATTGATGCACTTTCATGTAAAATCAAACACATAATAATCTCAAATAACAAGTGGAAAAAAAAACCCTTCAGTTTTATCATTTAACCATTTTATTTAAAAAGCAAACAAGACAAATGGCTTAAGAATACAAGTACTTGTGCATTTGTTTATCTTTTGAATATCAGTTTCTTGAGCTGAGGTTCAGACCAGAATACTTGAGATCTGCTCTTGCTGTATTTTACAATACATTGAAGGTTTCTTCTAAAAAATGTAATAAATTGGTTTGCTTATTATGTTTTAACAGGTTAATCAAAGTTTAAATGTAGATTAATCCTATAAGCTTTCACTTTGCAAATGATGTAAAAGATGCTGATAGCTAAAAGCAACATTCTTTTACCCCGTTTTTTGCTGTCTTTGAAAAATTGCTTGAAAAAGCATAGAGGGCTTTTTCTCCCTTCATCTCCAAAATTGAAATATATCAAATTAAAATGCTTTTTGTTTCTTTGTTCTTATTTGAGTTGGTGTCCTCTAAATGGGAGACATCTCTGACAGGTTGTTTTTTGAAAAAATATATTCTTACATTATCATACTGAATGATATTAATGTAAGCACTTACAATAAATGTAAATGAAAGAACAATTAGCGTGATCACAAAAATGCCATTTGAAATCTTGAGGATTTGGGTTGAATTCTATGTTGTTAAGTTCAACTTGATTGTATGTAATGAAATTTTCTTTGTTGTATATGTTTGACTTAATTGTATGGAATGTTATTTTCTTCAAAAAAAATTAAATTAAAAAAAGATATTTTGAGGATTTGAAGGTTTTGGCTCTGACTGTGTATGGTGCAGGTTTCCATAGTTGGGTTAGGAAAAAAACAATGACAAAAGCACAATTAGCAGCAATAAAACATGTACTCAGATAATTAACATTTTAAACGTAACTTATTAGGCATCACTGAAATATGTTTTTGTTTGATTAAGATACATTTTTTATTCTCACTCTCTCTCTAATTTTATCCTCAGTTTATAGGCTTTGGGCACAGTAGGCATGTACTGTATATTGTATGTCATTGCAAATGTCTTGACATTTAAATATCAATAACAAAATCAAATTACTTAAGACAAATATAATGACAAGAATAATTAACAAAACAGTCTTCTCCAATTCAGCACAGTTCCAGTCCTGAAAGTAAATATGATTTTTATTTTAGCTTTAAAACGCATAGAATCCATAAAGTCTTACTGCCCTCCACAAAAGCTCTGCTGTTTGTGTGGTAGCCAGGAGGCGATTTGCTCCATATCTGTGCCAGAACATTTTTCAACTAAATAATCAACACCAGAGCATAAAGTTACAAATTGAGCTGAAACTGTGGAGACAAGCATGTGTAAGTAATATTTTTAGACAATATGATTATTATATCTAAAATACATTACCTATATATTTTGCATATATAAATATGGAGTTGTGGTTGACATTAGCAGTTCTTGGTTCTTCAGTGTCCTTACAAGTGCAGCATCATTATATGGCAAAAAGATGCATTTTATTTAGCACATCTGAGATTTTGGTTGAATTCATTTAATCCTTTAACCCCAAAAACTGAGGAATTGTTTTATAGTGCACCAGAGAAGTAGTCAGATATTTACTGGTAACACAATCTTGCACCTTCATGATTATTGCAAAGATATAACATTTTATATATAAACATTTACGCATTGAATTGTATGTGTGTGTGTCTGTCCACCCTGGAAGTGCGAAGCTACAGCAATGAAGCTCAAAGAGTCAGCAAGGCAGCCCCAAGTTAACGAGTCAGAGACAAACTTGCTTAGCCGCTGATATACTAGGGGGGCAAGCACATCTGCAAAACGAAACCACAGACTCTGCATTTCAATTTTTTTTCTGATGATTTCTGTAGTTTCTGGGAGCCCGGGCTTTTTACAGCATGGGCTTACACAGCTAGTATAGAAAAAAAAGGCAAAGATTTAGTCAAGTTTTATTTTGATACAAACTCTCCAAATTTCTCCGCCATAATAATAAGGCATCCATCCTGCCCAGAAGAAATTGTTGCCAATTGTTAATTCAGCCATTCATTGCATCGCCATAAGCTGCAAATTGCATTCCAATTAACTGCTTTTCCAAAGCATCAAAGATATAAAAGTCACCTAATGCAGGGTCCGGGTTGTTAGGTAGAAGTTCCAGCACCTCCTACGCAAAGTACTATAATGACTGAAGAGTAGTGCTTGGCATTATCATATGGCACCATGCCACTGCCAGTTGGTAATGAAGTTCAGATGCACTTGTGCCTTTGGGATGCAACAATAACGGTAAATTTATTTTATACCTTTTTCTGTTTTCTTTATTGACAGCATGACACGTTTGTACCAATTAGAGGTTTAGTACAGTTTGGACCTTATTTTTCATTACTGATTTGTATTGTTTTGTGCCTTTTTTCTTGGCTTTGTTGGCGAACTTTGTGTCAGTTAGGAGATTTACTTACAGTAGGCAGATGCCCACACTGCCCACACAAGATCACAGTTTGAATATATTTCAGGCAGGGCTGCTGTTTATCTTCCTTTCTATGTTAGCAATATAGACAAATTGGCCTTTTAACAATATGCACTTTTATCCCTGTCATGTTTTAGTGACTCAGTGGCATACTTATAAATCTTTTTAGATATATAAACTATGTTTAACCTGAGCTGTGAAAGCTGCTTGGGTATTTTTGATTTTTATAACATTATATTGAATGGCAGAGAGAGAGTCGCTACAGTGCGTGACATATAGCATTTTTATTGGGTAGCTGGAAATCATCAATTTACTTAAGATTAAGACAGCGTAACTATGGGGCTAACGTCAGAGCTCCAAAGATCTAGAGTAAAGCTTATGAATATTACAAAAGTGGTCAGTGAAAGGGAGTTTTGGCTGCCCTATGCATTTCAAGCAAAGCCACTTCAGAAAAACAGCTCTGATTGGACACAGTGATGTGGAACTCAAGATGTTCAAGACTGCAAACTCAAATATCATTTACAATGGAAAATGGCACATCATGAAATACAATAAATGCCACAATTTTCAGATTAGTTAAATTTGCTTCATATTGTCTCAATCTGTGTCCAACAGGGAGCGATTATCTCCTTGAGTAGGTTCTATAAGGAGAATCAATGACAAAAACAATACCAAAAAAATCAGCCATGACAGAAATAATAATATTACAACTGGCTTGTATTTAATCATTCAGCATATAATCAGTGTCAGTTTCTGCTGGGAATCCCCATTGGATTTCAGGGGGATGCCTACAGCTGCAGTAGCTTGGAGGTGCTCATTCTCTCTTTCTCTGTTAGCTGAGACACACTCATTGCTCTAGCCATTATCTTATCCGGGTACAGAAGTTTGGAATGTGAAAGCTTATAAAGGGTCACAATTCAAAAGTTATAGGATTGAGCAGGTCAGCGTATCAGGGGCTCAGAGGCCATATGATTTCCAAATGCTAGGATGTGATATTGCTTTTTATAACTTTAAGATGCCATAGTTTTGTTAATTACAATAAATCATTTCTTTGCCATATTTTACAGAAAAGTCTGGAAACAATGAACTATCTTTGTATTTTTCCCAACAGAGCTTAAGAAATACTTTTCTCATACACTGATACAGCATAACAGTGAAAGTAAAAAGAAAGACTGTATAACAAATAATAGTAATGAGTAGAGATAAACTATATATTGTATATGAGATAATAATATTTCATCAGCAGGTCTAAGAGTGCAAAGCGTATTGAATATACAGCATGTATTCAATACCAGCTGAACTTCTCTGCTGCCTACACAACTGAATGACTTTACAAAACATCTGCTCAGCTGACAATGGATTTTTTTCTGTTGTAGCTTTGGGGCAGTTGGCATACTTGTCAGGATGGTGCTTGATGACTAATTACATTCATTGTATTAAAGTTTTGTACCTTGTTGCCACTAGGCAAGACATTTGCTAAACACGTGTTGCATATTGTTGTTTTGTTATTCCTGGCGTTCCTAGGTGAAAAATTGCCACACATCTTAAATTTTAACCCAGCAAACGTCACAGCATTCAGTGAGCAGTAAATCAGTTAATAGTCTTACTTCTGTGGCTTATAACTAATGCATCATCATATTGTTCTGGCAAATCGGAAATAATTTTGACAATGTACCCAGTGTAGATAGTTTTTTGCTTTTATCAACTGATTCCTATCAACTATCAAAATTAAATCTCATCGCTCCTAAGACTATCTGTATTTTCTGTTTCCCATTTTAAGAATTATCAATTTTAAAACCATGGCATGAGGCGAAGGATCTGTGCTAGTATCTGGAAGGTTGCCAGTTCAAATAATATTACTGCCAAAAGGGACCCTACTCTTTCCTTAACCTGATAATTGCTCCATGACCACTGTACAGTGGCTGACCCTGCCCTCTGATCACCAAAGGTCATGTGAAAAGGCAACTTCTCAATTAGTCAAATCAAAATTAAAAATCAAATTTAGATCTGAAAGAACCCCAGGCTATACCTTCTACATCTTGTCCGAGCATTTTCAATTCTATGTAACATATACAACTTTTGGATCACAAACCATGAGAATGGAATAGGCAACTTAATTTGAAAATTTTAAATTCTTTTTTATCAACTTAAACATATTATTTATATCCATGATGGCATGGTGGGTAACACTTCAATCTCAGTGATCCTGCATTCTGTCCTTGTCTGACTGGCGTTTGCAATTTGATCCCTTCTCTGTACTGTCTTGGTATTTGATCATTTTTCCACTTCCCAAAGACAGGCAAGTTAGGTTATTTTCCAATTGCAAACTGTTCCTGCATGAATGAATATTTCCTTCCTAGTTCCCAGTGCTGCCAGGATAGGTACCAGCCACCCCCAACACTGAATGGATTGGGTGGTTTTGAAAAATTAATGTTAGCTCAGCTGCCCATTTTGCTGTATTGTCCAGTCCTCTCTATCACCAGTAACTTTCTCTAGCCTTTCCTCTTTAAAACCAAGCTGCTCATCTAAATCCTCTACTCACCTTGGCATGGAGAGTGAGCCAGGCAACCTATGTAGGTAACTTATTTAAGGTGTTTGCACTTTTTGTACTCAGAATCTCACTCCTTCTGTCACTATCCAAAGCTTGTTACCATTTATGAAGATGGAGACATAGAGTGACTATTAGTGTGACAGTTCAACCCCAGACTTAGTTCATACTTCACCACCACAGTCTAATGCATTATTTGTAAAACAGCTGCACAGATTCATTAATCTTCACTTGAGGCACCTGTCCACCACCTTGATTGCATGAAACAAGACCATTTGTCCATGTTTAGCCTATAACTTCTGATTTGAAGGTGATAATTCTCACCCTGGGCGGCACGGTGGTGCAGTGGTAGCGCTGCTACCTCACAGTAAGGAGACACAGGTTCGCTTCCTGGGTCCTCCTTGTGTGGGGTTTGCATGTTCTCCCCGTGTCTGTATAGGTTTCCTCCGGATGCTCTGGTTTCCTCCCACAGTCCCAAGACTGGCAAGTTAGGTGCACTGCCGATCCTAAAATGTCCCTAGGGTGTGCTTGGTGTGTGTGTGTGTGTGTGTGTGTGTGTGTGTGTGCCCTGCGGTGGGCTGGCACCCTGCCCATGGATTTGTTCCTGCCTTGCGCCCTGTGTTGTTTGGGATTAGCTCCAGCAGACCCCCGTGACCCTATGTTAGGATATAGCAGGTTGGATAATGACTGACTGACTGACTAATTCTCATCCTATCCTTATCACACTCTGCTATAAACCATCCTAGTGTTCAAACATAGATCACATTCTGGTGAGTCAAAAAGGACAACATCACCTCCAAACCAAAAGAGATGCAACTCCTAAACTGGATACCCATCAGCCGTGTCTTGATATTCTTTCTACAATAAGGAGAATGCCCACATTGGACCCAGTATGCTCTCATTCTGCAAATACAGAGACCAAAAGTCACAGCAGTGGCCAAAGAACCCTGTAGTCTTGCAATAACTCCTATAGTCATTTTTTGTTTTTACTTTTTCCATGTTGAAAGAGCATGTCAACAGTACAGGCAAACTCCCAGGTACTTAAAATATCTGTTAAGCTACAAATGATGCACAGTGGGTGCACAATTCCAATCCTCAGATGAAATCTACATTCCTGTCCCTGAATCTAACTACATTCCGATACCTTTTCAAAGGTTTTGCCAAAGACGTTAAAAAGTATGATTCTCTGTGGCTAGAACACACCCTCTGGTCACAGCTTATAATAATGACAATTGTCACCCCAGTCTGCCAGTCTTGAGGCACTGTTTCACCTGTCATGCAACACTGAAGAGGCCTGTTAGCCAAAACATCCTCACAATATCCAGTGCTTTCAGCATTTCTGATTGGATCTCATCCACCACTGCAGCCTTACCATTAAGGAGCTTTTTAATCATTGTGACATCTTCGACCACAGAGATGGACCAAAACCCAACCAATGTTTCAGGCACTACCTCATCAGAGAATAGAATGTTTAATTGGAGTTCTTCAAAGTTGGCTTTTCACTTCTTTACAACATCCCGAGGTGCTGAGAACAGCTGGGACTCCATCTCATTACCCTGTCAGTTAGCAGAATAAGCTTCGACTATGACACCGAGCCAAAGTCATCTGAGCATTTACCAGGGGCAACTATAGACTTGGAGAGAGAAGAATCTTGAATGAGAAGTTTGGTCCCAGGGCAGATGCTGTGTTCAGAAGTGAGTCTGAAAATATCTGGATGGCATTTTTCATCCTCATTTACATCAAGGAAGTTATGTTATGCCACTTAAGAGCCAGTTCCCATGATCAAAGTTTATTAAGCCTGAGTCAATGACACTTTATCCTTTTGTCCTACTGGAATTGCACCTGATCCTCACCTTTCATCTTGGGGGTGGTGAGATTATGTGGCAGCTGTATGCAGCTATTTCCAACTAAACCCAACCACATTTTGTAGGTTTCCAGCCACCAGATGCTTTCCAACAAACATCACTCCTAGACTTGGCTTCAGTAGTAGGTCATGGTAACCCTCTTCCAGTCTTGAATTTAATTAGAATATTCATGAGGGTGAATTTTTTTATTTGTTTGTTATCTGACCCCTTCCCTTAGATGAGTTTGTTTTTGGTAACCCTAACAGCAACATCTATGTAGTAACAACATACTGAAACTCTAAGGACCACTGAATGACTTTAGCCCTGCCTTTCTTCACCTTTCCGTGGTCACAATCATAGTACTGATATTAAATCATTATACAGTATATAATTATATGCTATAGTGATCACATATAATCATTAAAATCACTTGTATGCTTTAGATACATGGTTGTAAATTTTGGAATTGTGTGGTATTGTGAACAGTGAACATTGATGCTAAGCTGGTGCTGAAACATTATTTGTTTTATTTCTTCCTATAATAGCTTAGCTAAACAGCCTTTCCCATTAATATAATGCAGTGATTAACATAAAGGAAGATCTCTCCACCTCTATAATCAAGCTTTTGATTTTGGCAAAATTGATGAAGTTTATGACTCATTCCTAAAAAGACATAATGAAGTAAAAATCATCAAGAAGGACTTCAAATGGAGTATCATAGTGAAACATCTGATATATGAAATTTGTTTTCATTTTGAATCAATTAACTAAGAAGGATATCAGGGAGGCTAAAATACAGTTGGAGAGGAATATAGCAGATAAGACGAAAGAAGACCCCAAGAGATTCTTTCAGTATTTTAGTAGTAAAAGAACAGTTAAGGAGGAGGTCAAGTTCATCAGGAATAATAAAGGGGAATTAAAAGACACAGACAGTGAAATAGCAGATGCCCTAAACTTACATTTTTCTGAGGTGTTTACAAGTGAGCAAGTGGATAACCTCCCAGAGGTAAACGCAACTACTAAGGAGGTACTGAGGGATTTGGAAATTGTAGAGGGAGAAGTGCTGCTCAGATTAAATATGATGAAATCAAACAAATCACCAGGACCAGATCATATTTATCCTCGTGTTCTTAAGGAGGCTAGTGAGTACATATATAAACCCGTAACACATATTTTTGGGAAGTCACTGCACACTGGAGAGATTCTGAAGGACTGAAAAATGGCAAATATCATCCCATTATATAAAAACGGTGACAGGGCAGATCAAAGCAACTATAGGCCAGTAAGCTTAACATGCATCACAAGAAAATTAATGGAAGGAATTATTAAGGACTAGCAGAATACCCGCGCTTCGCAGCGGAGAAGTAGTGTGTTAAAGAAGTTATGAAAAAGAAAAGGAAATATTTTAAAAATAATGTAACATGATTGTTAATGTAATTGTTTTGTCATTGATATGAGTGTTGTTGTTATATCTGGCTATCTATCTATCTATCTATCTATATATATATATTGTAAACAAATGAGAAGACACAGCATAAAGGGTTGGGGTTTCCGGCCAAAAAACAGGTCAAAATATACAAACATAAACGTTCATATGCACGACGCCTTCACAGGCGTCGGCGGCCATTTTATATAGGAGGAGCCGGAAGTGGAGGAATGCTGGGAAGGAGGCGTGAGGGATGACGGGATTGCTGACGTCAAGGAAGATGGCGGAGGAAGGGCGGAAGTGGACGTAGTGCGGGCAGGTTATGATGGCGGAGCGTCTTTTTTCCTGAAAGAGAGAGCAGAAAGGTTAGTACCCCGCCATTCCCTGCCGGCGAACGTCTTTCGAAACGGTTTCAGGTCCGTCCGCGGCCTCCTACTCGCGCATGCGTGACACGACCCCCCCCTCAGCCCAAGACCGTCTGGTCGGGCGGACCTAACCGAGAGGTCGTGGACGCGAGAGAGGGCATCGGCGTTGGCCTGAAGGCCGCCGTGGCGATAAGTAACCGTGAACTTATAGGGCTGCAGGTCCAGGAACCACCTGGTGACCCGCGGATTCAACTCTTTGTGGAGGGACATCCACTGAAGCGCAGCGTGATCAGTCACCAGAGTGAATTCGCGACCCAACAGGTAGTACCGGAGATAAGTCACGGCCCACTTAATGGCCAGGGCTTCCCTCTCCACCGCCGCGTACCGGGCCTCTCGGTCCAGCAGTTTCCGGCATAGGTACATCACGGGGTGTTTGACACCATCAACGCTTTGGCTCAACACGGCGCCCAGGCCTGTGTCCGAAGCGTCGGTCTGGAGGATAAAGGGTAGCCCAAAATCAGGGGTCCGTAATACAGGTGCCGATGTAAGGGCCTGTTTCAGGTCACTGAATGCGTGTTCTGCCTTATCGTTCCATACCACATGCAGGGGAGCCCCGTTCTTTGTTAAGCAAGTCAAGGGTGCTGCCCTCTCGGAGAAACGGGGTACGAACCGGCGGTAGTACCCCGCCAGCCCCAAGAAAGCCTGCACCTGTCTCTTGGTATTCGGACGGGGCCATTCCAGGATGTCTTTGACTTTGGAACATTGGGGTCTCACCTGTCCTCGTCCCACAAGGTAGCCTAAATACTTGGCCTCCTTTAAGCCAAAAAAGCACTTACGGGGGTTAATGCGGAGGCCGGCTTTAGCCAGTGTCGCGAGGACAGCAGAGAGCTGCAATAGATGCTCCTCCCAGGTGCCGGAATAGATGACGACGTCATCCAGGTAGGCGGCACTATAGGACTGGTGGGGCTTCAGCACTCTATCCACCAGACGTTGAAAGGTCGCAGGGGCCCCGTGCAGCCCAAATGGAAGGACCTTGTATTGCCAATGTCCACTAGGGGTGGTAAAGGCGGTTTCTTCTTTTGCAGATGCCGTCAAGGGAATTTGCCAATACCCTTTTGTCATATCAAGAGTAGTCAAATACCGAGCCGCACCCAGCCGCTCGAGCAGGTCGTCAATGTGGGGCATCGGGTAGGCATCGAATTTGGAGACCTGGTTTAGACGTCTAAAGTCATTGCAGAATCTCCAGGAGCCATCCGGCTTGGGAACAAGGACAATCGGGCTGGACCAAGGACTGTGACTATCCTTGATAATGTCCAAGTCCAGCATTCGTTGTACCTCCAGTTCCACTTCGGCGCGTTTTGCCTCCGGGAGTCTGTAGGGCCTCTCCCGGACGACTACTCCGGGTTCCGTGACTATATCGTGGGCAATCAGCGAGGTCCGGCCTGGCGACTCGCTCACCACTTCGGGGATGGCGTAGATAGCTTGGGTTATCTCTCGCCGCTGTACGGGTGTTAGCTCGTCGCCGAGGTTAAGGGCAGCCGTGCTAGTGAATAGGGAGAGGGATCTATGAGTTTCGGGAGTCTCCTCCCTGTCCTTCCAAGGTTTTAATAAATTAATATGGTAGATCCTCTCGCTCGTTCGACGATTAGGTTGCTTAACTAAATAGTCGAGGAGCCCCTTTCTTTCCTTAACCTCGTATGGCCCCTGCCAGTGAGCTAGCAGCTTGGAGTGGGAGGTGGGAACGAGCACCATCACTCGATCCCCCGGGTGGAACTCCCGGAGGACAGAGTTGCGGTTGTAACACCGGGCCTGCGCTGCCTGCGCACGAGTCACGTGGTCTTTGAGGAGCGGCCTGATTTTGGCGAGCCTGTCACGCAGTTGCGCTACATACTCCAATATATTGGAGGAGGGAAGGGCCTCAGCCTCCCAGCCTTCTTTTAGAATGTCCAAAAGTCCCCGGGGCTGTCGCCCGTATAATAATTCAAAAGAGGAGAAGCCCATAGAGGCCTGGGGCACCTCCCGGTAGGCATAAAGCACAAGCGGCAGGAGCTGGTCCCAATTCCTGCCATCAGCGCTGACTACCTTGCGAAGCATCTGTTTAAGCGTCTGGTTAAAGCGTTCTACCAGACCGCCCGTTTGGGGGTGGTAGACAGACGTCTTCAGGTGCTTTATTCTCAGTAATTTGGCAACCTCCCTGAACGTATCTGAAGTGAAGGGAGTACCCTGGTCCGTGAGGACTTCTTTAGGGATACCCACTCTCGAAAAGAGGTTGACCAGTTCCCGTGCGATGTTTTTGGTGGTAGCGGAGCGCAGGGGAACCGCCTCTGGGTACCGGGTTGCATAGTCAACCATGACCAATATATACTTGTGGCCACGGTTCGAGGGCTCCAGGGGCCCTACTAAGTCGACCCCTATCCGGTCAAAGGGTATGTCTATCGGGGTATTGGGACGAGAGGAGCATGGTCCCTCCTAGGAATCTGGCGAATCTGACAGTCCGGACAGGATTGACAGAAGCGCCGGACCTCCTCGTTGATCCAGGGCCAGTAAAAGCGGAGCTTGATTCTCTCCAATGTTTTTTCGGCCCCGAGGTGGGCGCCTAGGAGGTGTGTGTGAGCTAGTTCGCATACCTCCCGCCGGAAGGTACGCGGCACTAGCAACAACTTCCGCACCTCGCCCTAGTGAGTTGCCAACCGATACAACAGATTATTCTCCAGTACAAAGAAGGGCTCGCGTGGCATGGAACCGTCAGCTTGTGAGCTGCCTGGAAGAACAATCGCATTCCTGGCAAACCGCAGGGAATCGTCATTCCACTGCTCTCTTTTAAATGAGGCGGGCGTGGAGTGAAATTGGTGATCCAGATTGCTCAGGGGATCTTGTGAGAGGTTGGGCGGAAGTGTTCCCTGGCTCGTCCCTTCGCCGGTGGGAGGTTCCGGGTCAGAGTCCGTCGCCTGAGAAACCTCCCCCATTGTGCCTGCGCCATTGTGGCCTGCCTCAGTGCATGGCATGGAGACCGCGGGAAGGGTGCCTTGCCCCTCCATAACCAGACCCAGTGAGGCCCCAGGAGCGGTGAGTGTCTTACCGCATTTTCTTTGTGACCAGTCTTGTCCCAGGATTACTGGATAGGGGGGTTCCGGCAACACCGCGACCAACAATTTGGACAACTCCCCCTTCCAGGAAAGGTAACATTCTGCGGAACGGTAAGACCTGGTCTCTCTGTGTACACAAGTGACCCGTAGATGTTTATTTAGCCACTGTCGCGGTAAGATATAACGGCGAGCGAAAATAGTTATGTTGCTGCCGGAGTCAAAGAGAGCCACCACTGAGTGCCCGTTTACCAACACCACTCCCGTGTTCGGAGTCGCCAGGGGATGCGGCGGAGTACAGTACCTTTCCGCAGAGGCCCAGGTGCAGTCCATCGGCTCCATGGGGGTGTTCAGAGGGCAGGTTGGTAGTAGGTGGCCGGTCTCTCCGCACTTGTAACAGCGTGGGGAGGCCGGCTTTTCTCGGGGTCTAGGAGGCGCTTCTGCAGCGCGTCGAGAGGGCTCGGGGGTGGCCGGCCGTCCCTGCCGGTTCCCACGAGCTTCCCTTTCTGTCCCCCTGGCTCGGAAAACCACGAGCTGACGCTCCAGGACTTCCAGGAGTCCTAGCATGTCCGTATAGGGGTGGCGCCGAACCTGCTGGGCGAGGGAGCTGGGCAGTGCATTGACCAGGCCCTCACAGGCCACCTGGTCCACGACCTTCCGGGGTTGGGGACCGTCGGGCCGCAGCCACCGCCCCATCTTTCCCCAGAAATCGAAGGCCTGCGCTCGGGCCGGCTATTCAGGGTCAAACTGCCAGCTCTGCCATTCACTCGCCTGCTGGCTCGGCGTAATACCATAGCGTGCCAGGATCTCCTGTTTCAGGAGCTTATAGTCTGCGGCTTCCTCATCGGGGAGGTCATAATAGGCCCGCTGTGCGGGCCCCTTCAGGTAGAGCGCCAGAATGGACGCCCACTCGGACCGCTGCCACTCGTTCCGGGTGGCCGTCCTTTCAAAGATCCCTAGGTAGGACTCGATGTCGTCCACCTCCGTCATCGGGACAAGGGACGGAGGTTTTGGACAAAGCGGGTTGGCCCTTACCCTCTCGGCTTCCGCGAGCTTCGTCTTCGCGGCCTCCAGTTCCCGGGTTGTAGCGGCCTGTGCTTGCTGCAGGGACTGGATCTGTGCGTTCATCCCCTGCAGCACGGTGTTGAGGTCCTGTCTTTCAGTCATTTTTCAGAGCAGTATCCTGCCGACTACGCCACTGTAAACAAATGAGAAGACACAGCATAAAGGGTTGGGGTTTCCGGCCCCGTATACTGTAAACAAAAGTTATTTTTCCAAAAAACAGGTCAAAATATACAAACATAAACGTTCATATGCACGACGCCTTCACAGGCGTCGGCGGCCATTTTATATAGGAGGAGCCGGAAGTGGAGGAATGCTGGGAAGGAGGCGTGAGGGATGACGGGATTGCTGACGTCAAGGAAGATGGCGGAGGAAGGGCGGAAGTGGACGTAGTGCGGGCAGGTTATGACGGCGGAGCGTCTTTTTTCCTGAAAGACAGAGCAGAAAGGTTAGTACCCCGCCATTCCCTGCCGGCGAACATCTTTCGAAGCGGTTTCAGGTCCGTCCGCGGCCTCCTACTCGCGCATGCGTGACAATATATATATATATATATTGTGGACTGGGACCCGGACACAGGCAGACGGACATTGTTGTTTCACCCAACACACTTTTATTTACAACAATATTTACAGTGCACAAACCCCAGTGCCTCCAGCACCGATTCCCCCAATGTCCAGGCTTCACAGTCTCTGTGCCTCTCTTTCCTGGCCGCCTCCAATCCTCACTCTAGCTCCGTCCTCTTCCACCCGACATCCGCCAATGACTGGAGGGAGGCGGCCCCCTAAATAGGAACCCGGATGGGCTCCAGCTGCTTCCCGGCATTCCTCTGTAGCCACACCCAGTGGGGCGGAAGTGCCGGCTGCGCACCCGGAAGCCGTCCGGGTGTCCCCGGTCGTCTTCCCCCCAGCACTTCCTGGTGTGGCGGAACTGCTGGGTTCCCGGGATATTCCGGCACTGGGGCGCCGCCTGGCGGTGGCCACGGGTCCCTACAGGGCTGAGCTTCAAAGCCATTTACCCGAGGCCCCCAACATAACCCCATATATATTGTGGTCCCCGGCCGGGCTCCGCCCAGGAGGACATGAGGAGGGCTTGTGCCTCCTCCAGACCGTGAGGGGGCGTCCGTCCTGGTTCTCTTGGGGGCCACGGGGCGAGGGCATGGAAGCCCTACCCTGTAGGGGCCCATGGTCACCGCCAGGCGGCGCCCCGATGACGGTTTATCCCATGTGGTCCTCGGCCGGGGCTGGAGCCCGGTCGGGACGCCTTGCAGGACCAGAGGAGGGCGTGTGCCTCCTCCAGACCGAGTGGGGGCGTCCGTCCTGGTTATGCAGGGGGCCTCGGGTACAGGGCTTGGAAGCCCAGCCCTGTAGGGACCCGTGGCCACCGCCAGGCGGCGCCCCAGTGCCTAATTATCCCGGGAGCCCGGCACTTCCTCCACACCAGGAAGTGCCGGGGGCAAGACGACAGGGGATACACGGACGGCTTCCGGGTGCACAGCCGGCACTTCCGCCACACAGGGGTGTGGCCAGCGTTAAGTGCCGGGATGCAGCTGGAGCCCATCCGGGTTCCCATAAAAGGGGCCGCCTCTCTCCAGTCGAAAGGTGGAAGTCGGGAGGCAGTAGACGGAACTGGAGAGAGAGGACGGGAGGCGGCCAGGAAGGCACAGAGACTGTGGGCCCTGGACATTGGGGAAATCGGTGCGGAAGGCACTGGGGTTCGTGAGTGCACGTGACTTTGTAAATAGTATTCATAGTGTAAATAAACAGTGTGTGGGGTGCAAAAATGTTGTCCGTCTGTCTGTGCCGGGGCCAGCGTTCACAATATATATATATATATATATATATATATATATATATATATACTCAGCAAAAAAAGAAACGTCCCTTTTTCAGGACTGTGTATTTCAACAATAATGTTTTAAAAATCCAAATAACTTTACAGATCTTCATTGTAAATTGTTTAAACAATGTTTTCCATGCATGTTCAATTAACCATAATCAATTAATTAACATGCACCTGTGGAATGGTCGTTAAGACCTTAACAGCTTACAGAAAGTAGGCATTTAAGGTCACAGTTCTAAAAACGCAGGACACTAAAGAGACTTGTCTACCGACTGTGAAAAACACCCAAAGAAAGATGCCCAGGGTCCCTGCTTATCTGCGTGAACGTGCATTAGGCATGCTGCAGGGAGGCATGAGGACTGCTGATGTGGCTAGGGCAATAAATTGCCATGTCCACACTGTGAGACGCCTAAGACAGCGCTACAGGGAGACAGGAAGGACAGCTGATCATCCTCGCAGTGGAAGACCACGTGTAACAACACCTGCACAGGATCGGTACATCCGAATATCACACCTGCGTGACAGGTACAGGATGGCCACAACAACTGCCCGAGTCACACCATGAACACAAAATCCCTCCATCAGTGCTCAGACTGTCCGCAATAGGCTGAGAGAGGCTGGACTGAGGGCTTGCAGGCCTGTTGTAAGGCAGGTCCTTACCAGACATCACCAGCAACAACGCCGCCTATGGGCACAAACCCACCTTCGCTGGACCAGACAGGAGTGGCAAAAAGTGCGTGAGTTTCTGCATGACAGCAATGTCAGTGTTCTGCCATGGCCAGCGAAGAGCCCAGATCTCAATCCCATTGAGCACGTCTGGGACCTGTTGGATCGCAGGGTGAGGGCTAGGGCCATTCCCCCCAGAAATGTCCAGGAACTTGCAGGTGCCTTGGTGGAAGAGTGGGGTAACATCTCACAGCAAGAACTGACAAATCTGGTCCAGTCCATGAGGAGGAGATGCACTGCAGTACTTCAAGCAGCTGGTGGCCACACCAGATACTGACTGGTACTTTTGATTTTGAGCCTCCCTTCATTCAGGGACACATTGTGAAACATTTTTAGTTTATGTCTTATGGTGTTGACTCTTTTAGTGTTCATACAAATATTTACACATTAAGTCTACTGAAAGTAAAAACAGTTGAAAGTCAGGGGACGTTTCTTTTTTTGCTGAGTATATATACACACACAGACACACACACACATATATAAACATATATATATATACATATCATATATACAGTATATATATACATATATATACACACATACATATATATACATATACATATAAATATATATACACATATATATATACACACACACACACACACACATATATATACATATATACACATATACATATCTACATATATACTGTATATACACATATATATACAAATCTACATATATATATTAGGGGTGGGACTCGATTAAAAAAATTAATCCAATTAATTAGAGGTTGTGTAATAATTAATCTTGATTAATCGTATGTAATCGCACACGTAAATTTGCCCCAAATCGCAAATGTTTTTTTTTTTTAATTTAAAAGGTTTTTAGTGGCCAACAGAATCAAATAATAGGCATGGACATGAATATTGTAAACTCAAGCTCTTTTAATTTCTGAAAAAAAAAATGCTTTTAAACTGCATTTGAATTCAAAACAGAAACAAAAATATCACCCCTGGTTAAAATTGGGCAGACTTAATAATAAAGTGGTAGTTTAAGTACTTTAAGTACATTTTCAGAATGGTATTTTGTCTTTAAATAATAATAACCAAAATTTCAACATAAAGTGCAGTTTTTCTTCTTAAAAAAATAAGTCAGAAACATAAAAGGTAATTTGACCAACTTAATCTTTAAACTCTGAGTAACCTTAGCCAAAATTATTTTGTACATTAGGCTAAAACAGTGTGATCATTGAACATTTTGTAATTAGATGTAATTAGAATTACTAACGGTCACGGAAGTCCAATGATCCCCAGTAAGAGCCAC
>JANRMT010062814.1:118643681-118717547 GCA_026402145.1 Polypterus bichir lapradei | reverse complement strand
TATATATATATATATATAGATATATAGATATAGGAACAACACTCATATCAATGACAAAACAATTACATTAACAATCATGTTACGTTATTTTTTAAATTTTTCCTTTTCTTTTTCATACCTTCTTTAACACACTACTTCTCCGCTGTGAAGCGCGGGTATTCTGCTAGTTATCAATACTTCCAAAAGCATGTAATGAAAATAAAGACTTCTAGAAAGAAAAAGAAAAGGAATAAAGAGATTTTCAGTGAGTGGCAAGGACAACTTTAACAGCAACTGCCCTCAATGCAAATAAATCTCTGCAAAATGAAGCGAACCAAGTCTATAAGTAGAAAAATGCAGGGAAACAAAGGGGATGTTAATAGAGAGAATGGAAGTAAGAAAAGCTGACTCACCAAACCAAAAACTGAACACAGAAGGGCAGTCCCAAAAGTAAGAGTTAGTTTCAGAGGACAGCCCTTTGGCATATTGTGTATGGAGGGTGGTACATAATTAGTGGAAAAATTTTAATTGAGTTTGTTAATTATGAATTTTTCATACCAATGAGACATTTTTAGAAAAACTACATTTCATAGAATTGAAGAAGTGGGGCAAAAATCTTGAAGCTGCATTGATTTTCTTGATAATGGGTGGTTGTGATAATGCAGCTTCTGCTTCACACTCCCACTTCACTTTTGGAAGTCCTTGAACCCAACACCCTTGGTAATGTTACCGGATGAGCTGGACAATGAAGACATCACAACGAAGCAAGGGGAAGGTGCAAAACGCAGAAGTGCTTTTATTAAAAACTACAAAACCACATTAGTGTCCAAAACAGTGTAGTGCTTCTAACAGTCAATAAATAAATAATCCATTAAAAACAAGGTGAAACAGTGAAGGTTAAAATCCAATAAATATTTCCATTAAAAGCGAGGTTATAACAATAGCTGGAAGCAATCTTTTAAAAACAAGACCCTGTGCCTTCTTCTGCTGGCAGCTCCCCTGGTTCTCCCATCCAGGCTATGCACCAGGGGAGTCGCCCTACCTACAGCTGACCTTCTCCTACTTCTGCTGGTCTGGTAGCATCCCGATCCCTGGCTTTATTTGGCTGATCCAGACCAAGACTTGGGTTCCCCAGCAACCAGGGCGCTTACGCTGGTGCTTCAACCTCCCAAGCCTCTGTCTCCCGCTACCTTCCTCGCCCTTATGCAGCGAGTCAACCGCCTTCCGATTACTCCTGCTTTTCATACAGTAAATGCTCAGCAGGAGCGACCACTACTTCCTGCCCCTGAATACCAGCCAAACACTCCACTAAGGGACTCTTCTGCCAGCTTCCTGTCAATAATACTGGCAAGCCTACTCTCGCTCGCTCCCACACTGGCTCTCATCTTCCAGCTTTCTTCTTCTTTCCCTAACCTCTGTTCTCTTTCTCGTTTTTTATCTCTCCCCTCGACACTTCCACTCCTACTATACTGTATATATATAAGGGGGACATGACACAGGTGTGGCAATTAGCAGCTCCCAGCATCAATTATGAATGCAGACGATTCCTAACCTGTGCACATAAGTGAAGGACACCCATAGAACAGTGCATCTGAGAACCACTCTGGCCACACTAACATGCCCCCTCTATAAGCCGCAAGTGTGGTAATTATTTATTTAAAACTGCCCTTTTTTCTAAGCCATGGACCCACTATACCACAGTGGTATGACGCCTTACAAAGTATTACTTATAATATTGGTACTGGTTTGCAACAGAGTAAGTGAGAAATTATGCAAATGATGGGAAACAAGGCAGCCTACTAAAACAAATAGATCCAAAAGTGACAGCATAATGAAAAGAGCACATAGGAGTTTCATAGTACTTTGTTCAATCCTTTAATACATGGGGAGAACATGCATACATGTCATTGTGGGGCAGGAGTAACAGCTATGTGCTACCTGTGGAAGTTGGAAAAAAAGAGCTCTGTAAGCAGTAGTGACAGTTGTGGCAGCAGCAGCTCCAAGGGCTGGGGTGAGAAGGTGTAGAAGCAGACAGAGCCCTTGGTTGAATCTTGTTTGGAGGCTCTATTAGCTGTATCTCGCATGACAGCTTACTAGTACACTTTGCATGTTTAGTAGGTCTGTAGTACTAGGGTGTTGTACCGTGTTAGCCATTATGAAGGTGGAGAAAAGCCAAGCAAAATGGCACCTTTTATTGGCTAACTAAAAAGACTACAATATGCAAACTTTCGAGGCAACTCAGGCCCCTTCTTTGCCTGAATTGTGCTCCTGATACATAGCCATCAATGAGTAGCCAGGGGAAAGAGTGGCATACAGGTTGCCTCTAACCCTCTATGAGCAGAGTAAGGAGGGTGTGTGTGTGTTACCGCATGGTGAAAGCAAAAAGTGTGCATTTTTCAGTTATTATTGCATAGTCTACAGACCTTAGACAGCAATTCACATCTGGACATTAACATTCAGTGTTAATAGCAGCACTTGGTGTTGACCCTTGATTTTAGCCCTGAAAGTTGCCATTGAAGAGGATGAGGGTGGAGCAGTGCTGCTGAATCTTACAACAATGTTAAGCTTTTTTTTCTCTTGTTCTTAAAATGACATGAATACTCTGTGACATATTTGGTAAGTTTTAAGGCTTTTTCATTCACCTATAGACCCGTATATTCATTAGCCCCATTGTAAAAACATTTCAACTTTAGAACACAATTTTATATGTCAAATTAAAATATATCATGGTTGTAAAGAAATAACCATGACTTGAAAAATACCAGACTTAAGTCTAAAGCTCATACTTTTAAGAGAGAATTCAAACCATTGGATGATGAGTGCCTTGTGCTGGTGGCTTATAAATTGTTGCATCAATAACTTCACTTGACACGACTTGCAGAATACAACGCCTGGTGACCCCTCAATGTGTCCTTCACTACCCATGCTCAAAATGGTGATATCAATAATAAAAACAAAATAGTAGTGCAGCAAAACAAATAATAATTAATTTTCTAAACATAACTAGCCATCCCCCGTGGCTCCGCCCGCGTAGTAGTGAAACAAACTTTAAAAATCAATAAACAAAAAGGTATCGCTAGCTAAGCGGAGGCAAGGTACACTCCAAAACACAAAGGTAGACCGACTCACCACTCCTGACTTTACGCTTCTCCCTCCCTCTGTCTCGGATTAGCATGAATACTGTTTATCACTCCTGCGAGCGAACTATGATACATATAAACACATACAGTACTATAAAGCCAATGTGTTATAAAGCCAATGAGAATTACCCTACAAATGCACTTCCTTTTAAATAGTAAATACAACATACAGTATAATAGCTCTCTAGTAAGAAATGGTGTAATGGCACACGGTGAAAATATTTTTGAATGGTTCATTCTGGCAAAGTGATACTAGTTAAATAGGCTATCCAGCATTCAAAATACAATGTTGCTTTCAACTTGCTGTTGAAAGGTAGGGTACATTCTACAGAACAAACTGAAGAAACCAGAAGAAAACTTAATGTAGAGGTTTGCTCTCAAAATATAAATGTAAGACCTCTCCAGGTCATGGTGCTGCAAAGCATCATATGTGCTAAGGCCTCCAGCAGGAAGCCCAGGTGTCTCTTTCATATGCTTACTCAGTTCTATAGGTGCAACATTTAATCCATTCTTTCTCGCAGCTTATCCTGGTATGGCACTTACTGGCTCAAACTAAAACCACAAGTCACTAGCAGAGGGTGCTGAAGTCAGCTCAGAACATTATTGCAACACAGCTGCCTTCTTTTCGGGGCATATGTATTACAGGCTGCTTTAGAAAGGAAAACAGTGTTATTAAAAACTTGACACCACTAGAATTAAGGACAATGTTTTTCCCTCAGGTCCTAAAGCTAGTCAGTGGCCACTCATTAACACCATAATTATACTGATGATTGCACAACTGTGTCTGTTGTGTGTGTGCACATTTATATAAAATGTCTATATATATGCGTGTGTATGTGTCTGATGTGTTTAATGTTCAGTGTTGTATTTATTGTCATTTGTTTTACTACTCTACTGTCAGTATGTCTCTATAAGACATAAAAATAGATGTCACACTTAAAAATATTGTATTCAGCTTCACTGATTTGTTTTCTGCCTGGGCATTTATTGAATCGCTGAATGGTTCCACACTAATTGCACTTTAAGTTCAGCAAGAGAGCAGTTAAAGAGGGGGCATAGTATGCCTGCCAGGCCTTCTTAGCATTCTTTCATCAACCTCCCTTTGATGTTACAGGGATCTGTCACCTTGTTGAGAGCTAGTCTCTTGAAAGCCCTCCTCCATTCCTCTAAAGCTAACCTGATTACCTTTTCAATATCTTTTTACAGGTTATCAACAGAAAACAAGTTCTGAATTAGTCAACACCTTGCATTAGGGTAGGAACATTCAAACTAGTGGCTGAACAGGGGCCCAGTGGGGCAGAAGTTTTAGATCAAACTAAGACCTGCTTTTAAATGGGCATCTTTCTTAATTTAATACTATTTTCTAATTTCTAATTTCCCACCAGTATCTTTTTGCAGCTTACAGAGAATTAAGAACTGTGTAGTTTTCTTATCTTGTTTTTTTTAGGTTTTCCTTAATAATTTCATTGGAAATGTTTTGATTATTTAGGCTGATGTTCACAAATAGGCACATAGAAGAAAAGAGGCTCTTTTCTTTTAGTATTCAGTTTCACTCATACTTGTATCTGTTCTTTGGTCTTTTAACTGCCATTATTTGGATAAAATTAATACATGAATTCTTTAGAAAAAATGCATTAAAAGTAAAAAAAAAATCATAAAACGTAGTATTCTATTCTTAAGTGAAAATGTAAAAGTACATTCTACTCTTTCTACAGAATACCTACAGAAAAAGGCCACCTAATTAAACACGTTGGAAATAAACGCAAGAATGAGTCACAGTTATGATGAAATTAGTTAGAATGGAAAAACTGCTGCCGTAGGAAGCCAGCTCAGAAACAAGTATAAGAACCCTTAGGTTAGGAAATAAAAAATAGAGAATCTACAGTGGCATTCATGTGCTGTTTGTACCCTGGGAATATTCTTTTCTGTTTGCTATTTGGAACAATGAGCTAAACAAAAATAATGTAAAATGACCTAATGCATATACGATAATTTGACTATCTTAGTAGCATGTGTTTGTGTTACAGATCTGAACTTGTCACTGGAGATCAGAACATGTCTTAGCGTTCCTTTAGGGGGTAATAGCTCCCTAGTTGGAATAAGTTCTTTTGTAATTGCGGCGTTTTAAGTAACCGAAAACTTTATAGATATGATATTAAAAGGCGATACCTCTCCCATAGTGATACGGCAGTAAAAATCACATAAGAGAAAATAACAGCTCTTTTTACTGACAATTTACGCGGCATTACAGACGAAGGAAGCCATAGCAAGACAAATACCCAGGTGGGAACTCAGTGTATACAGTCTGCCATTTTTCGTTGCTGCGCTGGAAGACTTTTCAGGGCGGATGACAATATCACCCATCCGTCTGTTGGCTTCAAAGTATTTGGCTGCTGTCCAAGCCTTTTATACTGGTTCCTCCATGTGCAGGCCCCCACGTCGGCAAATAGTCCATTTCCAAACAAGGAAAGACGATTTTGTGCTGACTTTTAACAGAGGACAAAATAGTATACACCTGTCTTTAGGCTAACTATACATTCCTCCATCTGTATTTGCCTATTTTGTTCAACACTTGGATCAGCAATTCTAAATGCTGAGAGCTCCTGTGTGCTAACTTTGGCCTGGCCTGTACATGTGAGTGGATTTATAAAATAAGTTTTGTACAGAGCACAGTGACATTAAACTTATATTCTGATTGCACTTGGTATGTCATGCATGCAGTTTGGGGTCATTTCATAGCAAGCACTTAGACTGAGAGGATGGCAATATCATCTACCTGCATGCCTACAAGGAAATTTTGAAAGATTGGGAGTGTTGTTCCATCATTACCAGAAGGAAATCCATGACAGACTGAATGCTATGTATGATGATGATGTAAATTCGTACTAAAAGATTACATTTTGGGCCAAGCAATTTACCGTATATATTCACAGATAAGTACTCCCACGGATAAGTCGGGACTTGATTTTATCGTATAATTTCTGGTATTTTATAATGTTGGTTATATAAGCCGAATGCGGAAAAAAAAACGCTATTGGTCCAAGAGGTTATGATATGCTAATGCCCCCCTGAGAGAGTAACCACGGAGCACACTGCCTTTTTTTTCTATGTATTGTGCGTACATGACCACATGGTAATACCCAAGCTATTATGAAGCAACATTTGCACTGATTTGTGTTTTTTGTATCTCACACCCTCATACACCTTTATCGTAAGAGCATCCATTATCTACCATGGAGTGTTTGATCAGAAGAAAATATCAAGCTGGTTTTAAATTAAACATTGTTGAAGTAGCAAAAGAAATTGGTAACTGTGCTGCTGCAACAAAATTCGATGCGTCTAAGAAACTGATGCGAGATTGGAGGAGGCAATGTAAATGTCGCATTTTTGAAGGGTTTATAAGTTGGAGTCTGATTTGATGATCGATTTTTTCTGGTTTCAAGACCCGACTTATATGTGAGTATATATGGTAAATGGTTGCGTAGTTCTGTGGAGGCATCTTCTTGGTAAGGTTAATATTATAGCCCATGAACTAGACATTTCAGCTGGTGCAGTTTACACAGTCATCCATACTCATTTGAAGATGTCTCGTGTTGTTGACGGGTTCCCCAAATGCTGACATCAAATCAGAAAGCATGTCGCCAGGAGATCAGTCATGAGAACTTGGACCTTCTTAGTGAAAATACCTTTGACTTTTTCTCATTGGTTAAGTAAACCACCATTATCCTGAAACTAAACAAGTGTCTATTCAATGGAAGCATAAGGGGAGCCGACCCCCAAAAAATTGTGTGTGCAGCAGTAATTCCAAAATGTAATGGTGACAGTTTTGTGGAATACAAAGGGTGTTTTGCTGCTGAAATTCATACAATACAGGCAAACCATCACTGGAGAAACCTTATCTTCTACAATGAAGTCATTACATGAGGCCTTCAAACAGAAAGTTAATTGGAAACTGTCAGCAGACATGTTGCTGCTTCGTAAGATCGCACCGTCCTAAAACTCCAGGAAACTGAAGGCTGCTATCAGGGGATGTGGTTTCTTAGAGCTTAACCATCCATCATACATTTCAGACCTGCTCCCCAGTGATTACTTTCCCTTTTGAAACCTAAAGAAATTCCTGCAGGAACAGTGTTGGCTTGTGGACCAGGATGAATCCTTCTATTCCAAAGGGATTAAATCAAACAACGCAAAGTGGACCAAATGTGCTGAAGTCAAGGGGGATAACATTGAAAAGTAATTATATAAGTTCGACCATTAACTTTTATTTCCATATTCAAGCATATAAATTGTTGAACAACCCTTGTATGTGCTTGGGGCCTAGTGTCATTCAGTAATCTATACATTATAAAGGAGAGTTGGGATCCGAGAGACTGTGTTTGTGTGTTTGTGGAGGGATGGAGAGTTAAGGCGGGTGGGGGAGTCACGTGATCATCTCCCCTCCCATTCATGTCATTTCATTCACTTCATTTCACTCCGAACTGAGCTCCGCAGCTGACGCGGTCTTGCCGTTCTTTTTCCTTAGTGTTTAGTCCTCTCTCCTTTACTGATTTATGTAAAGGAGAGTTGGGATCCGAGAGACTGTGTTTGTGTGTTTGTGGAGGGATGGAGAGTTAAGGCGGGTGGGGGAGTCATGTGATCATCTCCCCTTCCATTCACGTCATTTCATTCACTTCATTTCGCTCCGAGCTGAACTCTGCAGCTGACGCGGTCTTGCCGTTCTTTTTCCTTAGTGTTTAGTCCTCTCTCCTTTACTGATTTACTGTTTACTAGACGCAGTACTTACTGAATAATATTTTTTCCTTTAGTGTTTCTACTTAGTGTTTGCCGTTTTTCTCGTTTCTATTTTCTATGTAGCATGTTCACGAATTAGTCATAGACAAAATTTATATATTTTGGCTCCAGTAGGACAAACCAAAAATGCTGTATATAAAGAAGCTCTATAAGTCTCATGTAGATACATAATTATTCCAACTATAGTGACTGCAGCGAAGCGCACGTGGTCTGCTAGTGCTAGGAATATTTGCATGTCATACTAAGAGTGCTTATTCATAAAGCAAAGTTACAGCTCTGTTAGATGTTGTCATGTATGTGGGTGAGAGGATCACCTCCTGGGCTCATATGAGGTACACAATACTCTGCTGGATCGAGACGAGTTGCTTTCACTAACGGTTTTGTCTCCTTTTCTTTACCTCGCAGTGCAGAGAAAACTCACAATGAGTGCAAATAAGAAGCTCCACTCCTTCTGGTCAAAACAGTATAAAAACAGACTTATTTGGAAGGTGACATAGCTTTTTGGACCAAAACACTGATGTACAGAGCTCTCCCAAAACCTGACCAAACCTTTAAAGTGCCCAAATCATGCCAAATTCAAGGTGAGTGTCCTTATTTTTCTTGTAGTGCCCTTGACCTCCTGTTTCTTTTGTTATCAAAGCTACTTGTGTTTTGGCCTGTTTGGCACCCCAACTTTTTTTTGGAACTCATTCTAATCTTTCTCCTGGACCACAATATTTATGTTACAGTGGTGCTTCTATGCCACTAAAAGAGAAAATGCACAATATTCATACTGTCACAGTTATGTAAAAAATGCCAAATACATGACCATTCAAGGAAAAACAGAATTTTGAAAGACATGATACCACCTTTATAGCTACACAAGTAACTTTAGAAGTTGAAATTTTAACATGGTTATAATAGATTTTTAGTTCTAGAAAATGAAAATATTACATTTAGTTATATATGAAGTGGTAAATGACCTGGGAGTTCACTTTGACTATCTGAATCCAGAGTACATACAAATATAATTAAGAAAATTAATAGAATATTGTGTTACATTACATGCTGAGTTCAGTATAAGTAGAATTAGAAAATTGCATGCATGTGTGGGTTTTAGTTTATTTGTTATTTACTTCTTCAAAGGAAGAGATATCACATATTTCTAGTCATAGAAATTGTCTTTCACTTGTCCTAAACTCAGTCTGTAGACTGTGAATGTAATAATGTCAGATCCTTGATTTATGTCCATTTTAAGTCATTCATTTATGTTAGTGTTACATTTGTTAATTACAGTACGTGCCTTTTGTTTTGTGGGTGATTCCCCAAGAGGTGAGGCCACCTGCCCATTACCACCAGGCACTATCTTCAGCCCTATAAAGGTGAGGGTTTCCCACAGATTACGGTGGTTCATTCGAATGTGCAAGGGAGTTCATGAGTTTTATGCTGTGCATGTGCTTTTGTTACATCAACTGATTTTTTTTACCCATCTCCTCTGTTTTTTGATTATTCTCTGGCTTACAGTATTGGAGCTTTCTTTGCATTGTATTGATATGTTGTTTTCAGCAAATCCTTTTGTTTTTTGTGCTCTATGGAGCTTCATTTTTATTGAAAATTATTTTTGAAGAATAAATCTTTTACTTTATGAAGATCCTGCATTTGCCTTTATATGTAGCTAGGGTTTGACAGTAAATCTCCCATCAGTGGGCATTTTTGGTTCGTAACAATATAGAGCTTCAGATAGCCATGGGCAGGAGGATCTTTCTGGTGCAGGCCTAGAAAGAGTACAGATGGCATCAAGTCAATAAGACAAAGTTAAGCATAGGATGTCAGTGGCAGCATTGATGTCTAGAGAGGAGAGGAAGTCAGGAGGAGGGAAAGCAGAGGTGACTATAAAGGAGAAATGGATGGGAGAAAGGGGGTGGAGGTGACTGTAGAAGGACACTGTGGGAGAAATGGCAGGTGTTAAGAGAGTGAAGGAGCAGGGAGAACTGATTGAAAAAGTGGCCAGATGTATCTAGGGGACTGAGAGTTGTGTTGGTGGGTGTGCAGTTCAATGAGAGAACGACATTCAGAAGTTTACTGGCTTTGTGAGTTGATGGGGTGCAGAGCTGTGTCAGATTAAAAGAGGAAAGAAGAGAAAGGAAATCTGTAAAAGAAGGACTTCCCAGGTAGATGTTTCAGATTCCTGAGGATTAGAACTGTACAGCCATCATCTTTAATGAAGGATAGCAGAACATCCAGCTTGTCGAGGAAGTTATTTAGCAGACCTGGAGGGTGATAAAGAACAACAATGTTAAGGCTAACATGGTAGGAGTCAGTGATTGCATGGTACTCAGATGTGGTGTAGGTGCACACAGTACCCAGTCATGTAATCTCTAGTTCTTGTATACCTGTCCCTCCAGCTCTTCTAGTGGAATGACTGGTACTGTATGAGTGAAGTGGAATCCGGAGGAAAGGGCTGTCAATATTGCAGTATTTCCTGAACAGATCCATGTCTCAGTCAGTGCCACAACTTGGAATGTACTTTGGATGTCAAATGCTAAAATAAAGTCCACTTTGTTCACTGCTGATTGATCCTTACATGCAATACAAAGAAATTCCACTCAAACATGTTCTTCTAAGGGGTCCAGATCTGAATAAAAGCCTAGTTGGAGTTATTATCTGCTTTAGAACAGACACAATAGCAGTAGTAGCTGATATTCAGCAGACATTTCACTGTTTTTGGTAAGACAATACCACTGTGATTGTCTCCATATTTTGTGGTTTGCAACCATCAACTTGATGATGAAATTTTGCATGATCGCATGTAGACCCAAGTTTTTGGCAACTGTCTATTCCCAGCATTGGCTATGTATGAGCTAAAGAGAACATCTTTGGAGGGAAAAAAGGAACTTGGTGCTGACAGTCTGGACAAAGGCATTTCTAAATTGATGATGGTCTGAAATAATCTTCCAGTTTTTCTGAGATCGCTGATGTATTTAAAAGGAATTAAGATATGTTGAAGACGGCAGACAACTGCATCCAACCACACTGAAGTGGTGTAAGCCTACTCAGGAGTCTGTATGATGTTAATTTTGGCCAAGGCCTTTGATGGGATCTCAAAAAAGACACATTATGGGGATACATTTTCAAGTGGGTGTCTCTTAGAACCCCTAAACATGGTGTAGTGTGTTATCAACAATAAACAGTCTACTTTGATCCCCTTGGATTTGCTGTTCACATAAACATGCTAAATTATCATGAGAGACCTTTGAATAGGATATACCACTCCCCAGCAAGAAGCACAGAGAATGGCAAGTAGAGAAACTCTCAGCAACATCTTAAAGAATTGATTATTCCCAGACTTTACACATCTCTCTCATTTTCATCATCAAAGAAATAGATCTCTGAATTCTGTCACACATCAACTAAAGCAATTGGTGGGGTGTCACAGATGTCAAAGGATGGAGTGAAGCCGATTTAATGTTTGGTAATGCAAAACTAACTATCCTCAAAATCCATATTTACCATTCAAAACCTGGAGGTCTGTGCAGCTGTACTTGACGTGGAGATAGGACAAGTCATTTCCAAAGAGCCAGACACCAAACTGCTACTCTGACATAGGGTGGAAAGGGTGTCTTTTTATTTAAGGAGAAAAGTAGAAAGATGTTGCCATAAGTTTATTTGGCAAAAAATCACTAACCGAAAAAAATCATTTGCCACATTTTTTTTTGGTTTCTCTGCAAATTAAGGTAGTCAGAAAGTGCATGTCCCAGACCTTTCTCCCATCATGACAAGGACATGTGCCACGCTCTTTCCTTAGCAGTACAGTAGCAACTGCTTTACAAAATGGTGCCTATGGAAAACAAAAAAGCACATGAAAAAAGACACTAATTATTTTATCTGCATTAAATATAGTTTTAATGCAAAAACCATTGAGAAACATGAAATCCAAACATTCCAAAAACTACAATGGGCATAGAAAATGTCAAAAAAACATTACAGAAAAAATGAAGTAAAAATGTAAAACAAAACTTTGTAATAAAAATTAGATAAAATGAAGCTTTTCAGACACCACAAGTACATATTTAGATAATCCATGTGGTCCTATGTTTAAGTCTCTGGTCCAATTCAACACATCAAGCAGACAAACAATTCAATGACATTATATCCCCTTTCAAGCACATGTGCTTAGGGGACATCCTTAGGGTTCCAAAAGGTAAGCAATGTGACCCTGGGTGGAGAGAGGACACTGTTGTTAACACAACCTCTTTTTACATCTGCTGTTCAGAGGGACACCAGCCAGATGAAGAATGACCTAACTTCCTCTGCATCCCAAGCCCCACTCCTTTTTGGAAAGGGGTATGTAAATCTATCACCCACTGCAAGAGGCTGCTCATTTAAGATCCCACATCTAATGAGCTCTGAGACATCCTCAGAAGCGACACTACTCTTTTGGAAAACCTTTTTGTTTTTTGGTATGCTAAAGCCATTACTTTTTCACTCTCACATGTTACTTACTTTCTTTTCAATAATTCCATTTATTGCACAGGGTTGCCCTGCTGGAACCCCAACTCTTTGGGCTGACTTTATCTGGCTTATTTCCACATCCCTCACACATAAAGCCTACTGATCATGCAACAAGGATGCTTCTAATGGTCAACTGGGCCTGCTTTCTCAGCTACAGTAAGCTTAATCAGTTGCAGATGACAAACTATTCTTCAGACACTCAGATGATTACAACAAGCTACAACCTGCTGTTGTGAACAATACTTTCCTCCTCAGAAAAGTAGCTGATTCTTGAGTTGTCACAAGAAAGTGGACCATCAGCAGCACAATCAATAACTGGTTAACCTGTCATAAACTACGGGGGAAAAAAGAAGGAACAAATGATGGCAGATCTACCTGTACATCATCTGAGCGTAGCTCCTCCATTCACTAATGTGAGATTAGATGTATTTGGTCCATGGTATGTAGCAGTACAAAAAACACATGGAGGCTGACTAAACAGCAGACATTGGGCTGTAATACATGTAATATGTACATAATAAGCTTGAATTCGCACAAAAGCATTTCCCTTGTGTGTACTGCTCTGATTATTTTATTGAACAAAATTTTAGCAGACATTGCGTGCATTTTGTCCATTGTAAGCATGCAACTGGATGACTTGACATGTGAATTATTGTATGTGTGATTTTTTTCATGGAAGTTTTTATCTTGTGTGGTGTGATCGCATGTTGGTCTCTGTTGCCGCACATTTTATCAGAATATTTACAATCTTCATTCTCAATGAAAATTAAAACCTTTTTCTTGGTAATCCCTATAAAACCACATGCATTAAGTACCATATTTAAAAATATTTCTGGGTGAAGTATTCATTTCAAGCTTTGTTTTTTTTTTTCATTTTTAGGTTATATTACTGGCTGCAGAGCTATGGATTATGCTTTAATGTCCAGTATCTGTCTGTGACAGATTCTGCAGATTCTATCAGTCATTTATTGAGTGGGTTGACATAACGTGTTTACGGGTTTTTTTTTTAATTCATGATCATTATATTTTTTATTAATGTAAGAAAGATTTAAAACATTGTCACATTATATATCTCTCTCTGTTATTGATTGGACATTTCAGAAATAAAGTTTGAAGCACAAAATTGGTATTCATCAATTAGCAAAGTATTTTGCGACCAAATTTTTATTGAAGAGATTAAATGGAAAACAAAAAGAAACAGGACATATGCAATTAAAAGATCAAAAACACCTCACCCCCACACGTTGTGAGGAACAATGTTATACAACTACAGAGGATATGATTGTTGAGACAAATATTTTGGAAAGGGTGTCTGAAGAGCAATAAATGCATAATTTGTACATTAAAAACTAAAGGAATTTTTTTAGGTTGTTTTCTTATTAACCAGAAGTGAACTGCACATTTATTATTATGGAGTCATACAGAAGCACAGCAGTTCATGCTGTTTAATTACAGCTCCTGGTACCATAAGTTTAGTCCCACCCTGATTATTGTCTGTATTGATTTTCAATTTCTACCCATATCAAAACAGATTTTATTGTACACTAACATCCTAAAGACATGTAAGATATTTCAAACGATGATTCTAAACTTGCCCTTTAGTTGTGGCTATGCCCAATGATAGACTGATAAGCTGTGAGCTGTTGAGAACAGTAACTCTCTTTAGTAATGGAAACATTATGGGTTGTCATTGTTGACATTTATTTATTTCTCTGTATGTCCAGACTATTGTTCCAAACATTAGGGAATAAGGAAGTTTCTGGTGTAGCATTAACTTTAGATAGTTTTTTTGTTAATTTTGATGTCTTGACAACAATACATTATTATCAAATATCATTAAACCACTAATACTGAAAATATTATATGGACTGTATGAAGCCTGGGCAAATACTCCAGGGAGCTGCAGTTGAATGTTGTCATACGGATGTGAGGCATAGCTTGCCATAAATACTTGTATAGAAATGAGGATTTCCCAACTCCAGTGGTAAAGCACTCTCACAGACACAGAATGACACTTTGATGGATTGTTTTGGGAGAACTAGGATATGATTCTTGGAAGTCTATCACATTGGTCATCTTGATGGTCTTACTATTATAAGATAGTATTTGAATTTCTGACTAGGAGAGATTTGTTGAAATGTGAAAATTGTTTTTCCATTAGTGGTTGGCAACTTACACACACACCATTATAGTGGCACCTGTTTTTATTGATGAGTAACTGCATGAGCTGATAAATCTTCAGTGGCAAATGTCTGTAGTAATAAAATGTCCCTATTTGGATAAGATAGAATCAATGAAAGCTTACTGATAATGTGATTGACTTTTCACAATACACCTCACTGAGAAACAAATACAGAATGGAGTACTGTTGTATACAGTGTAATGACAAGACTTAAGACAGCATCAAGGTGTTGGGGCGCCAAAGTAGAAGCCCAGTTTAATTAACCGCATATCACTTTAGGAATGATATGCAGGAACAAAGGATTCAGGGACCATTGGTCCTTCAAATGATAGCCATCATAGTCTCTTTGAAAAAAGTTCTGTCCCTGAAAGGGATAAGGGTCCAAAATGAACACTGATTTTTGGTTGATCCTTGGCTTGTACAGGACATTGGAAAGAAGGGGTGGAGGTTTGGTGTGCAGCACAGAAGTGACATTAGTGTTTGCTTGTAAAATTTTCCACCACTCTTGGGGACAAATGTATCTATCTATTTTCTAAAAACTGTTTTTCTAATAAAGGGTTGTGGAAAGGCAAAGTCTATCTTTGCAGCAACAAACACAAAACAGGAAATAATCCTGGACTGAACAGTCAACCTCAGGGTATGCTGATTCATGATGGGACAATTTGAATTTGCTAACAGATTTTATACCATGTCTTTAAATTTGCTTATGCTCATTGTCTTAAAAGTAGATATACTTGTGACTCAATAATGCCATTTCCCCACCCTCTTTGTTTTATGTCTTTGAAAATTTAAAAATAATCATTTTATCTACAGTTGTTAAAGAAGGATTGATTTATATATATTGGGTTATCCTAAAAAAGGATACAGCAATTCTAGATGATTACTCATTTTGGTTCTGCAAGCTGATGTAAAATTTAGAGATGAGTATTTATTAACTTTTTGTTTGCTGCTTCTCTTAAGATGGCATTACATTTGAATAACACCTCCACAAAGAAAACTGGTATAGTTCAATATGATTTAAATTCTTCACTCAGAAATGATATAGAAATCTTACAGTGGATTCAGTAAATGTGGCTGTAATGAGTATAGTTAATTTAAATAGTGCACAGTGATGCATTTTATTAGGATCCTTACCTTATGCAACCCCAAATAGTTGGGACGGTATGGAAAATACAAATAAAAAAAAAATGCAGTGATTATTAAATTTACTTTGACTTTTATTTCTTGTTTTGTCTAGTCAACTTTATTTCATTTGTTAATATACATTCATTTCGGACCTGCAACACATTCCAAAAAAGTTGGGATGGGGCAAATCAGGGCCAGTAATGAGGTAAAATAATTAAATAATGATGTAATTTCAAACAGGTGATTGCAATCATGATTTAGTACAAACGCAGTGCTGACAAAAGGCTGAGTCTTCGAGAAGTAAAGATGGGCAGAGGACTCCAGTGGGACAACAAATGTATAAGAAAATTAAATGTTTAAAAACAGTGTTCCTCAATGAAAGATTGGAAGGGATTTGCATATTTCTCCCTCTACTGTGCATTAAATCATTAAGTGATTCAAGGAATCTATAGGATTTCAGTTCAAGGGCACAAGTCTAAGCTGAACAGCCAAGATCTCTGGGTCCTTAGACGGCACTAAATCAAGAACCGTCACTCATCAATAGCTGATATAACCACAGGGGCAAAGGATTACATATAAAGTCAATGGTATTCAACAATACAACAACAATTTTTTCTTGTATAGTCCAAAATCACACAAGAAATACTACAATGGCTTTAACAGGCCCCATTGTTTACAGCCCTCCTATGACTCCCTAAGAAGACAAGAAAAAAACAAAAAATAATGACCCTTGTAGGGATAAAACAGGAAGAAATCTTGGGAAAGGCAATACAGATAGAAGCCCCATTTCATGTAGCTTGGTGTGCAATGTGTGTCAAAAAATGCCGTAAATACAACACACAAAACGGAACACAAGTAATCCTCTTCACAGAACCAATCTATCATTTGCCACCTCAGAAATGCAATGCAATAGTACACACAACAATGCAAAATGCAAGAATAGATTATACCAATCATTAACCCTTAGACCGCTACATATTTGGAGGGTCGTGCACACTGCCGGACACCAAATACCTTTTTGCTGCACTCTTTAAAGAAAACTTCACAATTCACCAAGAAAAAGTGAAATTTTAATAGAACACATTTTTTTTTCATGCAAAGAGCATCACAATTACTGCAACACTGATCATTTTACACACGGCCAATAAACTGTACAAACTATTAAAAAACTACTGCAACAATCTATTATTAAATGAACAAGGTGCAACTGACGCCATTGATGAAATTCAGTAAATCACAGAGGCAACTGCACTTGAACTGGCTGCACGCATACACACAGATGTTTGTTGGCTAGTCTAGTGCAGCAGCTGAATCCCAGGGAAAGTGATACTGATTCTCTAGGGGGTGGCAGTGGTCATAAGCTGGCTTCTCAACAAATGTACGGTACTGACTGATCAGCTCTGGCGTGCTGGCAAAATGCACTGGGAATCGACTATATCCAGTTGCGGTGTTCAACGAATGTGTGTCGCTGAATGTACTTGGCTCTGGCGTGTTGGCAAATTGCAATGGGAACCGACTATACCCAGTTGTGGCATTCAATGAATGTAGGTTGCCAAATAAACTCGCCTCCAGCGTGCTGGCAAATTGCATTGGGAACCCACTATAACCGTTTGCGGCGGTTTAATGCAGAACTATCACATATAAGGATACAGATTTGTTCAGAGTCCTAGAGACCTCAGCCAACAAGCTGCCTCCACCTTACTGCCCATTCCACCACTGACTTCTACATTAATGATAACAGTGCTCATTTTATCAGAAATGTCTTTTCCATAGTCAGACAAACAACTTGGAAGCAGGGCAGGGGCACCAAGTGCCACATGAGAATACTGAGAAGAGAAACAGAACAAGTGAGCATTAGTAAACATTTAGAAATATAGTATTTATATTTTATCACTGATGACTAACAACTGTATGCACAGTTAATCAGCAGCTCTACTCAGGGTATGCTAAAACTGAAATATTGAGTTGTCAGCCTGGATTTAAAAGGTGAGATGGGAGGGGGTCATGTAATTAAAAGCTCAACCTGCCACTGTTATTTTATTAATTCATGGAATCATAAGCATCTTGAGATCTTAATGTGCATTCTGGTTTTTAATGTAATGATGAGTTCAGATAAGTAAGCAGGAACCTTTGCCTTTTAGGGATTTACTGTATATGTTAAAAGAAAACAATATGAGAAGCCAGTGAACACAGCATTGCAATAGTCAGTTCTACTAGAAATAAATGCATGAATTTCTCAGTATCCTACACATTTAGAAAATGCCTTAATTTTCCAACCTTTGTATGATGGAAAAAACATTTTTCAAATAGCTTTGTAATTTGTGCTTTTTATGACATGGTAATGTCAATTTTTTTGCATAGTTTTGTAATGTGTCCTTTTAAAGTTATCATCTAGATTGTGATCTGATTTAAAACTAATGGTGATTGATTAAAATAATGACAAACTACTGTTGCAATCAGCATCATTCCCTCCAATAATTAACATTTCTGTTTTACCTTTGTTCTGAGACAAATAGTTCTCATTCATTCACTCCTTTAATTTACTAAAGCATCTAATTAAGGACAACATTGGAGAAATGTCATTTGGTCTAAAAGAACCATATAACTGCATAGTGTGAAAATTAATGTTATGTTTTCTAATGATTGATCCCAGTGGAGACATCTAAAGTGAAAACTGTAAAGGTCCCAAGTACTGTGCCCTGCAGGACACCATATCTCATAAATGTGTATAATGATGGAGTAGTGTCAGCACATTTCTTTACATACTGGAATCGATTTAATAAAAAATAACTAAATCAGGTAAGGACATGTCAGTTTCCAGGCAGTTTAGTATAATAGAATGGTGAATGGTATCAAACACTGTGCTTAAATCTAATAACATAATTACAGTGGCATTTCCTTCATCAGAGGATATCATAATATCATTTACAGCACATGCTAGTGCCATTTCTGTACTTTGACTGGTGCAGAAGCCAGACTGGAATTTCTCGAATAGATTGTGATGTGTAAATTTGGACTGAAGCTGATTAGCAACTACTTTTTCAAGTATTTTAGAGAGTAAGAGGAAATTAGAAATAGGTTTATAATTATTAAGTACTGTATATGAGGGTCTAGGTCTGACTTTTTAACTAATGGTTTGATAACTAACTAACACTTTTAGTGTACCAGGTACTGCGCCATACAATACTGAGCAATTGATAATGCACTGCAAGAACATCCATTACACTTTTTACTAGTTTTGTTGGCATTGGATCTAGGGAGCAAGTGGTAGGCATTATTTTAGAAATTAAAGTTAATACTTCCTGTTCTGTTACAATATTAAAATTTCTAAAGTGTTGAATGTAAGGTAAGACAGCGTTTGCCAAGCTAGTATTAGGTTTGCACGGTGATGCTGACCTCTGGGATCTTAAATTTTCAGTTTTCTCATTATAGAAGTTCATGAAGTCTGAACTAGTAATGTCTGTTGATATTTTGCACTATAGTTCTGAATTCCCATGTGTTAGATTAACTGCTGTTCAAACAGCACACAAGGATTATTATTGTTGCTTTCTACTATTTTAGAATAGAGGTCTGAATGGGCATTAAAGTGAGTTTTTCATATTTTCCTTAAATTTGTTATTTCTTTGCATTTGCTAACTTTAGTTCCAGCTGTATTGTTAATCTCTGCATTTGTGTTTCAAATGTTCATCTTATACATATATTGACCTAAAATCTTATATCCTTTTCTATGTGTTCTTAATGACAATGGCACGATTTGATCATTAATTGCTCTTTTGTGATCAAAAAGTTTTATTTAGTTTTTAATGATATTTAGATTTTAAGATATTTCAATGTTCCTTAAAAGTTTTGAAGAATCAGAGTTCTAAGCTTATAGATGGCTTAACGTCTATTACAAAGCTGATTGTGTGGCGATTGGGTATTTGGAGAAAGAAAAGTAAGGGCATGAAGTGGAGGTTAGTACATTTGAAAGAGACAGCACTCTTGCAATAAATTATTTCATCGAAGGTCGCGCACGGCACAGCAAGCATCTTGCGTGAGGCATGAACAATCACTGTGTTCCCATGTTTAACAACATGCTTTAACTCCTATCATCATGAAAATTATATCAAGTATACATCTCAGTATTTTACTTATTCAGAGAGCTGTAATATTACGAATGTAATGGATTCTGTGTCCTGTCGGAGGCAGAGAAAGGCCATTTAAGAAGCACATAGAGCACATAGAAGATCAAATACAAAACAAAGCCGTTTAATGTGCTACTTTAGTTACGATGGGATTTGAGAAAATAGTAAATTAAACTATTTTAAGATGAAGTTTATGATGTTCTACTTTAATGACAAAATAAACTATGTGATTAAAGTGGAAATTTCGAGATTAAAGTTGACATTTCGTGCTTTTTTCCCACTGTGTGCCAATTTTTTTTCTCTGTACCCTAATAAGCAACATCTTTGATATCTAACAACTTCTTTTTTATTTCAGGCATTGTGCGACTTTGTGAACTTGAGCTTTTGAGTTTCTCCAACACTCTATGTCACTCGATCAACTTCCTTTTTTTGTTTATATCACTGTTTAAACCAACAAAGAGTACATTTTTCCTTGCCTCCACTTGGTATTCACTGAAATTGTTCTATTTCCCCCCGTGCTTTTGCCATTGCCTTTTCACAGAATGCTGAGCTTAAGGGCTATTTATATTGATTTGCATATTCAAAGAGTTGGGATGGGGGCAGCAGGCGCGTGCACGTGCGTTACTTTTCACGCTGACTGGGATTTATGGAGTGGAAGAACATGGAAGTTGGCGAACGCACAGATTTATGCATCTGGATTTTTTCGTGCATACGAACATTTCCGCTTTTGTCCTTACGCCATGTTTTAGTGTGAATTCTACGCATGGTGTTATGCATGAGGCTCCAGGAATGGTCAAATCAACCATTAGGTACATTCTTAAAGAGAAGAAACACACTGGTGAGCTCAGCAACACCAGACGACCTTGACAACAATGGAAGGCAACTATACTGGATGATCACAGAATTCTTTTCTTCGTGAAGAAAAACCCCTTCACAACATTTAGCCAAACCAACAACACTCTCCAGGAGATAGGATAATCATTGAGAAAGTCATCATAGGAAGGAAAGATTAGACTTTGCCAGAAAACATTTTAAACATCCAGTCTAGTTCTGGAACACTTTTCCTTGGAAAATTGAAATTATTTACCAGAATGATGGGTAGAGAAAATTATGGAGAATGAAAGGAGTGTTTAATTATCTGATGAATACCACATCATCTGTGAAACATGATGGAGTCAGTGTAATGGTATAGGCATGTCAGTCAGTATAGGCATGTGTGACTGCCAATACAGTGAGTCACTGGTGTTTATTGATGACATGACTGCTGACAGAAGTAGCAGTATGAATTCTGAAGTGTATAGGGCTATGTTGTCTGCTCAGATTCAGACAAATACTGCAAAACTAACTAACTAACAATATATTGCGAAAGCAAACCAACTGCTTTTCAAGGCAAAGATGCTGTTCAATGGCCAAGTCAATCAACTCCTCTCAAACCAAATGGACATGCATTTAACTTGCTGAAGACAACACTAAAGGCAGAAAGTCCAATGAACAAGCAGCAACTGAATACAGCTATAGTAAAAGCCTTTGAAAGTATTAGTAGTGTGGAAACCCAGGACTTGCAGATGATCATTGGTTCCAGACTTCACTTAGTCATTGACTGAAAAGGAATTTCAACCAAACACTGAAAATGATCATTATATTCATTATTACGTTTCTTTGTCCATATATTTTGAGCCCCTGAAAATGGGGGGACCATGTACAGTATAAAAATGGCTGTCTTTCCTAAATGGCTCATTCAGTACTTTTGTTAAACCCCTTGAATTAAAGCTGTTATTCTACACTTCAACCACATCTTGACTGTTCCATTTCAAATCCATTGTGGTGGTGTACAGAGCTGACATTATGAAAATTACTTTACTTGTCCAAGTACTTATGGATCTAACTATGTACTGAAAATGTGGGAGGAAGCAAACATCACTGAAAGAAATCCAAGCAATTACAATTGGAAAAATTCTACACAGCCTGCCAAGAATCTAAAACCTGAGGAAGAAAACAAATAGTATGAGGCAATAACTTTATCTCCTACAACACAGTGCCACCCTCCCCAAGTCACAGTGTTGCACCTACTGTAATATAACAGCAACACTGATAAACATAGTATAAATGTTATTAAATACAACAAAAAGAAAAGCTTGGTTCGTTTTTATACTTGATCTCAGCTGAACATCACTTAACACTGCCAACACTGTGATTTTTATTCATTTTGGTGTCAAAGAAATGAGAAGCTGTAACATTTATAGTAGTTCTTTGGCAAGGGGAAAAGGCACTATGATTGTTTGTCTAAACTGACCGGATTGGGGCTGTGGGTATGGATGGATGCCTTGTGTTATCATAGTATGTCAATTTTCTTTTTTCCTAGAAGGACACAGGAAGGAACAGATGGTTACCTTCTGAAATGAAATAAAGATAATCATAATGCCTGCTTCATTCTTGTGTAAAACTATAACCCATAAGTATGAGATAGAAACCCATTATTTTTCACTCTGTGGTTCAGAGTCTTATGGCTCTTGCAACATTTTCTGTAATTAACCATGAAATCTTTTCCTGTCGTCCTTTTTACATGCTCATATGGCAAAATAATGTAACAGATCTTGCTGCAGGAGATTTTTCTAAATTTATTTGTCCGTCAACATTTTAGTGTTCCACTGAGAAAGTACAAGGATTAGAAATGAAATTACTTTTTAAATAAAAATGCAGTCTTCAAAGCTCAACATTGATATGAAACTGTTTTATTGATTGGAAGTATTAAAGAAAATTTTAAATGTAAACATTCACTTTGGAATTAATAAAAGACTTTACTACATAAACTAACAGTTTTTTTTTATTTATTAATTACTGCATATTTCCAATTGACCAAGGGAATTGCAAAATCATAATACATTCTTGCTTACCTATGGTATGTTTAAAAGGCTCCGAGTCACCCTGCGAGTCAGAACTGAAGACCAAACCAACAGCCATTTTATTTCAAAGCTCAGTATCACAGCCACTATGCTTAAAAAAATATCATGGTGTGAAGATCCACTGGTTAGGAACATGTGCTGTGTGCGTCACTGCTTTGTTTTGGTTGTGAGCCTTTATATAGTGTACTTTAGTTCTCATGTGTTTTGAACTCTCAATCTGGTCAAAGCAGTTGAAATGGATGATGGATGATACAGAAAAGAAAAAAAAAAAAGAATGTGTAGCAGTGTTAACATCCCTCATAATTTCTATAGTTTTTAATTTAATAAGGTCTGTGCAAAGGAACATTTTGCATTTTTATAATTTGCAGAATGATATCACTGGATTATTGCCCATCTGGGAGTTATTTGCTTGTCAATCAAAAAAAGAATGATAACAAAACAGAAAGGTTAATAACAACAACTTTGTTGTTTTAGATACCTAGCAGAGATGCTGAAATCATCATTTCTTAATTAAAAACAGTACTTGCACATTAATATTCCACACATGGACTGATTAGGTGCGGTGCAATGGCTAGAAGCTTTAAATTAATTGTGATTTTAAATATTCTTCCTGGCATTTGACAAAAAAATGTAATAAGTAGTTGACATTTCTGAAGCAAGGACCATTTTGTGGTTTCCTGGAATGCCATGATTTAATGATGACTGTTCACCACTGCATGCTTTTGTGGGCTGTATATAAGCTGAAAAGCAGTCCAAAGTGCAAATGATTTGTTACTCCTTAAAAGTGACTAATATTAAAACAATATCATGTTTCTTGCTGAATTTATACTGTTTGGAAAAAATATAGATATTTTTTTACATTACAAAACAACTGCATTGTTCTGATTCATTTAGTGATTTTTTTCCTTTAAACAGTTTAAAGTCCTGTAGTCTACATTAGACAATTAGAAAATGAAGATAATTATTACAAATCCTTGTTCTAATAATTGTCTGTTTTGGGGTACACTTTACGCTTAGCATTTGTATTCTTAGATTTTTGTCCTTTCTAGGATTGGGTCCTGACCTGAGCTTAATGCTTCTGACTGTTCTACCCCATCACCCTAAGACAAAGATCAGCAGACTCAGAAAATAAATGTATTTAATAAAGTTACCAGTGTTATACTGCAAATGTATATGAATATCACTGCTGCTACATGACTTAATTCACTCCTTTTTTTCATTCATTATTTTTTTTATTATTAAGCAATAAGAGGAGCATGTCATGTCAATTTCTGACCTATTTATTGGTAACCAGGGTCACAGGGGCTGAAGCCTAGTCCAGCAAACATGGTGCACAGTAAAGGAACAATTCCTGGTGAGGGCACCAGTCCATCACAGGGTGAGCATACCCACATACATTAGCATCACCTAGTGACATTACTTAGAGCCCACCTAACCTGCATGTCTTTGGGTGGAAACTACAGCACCCAGAGGAAGCCCATGCAGACACAGGGAGAACATGCAAACCCCACACAGGAGGACCTGGGTTGTAAACTGTGGTCTCCATACTTTAAAGCAGTAGCACTGCCACTGAACCACCATCCCACCAAAATACAGTGTCACATAAGTTTTCAACAAGAATCTATATATATAAAAGTCAATGTGTGGATGTACATATGTTCCAGTATTAGTTCCGAACGGCTGCAGCGATTTTCATGAAACTTGGTACATATGTTTCTCATTGGTCAACTAAAAATACTGTAAGGTGAAATCAATTCTAACCCACCCCCTGCTGGGTAGGGTAAGGGGGTGATCCTGTGCTCACGTATGCATGTTATCAACCAGTTGACACTCCAAACGACCACTGGAGGTGACCAAAATGCAGGGAGACTAGAGATGAGAAAGTAATGTGAAGCACTAGCCACCTGAACTCAGACCCGTCATATCCGCTCTTTCCACTTTCAACTTTGTCTGGATGGTCTTTGCAGCACAGAGCTCATGCTGGATTGTGATGAAACAGGACTGCTAATGGTTAAAGAATAGTGTGCCAGAAGATTTCCATTGGGAGGTTAAAGCATGCTTGGCAGCAATTGTACCTATGAAACACAGCCTCCACTGGGAAAAATTAAGCGGTAAATAAAAAACTTCTAAAAGTAGGAATATATGAGGCAAAAAAAGGGATATTGATGGATAGGGTAGAAAGTTTGAAATTGCAGACCAGAATGTAAATACTAATGGACAGTTCCAAAAAATCTAAAAAAAGTGCCTAGGATTTATTCTCTGCTTTTGCCCACTTAATTAGTTATTATTAATAAACTTTGACATAAACGTTATGCTCTCTTTGTGTGTTTAAAAAATCATTTTATTTTATTAATTAAACAATGTTACTTTCTTTCATTTTACAAAGTAATTCATTCCAATACAGGACCCAAAAGTTGTTCTGAAATAATCAATCATAAGGCTGTGACCAATAATGGACACCACTCCATCACGAGGCACACTCACTCAAGTTCTCAGCTACAGAACCTGTTTGTCTTAGAAATTTCCAGAGATACGCAATTACTAAACTGGCCTGGTATGAGTAAGTATGTGTGCCTTTCGGGTGGCCGTAGAAACAGCATGTTAGAGAATGTATTCATCATGTGTGATTCAGGCAAGTCTGTTCTTTGCTCAGCTGGAAAGAGCACTGACTGATCAAGTCAGTCTTTAGTTGTTATCCCTTGAATGCTATGTAAGAGTGTTCAGATCCAATACAAAAAAAAAACAAACCTCTTAGACAAAAATCTGAAATATCCTAAAGATTAATAATAGGGGCTTCTATTGTTCTGTCCCTGATTTTTGTGTTCCGGTATAAAGGTCCCATTCATATCCTCCTTTTGTCTGTAAGTTATTCTGCCTTTAATAGTGATCTATGAATTCATTTTAGTCTCCAGTTATTAAAGTTACCATTGGATATTATTTTTTATACATACATTAGATACAAAGGAGGTTTCCAAGGAGCAGTGTCAATCCAGATACTATATCACAGCTGAGTGTTATGTACAGTTTTAAAGGAAAACATGGAAGTTCAAGAGACACAAGACAGTGGCTAAGCTAGTCAGCTTATAAAGGCTACAATTGAACTACTACCTTGAAAATACTAAAATCAATCAAGAAATCATATGCAATTGAATGCTATGTATCTGCTATGACTGTGTATAATCACACACCAAGCCAAACTGTGACTCCGGGGTTAACTGTATTTTTCCTTGATAAACAGCTGTGGAATGAGCTCTGAAAACCAGATGTATTAATTCCACTGAGGAAATCCCTTCAGGCCCTTCTGAACCATACGTCTAGTAGTAGTAGTAGTAGTAGTCTTAGTAGTCACGAATTCTTAGGTCCCTCAAAAAAGTCTTAGAGATTTGCCTAGGTGGCTCATAGAAGACCTCCATTGGAAACATTAATATAAACAATGATTAAAAACTGTCCTACATGGCAAAACACATGCAATACTCTTTTTCATCCTATACCCCTCCCAGATGTTTGCAGTAAAAGAACCCATGCATATTATTGGATCTATTGAACCTTCATTTCTAAAGAACACTGCTAAGATTTCAACTAATTAAAAATGTACTGTTGTGGTAAAGTAAAAATAGATTATCAACATAAATAATTTTTTTTATGGTGGCTATGAAACTGCAAACAAACTTCCGTAAAAGAGTATAAAAAAATAAACACCATCACTGTAGTGAGGGGTACTAAGCAATCTCAGCACAGAATGGCACACTGCCGTCGAACTTCCGCAGCTAATTAGCAGTCTAACCATGTTTCATGGAAGTGTCTCTAATGAACTAGTAGAACAGCAGACACTGCATGACCTTAGTTGATAACTGCATGGCAGCACCCAAAACAAACTAAAAATTGTGAAAATATATATTTTCTTGTAGGATTTCATTTTGAAAAAAACTGCCGTTGCCTTCCAATTAATTGAACAGTTTCCTATTGGCTTCCCTTCCATTATCAACAGTAAAAAGTGTCATTTATCCATCCATCCATCCATCCATTATCCAACCCACTATATCCTAACTACAGGGTCACAGGGGTCTGCTGGAGCCAAACCCAGCCAAGAAAGGGAGCAAGGCAGGAAACAAACCCTGGGCAGGGCGAAGTGTCATTTATAGTCTTACAAAAATACCATGAATTGTGTCTCAAGAGACAGCCAAATGTAAACCATTTCAACAAAAAAAAGTTGATTAAGTATACAAAATTCAATGGTGCTAGATATTAAGCATGACACTATTTCTTTATATCTTCAGGTCTGGAGGATTTCAATGCCTTCAAGTTGTTCCAACTCCATTTTTTTTAATTAAAAGCCAGTTGTTGATGTAGAAATTAACACTCTCGTGAAGACTGCATATTGATTGTTTCATTTAATAACTGCTTTCACTGTTTTTACCTTTTTATGTCTTGTTATTGGTTTCTAGGTTTCTTAATGAGCTGTCGATTAACAATAAGACACAAATAAAGGAACCAACAGCTCACATTGTAACCTTGTCCATTTACAACTGTATGTGTTCACCATAGAGTAAGAAATGGAAAGAAAAAGTGAAGGACTGAGAATTATAGTTCTGCTCTGATCCACCAATCATTTGATGATATTCACAGAAAAGAAAAGTATATTAAAATGACCTAACACAATTGCAGAATAAAAGCAATTAAATAAAAGATCTGCTTTCATCAATAATTGACTTCTACTTAATTGGGTTAGAAAAAAAATCTGCGGCCATTGCAGCCCGCCCAGACTGAGCTTGTGGACCCCTGCTGTGCATCATTTCAATAAAATCTATAACCAGTCTAACAGAAATTGAGTTAAGTTATGTTAGGACTTCAGAGTGTCACCCATGAGCCATTTTCCAATAAGAAGGATTTCATGGTTTGTTAGTGACATATCCCTAAAAAAAAAGTCTGGAATTTATAAATAACAAAAAAAAAAAAAAACTGAGCTAAAACAGGATCTTACACATTATATGGTGCCCAGGAAGAAAAGAAAAGACTAGTTAATAACAAACCATCGTTTGTCTTGGCCAAGTGGATATTTTAAAAAACCAAAGTCAAGAAACAGAACGTAAAATCATAAACCAACAAAGCAAGTAGGTTAAGCACAAAGAGAAGTTAATATATAACCTTTATTCCAATAAACCCATCATGTCATGCATTACACACTTTTGGCTGACCTTACCTAGTAACTGCCTAGCAATGATGACACCAAAGGGTAGAAAATGACGGCACCCATAACAAATGGCGCTGCAGGGAAAGTTATTTGTTTTTTTAACATGGTGGAAAAAATGTAAATCCAAAAGTAAATGTAAATACTATATTCATTAACGTTCAAAACATACATTTACATGAAAAAAAATTTACAGAAAAATATATAAAGCACAAAAATAATTGAAATCTTAACAAAATCATAGCTAAAGGAAGCATGGCTTGTGGTCCTTTCAAGTGAAACTGTGTCTTTATTGTTGTGCACACCTGGATGATTAGACAAAATGAGAGGCCCAAAAAAATAAATCACAAGAGGATAACTAAAATATAATGTCAAAAATCACAAGAATCATAAAAATTTCAATAAATCACAGAAGGTGCTTGACAAGACTCTTTCAAAGAATGCCCAGTAAAAGAGCAAAAAGCCCTGTCATGTACCCACTTTTCTCTTCCATAATGTGTCTGCCACATGATTAATATTGCACAGCTATGGAAACTGGCAGGAGAGACCAAGGGCAAAATGCTGTCAAAAGGTAGAGTAGGGAGCAGAGTCCCGCACACTTCTGACACTGCAATTACATCTATCAGTAACATCTATCTGACCTGTCCAGTTCTTCTAGAACGTTCCTGCCTGACTGGCCTATTCCATCCCATGCTTTAGCCATGCTGCTCTACCACTTCCCCAATGGCTTCTCCATTTTGTGTCACCTGTCTAATTAAAAATCACTCCTCTCTCCTGGTGAGCTATAAATGCCTCCAGTTTCTTGTTTTTTTGCTCTTAGGTTGTGGATCAAGGTCCTCCTGACCACTCAAACTGCTCCCTGCTTGTTCATTTTCAGATGGCACATCACACAACATGGCCACAGCCAATTGGCTCTCCTGTGGGCTCATTCTGTCCATTTCCACCCTGAAGTATCTTTGCCTCTTTGCTACAGTCCTAGCTGTAATATCACTTCATGAACCACAACCAAGAGTATCATCATTAACATTGCACTATTTTGTCAGTCCCACAACTAATTTTCGGTATCTTGATTTGTACAAGTAATGTTATGAATTTAGGGGGTTTTTGTATATAAGGAATTTATTTTTGTACTGACACTCTATTATCGTGTTCAAGAGAAACACAGAATTTTAATATTCTGTTTGTAATGGTATAATAAATATCATGGTGCTGGAGCATCACAACATATTGCATGCTGATTATCACATGCAAGTTAGAATTTCACTGTACTTGGTATATGTAGCAATAGTGACTCTATAAATGACATATGTTTGGACTCTTGTTGGTTTTAACTGAAGCATCAAAATGCATTAGAGTCTGTGCCTATGACAAGAACTGAAGCTGCTCAAAAGTGATATTAAGTCTAAATAATTTTACACCGAATTGAAATCTTCATCAACTGAAAACTAAAAGATATACAATTTCTGTACAGTAACGTAGGTCTTTTCATTATGCAAACTAATATAAACTGCATGTTGTCTTGGCTAACATGTTCAAAGAATGCACGCAAAGATAAATTAAATCTTTCAAAAATGTTCGTTTTCGTATTTCTGTGAAGTTAAATATCTGTGGGAACTCTTTTTAGGTTATCATGATGGTTCATATTTTTAATGGTCTACTGTTGTATTTAGTATACTGGCTAATATACTGTATTTAACATAAGAAATACATGGTGCAGAGTACATACCACATTAACCCTTAAAATGTGTAAATATATAAAACAGCAAAGTATATAACAGTTTTGTGGGAAATTTTCTACAGCTGGCATTGAACATTTAATAATTAGGGAAGCACTGAAAGTTCCCATCTTAACTCCTACACATTCTCACGTCATCACTGTGAATGGGGCAATGCAAAAGGATTACAGCTTCTAATTTCATTAGAAAGCAGAAGTTCTGTAAAGAACATAATTTACCCACTGTTATAGGAAAAAGAATGTATGACACTGGAAAATCCCCAGGTTTAAGAAAAGCCCATCTTTCAGAAAGAAGGATGCATAGGAGACTAAACACAAATTAGTAACAGCTGCAAAAAAAGATATGTCTTATAGTACTTTTCCTAGTACTGTACATTGATAGAAAATACAAGAAGTGAATTGACTGGCTGAAGGTAAGATAAACTGTTCAGGAAAAAGAACTGTGAAAATTATACAGAAAATAAAGAAAAAGAAAATCTTTTAGAAAAGAAAATGTTTTACTAACTGAATTACCAAATCATTTCTAGCTTGAAACACTAGACCCCAAAATCTAATATTTCAGAATCTTTTCTGAATGTCCCAATACTCAACAGTTAACACAAGACAAGTATTGGCAGATGCAAAACAATATTAATTTTTATATTTATTAAAAAGCTGCATGTTTGCATCCCACTAGAAAATGCACCTTGTCACCTTCTTTAACTCAATGTATAAAACATTTACACATATTGAATCATAGGGATGGATACAACAGATTTCACTTCTGTTACCATATTGTGTGGTTATGTACCTTGGTATCCTCAACGCAAAACATACATGTTAGTTTACCTTGAGACAGTAATTTGGCTCAGTATCAGTGGGTCAGGTACTGTGTATGTCTGAATATACATAATGATGGATGGGTGTGCTGTCAGGTTAGACCAGCAGTAAACTTGTAATTTACAAAAGCAGGCAGGAGGCATGCGCAGATGGATGGTTGCAATTTGACCATTCAAGGAAAATGTACTTAGAATATGCAAATATTAATGCAGAAGATTTCTTCTTACATAATGAATAAAGCCTTAAATGGCCAAACCTCTGCTTACCTATCTGAACTTATCATTATGTACAAACCACAGCATACATTAAGATCTCAAGATGCTACTCTATTAAAGATTTCAAGGATTCTCAAAAAAACAGGGGTAGGTCGAGTTTTTAGCTACAGGTGCCCAAAGCTATGGAACAATCCACCTGCATATATAAGAGGATGTCCCTTCTCTGTCTGCTTTTAAATCACAGGTGAAGACTCACAGCTTTATTCTAGCCTACCCTGACTAGAGCTGCCAATTAACTATGTGTGTCGAATCTCTGTCTGTTAGTCATTTGTATACAAATATAAGTATTATAATAATTATGAACCTTTACTAACTTATCTCAATTCTGCTTCTTTTCTCAGTGACCTGCTGTGACACTTGATGCCACTGCTCTGTTTCCAAACTGTATTCCTACTCCATATGGACAATAACTAGATGTGAAATTCAAGACCAGGACGCTGGATCTGGGACTACTGCACCACCATGCCTGCTGGAATATTACATGCATAATCAAAATAGGCTGCATTACTGTTTTTTTTTAACTTCTCTTTCACATGATCGCTTAGTAATACTGATTATGATATAATTTATAACTATGAATGAAACAGCTTCATTTCCACTACTAACTCCCCACAGTTCTTTCATCCTGAGTTTTAATGTTGCAAAGTATATCTTGGTGATGTAAATTTTGTCTTGTTATGCTTTTTGGGATAATGTGGGGTTCTCAGGTTGGCAAGTGTTTGCTGGCATGCTGGAAAAACCAAGATTTTACCTGGCTGGGCTACATCTGACATCAGACCTAAAGGACAGAGATAACCATACAGCACTAAGAGTGCTTGCAGGAGAGTCCTTCCATAATGTCATTACAAGAAAAGGGAAAGCCAAGTACATCATGTATATGTGCTGTGTGCTTTAGAATTGTATTAGGCAGGGGCTCTAGTTTTATAGATAGCGTTGCCACCAGGATAGAAGTACTGTATGTATAACTCCCCAGCAACTGGGACATCTGACCAGGTGGAGGCTAGGGAAACAACACCAGTCATGGCTAAATCTCCTTATCATAGGAAGATACAGAGTGCTGAATAAAATTGCACAAACAGTGCTGTCCCCTATAAAGACAATTGTAGGCTCTGGTGTGTAGAGACACTACAGGCTTCTAGAGGGAGTCCTAGCCTGATATCCCTTTCCTTACCATGAATGTGACTACAAGGCTTGATAGGAAGTGACCTCAGAGTGGTATTTAAAGGCGGGTGAGTACAAAATCAGGGGGAAAATTTATAGCAAGACATCAATTGATGGGAGGAAGACTGGCCAGGATCTGACAGAGAAATTGTCTGGAGGTGAAGTAGTTGAGAGGGTACATTGAAATTCTTACTTGAATGTCTGTTCAACAAGAATGTAGTACAAGAATATACAAGTTCATTATGTCCAATAGAATAGACAAATCAGCTTACCTGATGTTTCCATACCACTTATTCAATTACCCCTTCAGTTCCTAAAACTTTGTCAAAAATACTCTAGGAAAAAAAACGGGATAGTTAGTATAGTAAAAGTATTAACACGGTATTTTACATAACAGTCTTTAACCTGAAATAGCATGTAATATGAAAGGAAAGTATATTTAGGATGGAAGCCTAGAAACACTTCTGCACACAAGAAATGCCGGGGCATTACAATGGTTGGCAAGTGGGCAAACTAACCCTCCTGACAGACAAGGCTTAACACTAGAATTACCAGAGCCTACGAGAAAACTCGTAAATCCAGCCCACCTTAAATCCGTTCGCACCTCTCCATCAACATCTTTTGTCCTGTAAATGTGTCGATAATAGCAAGCAGCCTGCTATTCCATTCCCCCGCCCACCGCCGCAGTTCAATTCACAAAGATGTTTCTCAGTGCTCAGTGTTTATCTTCGAGTGAAGTGCTGGAACTTTATAGGGCAAAAAAGTACATCGTCATTTGGAATACATACATTTCATGTGTGTTCAGTGTCATCAACAATCTCTGTAAAAACGTTAACACAGAAAAGTTTTTCATGTTTTAGTAATAATTGTCAAAATGTAGACATGAAATGTATAATGTGTGAAGCCTGAAATACAAATATGAAATAAACACTTTCACAAAAGGTACAAGTATAAGAAAACAAGTGCACTTTTATTCAAGAATTTAACCAAAGAAAAAAGAAAGCAGGTTACGGTAGGCGGTTGATACGACAGCTTGCATGGTGCAATGCTAAGAACTGCTGCCTTCCAGTCAAGAGGTTGCGGTTTTGATATCAGCTGCTTCCCAAATTAACCATTTTAGTTAAGAGTAGTGAGTTACTCTTATTGTTTATATCATACAATAAAAACATACATTTGTTTTGCGTCTGTAAATTTATAGTACTTGTCAACATTTTTTTTTCAGTTTTATTCTCTCACCCATGTTCAAGCTTCAAAAATCCTACCCCCCTGATCTGATGCCGTTTTCAGATAAAGATATGGTACAAACTTGTTTTGTTACATCCCCTCTTTATTTGAAAACCGTGTCAGATATTGTGCGCAAACGAGACTGAGAAAACTGTGGACATGGATGTGAGTGTTGTGCGTGACTGAGAATGACTGTGGATGTGAATTTTTTTTTATTCAGTTTTATTCTTGAGTGTTTCTGCTCACGCTGAATTAGTATGCGCCTTCTGAAACATGATGTCAAAGCCGTGCTAACAAAAAGGAGAGACTTAGCTTTATATGACATTTGGAATAATTCATTTTATGACCTGTATTGTACATTTCGGAAAACGTTGTTGCACTAATGCAACATTATATTCATTTGCATACCTTCATGCGGTTGTAATCATGACGTGACTGTATAATGTGTGAAGCCTGAAGTCCAAATATCAAATAAACACTTTCACAAAAGGCACAATTATAACAAAACAAGTGCACTTTTATTCAAGAATATAAATGAAGAAAAAAGAAAGCAGGATACGGTAGGCGGTTGATACGACAGCTTGCGTGGTGCAATTCTAAGAACTGCTGATTCCCAATCAAGAGCTTCTGGGATGGATGCTGGCAGCTTCTCAAGTTTACTGTTTTGAATAGAGAGCTCCTCTTATTGTTAATATTATACAATAAAAACATACATTTTATTTGCGTCTGTAACAGCCTCTGTAAATGTATAGTACTTGTCAAAGTTAGCGTCTTTTTTTAGTTTTATTCTCTCACTCACGTTCACGCTCTCACAACACCTCCCTGCCCCGCCCCCAAACCCCTGATCTGACGCTGTTTTACAGGGAATTCTCAGATGTGGCAGGATAAAAGCTGACACATAAACGTGGATGAATCAGTTCTGTTGGGGGGAAATCATAGGGCGGAACTGTAAAAAACCTAGCAAAGACTACCAGAAGAAATTGGCTCACTTGTTTGCTTTGTTGCTGTTTAATTATATAGGCGTGTATAGCGGCCCTTTTTATTTAACTTATTGGACTGTATTAAATGACAACCTGGCCAATATTTTCCTGTGGAAACCTGTAGTGCCTTATTCAACCACACATTCAATCAGAGTTCAAGATGCTATGTTATTTGAAAACCTCAAATGTGAAACCATGCACAAAAGTTATTAGAATTTGAATATTAATAATTTTGTATCATTATAACTACCGTAATATTATTAATAAATAAAAATCTGCTGTTAATAGAACTCTTCTGTGATTTGTGCACAATCTACAATGGCTGTGAGAATTCCAGTACACGAATAACTGTAAATTATGTGTCAAACCAGAAGATACGAGTGTTGATTGAGGAACCTAAATGTACTTTGCTGACGCTGATAATGTTCTTTTAATTGGGGATTTTAAAGCCATTTTAAAAATAAAAGGAAAATCAAGAATATTGCAGTTATTTATTAATTATGAACAGTGAGAAAGGAAACCAGCTTTTGTTTGTTACAATAGTGCTTAAATGTTTTATTATAAAACAACAGCCAATCTGGGGTCTCACGTTCAAATGTGAAACAAAAACAGGATCAGGAGAAGAACAATACGTCAATGGTGCTGGAGAAGTTTTTCAAATTTATTCTCATTACAGAAAAAGAAAAATCAGAGCACTAGGTGAAAAAGCACTGTTTGTTTAATTAATGATGATACAAACTAACATTCAAAATTATGAAAAGGCTGATCATGGAAGTGATGTGAAAAAACAGATCTGCAAAATATGGCAGTATTGCACAGGGTGTCTGGAGTAACAAATTAGTGCAATGTAAAATAAATAAACATTCTTTTATACTCAAAAATATAAACTAGCTGGTGTGAGTTCATTTGTAATTTTATTCCCTCTGTTGAATAAGTTCTTAAATAACAGAACAAGTACCAAATTGTTTCCTGCATTGCACTTTGGCTTGGCTTCTCTGATCTTATTTTTGACATTGTTGGTCAAAGCTTGACCACAGATATAATGCAGATATATTGCAGCAAGAAGCTCTTGTCAGATTCAAACTAGTGGTTTATATCATGTAATAAGCTAGACAGTTAATGACAGCAAATCCTGGAGCATGACAAATGTGACCAGATAAAATTGTGCATAGGTTTGCTTGAAAAGGTAGGCACCAAGGCTGTTCAAGATCATAATTGACGGCCTCTGGTATCTTTCAGAATTCCTCTCACTCTGGGATAAGCAGATAACTTGGGGAATAAGACATGGTATAACTGTTTTTACAATGTAACATCCTTTTTCTGGAAAAGTATTTTTCAGTCTCTCCTGGATATTCAGTACAGAAATACTTATTAGATATGGATGACTGTAGCCATGTAGTGAGAAATATAGAGTGGTCATAGGGTCAAAATGTGTACACTAATGTTGTGTGTAGGGACATTCATAAAATTGCTTAGGGTAAATTACACTATGTAACAAATTTTAATTTTTATTTTGTTCCTGGGTACAAAGTGTGTTTTCCTAACCCGTTATGCCTAAAAAACATAGAAAATAGCTGTTGTTCCACAAAAACTTTGCTTTTGTGATCAGGACAATGATATTTTGAAATTTGTCTGTTTTCGAGAAAATTCTCGATTCGCATTCAATACTGAGTAGTCTTCTAGAATATTCTTGAACTGTTAGAATTGTCCAGAGGTGTCTAGAATTTTCCAGAATTATCTAGAACTTTTAAAAAGCTTTTAGAACTTTCTAGAACGTTCTCGGACTGTCCAATAGTAGTCATACAAGTATAAAAGCACAGGTGACTTGAACCAACATTTCGGTTTATGTTATTTTTTTCATTTGATTTAGATGGTATCAAGAGGTTGCTTGCACCCAGCAGATGCATTTTGCTACATCTGTGGACAATTTATAAAGACAAGAGTGAGAAAGTATTCCGTGAAAGCATGTCGTAAGATGTGCGAGGCCTACAAGGCATACTTCGGCATGCCTGTCAGGGATCAAGACAAGCCCTGGGCACCCCATTTCACATGCGAATATTGCAAGAAAACTCTTGAAGGTTGGTACAGTGGAGAAAAGAGAGCCATGAAGTTTGCTATCCCGCGAATTTGGCGGCAACCGACTGACCACTCAAGCAACTGCTACTTCTGCATGGTGGATCCTACCAATTCGCCAAGCTGCTGAACAGGACGGAGAAAACTGCTTGAAACAGTTTCGTTGCAGTGGTTCACGGCTTCCTGGGTAATCACAAGGCTGAAAACTATGTGCAGTTGGTTTGGACTCTCATAAAGAATTACGGCAAAATGGGATGCAGAATGTCTCTCAAAGTCCATATCCTTGACGCTCATCTTGACAAATTCAAGGAGAACATGGGAGCTTACTCAGAGGAGCAAGGTGAGCGCTTTCATCAGGATATACTGGACTTTGAACGTCATTACCAAGGACAGTATAACGAAAACATGATGGGGGACTACATTTGGGGGCTTCTTCGAGAAAGCGATTTGCAGTACAGTCGCAAATCTAGAAAACCTACTCATTTTTGAACCTTTTACAGTGGTTTTGACTCTTTGTCTATTTACCATGCAAGTGTTGTTCTTTATCAGACCGTATGAACGAAAAGATAAAAATTCCTTTGTTTTGTCACTATAAATATAACATTTTCTGGGCTGTGGTCATAAAATCAAAGTTTGTGCTGAATGTAGTCGTTTTTCCATAGGCTTTAGACATAAGCAGTTGAAATATAACTCTTGGAAGCCAGGAACAAAAATTGTGTTACATAGTGTTATGTATTAGAAGATCATTGAAGATTATTGTTGGTTTTGTACCCTGGAGCAACTTGGAATAATATATAAAACTCATCTGGTAAGGGAACATACATATAATGTTGAACTTTCTAGCTTTTTGCATTTTAAAATGTATCACATACAGTATAAAATAGAGTTAACACACACACTGCATGCATATTTTACAGATTCTTTTAAATGTCTGCATACAACAATCTGAATTCTGGACAAAATCCACAAACACAAATTGAAAGTTATCTTTAAACTCACATGCCAAGAAGAAAATGTCCTCCGTAGACTGACATTAAGCAATCTAGGAATCACTCTGTGCTGTCTAATCTTGTCTCAGGAGCTGTTACTAACATCACATTTAAGTTTCAATGTTGTATTTATATTACTAGGAGGAAACCTGCCTTTTAAGACATTAGGCAAACTTACATTAGTGTTAGGAAATATGCCCTCATCTTGTGATGGCTTCCACCTGTCCTGTCAGTCAAAACCAGAAGGATAACACACATTAAGAAAATATTACCTTGAGGTTGCTAAAGCTTTGCTTATTTCGTTACGCGCTCAAATATTCCAAAAGATAGTGTTTACTTGTACTACCGGTCTCCACAGACTACAGTGGATCAATAATGGCCAAAACAAAATGAAGAATGAATGAAACCTATTGTAAATTATACACTTTTTAAAATACTGTAGATAAATATCCTGTAGGTGACATGGGGATGGCTGGAGTTAAAAGAAATTTTGCTTTGCTGGATTTTATCCTTAATGAAAGACATTTGGGGTAATGATGAGCCATAATTAAAGCTCAGTACATTTATAAACAAAATGAATGCCTGAGCATAAAATAATAAAATGAATGCCAGTCCTTGGTTGTCCTTGGCTTAATTTACTTTTCTTTTGACATGGATGAGGTACAACATAACAGAGCACAAAAAGTTCTAGTCAGTGTATATGGCTACCAAAATGTTAAAATAGGTAATCAAAACATAAATCTGAAACGCGCAATAACGGGAAGTCTGTTCCAGTGCAAGTAATGTTTATTGGAAGTCATTATATAATAAGAAAAGGAAAGGAAATGAGAGGTTAAAAAGCATGGAATTGAATGACATCTCAGCACAGGTGAACATGAAATGTTTGCAGTTATTCAATTAAGCAGATGCATCCTATAATTAAAAGCATAGTCCAGCTGACAAAGAAGGAAACGGTCTGTGATTCTGCACAGTGAATATAAAGTATCAGTTCCTTTTTGTAGTCATTTGAAGCAAATATCTTTGTAAAAGGCACACCCTTTTTTGCTCACATGTCACTTGAATTTAGGTTGTGGCACCATCTTGAATAAATTATGAAACATGGCATAAGCACCAGTGAATTTCGACCTCTAATGATTCATTTCCAGTTACGAAACCTATTTTAATTGGTAGCTTCCAGTAAAGTCTGCTGAAGTAGTCATCAGGTCACTTGTAAAGGCTGGCCTCAAATGAATTACCTTACTAAGCACAGATGAAGTCTTTAAATAAGAACAGGCCTGCTATCTGAAGCCGAGTGGTTTAGAATGACGTGAAACATCACTGTCTACCAGTAATTCCACTAATACACCAACAGTTAGGAGATTAAAATGTGGATTCATTTAAAAAGCCTACCTAATGTTTACATATCCAAGCAGTGTTTAATATGGTGATTTTTTTTCCATATCTGGTAAGCCTGAAATGTACAAAAAAGTTAAATCCTCAGAAAATGCCTGATGAGGGAAATAATGAGTATTTACCACTTAGACTTAATTCTGATTTATGTGTGTATGTGGCTTGTGATAAAAGCTGCCTGTCTAGATTTACTCACTTCCCACTGCCTAATTTTAATAAGATCGGCTCCATTGTCTTGATGACCTTAAAGCTGGTTTAAGAAGGTTCTATATGGCCAATATTTTCTTAAACAAGCTTGAAGGTTATTAGAGCTTCTTCATAAAACTAATCTTCAGGAGAAATATTTGGTCTTCTTGGGTCCACTTCTGTTTAAGCTGAATGTGAATTCAAATGCAGAGCATCCAGGTTTATTAAATTTGAAAATGATTATTGGATTAGCTCTATTTATATAATATAATCAAATACAAAATATTTTCATGTATAATGTAAGACACAGTACAGCTGATAGAGAAGCATCAAGAAAAATAGAAAAGATTGCATATGGTGTTTACTGATTTGGAGAAGGCTTAGGATAGAGGGCCACAAGATCTTCAGAGGTGAATGAGAGAGAAAGGAGTGCCAGAGAAGAATGTGAGGATTGTCCAGGATATGTATGAGAGAGCGAGGACTACAGTTAAAAGAAGTGTTGAGGTAACAGGCAAGATCAAAGTTAGAGAAGGTCCGCATTAGGGACCTTCTTTGATTTGGTAATGGATGTGTTGAATCATGGGATAAAAGACCAATTCCTTGGTGCATGCTTTTTGCTAATAACATTCTGTTGTGTAGCATCAGAAAAGAGGAAGTGGAAAGGAAATTGGATGAATGGAGAAGGGCTTTGGAAATACAGTATTGAAGATAAATAAAAAAAGACAGAATATTTGAGGTTTAATGATGATCAGAATTCAGAAGTTAGCATGCAGGGAGATCAATTGAAAATAGTGTATACATTTAAATATCTTGATTTAGTGGTAGCCCAAGATGAAAAATTAGATGCAGATGCAGAACCGATAGATTGCAGTGAGGATGGAACAATTGGAAGAAGGTATCAGGAGAATAGTATGATCGAAGAATTAAGGCAAAGGTTAAAGGTAAGGTTTTAAAAGACAGTGGTAAGACCAGCAATGATGAATGGAACTGAGACATGGGTAGTTAAGGGAACTCAGGAGAAAAAGATGTGGCAGAAATGAGAATGTTGAGATGGATGTGTGGAGTTACAGAAGAAGGACAGAATAAGAAATGAGGCAATCAGTGGTACAACAAAAGTGGGAGAGATATTTAAGAAAGTACAGGAAAGAAGACTGAAGTGGTATGGACATGTGATGAGACACTAAATGTGTGGGCAAAACAGTGAGGGAAATGGAAATATAGGGAAGCAGAAACGTCTCTGCATTGGCATATGTTATCTTTTTCCACTAAAGGAATACTCCTCCCTAAAATGATATTTTTGTTATATGTTACTTACCCCATGTTGTTTGTAGTGGTGGCTGAGAAGAATTTTTAATCTCACGTTTTTGTGGAGAAAAGTTTATAAATATCCACATGTATGTTGTATGCTCACAACATGCAAAACACAAGTATATTTTTGGTAGTATCTCTCTATTATGAAAAAAAAATCTTGACGTGATCTTTGGAAGAGAGATCTTTTGAAGAGAGACAGAGAGACACTTTCACGTCCTGCGATAAATGTTCGAAGCACCACATGAAATGCAGATCACACAGCACGGCAGCAGCAGCAGGCCAGCAGCTGATCGAGCAAAGAGAAGGTTAAAAAAACACTGTATTTGTTTCCCATTGTATTACTGTTTAAGAGGGGTTTTGGAGGAGCAGCCGTGTCTCCTTGGGGGTGTGTTCAGCCCCCCTGTTCTCAACGGTGCATAGCGAGCGAAGCGAGCAGGGGGCAAAGCCCCCTAGTATTGTTAAATAAATAACTCTGTAAAACTAAATTAGCCCACACAGGAAGTCCCTTTTTTGAAGTGAAGACAAGACACATGACCAATGAATGAGGTGGAGAGGTGGGTCTTCACTTCAAAGGTGCAGCCCTCTGTGAAGGGGATTCCTGTTTATGAACTACTCTAATTTATTTTTCAACTGACATTGGTACATAAGCAGAAGAACTCATTTTTAAATGAATCATAGCACAACATAATGTCAGGCCGCAGTGTTGTCTCCGTGATGAGGGGAAGGAACTTCAGCTGCTTTCCCTGGTCTGCTTTTAGCTCCAATTGTGTGCAACAAAGAATATCCCCATCTGCTTTCTTGCATTCTATTGTTTGTCTTTCCTTCTCTTTGCCAAAGTGGATGGTGTTTCTGACTGGCCTTGACTAACATAATATTATCAGAAATGATGATATATATAATATAGACACAGACACAGTCAGTGTCATTTTTTCTGAATTCTGCATAAAGAGTAAAAACTATTGGTAATTAAAGAAAATGATAAAAATTAAATCAAGAAAATGCATGAAAATAGACCAAAGTAAAATTTAGGAGAAATAATATGTAAGAAGGACTTATAGACAATATAGAAGTTACCTTGACAGACTGCACATACAATGGGTAAATGTACATAGCAAATATGTAATACCAGTCACAGCGTACTGCACAATAACGTGCAGTGAATACACTTTACTTGAGCATTCATAGTTTTCATATTCTTATCTCTGTACGTTTAGCATTCGTTTGCTCAGAGGTTGATGCGCTTGCTACTTCCTGAACAACTCTTCTTTTCTCCACCCTACCAGCCCGCTTCTTCTCTAAGTTTCGTTTGCATCTTTTCACCTTGTTTGTGTTGCAATTACTTAGTACATTTTCCTTAATTTTTCACTTAAGCTGGCACTTAAGTCTTCAATCTGTCTCAAGAATGATTTAAGATATGAAGAGGTAGGGGAAATGATGGCGAAGGTGGTAGGGAATGAGAACAGCAGCCATACATGTGCGCCGCACAGCCGCCCTGCTGGCCACTGCTGAGAGTTGATTCTACAATAACATAAAATAAAAATAAAAAGAGGAATTAACCTTGGTGGTCAATCATCACCCTGAAAGTGGATAGTAGACGTCACATAGTATATGTGTACCAAATTTCAGGTCAATAGTTCAAACAGTTTGCGAGCTACAGGTGATTTAAAACCTTGGACAGACAAACGGACAGCCACGGTAGTGTATGATTAAAAAAAAAAAATGATAAAAAGATGATAAAAGGTGATACACATAGAAAAGAATCTAAGTTTTTAAAAGGCAAGGGAGACAGCATGATTTGTGAGCCTAGATTTGAATGTTAAGACAGATGAAGCTGTATGACCAAACTAAAAAGAAACATTTAATTTGTATTATTAGAACATGGGGAGAAAATATACTGCCATTGTCACATCAAATGTAACATGCTTGGTATGTATAGAAATACAGTATATTCTTTTTGAAACAGTCCTGTTTTATTTTGTGTGTGACTTTTTTACATTCTTAACAGTTTTCTTTCAGACAGAGTGTGTGTCAATGTTATACAACTTGTATATAAATACTGGTACAACAGGGCTTTTGTTTGTGGAACATACTGCCCTACAGGCATAGAAAGAAGAATTAAAATAATAATAATAATACTAGTGTAATCATCAGTGAGTGACAGAGCTCTAGGAATATTTAAAGACATTCCTGAATGGCATGAACATGTACAGTATCAACAGGTGAATCTAAATTTAAAATATTTGTACAAAGTATTTTTTGTTTTACCTATTGTGTTACAATGCAAATGTCTACATTTCTTTAAACATTTTACAAAATGCTGAAATTCTTCTAGCCACAAATCTATTCATCTTTGTTTCCCATTCAGTTCAGCACATTATCATAAAACAATACTGTATATCTTGAAATACAATTAAAATATAACAAAATATTAATCATTTTTGCTGTAAAATACAACTTTAGAGTCTTGATTTTCACCAGGACATACATTTTAGTCAATTAAAGCCTCTTGTTGCTATTTATATTGTTGACTCCCTTAGTATTGCCCCATGCCTGCCCTTTCTGATTAAACACAATCAGCTCTGCCTAGCTAGCCCTTTCAGCACATTTCCCACGAAACGTTCCAACCTCAGGATTTACTACCAAATCTTAGCAAAGCAAACAGGTTTTACTTATGTGAATTATGAAGTGTTTTATAGGGAGGAAGAAAGCCTGAATTTACATTTACACATATATTAAACCAAAGTCTGCCATATCTTATGTTTACTTTGTTTTATTTTAATCTACACATATAACATGGTAGCTGAATAAATTGGGTAGATTTATCAAAATGGAGGTCTATACACTCTACAGGATTTTATTAGGTTATTATCTGTACAGATAAAGTGATTCTGCAGTGTCTGGTCTATTTCTATTTTTGCAACAGCTCAGATATATATTTAAATAGCTTTCACCACTTAATACTATCCCCACAACTGACCTTAACCTTTCCATATGTTCAGTATACAGTGTCACAGCTCTTAAGCTCATTTAGTTTAAACAGAATAAACATATTGATGTACACAGGAATAGGCATATATAACACATGTAAATTAAGCAAAAATAAATAAATATTATATTAAAAATATTTTGTCCTGCAAAAAAATAACTATTAAAGTGATAATACTCCCAATAAAGTATAAATACAGTTGTTTTTATTTATTTATTTAATAGGAATAGAATTAACATCTATAAAAGCAGCTGCTGTGTAGCTGAAAAACATGTTTAAATGTGGATTTGTAAGTTCAAAAAGATTGAACCAGGAAAGATTATTCTCTAATTAAGTGTTTGTAACTGTTTCCAAAAGTATCATAGAGAGGCAGGGTCCAAACAGTGCTACTATGTAATCACATTGTTGCACTAGGCTGTATTTCTATTGACTGAAAGACCTACAGTTTATTTATTATAATGAGTGAAAATTCCTATATTTAAGTGAAATCAATCATTGATTTACTAAAGTGAAAATATTAAGATACATTATCAGCTTCATTAGTTACTAAGAAACATTTATAGTTATGATATATACTTATATCTGTAATGTTAGTGTCAATTTACTTATAGAGCACATTTATAACAGATACAGTAATGCTGTAGCCAAAATTCTTTACAATAAAACATGTAATAAACATACATAAAATATACATTTATTATAATAATGAAATTATAATTATTATTATTAGATACAAAGAGTTTGTTGCTGCAGAAACAGGCTCCAGCTTTGAGCAACCAAGGAACTGGATTAGGCAGGTAGAGGAAAGTGATGGATGGGACAGATACTGTATATTGAAATGAAAGCAAATTTTTAAAGACACCCCTTAATCATTTTTTTTGATAAAATCTTTTTGTTAAACAGTAAAAAGCTAATAAGCTGATAAAATGACAGTAACAGAACAGATGTAATGGATAGCTGGACTGTCAGAAAAAACCAAAAGGAATACATCACATCATATACAATACAATACAATACAGTATATTTTTGTATAGCCCAAAATCACACAGGAAGTGCTGCAATGGGCTTTAACAGGCCCTGCCTCTTGACAGCCCCCCAGCCTTGACTCTCTAAGAAGACAAAGAAAAACTCCCAAAAAACCTTGTAGGGAAAATGGAAGAATCCTTGGGAAAGGCAGTTCAAAGAGAGACCCCATTCCAGGTAGGCTGAGCGTGCAGTGATTGTCAAAAAAAGGGGATCAATACAATACAATACACAGAACAGAACAAATCCTCAATACAGCATAAAAATAAAAATTTTAGAAGTACGGAGCAGAATTTACCAGTAGATGATATCATATAATAAGATTTGGATATTTTTAGAGACCTGGAGACCTCATCCATCAAGCTGCCTCCTTCATTTGACCATTCCACGGCTATAAACAGTGCTGGGTCAGCCAATCCGATGAAAGGACCCCTCTTTCCCATGATTCCTGCGATCCTCCATCAGGGATGACTTTACCATAGGCAGGCAAAACAACGTGGCAGGTGGGCTGTGGCACCATATGCCACATTTGAGTACCGAGAAGAGAAACAGAATAGGTGAGGGTTAGTTTTCAATTATAACTGTCATGTTACTTATGTTTTATTGCTAATGACTAACAATAGAGATGCAGTATGTACAGTTAATCAGCAGCTCTAATCAGGATATGCTACACTGAAGTAGTGAGTCTTCGGCCGGGATTTAAAGGCTGAGACCGAAGGGGCATCTCTTATAGAAGCAGGCAGACCATTCCACAGTTTGGGGGCCCTGTAACTAAAAGCTCGACCTCCCACTGTTATTTTATATTTCCTTGGAATCATAAGCAGACCGGCATCTTGAGATCTTAATGTGCGCTCTGGTTTGTAAGTCATGATAAGTTCAGACAAGTAAGTCGGACCTTGGTCATTTAATGCTTTATATGTTAAAAGGAGGATTTTGAAATCTGCCCTAAACTTAACCAGGAACCAGTGTAAGGATTTAAGAACTGGAGTTATGTGTTCTTATTTTCTTGTTCTTGTAATAATTCTTGCAGCCACATTTTGGATTAACTGGAGGCTGTATAGAGAACGGTTTGAACAGCCAGTGAAAACCACATTGCAGTAGTCAATCCTACTAGAGATAAATGCATGAATTAATTTCTCAGAATCCTGTTTATTTAGAAAGCGCCTTAATTTCCAAACATTTTTAAGATGGAAGAAATATGTTTTGGACAACTTTGTAATATGTGCTTTAAATGACATGCTAGAGTCAAAAATAACTCCTAGATTGCGGGCTGATTCAGTAAAATTAATTGGGATTCCAACTGAGTTAAATGATGACAAAATATTGTTGTGATCAGCGTCATTCCCTCCAACAATTAACATCTCTGTTTTTTCTGTATTTAAAGACAAGTAGTTCTCATTCATCCACTCCTTTAATTCGCAAACACAACTAATTAAAGGCAACATCGGAGAAACTTCATTTGATTTAAATGAAAGGTATAACTGGGTGTCATCTGCATACGAGTGAAAATTAACATTATGTTTCCTAATGAGAGATCCCAGTGGAAGCATGTAAAGTGAAAACAGTAAAGGTCCCAGTACTGAGCCCTGCGGGACACCATATCTCACTTCTGTGTATAATGATTGAGTACTGTCAGCACATTTCTGTACATACTGGAATCAATTTGATAAATAAGAACTAAACCAAGCAAGCACGGGGCCTGTAAGCCCAACATCATTTTCTAGCCTGTGCAGTAAAATAGAATGGTCAATGGTGTCAAATGCTGCACTTAAGTCCAACAACATAATTACAGTGGAGTTTCCTTCATCAGAGGATATCAGAATGTCATTTACAATCCGTGTTAGTGCCATTTCTGTACTATGACCAGTGCGAAAACCAGACTGGAATTTCTCAAATAAATTGTAATGCGTAAGGTGTGACTGAAGCTGACTGGCAACTAATTTTTCTATTGTAGTATTTTAGAGAGAAACGGTAAATTTGAAATAGGCCTATAATTATTTAGTATGTGTGGGTCTTGGTCTGACTTTTTAAGTAATGGTTTAATGACTGACACTTTTAGTGCATCAGGTACTGTGCCATGCAATAATGAACTATTGATAATGTTTAGAATAGGCGCTGCAAGAACATCCATTGCACTTTTTACTAGTTTTGTTGGCACTGGATCTAGGGAACAAGTAGTGGGCTTCATTTTAGAAATTAAAGTTAAGACTTCCTGCTCAGTTACAGGATTAAAATTACTAAAGTGCTGAATGCAATGTGAGACAGGGCCTGCTAATCTAGTATTTGGTTTGTCCTGTGATGCAGAGATTTGGGATCTTATATTTTTAATTTTCTCATTGAAGAAGTTTATAAAGTCTGTACTGCTAATATCTGTTGGTATTTTGCACTGTTGATCTGAATTCCCATTTATTAATTTAGCCACTGTTCTAAACAGTACCCGAGGATTTTTATTATTGCTATTTATTAATTTAGAATAGTATTCTGAGCAAGCTTTAAAGAGGGCTTTTTATATTTATTAACACTCTCTGTCCATGCAATTTGAAAGACATGTTGCTTTGTTGTTCTCCATCTGCGCTCCAGTTTTCGACACTCTAATTTAAGAGCTTGAGTGTTTTCATTAAACCAGGGAAAGTTTCTATGTGCTTTGATCACTTTTGTTTTAAGGGCAGCCACTGTGTCCAGAGCATCTCTCAAGGTCACAATATAATGTGATGTTAGCTGATCTAAATTGTTTTCCACATTTACATTTGATGTTAACTGATCTAAATGGTTTTCCACAATTACACTCGACTTACTCAAGGTATCTATAAATTTTGAAGCAGTATTACAATCTAGATGTCACACTATCTTTCTTTTAATCTGTGATTGCGTTAGCAAGGGCAGGACTAAATCAAATGTAATTAAGTAGTGATCGGAAATAACTTCATTTAATGGAGTAATATTTAAATTTTTAATTTCATCTTTGTAAGTTATAATTAAATCTAATGTGTGGTTATGATTATGAGTTGGACCTTTGACAATCTGACAACATCTTACTGAATTTAACAAATAAGTAAAACATTTGCTAAAAGTGTCAGTTTCCACATCAATGTGTACATTAAAATCCCCCATCAGTATTACGTGATCATAATTTATAGCCAAATCAGATAGAAGGTTGCTAAATTCAGTCATGAACAATGAATATGGCCCTGGTGGTCTGTAGATTAGCACTATAATTGTGTTGGGATCTGTTTTAATATTTAAAATGAACGCCTCAAAGGATGTAAAGTTGCCTAAATTTTTAGAAGTGATTTGCATTTTGTTACAATGAATTATTCCAAGGCCTCCTCCTCGACCAGAATCTCTAGACTTATGAAGGAATGAGTATCCATCTGGTGACGCCTCAGCTAGGGGAACAGTGTCATATTTACTAAGCCAGGTTTCAGTGAGAAGACACAGATCAGATTTTGTTCTTAATATAATATCATTTACCAAAACAGCTTTAGTGCCAAGAGAGTGAATGTTCAATAAACAGCATTTAAAATTGCATGGTTCTTTCTGAACTGGTGATATATTGTTTGTTTTAATTTGAAGTAAATTTCTATTACAGATGCCCCTGGTGGAGGGTCTGGTTTTATCCCTTGGTCTAATTATACACCTTATTTTTTGGTTATCAATTCATTTAGGGTTTGTATCAAGACTAAATTTACTGGATGCCCCACGACAGGGATTTTGGGTAACAGCTTCAGGAAAATAACAGGTGGGATAAACAACAGCCTGTGATTTAAGATCACATGACTGCCTGTCATCACTCTGCCTCCATGGCTGAAATACTTGTGTATACCCAGAATGTGAATTGTCAGAGAAATGTAACCAGCTAAGTGAAATGAACATAACAGTAAGCCGCATCATTTTAGGATTCATTAAAAGATGCACATGTAATACAAGAAAGGAAAAATCAATAAAATACTTAGGTGAAAAACATATTCAAATGAGCTGAGGCATGCAGCAGACAAAAAGGGCTGTAAAGTGATAAAAACAAGGTGGAACACACTGAGAAGCTGTGATGCTCTTAACCCACCATGTACATTGAGTAGTCCTACCAAGGAAAATTCAGGGAGAGTGAGTCACAGACAAGATGGTGCAAAAATAAAAAGTTCTTTATTAATAAATTATCATTCTTAACCAAATATCAAAAGCTGCAATTCTTACTGTGAGTTCTGTAAAAAAACAAGTCGATCAAACCCACAGTTTATGTATGTGAATATATATATGAAATAATAAAAACAAAACATTGCAAAAATAATCAAAAACTCAGTGACTCTAGTCCTGTTCCCTTCTGCCTTATTCAGGATGCTCAAAGGGACCACCAATGACTTTCAGAACCACACTATGAATTCAAAAGCAAAACATACCAGCGCTCCACATCCCAGTTTTTTCCCCCTTACCATCTTGTCAGGCTGCTTCACAAGCAAAAGGTTTCTTCACCATATTTATCCTCACTCATGTATGCACTAGGGGATAAATAACAGAAGTGCAGCTCATCCTATCCAAAGGATGCCTCACCCAACTTCAAAGTCTTTACTATGTGCCTTAAAACCATTTTGTCTGTACCATAACCTCAGTTTTGTTTTGGACTCTTGTCTGTAAATAACTTTTCTCAATAAATCTTCAAATTTTCAGCTACTTTCCAATTATACAGAAGGATAACCCAAAACCTTTTTACGTGTCAAGGCTTGATAATTTCCACAACCCTTCCAGTATTATTTGACTGATGCCTTTATCGAAGACCAGTTAATCCGGAAGGAACCCTACAAATTCATTCCCATGCTTGTATTCATGAGAATCGCCATGGGCACAATTAAATAATTAATTTAATCTTTCCCTATCGGGCCCTTAAACAGCTTGTAACTTTTCCTTTCTTTAATTCACAGCTAGGTACCTCTCTCCAGAATGCATAGTCCTATCCCAACTGGATTTGAGTGGTGTAGTAATCCACTACTTGTACCCACTGCTTAGTTGAGGCTCTGGACAGCTGCCTCAGCATTTTTCACTGCCAGAGTTCTTGTGACATCCACTTCCAATACTCAAGGTAAGCACCACACCATTTAACTAATTAAACTCGATGAAAAATCTTTAAATAGTAACACTCACATACTGTACAGGCAAACATCATCATCATAACGCAACTAACCACAGAAGTTCTTAGCGTTAATAAACTTCAGTAAGTGAAGTCATGTAACTGTGTTGACTTTCCTTTTCCTTATCAGGCAATACTGGTTCACTGTCTGCATCTGACTGCCATTTCTTGGAAGACAAACATCTTTTAATCAATTGTTGGTTTACAGTAGGAATGCCAATTTAATTTGCACAATTTGCACTTGTTACTGAACTGCAAATGGACCATTAGTCTACTGTGAATGGATCATTGGTTGCAGGCCTCTACTGGATTTACAGCAAGCATATACACAAATGGTAGAATATCATAAATAAAGATCAAACTTCAACTTATACTTGTTAGGCCATCATAAATAAACCTACATATTCAGCTTGTAATTGTTAAGAGGTATTTGAATCTGTTCTCACAGTTTTGGTAATGTTTTCAGTTTTTTCACACTTTACGTTTATTTGGTTCCTTTCTTTATTTTGCTCTTTGTGGTTGTGCAGATTGATGATATCATCAACCACATTAAGGTGATGTGATTTGGCTTCATAGCTACTATTTTAGGTACATGGAGGAGCCCTGTCAAAATTTCACCGCCACATGTTAGTATAAAACTGAAACGAAATTAAATTAAAATTTAACAAATTACACAATTTATTCTTATATACAATATTGTGCTAAATCAATTGAATATGAAAATATTTAGTCAATCTAACATTTCAAACATATTTATAAAGAAAACAGCAAACATATTTATTGACTTACACATAATATAATGTCTCTAGTTTTTCACTTCTTAGTTTCTTTGATCCCAAACTTTGTTTAGTGACCCATCATTTGTATATTTTTTCCTAGTGCATCCCTATGAATCATTCAGCAGTAGTCCACCATCCTACTGGTGATCCCAACCCGCCTGGTACCTTCTTGCCATGTCCTTGATTTTCAGATGGAATCTTTCACCCTGCTATTCACTCACCGCTCCAAGATTCCAGGGGAATATTCCAAATGCAAATCAGACAAGTGAACTTCGAAACTAATGTTGCAACCCAATTCCTTAAACATAACTAATACATTTTTCACAGAATCTATAAAATGTATGTTATTTAATAAACACATTTTGAGATTTTTTTTTTCAAAACCTAAAATGTTATTAAATTAATCTTTTACCATAACTTAGTAAATTCAGTTCAAAGTAACTGGTGGGAGAATCAGTTGTCTTAAACATAAATAATAAAGGCATTCAAAACCAGCACATTGAACTTGGTTTATTTTAGTATGACTCAATATTTTAACAAATGCAAGCTCTAATTTGAAAGTATATGATAACATTCCATTATGTGGCGTTATTAATTTTTCTATTCTCTATCATCTCTACATTTATTCTCTAAATCATATCTTCATGGTTTACATTACAACCTCTTTGCCAACAATGCCCACGTCTTCTTTTCAATTTCTTCTTTCTTCTGTCTAGTTCTCTGTGTTTGAATGAACACCATTTAAAATGTAAACATCCTAAACCCACTATCTTGTATTTATTTGGTATGTCACCCCCTCAGCATTCATTACCCTCTGGAATTATGGAGTGACCTTTGATAATTTATTCTCCTTTGATTAACACATTTGTTCACTGACCCAGTCCTATTGCTTCTTGATTTACAGCATACAAGATATCAACCTAGTCCTCAATAGCTAACACTCATCTCCTTGTTTAGGCTCTTACTTTCTGTAGCCTAGACTATTACAACTCCGAACTGGTAGATTTCTACTGTCTGACATTACCATTTAACTCAGAATGCTGCTGTCTAATTGGCTAATTTTGTTCCTCAGTTCACCCTCAGTAGCCATCTGTTTTGCTCACCTCATGTGATATTCAATATTTACTAGGATCCAGTTTAAAACAAGTACTACTTTCAGTTTCTGATCTCTCTGTGAAAACAGATTCAAGAAATCTCTGTTCTGTTTTGACCTCTTATTGTCTCTTGTCTTGCCAGATGAGCTAGAAATGTTCAGTTTCTAAGATCATGCTCTCAAGCAATGTAACAACGTTTCCATGGCCATCTGATCTGCTTACAGCTTAATGGTGTGCCTCTTGAAAGCTCATCCACTCACAAAACATCTCAGGACTGTGGAGGCTTTCCACTCTGATGTGGATTTCTGTAGTTCAATGGATCCTGTCAACCATCAAACAGCTGTGGCTTTGTTAGGCTCCATTCACTGACCACTGACTTCCTGTGTGGTGGTCTGAAGATAGATTGGAATCTCCTGAGGGAAAGTTTTAAAATGTGGCTAGGAGGCTGTGGCTGTGGAAGAATACTGTGGCAGCCACTTTTGGGGATTTCTTGTTAGCATTAATTTAATGCCTATTAACCAAAAAATCATATATATGTGTGAGTGTGTGTGTGTGTGTGTATACATATGTATGTACATATGGAAAAATGTTTAAAAGAAGGAATGACTCTTCACTGTGTTCTCATCAGGAATAACTTGATGATGTTATAAAATGAAAGATATTTGGGTCATGATTTTTTTACTTATTTGTGTAAGAAATAGGTGCTTTGTTATAAATTTATGTTTTATGTAACACCATTACCAAAATACATATAATCACATGGAGTTTTAGAGGGATAACAAAGGCTACAATAGATTACAATATCAAATGTCATATAACTAAAATAAACACTGCATGTGCCTCACAATGGCTTTGTTCTTAGGTACTCTTTCAAACTTTTTGTTTGTCTCCAGTCCCTTTTCTTCTTCCCTTTCAAATATTTTTGGTTAAGGTATGAGCCTGCTGTGGTGGCACTTAATACACACTTAGTTTACTGCCAATGGTGACAGAAGCAAGCCACAATTGCAGCATTAACAGTGGACCAGGAAATGGCAAAATATCTTGACAAAAAACTAGCAAGGTCAAACCCAAAAAATCAACAAGAACGAAAATGCCAAAGCGGAATAAAGAACCCCAATTTGTAGTCAAAAAAGCATTCACTAAGGGTACAGTTGGTTGCATGTCTTTTTTTTTGTTTCCAATTGGAGCACAGGCACGTGAAGTGACTTGTTTATGGCCACATGGTGTTGAGCGCTTTGAGTAGTGAGAAAAGCGCCATATAAATGCAAAGAATTATTATTATTAATTATTATTAAACTTCCAACCTCAGAATTTGATGTCCAAGCATTATCTACTCCTCACTGACTGATATACACTAGAATCCCTGAAGCCTACAAAAAAAAACTCAGAATCATTGGCCATCTTAAATTCCTTCGCACCTCTCCATCAGAGTCTTTAGTTTTGCAAATGTGTTGATCAGCACAAGCAGCCTGCTATCCCATCCCCTCCACCGACGGAGTCCTTCACAAAATCCTCAGAGCTCAGGTTTCAAATGACAACTCATGTGCAAATGGCATAGTGTTTTCAAATAGTGACATTTTCATGTATGAATGTGTGTGTGCATGCGCGAGAGAGGCAGAGACATATTCAATCACATTCAAGTGGTTACTGGAATATAAAATAAACACTTTTGCAAAGGTATAATGAAACAAGTGTGGTTTTATTCAAGAATAAAACGGAATAACAAAAAATTCAAGTGACAACAAGATACCAAGAAAACATGATTCACCTGCATTTGTGTGTCTGCTTATACACCTTCAGCGATTTATTTTACAGGTAGCAAAACTTTACACCGGCTGTTACAGACTGAAAATCAAAGGCTTCTTCTTTTTGGGAGCATACACTGTCAGTACGGCACTGTCAGACCTAAACACTAGCATGGAGAGTTGCTCGTGTACTAAAGTGACTATAGCTGCAGGTGGAAGTCCCATTTTATTTATGGTGCCAAGCAAAGTTGTGTCACGGTGCAGCAGTCTATTAGCCAGCAAAAGTGCTGTGCAGAAGCTGTCTGTTGGTATGGTTCTGACTTTGTCCAGAAACAGCTCCATAAGCTTTATGGCCACAGACTTGGACAGTCTTGGCCCTGGGTTGTAACTCAAAACACTGTTCTCAACAAAATATTGCCAGATGTCCGAGATCGCAGCAAATCTGTTGTTTTTCACACGTTCTGCACAGGTGTCACAGGACATCATATCTTTGATTGCTGGTACAACAAATAGCAGGCATCAGCAACAGTGCTCCTCTTGTGAAAAGAAGGGAGGCAAATGCCATGAACTCAAAGAAGGAAAGGCAAGTTCGTTGTACCACGTGAATGTCATTGACTGAGTCTTCTTCTTCTTCTTCTTAATTCGGCTGCTCCCGTTAGGGGTCGCCACAGCGGATCATCTTCTTCCATATCTTTCTGTCTTCTGCATCTTGTTCTGTTACATCCATCACTGTCATGCCCTCTCTCACTACATCCATAAACCTTCTCTTAGGCCTTCCTCATTATCTCTTGTCTGGCAGCTCTATCCTTAGCATATATATTAAGCAACTCTTCTCTGCACATGTCCAAACCAGCGCAATCTCGCCTCTCTGACTTTGTCTCCCAACCGTCCAACTTGAGCTGATCCTCATTTCTAATTCTATCCATCCTCGTCACACCCAATGCAAATCTTAGCATCTTTAACTCTGCTACCTCCAGCTCTGTCTCCTGCTTTCTGGTCAATGCCACCATCTCCAACCCATATAACATAGCTGGTCTCACTACCGTCCTGTAGACCTTCCATTTAACTCTTGCTGATATTTGTCTGTCACAAATCACTCCTGACACTCTTCTCCACCCTGCCTGCACTCTCTTTTTCACCTCTCTTCCACAATCCCCATTAAAACTTATCCACCTTCGCCAACTCTACTCCTTGCATCCATTCCACTGACCTTGCTGTAATTTACACACATGTATTCTGTTTTGTTCCTACTGACCTTCATTCCTCTCCTCTCTAGAGCATATCTCCACCTCTCCAGGGTCTCCTTAACCTGCTACGTACTATCGCTACAGATCACAATATCATCAGCAAACATCGTAGTCCACAGGGATTCCTGTCTAATCTTGTCTGTCAACCTGTCCATCACCATTGCAAATAAGAAAGGGTTCAGAGCCGATCCCTGATGTAATCCCACCTCCACCTTGAATGCATCCATCACTACTACCGCAGACCTCACCACTGTCACACTTCCCTCGTGCATATCCTGTACAACTCTTACATACTTCTCTACCACTCCCAACTTCCTCATACAATACCACAACTCCTCTCGAGGCAATGCAACTCCTTCTGGCCTTCTCTATACTTCTCGATCAACATCCTCAGAGCAAACATAGCATCTGTTGTGCTCTTTCTTGGCATGAAACCATACGGCTGCTCACTAATCTTCACCTCACTTCTTAACCTAGCTTCCACTACTCTTTCCCATAACTTCATGCTGTGGATCATCAATCAATTTCACCCTCCCTGTAGTTACTGCAGTTCTGCACATCCCTCTTATTCTTAAATATCGGCACCAGTACACTTCTTCTCCACTCCTAAGGCATCCTCTCACTTTCCAAGATTCCATTAAACAATCTGGCTAAAAACTCCACTGCCATCTCTCCTAGACACCTCCATGCTTACACAGGTATGTCATCTGGACCAACAGCTTTTCCATTCTTCATCGTCTTCATAGCTGTCCTTTCTTCCTCCTTGCTAATTCGATGCACTTCCTGATTCACTATCTCTACATCATCCAACCTCTTCTCTCTTTCATTCTCTTCATTCATCAGCCTCTCAAAGTACTCTTTCCATCTGCTCAACACAATCTCCTAGCTTGTGAGTACGTTTCCATCTTTATCCTTTATTACCCTAATCTGCTGCACATCTTTCCCAGCTTGGTCCCTCTGTCTAGCCAAACGGTACAGGTTCTTTTCTCCCTCCTTAGTGTCCAACCTCTCATACAACTCATCATAGGCCTTTTTTTAGCCTTCACCATCTCTCTCTTCACCTTGCGCCTTATCTCCTTGTACTCTTGTTTAATTTCTGCATCTCTCTGACTATCCCACTTCTTCTTTGCTATCCTCTTCCTTTGTATACTCTCCTGTACTTCCCCATTCCACCACCAGGTTTCCTTTTCTTCCTTTCTCTGTCCAGATGTCACACCAAGCACCCTTCTTTCTGTCACCCATACTACATCTGCTGTAGTTTACCAACTGTCTGGTAATTCTTCAGTACCACCCAGTGCCTGTCTCACCTTCTCCCTAAACTCAGCCTTGCAATATTCCTTTTTCAACTTCCACCATTTGATCCATGGCTCTACCCTCACTCTCTTCCGCGTCTTGATCTCTAACGTCATTTTACAGACCACCATCCTATGCTGCTTAACTACACTTTCCCCTGCCACCACTTTGCAGTCTTCAGTCTTCTTCAGATTGACTCTTCTGCATAGGATGTAATCTACCTGTGTGCATCTTTCTCCACTCTTGTACATAACCCTATATTCCTCCCTCTTCTTAAAATTCGTTTTCACCACAGTCATGTCCATTCTTTTGGCATCCTCTCCTTGACACCATACCTACCCATCACCTCCTCTGTTCCCTTCACCAACATGTCCATTGAAATCCACTCCAATCTCCACTTTCTGTACCTTGGGTACACTGTCCATCACTTCATCCAACTAACTCCAAAAATCTTCTTTCTTATCCATTGCACAACTTGCGGGGCATATGCACTAACAACATTCATCATTACACCTCCAATTTCCAGCTTCATAATCATTACTCTGTCTGAAACTCTTTTCACCTCCAAAACACTCTTGACATACTGTTCCTTCAGAATAACCCATACTCCATTTCTCCTCCTATTCACACCATGATAGAACAATTTGAATCCACGTCCGATCCACCTGGTCTTACTCCCCTTTCATTTAGTCTCTTGCACACACAATATATCAACCTTCCTTCTCTCCATCATATCTGCTAACTCTGTCCCCTTACCAGTCATACTGCCCACATTCAATACTGTTTTGTCAGACTCATAATGTATGTTTGGGTCGTACGCAAATCCACAATTGGCTTTTTTGAGCCAAACCTGTTGTTTTCGTATGAGCCGCTTTTCATTATTGGGATCGTATCTAGAAACAGAACCTCTATTTACTTGTGGATTTGCCTCCGTGTATTTAGCGACAGCGTCTCTATGAACTTGTGGATTCGCTTGCGAGTATTTAGCGACAGCGTCCGTATGAACTTGTGGATGTGCTTGCGAGTATTTAGCGACAGCGTCCCTATGAACTTGTTGATGTGCTTGCGAGTATTTAGCGACAGCGTCCCTATTAACTTCTGGATGTGCTTGCGAGTATTTGGTGGCAGCTGCACAAAGTTGATTCCGTCTAGCTGTATGAGAAAATCTACCACGACGTCTGATACGCCTCCTTTTTACTGTGTTCTCACAGCCTGGATTGCCGCTGTCATAATCAGCTGGATTTGTGTTGAAGTGACATTCAGCATGTGTCAATCGATGTAAGCATACAACCGGCTTCATCAATAACTTGGCATCCAGCTTTTGAGAGTTGAAATATTCATAAACATCAAAGTGTCCACTACTCAAATTGTCACCTGTGAATCTAAGATGTTTAAGAGGCATTGACGGTTCTCCAAAGGTGTAAAATATTTGCCTATTTCGGAACACTTGAAAGCGACAACCAAACAATTCAGCGGCAGCCATCAACTCACATGCAGAACCATAGGTGAAGGGCTTAAGCATTTCAGTCTTATAGTGCTCCTGTGTACTATAATTATCTCCTGTACCCTCATCAGTCCATACTTTGAACCTCTCCCAGTCATTTAATACATAAGACACAATGTCCTTGCGGATATCAAAAGTGAGCCTGATATGTCCGTGCAATATGTAACACAGAGAATGGAAAAGGCAGGCGCCATCTCCGGGCATGGACACCACTCGGTAAGTGATAGTTCTTTGACTGATGGTGATCACGTCGATAGACATTTTAATAGGGGTACAGTTGGAAGAATAAAGGGAATGGGTACTTGATCAGTAAACAAAGTATAAAATATCTACACAATAACTATAAGAATCGTAATAAACGAACAATAAAACAGCGGAGAACCCGTGGATTAAATAAGATTAAATAAAACCTACACAATAAGTATAAAAAATATAATAAATGAACAATAAAAGCGCAGAACCCGTGGATTAAATAAAAAGGTTGCCTCGTTAGCGAAGCAAGGAAAAAGGACTTTCTTATATGTCGTTCATTTATAAAACAGTGCAGAAGCTGTGAGAAAGCTGCTTCACAAAAAAACTGCGGAGCGCCTAATATGGGCAGGCAGTCAGGCAAAGAAAGTGAATGAAATAAGTATAATTGTAACAAACGAACAAAACAACAGCAGAAAAGCCGCGGATTAAATAAAGGAAATGGGTACTTGAACAGTAAACTAAGTGTAAAATATGTACACAATAACTGTAACAATCATAACAAATGAACAATAAAACAGCGCAGAACCCATGGATTAAATAAAAAGGTTGCCTCGTTGTCGAAGCAAGAAAAAAAGACTTTCTTATATGTCGTTCGTTTATAAAACAGCGCAGAAGCTGTGAGAAAGCTGCTTCCTTGTCGAAGCAAGGAAACGAATGAAGACCCCGCAGCGAAGAATGGCCTTATATGGGCAGGCAGTCAATTACATGAGAAGCGTGCTAAGTTGCGCAGCAGCCTTACATATGAATATGCTAAGTGTTGACTAAATAGAAGTTGAAAAGATATATGTTTTCGAATGTGCTCGCGCAATTCAGATCGAGTTGACATTTTGTCTGTGCACAGTTTCTGCCAAACACCACCCTGACCATCTTATCTTCGTCTGCATAAGCATAAGCACAGTCCTTCACCCGTGAATATTTAGGGCAGTGTTTCTATTGGATTGCCGCTGATGGACGGCCTTATATGGGCAGGCACTAAATTACGTGGGAGGCGTAACTCCGCCTCCCACGTCCATTAACAAGAAGTCTATTATAATATATAGACGAAAAAATAGGTTCCAGTTATGACCATTACGCGTAGAATTTCGAAATGAAACCTGCCCAACTTTTGTAAGTAAGCTGTAAGGAATGAGCCTGCCAAATTTCAGCCTTCTACCTACACGGGAACTTGGAGAATTAGTGATGAGTGAGTGAGTCAGTCAGTCAGTCAGTCAGTCAGTGAGGGCTTTGCATTTTATTAGTATAGATAATAATAGCAGCTCACTACTCAAAAAACTTCCTCGAACCCGGAACCTTTGGGTTAGAAGGCAGCAGTTCTTACCTCTGCACCATTCAGGAATAAACACAGCAACTTCCTGTCAATTGAGTTTGGGTTTTTAAAACTAGAATCCTTGAAACCTATGAAAAAACTTGTAATCCCGGCCCACCTTAAATCCTTTTGCACCTTTCCATCAGTGTCTTTTGTTTTGTAAATGTGTCGATCAGCACATGCATCCCGATATCCCATCCCTCCCACCACTGCAAAAAGGGGCAAAAAGTTCTCCCAACTCAAGCCAAGGCTCCTTATCTATGTGTGTGGTACCTGGAGTTATATAGGGTAAATCTACATGCTTCCATTAGGTCAGATTATCTCAGGACACAACGTGAGCTACCACAGCTATGCTGATGACACACAGCTGTACTTATCAATAGCACCTGATGACCCCGATTCTCTTGATTCACTAGCACAACGTCTGACTTGTATCTCAGAATGGATGAATAGTAACTTTCTTAAGTTAAATAAAGAAAAAACTGAAATCTTAGTGATTGGCAATAATGGATACAATGAGGCTATTAGAAATAAACTGGATACATTAGGATTAAAAGTCAAAACGGAGGTAAAAAGCTTAGGGGTAATTGTTGACTGTAATCTGCATTTTAAATCGCATATTAATCAGATCACTAGGACAGCATTTTTTCACTTAAGAAACATAGCTAAAGTTAGACCTCTTATATCACTGAAAGATGCTGAGAAATTAGTTCACACGTTTGTTTTCAGTCGACTAGATTACTGTAACGCACTCCTCTCGGGACTACCCAAAAAAGACATAAATCGTTTGCAACTAGTGCAGAATTCAGCTGCTAGAATCCTAACTAGGAAAAGAAAATCCTAACACATCTCTCCAATTTTGATGTTGCTACACTGGTTACCTGTGTCATTCAGGATTGACTTTAAAATTCTGCTTATGGTTTATAAAGCCTTAAATAATCTCGCCCCATCTTATATATCAGAATGTCTGACACCTTATATTCCAAATCGTAACCTTAGATCCTCAAATGAATATCTCCTTAGAATTCCAAGAACAAAACTTAAAAGAAGTGGTGAAGCGGCCTTCTGCTGCTATGCACCTAAAATCTGGAATAGCCTGCCAATAGGAATTCGCCAGGCTAATACAGTAGAACACTTTAAAACGCTGCTGAAAACATATTACTTTAACATGGCCTTTTTATAACTTCACTTTAACTTAATCCTGATACTCTGTATGTTCAATTCATCATAATAACTATTCATGGTGGCTCTAAAATCCGTACTGACCCCTACTCTCTCTTCTGTTTCTTTTTCCGGTTTCTTTGTGGTGGTGGTGGCGCACCACCACCACCTACTCAAAGCATCATGATGCTCCAACAATAATGGATGGATTAAAAGGCAGAAGTCTACGTGACCATCATCTTAAAGTCCTTCCATGAGAACCCTAAATCCAAAGAGGACTGTTTCATTTATGTTAGGTAGAATTCCCAGAGGGGACTGGGCAGTCTAATGGTCTGGAATCCTTACAGATTTTATTTTTTTCTCCAGCCGTCTGGAGATTTTTTTTGTTTTTTCTGTCCATTCTATGTTAATTAATGTTGACTTATTTTATTTTCTTACTGTGTCTTTTATTTTTCTATTCTTCATTATGTAAAGCACTTTGAGCTACTGTTTGTATGAAAATGTGCTATATAAATAAATGTTGTTGTTGTTGTTAAATAATACAGTATATTGTTATTTCGAATACATGCATTTTATGTGTGGGTTATTGTAGGATGAAATGAGAGGCAGGAATTGTTGAACACATAAATATAAAAGAAACGTTTTTCATATTTTAGTAATAATTGACAAAATATAGACATTAATCATATAATGTGTGAAGACTGAAGACCAAATATCAAATAAACACTTTCACAAAAGGTGCACATCTAACAAAACAAGTGCACTCTTATTCAAGAATATACCTGAAGAAAAAGAAATCAGTACATTAGTGACATGACCTCTTGGGTGGTGCATTGGTAAGAACTGCTGACTGTTAATCGAGGGGTTGCGGGTTAGATCCTGACCATTTCCCATAATTATCGTTTATAGTAGTGAGCTGCTCTTATTGTTACTATTATACAAAAAAATATACATTTGGTTTGAGTCTGTAACAGCCAGTGTAAATTTATAGTACTTGTAAAGGTTAGCATTTTTCTTATTCAGTTTTATTCCCTCAGTCACATTCACTGCTGTTTTCAAATAAAGACATACTATTACAGAGGTGAACTCAGATGTGGATGAGGGCTCTACATTGGAGAAAGAGAACAGAAGCCCTGCCCGCAGCAAACATCCACTCACACATAAGAACAATGCAGCTGCACCAGGCGTAAAGGTGCAGGATGGTACCGTTTGGATGCAGCAACACGTCGGGCGTCATCATGCCAGTCAGTCTGCCCCACACGTGTCCCTATTTGAAACAGCAGGGCATACAGAGTTCTCCAAGGTATGGTGCAAAGTTCTGTTTGTGATATATCTGAGATAAATCAGCAGTAGGAAAATTTTATAATAGAAGTGACGGGAATAATGTGACTCCTTCAAATGAACATCTGGATCTATCTATCTATCTATCTATCTATCTATCTATCTATCTATCTATCTATCTATCTATCTATCTATCAACATAGCTGAATAAAAATCATATACAGTATACATGTCCTGGAGGATTGAAATAAAGGTATTTTTTAAAGTCATTTAGTAATATCCATGGTAACCCTGTCAGGCTGCATTTTATTCTAAAAAAACTTCACGAGTGTTTCTTTTCTTCAATAAGGCAATGAGATCATTCAATGATCATTTTAGTTGTAATGGTTTTGAAATAATTTAAATAATTAAATTGCACAAAAATAATGAATAAAGTCTTTAATAACAATCAGTTTAAGTTGTGATACTAATTACCTACTTTCCTAAGTTAATAACATTATAATACATTTTAAAATATTCAGTAAATCCTCCCAATCATTATTCAGTAAGCCTCAGAAGTATCCAGTTAACTAGACAGTTTATTTGCTTTCAGTGACTCAGCTTTTGGTACGAGATAAACTGGCTCTTGAGCAGCTTTTCATTAGTATTATCAATGGGCTTCTTGTCTCCAGAAGTCAAGTATACACTCTCATTTTCTGTGTTTTACACATATTATAAATTCAGGATTACTGACTTAATGTATGGCCCTTGTGTCACCCTTGATATATACAAGAAATTTAATTACTGCAAAAATGACGCAATTGAAATTACGAGCATAATATAAACAATGTCAAATTGAATATATCTATTTCCAGTAGACGTTAATTACAATGTGAATTTTGAAACAAACAATTTGAAAAGAGGATTTGTATAAATTGAATATGTTAGTGTCAATAAACAGAGAATTGAAAGAATGCTTAATATTTGCATTTTACATACATCTGGAATATTTGAAAAGTCTTTGTGTCTGGTGTAAATAGCCTGTTTCCAGGTTGCTTGGGCAGGGCATTTGCTTATGTGTGCATATGTATATCCTGAACTTTTCAGTTCTGATTTGAGGTTTGAAGGATAGAGTCATTTTAAGTGACCCACTGGTTGATTTTGCATGACACTGTTTTTAGGAATTTGCAAATTTCAATATTTTGGAGTAGTTGTTATCAGTCACAATATAAATCACTTTGATTAACTTATGATTTGTATACTATGATTTAGCACTTTCCCAAATTAAACAAAAATGTGACATGTGAATATATGTTCATATTTTTGCTTTTAGTAGTGCTTATTTGATGATAAGATATGTTTTAATATTTTCCATCGGTGGTTGTTTATTTTGCTTGTTTTTTATGGCATTATTTGGCTGACATTTGATCGCCACTGATGTTGGTGGCCTAGTACATTTGTTTTCACCTCAAATTTGATTGATCTTCCCTGACTACTTACATGTAGTTCCAGTGATGTTTTTTCTGTTGCGTATCATTCCAGCACATTCTCACCTCACACTGAGCACCAACTTCCCTTAACTCTGGGAGCTGAGCCGATCCAAGTCAGGATGTTTTCTGAGGTTGCTGGTGGTCACATACCAAAATGCTATGGATTTAGGCAAAGAACTGGATCTCGTAAGATCTTAAGGGTTTATTTGTGCACTCACTAACCTTCTTAAGCACACTGGAATAAATGTTGTCTGGTCCTGGTGATTTGATCAAATTTAGCCCATTTAATCTAAGCAGTATTTCTATTTCTTCAACTTTCAAATCACTAAGTACATACTTACTGCTAAGAGGTAATACACTTCTTTGCTTGTGAAACCTTCAGAAAAACTTTAGAACATTTGCCTTTTCATTGCCTATATGTCTTATTTCCCCTTACTTTTCCTGATACATTTCACCTTATCCTGCTATTTTACTACTAAAACATAATTTTTCTTAAAATGTCTTATCTGCAATATTTCTCGCCTTTTCATTTCTTTAATATGCTTTTAATAGTTGCTGTCATACTCTCATGCTCCCTTTGGTTAGCATTGGAGTTATTAATCTTGTATTAGATTAGATTAGATTAGATTAGATAAACTTTATTAATCCCATAGGGAAATTCAGATGCATATAGCTGCAGAAACATAAAAACCAAGGATACATACTTTCAGGACAAATAATACAGCCAATCAATCAATCAGTCAATCCATAAGTAAATAAATATACAAAAATAAACTTGATGAGTAAGTCAAGTGGAAGTATTGAATTGCCTGATTGCAGTGGGCAAAAAAAAAAAAAAAAACAGAGGTGCTACTTAGCACATTGTGGTAGAATGAGCCTGTGGCTAAAAGTGCTCCCATAGACCACCCCCCTGGAGTGGGTGTAGTGGATTTTTCAAGATGGCATCCAATTTTGCCATTATCCACTTTTCCACAACAGCTTCCAGTGTGTCCATGGTTCGCCCAGTGATGGAGCAGGCTTTCCTGATGTTTATTCAGGCATTGTGCTTCTTTTGAGCTCAGGTTGCTTCCCAGGAGACTACAGTTTAGAACACCACACTGGCTACTACGGACAGGTAGAACATTTCCAGCAGCTTGCTGCATCTTACATTCTGCTCTGGCTCTTCCTATACAGTGCCACTGCATTGTAAAGCCAGTCCAATTTGTTGTTTATGTGATTCCCCCAGGTACGTGTAGCTCTGCACTACTTCCACGTCCTCTTCGAAATGATGACTTGTCTCAGAGGCTTCTTGGCATGCCGGCAGTCCACCACTAACTCTTTTGTCTTGCTGATGTTGGGTTGCACATTGCTGTCCTTGCACTACAAGATGTCCTGTACAACCTAGTAGGACAATATGCATGCATTACACAGTTGTTTTTATTCCTTTACAGTTTCTTTTTTACTCACCTTATTTACTCAATGCAGATTTTTGTTTTTAAATTTCTCAATTACAAATTTTGCTCCTCAACTGTTTCTACACCTAAAAGCTTATCTCACAATTTTTCTTTCATAATTTGCAGCATCTGCTCAAAATTTACTCTACTAAAGTTAAACTTAACTTGCCTTTTTAATATTACTAAGCCAAAATTTCGAACAAGAATACCTTGTCTGTTCAACATCTTGGCTTGGCATCTAACTCTTTAGATTAGAATGGCAGAACAGACATCCTGTCATACGTATCACTTATGCCAACATGGACAATGTCTACTGGATCCTGCCTTCTAGGGATGTCTTCCATCTATGCAGCCAGAAGGCAACATGCTGTGTGAGATTCTCTGTCTCTAGAGTAAGCCTTCTTCTCAATCCTTTTAATGACTGAGTCCCCCACTATCACAGTCTCTCCAATTCTAGGGACTGGTTTTTAAGGGGTTGCGGTTTCTCATACTGACTTACAACTTTAGAGTTTTCATTGTCACTGTCAAGCTCTACAGTGTCCTGAAAATGGTTTCATAATTTGGATTCTGAAGTTGATATGCCTTCGACAGTGTTTCAACCTTTACCTTGATTCTGTGTCTGATTGTAACCATCACAGCAGAAAAAAAAAATTACGAGTAAAACGTGTATTTTAGTTAACTGTCACACAGAAGTACGGCACAGTACTCAGCACTACTTCCACTTTAACAGGCTTTAAGGTTGATGTCTGTATGTCAGTCTCAGATGTCAATCTCAATCAGCCCCTCAAATTAAGTCTTCATCTAAGTATTGGAATCTTAATTTTTGTCTAATTTGACAGCTCTGTGTTGCACATTGTATTTTAAGATGGTGACATTAAGGACTGAAAAGAAGGGTACTTAGAACATTGATCATATCGTAGGGGTTTGTAATGCTTGGGTGCCCTCAACCATCTCCCATGGCATCGAAAGTCATAATCAAGGATGGACTGGTGCAAATGAGGACACACAACAACAGTTTTAAGGTGCATAAGTGCATTTATTCACAGCAAATATTACCCTAGAAGTGCAATGCGTTAAATAAATCATTGATCATAAAAACACTGTAATGCTGTGAGATAAGAACCAATAAAGAAAGCTCATGAATAAATAGCTAACTAATTAGCTATTGGAATAAAACCAAAGTCAGAATCACCCTTTTTCCATCACACACACGGGTCTGTTCAGTAGGGCTGAGATACCGCCAAATGCAGTCCACCATCAAATTCCTGTCCAAGCCACCTCCATTGGTACCTAATGGGATACTATGAACCCTAACCCCTCATCCTGCTACAAACGTAGGTCCAGCAAGACTCTTGGAGCCCATAATAGCCACTGCTTCAAGCTGCTCAGCAGGATTCATCTACCCCGTAGTGCAGTTTCTCTCGCTTCACCACAGGCATCTCCAACTGCTTTGCCTCCTTTCCATGGCACTTAGCCCGACCACCAAATCCTGATTTTCCTTCCTCTTTCTTCATTATGTCTTATTCAGACCTTTTTGTAACCCTATGAGTGTAGGTGTACTAAACCAAACCTTTGCAACCTTTTTGATGTTGCAACCCACTTTTTTACATGTAAGGGAGGGTGTGGAGATTGAACACAATCTTCAGAGCTGTTACCCTGTGGGGAATTGAAGACAATTCAAAGTTGGTAGCGGAAATACATCATGTGCAATGCAGACTGCTTAACACTAGAATCCCTGAAGCCTATGAAAAAACTCATAATCCCGGCCCACCTTAAATTCCTTTGCACCTCTTCATCAGCGTCTTTTGTTTTGTAAATGTGTCGATCAGCGTTAAAGTCTGTTTATTTGGGTGTGAGGTGCCCAGAATTGTAGAGGGTAAATGATATATCATCATTTGGAATATATACATTTCATGTGTGTTTCATGTCTACGACGATCTGTGTAAATGTAGGATGAAATGCGAGGCAGGAATTGTTGAACACATAACTAAAAGAGAAATGTTTTTAATATTTTAGTAATAATTGACAAAATGTAGACATGAATTGTATAATGTGTGAAGAATGGAGTCCAAATATTAAATAAACACTTTCACAAAAGGTACAAGTATAACAAAACAATTGTGCTTTTATTGAAGAATATAACCGTAGAAAAAGAAGTCGAGTTAGGGTATCACATTGACATGACCGCTTGGGTGGTGCAGCGGTAAGAACTGCTGCCTTGTAATCAAGATGTTCCCGGTTTGATTCTGAGCTTCTCCATTTTGAGTACTGAGTTGTTCTTAGTGTTACTATTATAGAATAAAAAATACATTTGATTTGAGTCTGTAATAGCTGGTGTAAATTTATAGTACTTACAAAAGTTAGCTTTTTTTTTTTTTTTTTATTCAGTTTTATTCTCTCAGTCACGTTCACGCTCCCCCCGATCTGACACTGCTAGATTTCAAATAAAGATGTACTATAGCAGAGGTGAACTCAGGTAAGAACAATTCTCCTGGAAGAGCTAGTAGAAGTGGCCAAGGAGAGGGAAGTCTGGGCATCTCTGCTCAAGCTGCTGCCCCCGTGACCCAATCTCAGTTAAGCGGAAGAGGATGGATGAATGGATGGATGGTGGAAGCTCTATGTCGCACTTTATGCAACTGTTGTTACGGTTTTGCCATTGTCCAGAAACGGCTCCATAAGCTTTATGACCATAGTCTTGGAAAGTCTTTCTCCCGTGGGACGACTGGGATGTTTTCGTAAATAAGGAGTGGCATTGCACACTCAAGAGATCACTTTCTCAGATCTACAACAGACCCTGGACAAGCTTCACCACAGGAGATTCATAATTTTAGTGCCATTATAATGTGAAATGCTAGTATACTTTGATAGCACATAGTTAGACACTTGCTCTTTTAATATTTTAAGAACCTCTTTTGAATGTACAGAACTGGAGAAATAAACATTTCAGCAATGTACAGTAAGTTGTAGTTAAAAGCAACCCTAAGCTATAGTCTAAAGCGTAGTGTTTTACTACAAGGGCTTTAATTGTATTGTAACAAGATTGAGAATGACATTATGAGTTGGAGAAATATTCAAGTGCTGCGTAAGTCAATAGAAAAATAATTCTAATGGAAAACTCACTGTAATTGTTCATGTAGCAACCATAATTTGGTGAACCAAGACATCAAAAGTAAACACAATGATAGGATGTAGACGTGCACATCATTATTTGTACCGGCAATCAGCAGGTATTAAATTTATAACAGTCCATCATTGCTACAACTAGAATTTTGTCAGAAAGTGATATCACCTTGTTTGTTTCAATAAATTTACACTTGTATACACTGCCACAACTGCTAGAATGCAAACATGGAAAAGCTACATACTTTAGTCCATGGCTGGCTATAGAGTAGAGCCAGTTATTAGAGGGATTTCAAATGCTGACAACATAATCCTGGATGTTAGCACGGTCAGAAAAGGCAAACAGAAGGGAACCTTTAAAAACCTGATTTAAGTTTACAAAATGTCAGTGTTTAAGAATGGCTTGTATGAAATCTCTTTATGTGTTTTTGTTTGTGGTATAAGAAACAACAGAACAAATTTGTGTGTCCTATTAAACCATTTAAAGTTGGCATTTCAACCCATAAAGTATTGTTTCAACTCTTTGGCCAGTGTAATGAAATTCTAGGGGTTCAGGATACACATAGAAAAACTTCTAAAATTGTAGGAAGCATCTAAAACAGTGTTGCCGTCTGTGGGTTTTGATACAGAGAGAACTGAAATGCATTGTCTATAAAAATAAGCCCATTCCAAATATTAATGGAGGCAATACTATAACTAGTTGTAAAAGAAACAGATGAAAAATGAGAGGAATATATTGCCACAATTCATATTCCAAAACATACTGTCAAATAAATAAGCTGTCCAGTGAATGACTTTGAGGAAGAAGCAGTGTATCTGTTTTCAAAGTGTTCTTTCTGTATACAGACTGGCTTTACTGGGACTGAATGCTACTGCCAACATTACTGCTTTGTTGATGGAAAAAGAATTTATCAAACACAAACAAACTCTAATGCTACCTTACGTCAACTCCAAAATAAACTATAAAATTATATTGGCAAACAGACCATAGTTAGACTACAGAGGAAACAAGATCTCTTCCTCCATTTTGTGAAATCTTGACATATGACTCGGTATTCAAAATGACTAACATATAGCCATCCAAGAAATGTAACCAATTTTATCACAAATGTTGTAAGTCACCTTGGATAAAGGCATTCGGGAAAAATGTAAATGTAACGTAAACACCTTCCAAGCTGCAACAGAAGACAGAAATAAAAAACACTCTTGAACAAAAGGATCTGGAGGTTAGTTTACACATTATGTCAGCCCAAGATCACTAATGTAGTTAACTTGTGTGTTAAAGAAAAAAAAGGGTTGGTTCTCCTACTCTCATACATCTGTGTTTATATACTGAGTTCTTTACAATGGAGCTTTGTCTGTGTTAGGTGTGTTATCTCAAAGCTTATTTTGCTATTTTGTGCCCTGACTTAGTGTAGTGAATCATTGCATTGACTGTTCCAAGGATATATAATAAACCTAGTGAAAATGATACAAATCATACATAGCAGAGCAAAACACTGTCTTTTTGTTTAAGTATAGGAAAAATAAAACAATGTAACTTATTGGATTTTTTCCATCTGTAACATTTTATCATTTGTAGTGGTGAGATGTTTAAAATTTTTGAGTCATGTCAGCTTTACCTTTTTGGATTTAGAACATTTGGATAATTTTAACAAGAACAGGCCATTTAGAATGTGTCTTTTGTAATAGATTAAAAGAACATAAATTATAAAAAGACAAGGTAAATTTGTGACTTGACTGACTGAATTCTACAGCTGTAAAAAAATTTTTTTTAAAGTGCTGTTTTTTAATAGAAGTATGTAAAAGTAAAAAATAAAGAAAAAAACAAGAAAAATTTAGCTTTAAGCACCTTTTGATGAGTCCTATGGCAATTTAAAAAAGTACATATAAAGGGTGAGTCAATATATGATGTGAAACATTCCCTACTCAGGAAAGGACTTGATGAGCTTCTGTGAATTGTTTGGGAACATGATGAAGTGCCAAATAAAATCACTCAGATGTAATCCATCTTAAGTTTCAATGTGAATGCAACTTTCCTGTGCTGGATAAAGTGCCAAAGTAACATTTCATTCCGCTCAGGCTTTAGTGTAATGCATTATGAGTGAGACTATTACCTCCAGGTTTTTGTGTGCATAACCCCGGGGTCACAGGGACAGCCTCGGGGGTAAATATGCTAGTCAATGTTTGTTCCACTATTTGAACAAATGCTGGCAGCAAATGTGACCTTCCAATAATCAAACTGGCCACCAATAAACTTGATTTTTAGACATTAATCTATATTTTATTCAGCTCTTCTGACTACTTTACATCCACAATAAAACTCTCCTAAACTAATTTGCAGTGTACTACTTTATACTACATAGTTTGCACAGTTATAGTTGTTTCCATACAAAACAGATAAATACTCATTTTTGTTAATAACCAATGCTTTTAATTTAAAGAAAGACATTTTATCTGATAGATAGATAGATAGATAGATAGATAGATAGATAGATAGATAGATAGATAGATAGATAGATAGATAGAACTGTATTTTTCCCCAGGTGGAAATATGTTTTTTTACAGATGCTCTTTAAATAAGTAAATATACTGTATGCTATGGTTTGGGGAAATGCAGAGCTTCCGTAAAATAAGGTTACAGGGTGATTTTTGTCAATCCGTTAAATGTGAGAAGATTAATCTTTGCACTGACTGCATGTTTGAATAAATTCTTCAATTAAAAATGTTTACATTTCATTCTTTGCAATGGTGATCAATTACAAAAAAAAATTGTATACCTTAAGAAATTGAATTTAAACTGCAAGATCCAGGCCAGCTACCACTGCATGAAGTGGTATGAATCCATCTACATTGAATCAATGGCTTTTAATAAATGTGATAGTATAAATTAAAATGCTGCTTACTGTTAGTATCTACTAGAGCTTCCTTTTGAGTGACAATATTTTTTCAGTAAAATGAACTAATTTTCTCACACTTGATCTCTAAATCAAGGTGTTGCATGTATTTTTTAAACTCATAAAATGTTAAATGTTCTAAAGATGTGGAATGCCAAGTATAGTATACCACATATACAGAAATGCCATTTGAATAGCAATGACAAAGGGTTTCTTTTATCAGTTCTGGCTAAATTGTAACCTTTAACGCCTGACTTGCCATCACTTTCAAGTGAGATCTTTCAAGCTGCATCTAACCGGTTCGATATCAGTTGAACTCCAGAAATGACCCAAGCATTTTCACAGTCTGGGTAGCAGCCGGGTCTCTAATTAAAATCTGATTTTGTGTACTAAACTGAAACTGACACCAAAGCAACATGCGATTTACAGTTTTTAAGCTCTGATAAAGTCAATAATTGCATTTTCTACCAACATACCTTATAAAAATCCTTTAGTAAATCTTTGAAATTCTTTAGATAAAAATCCTAATGATTATGCAGAAGAATTTTGCCCACTTGTTCCAAACTGCCATGAAATTGCAAGATTCAGATAAGACCTGATCAGACCTGTCTTTTTCTGTGCTATCCTTGGCCCTACTACCATCATCGCCACTACCTGTATTACTCTTTTGTAAGCACAATATAAAAGCTTTCATCAAGGTGAGCTATTCATCTGCCTCTGTACTGGTAGATGCACTCTTCTGCACCACATGACTGCTATGGCTACATACGAAAACAATTCCTTGTTTCATCAGCATTTTCATTACATTTATATGTCATATCGAGTCATCTGCCAGGAAATCTCTTGTACTTTATATTTTCCAAGAATGACAGCTATAATACTATGTAACCTATTAAACTTCCTTTCACAGTCTACAAGTTATTGCTGTTCATTAAAGTACTCTAATGAATACAATCATTTTTTATTACTAGACATCTGAAACTGCTAATTTTTAAGTCATTTAAAAATTCCCCTTATTCTCCTGTAGTACATAAGAGAAAAGTTAGCAAAGATTATATATATAACATATAACAAAAGTGACAACTGAACCTGTTATGCTGAACACAGTGTAACCAAGATCTGCAAAAGAGCACCTCAAGCTTATGAGCTGCAGGAACATTCCTTTAGTTTTATTTTTATTATTATTTTTCTGCCCCACATATCCTCGTGAGAAAGTGTGTTTGAGACTATCATGGGAACTTTTTCTAGATTTTGGTTTGCTACCTTAGGATTTTTAACAATTGTTCATTTACTTTTTAGAACCCTATAGATCAACTTATTTGGTTGGAGTTGGCTGCCTGCACGATTCCATACTGAAGGAGCCACCTATTCAGTTTTGTGGTCGCTGTAGTTGTCAGCAATTTGGATTGTGCTACTTTCAGTTCAAGTACAGTGATCAGGCTTCATGCAGACACTATCAAATGCATACTTTTAAACACAGCAAACAGATTATGAAATGGTTGCACAAATTCACATTTGGTAGATGTTCAGATGAACGTTGTGCATTTGATCTGCATAACCAGTGACAGCTTCCCAAATTTCATAACACTGCTTTTCTGAATGTTACAATATCATGGAATGTTTCTGCTTACTACCTGTTCTCTGAATAATAAAACTGCAAATATTAAGTTGTAGAGCTGCCACATAAATATAATATGTTTTTCTGCTGTCGATTGGGTGTTGTGGGGATCATTCTTACATCCTGAGATTGACAGCAGTGCCCCAGAGGTGGAACTTCTGGTTTCATTTTTTTTGGGGGGGAGTGATTTGCATAAAGCGCACCATTTTGAAGAGAGGAGAGGAAAAGAAGACGAGAGGGGAAAAGAAAATTGGAAAAAACAGATCAGCTACTGCACAGGCCATGTGAGGAAGTCCAGGAGCTCCTACAGTCCTGACAGAAGTGTGGAAGTAATTCTTTTGATCTGGGAATTGAACGTTCCACTATTTCCTACGAACTAAGGTGAGCTATATTGAAGGACTTACTGTACTGTTTCATGGCGCAAGACTGACTGTATATCTTTTATGGCAAAGATTTGATTGCTGCTAGGAGTCCGCAATTGACAGAACTCCTTGTTTCGCCTGCCGGCATCAGGGGGGCAGAACTGTGGAAGGAATATTGTTAATAATAATAATAATTCTTTGCATTTATATAGCGCTTTTCTCACTACTCAAAGCGCTCAGCAATTGCAGGTTAAGGGCCTTGCTCAAGGGCCCAACAGAGCAGAGTCCCTTTTGGAATTTACGGGATTTCAACCGACAACCTTCTGATTGCCAGAGCAGATCCCTAGCCTCAGAGCCACCACTCCGCCCATTATTATTGTATATATATGTATATATTTGCAGTGCCACATATAAAGGTTATTTAGGGTTGGGGGGAGGGAATATACCGATCAGCTGTGATTCCCCACTCAGATACAGTGATATAAATACTCCGAGTGGTGCAGTGAGAGTAATATGGAAAAAGATGATCCGCTGTGGCAACCCCTAATGGAAGCAGCTGAAAGAAGAAGAAGGTGCAGTGAAAGTAACAACGCTAAAGCAGCTATGTGCATAATTTAGAATTATATACTGAAATCAAATGACAGCATAATGATGAGGTGGTTAGTAGTGCTGCTTATAAGTCTGTCATAGCCATAGAAACTGCTAGTGATGTGCTATCCCTGCATTGACATCAATGGGGCTGGAGAAACAAATCTAGTTTAGTTTGGCTTTTAACGGTGCATTAGTGTTTTAAGTGTCCCCAAGCACTAGGGAAGCTTCTACCAGCTATGTTGGATTGATTATTGTGGCCAAAAATGTGATCTGAGCTGGAAGACAGCAGTGCTAACCGCAAACAACAAAAGACGCAAATAAAACTACAAGCAAAATAGAACAAAGGGCTTCTGTGTTGTAATGCCTTCTCTCTTCCTTCCACTGCAGAATGGAAAACTACGGCCAGTTCCATTCTCCATCCTCCTGGAATCCATATGACGAAAATTTCAGCCATTTTAAATTAGATCCGTATTGGTATCCCATCTGAAAAGCCGATGTTTTCACTTTTTAATAAAGGACCATTTTGCTTTCATTTATCTCCATTATATGGAGTCATGGATGTGCCCCAAACTTTTTCCTGTGTTTGCTTCTTTATATATACTGTAAGACTGTATAAGCTGGGGTGCTTGCTGTATAGAAAAAGACAGAATGTGAATGGCAGAAGATAAACTGATTGGTAGGGAAAGCTTTCTTTTATTATTTTGGAGGTTATTATGGTGTGACTGAAACCACCTAAAACTGAACACCAGCAAAACAAAGGAGCTGGTGGTGGATTTTAGGAGGCCTAGGCCCCTCATGGACCCCGTGATTATCAGAGGCGACTGCGTGCAGAGGGTGCAGACCTATAAATACCTGGGAGTGCAGCTGGATGATAAATTGGACTGGACTGCCAATACTGATACTCTGTGCAAGAAAGGACAGAGCCGACTATACTTTCTTAGAAGGCTGGCGTCCTTCAACATCTGCAATAAGATGGTGCACATGTTCTATTAGATGGTTGTGGCGAGCACCCTCTTCTACGCGGTGGTGTGCTGGAGAGGCAGCATAAAGAAGAGGGACAAATCATGCCTAGACAAACTGGTGATGAAGGCAGGCTCTATTGTAGGCACGGAGCTGGACAGTTTGACATCTTTGGCAGAGCGATGGGCACTGAGCAGGCTCCTGTCAATCATGGAGAATCCACTGCATCCACTGAACAGTATCATCTCCAGACGGAGGAGCAGCTTCGGCAACAGACTACTGTCACTGTCCTGCTCCACTGACAGACAGAGGAGATCGTTCCTCCCCACACTATATGACTCTTCAATTCCACCCGGGGGGGGGTAAACATTAACATTATACAAAGTTACTGTCTGTTATACCTGCATTTTTATCACTCTTTAATTTAATATATATATATTTTTTTTAATCAGTATACTGCTGCTGAAGTATGTGAATTTCCCCTTGGGATTAATAAAGTATCTATCTATCTATCTATCTATCTATCTATCTATCTATCTATCTATCTATCTATCTATCTAT
>JANRMT010062814.1:118628598-118643671 GCA_026402145.1 Polypterus bichir lapradei | reverse complement strand
TATCTATCTATCTATCTATCTATCTATCTATCTATCTATCTATCTATGTGTGCTACGTAACACAGATAACAGTGTGTAAGACAGGGCACCGTTTGTTACAGAACAAAGACTCAATGTAAAACTTAGAAAACCCCAATACCTCTGAGTTATGTTTCCTTATTACACTGGTTGTTACAATATTATATAAATTAATTAATTTTGTTAATACTATATTATATTTTGTCTTGTAAATAAATATAATGATTCGCTAATGTACAGTATATCATTTTTAAAGTAGCTGTTCTGTTATCCATCTTTTCCCTTTTTCGTCACTGCTCAATCCTGACCCCTGACAGATAATTGAGGTTTTACTGTATATGTATTTATATATCATTGCACTCACAGTGTTCCAATCGTGGGAAATACATTAGCCATGCAAAGAAGTGTAGTCTCATTCAATTGTTTGAAGTCCTGGTGTCGCTTGAAAGTGTTTTTTGTTTCTGAACACTATGCACACACATTACTTGTTCTTCTATCGATGATGAAGACCAAAACGCCTTGGAAAAAGTAATAAATCTTTTATTATTAATTCACAGAGTCGCATATCTTTTCTTTTTTGGGAGGGGGAGGGCTCCTTTAAGGCTTGTTTGGACACTGGGCTGGGCCATTGGCTAATTTTCATACATAATTAGACATGCAGTAATGCTTGGCCAATACAAAAGGATCAGAGTTATATGTACAGTGGCGATACTCATAATATTCTCATTGTGGTCAATTAATGTACTATATCTTAAATAAAAATACTGGAAATGATTTTTTTTAACGCATGCAAAGTGGAAGGCTGGAATATTGATTGGGTATTGGGAATTCCCAGGAAACCGGGAACGGCCAAACTTGCGTATATAGCGTGTAAAAGTGTAAAAATCAATCAAGAAATAACAGAGTTATAGTTGAAAATAATTAAGTGGCACAGTTTTTTGGCCCACGGTATAGTGTGTTGCTGATTAATTCAGTCACAACCAGCCAGACCAGCAGTCAGACCAGCAGCAGTCAGTCTCTCGGCTCCCACTAAGACTGAGCACAGTGGACTGGGGGGAGTCTGCACTCTGCAGCTCACGAATGCCGGGACGGGCAGACTTCATTGACGTCTGTCAAACAACAGCTTTAAACAGCAACTTGAAATTGCAATGCGTCAGTTTGTTGCATCCGCATTATCTGTGCCGAGAAACTTGCCATCACAGAATGATGACAAGAAACTGGATGCATCAGTAAAAGCTGAAATGGTGGTGTGTCGGAGCAACGACAAGTGCGGGCGTTGTTTAGAACAAGTGTATCAGTATCTAAAGACTGTGCCGCCTACTTCAGTGGAGGCAGAGCGTGCTTTCTCAGCGGCTGGCGTACCCTGCACGAAGGTGCGCTCTTGCCTGAACGACCGCACGCTGGACACATTGTGCTTTCTACGCTCTTATTACTGCAACTAACTAGATCAGGGGTGCCCAATACGTCGATCACGATCGGCTGGTAGATTGGAAAGGTAGTGCAGGTAGATTGCGTTGCATTCAAAAAATGTTTTTTTAAATGTTAGTCTATCATATATCCTCCCTATGGCATTTGCCACTTGATTGACATACAGGGCAGCCAGTCTGAGATCTCTTTTCTTCTAACACACTGGTCATCCCACATGCACCCATACAATCGGATTGTGATTCAGACTACAAAAGCCATGAATGTAATTTCCCCCGATCTACAGTACATGCTGTCAAATAAACTAACCACATGCCGTGGCTTCTCTTCCAAGAGGGTGTGCAGTGAGTGTGTACGCCTGATGAGCCCAGAATTAGGACGAAACACGTGTTGCATACTCTTTGCATTATCTGACAGTAAAACTATGTTATATATACAGTAATCCCTCCTCGATCGCGGGGGTTGCGTTCCAGAACCCCCCGCGATAGATGAAAATCCGCGAAGTAGAAACCATATGTTTGTATGGTTATTTTTATATATTTTAAGCCCTTATAAACTCTCCCACACTGTTAACATTATTAGAGCCCTCTAGACATGAAATAACACCCTTTAGTCAAAAGTTTAAACTGTGCTCCATGACAAGACAGAGATGGCAGTTCTTTCTCACAATTAAAAGAATGCAAACATATCTACTCTTCCAAAGAGTGCGCGCATCAGGAGCAGAGAATTTCAGAGAGAGAGAGAGAGCGCTCGCTAAGAAAAGCAAACAATCAAAAAATCAATACGTGCTTCTGTGCTTTTAAGTATGCCGCACCGCGATAAAGCGGCATTTTTTAGAGGAGCGTCCGTATCTTTATCTTCTAAGCAAACAGTCTCTGTGCAAACAGCCCCTCTGCTCATACCCCCTCCGTCAGGCGCAGAGAACGTCAGAGAGAGAGAGAGAGAGCGCGAGATTAAAGCAAACAATCAGAAAATCAATACGTACTTTTGGGTTTTTAAGTATGCCGAAGAGGAGCGTCCCTATCCTCTGTGCAAACAGCCCCTCTGCTCACACTCCTTCCATCAGGCAGAGAGAGTGAGAGAGACATAGAAAAGCAAACAATCAAGCACCGCGCGGGAAGCATATCTAATATCATTGAGGAGTTTTAGTTAATATGTAATACATGCTCTGATTGGGTAGCTTCTAAGCCATCCGCCAATAGCGTCCCTTGTATGAAATCAACTGGGCAAACAAACTGAGGAAGCGTGTACCATAAATTAAAAGACCCATTGTCCACAGAAATCCGCGAACCAGCGAAAAATCCGTGATATATATTTAGATATGCTTACATTTAAAATCCGCGATAGAGTGAATCCGCGAAAGTCGAAGCGCGATATAGTGAGGGATTACTGTATATATATATATATATATATATATATATATATATATAGCATTTTTAATGTAGGTAGATCATTTTGACCTGGTCATTTTAAAAGTACCTCGCAAGCCAAAAAAGTGTAGGCACCCCTGAACTAGATACATGTACTTATATGACAGCATAAACTGCTTGTAGATAAGGTTAGTCTTTTATTGGTGTCAACATATTGCAGTAGTATTATTAAAAATAAGTGTTGGTTGTTCTAAAACCGTTCACATGTGAGATGCCTGTGCACTGTGTCATCCCTGGGAGCCCAGGATTCCTGGGAATGGCATGCGAGATTCCTGAATTCCCGGGTATGGATAAACACGTCCGGGAATTTATTCCCTAATTAGGTAGTGACATCATGCATGCCAGAAGCAGCTCCACAATGATCTTACAGTATGTTTGCATTACAATATTTTCTACAGCTCTATGATGTCACACTGGCCTTGCAAAGCATCATATGATATCATGGGGAAAAATGTTTGCCTAAGCTAGCAGCAAGATAAACTTCCAGGCAAATATTCATTGAATAAGGACACCAGTGAATAGATCATATTCAATGTGAAAAACACTAGTCACTGCCTATGTGGAAGTTTTTCCTCTATGTATTTTCACTCAGTATTTCTTTGATATTTCTGGTTGTTCTCACACATTCTAAAGAAGTGAACTTTAGCTGAATTTACAACTCTACATTGACTCAGTAAGTAAAAGCTTGGATAGTGCAAAATGTGTTCTCTGATTTGTTTTTTCATCTCTTGTGTGCTGCTGCTAAGGATAATGCCTCACAATTGAAAAAGGAAACAGAGGTAAATGAATCTAGCATATCAGCATCTGTTTCTCTTTATATATATATAATATTGTATCACCCTTTTAGGATTATTATAGCTTCTTTTGTTGATCACGTTCATCTTATGCCACAAGATGGATATACATCAACCAAGTGTGGCTGGAAAGTCCATGTTAGGGCAAGAAAACTGCAAAATATATCCTTCATATAGGCAAAAGAAATGTGTATATTTTTTATTTATTTTAATGAGGCTGAAGCATACTTATGCTTTTTTGAAAACAGAATCCTTACTCCAGATATAAATGAAGATAAAAACAGTGGACAGTGGCTAGGATTAGAGTTTACACATTACATTATAGTGCAATCAGTAATAGTACATTATTGTCTTTGGAAATGAAAATGATGAAATCATAAGAAAGCCCACCCATCCATTTGTGCAGTACAGATTTGTGAGAAGTTGAATGCAAGCAAGTAAGCAGCCCAGTATTTTGGATTTCTGCTCATTTAAGGGCACACTCATGCACACACCATAACTGACTTATATAGCTTGTAGGCAATTTTCGTATTGTGAACTTTTCTGAAGAGGGGAAGGTACATTTAATGCCATAAAGAGACCTACAGTATATAAACCTCCCAAAAAACTGTGAATTCTTCATAGTCATTTAGCGGCTTGTGCACCATGCCCAATTCAATGGAACTGTGAACAGCTACACTTAGCTTCAAATAACCTAATGTCAAAATGTAATCTAAAAGTTTTCCAAGAAGCACCCAAAGGAAACTGTTATTTTTATTACAAAAGTGACCATTTAATAGTTGATATAAAATGTCTATGCATTTCTCTGTAAAACAGCTGTTGTGCATTTACATAAGCATATAAGGAGATTTAAGTTTAAGCAAGTATAATATTAAATTTGAAAGATATAGTGTTCCATTTATTTCAGACAGCTTTAGGAATTAAAACTCATATTTACTATTGTTCATTTTAGTAATCATGGGTGCCATAATTCAGCAATATTTTTGTAGATTTCTTGGAACTGGAGCCAATTTAAACCAGGTGGGCCACATAAACTGACCCTAGTAGGGTTCATAGATATTGTTGCATTAGTAATTCCTTGTTTGCAAACATATTTGCACGCAAACCTCATGAGTCTCCAACCAGCACACAAGCTTCAAGGCATGGTAATAAATTAAAGGCTAATGAATCTATAATCTCAAGACTTGGCTTTATTAAAATAAGAAGGAATAAAAGTGAACAGCCGTAGACACATGAGAAATTCTGTAACTATAGTCAATGTAGTAAAGCCACATGTTACTACAGATTTGGAAAAGGAAAGGCCAAATGAAAAGCAAAGAGAAGTAAAACAACAAAAATCTTAATATGTGAATTTCCCCATGGAGAAATAAGCTAATCATTTATCTTAAGTTGAATTTTAAGATCAATTAGGGGGTTAAAGTAATACCCATTTATATACCCTAGGTTGAAAATAACAAGATGAGAAATTATGTACTCTTTAGAAGGATATTGAGTTGGCACCGAGTCTGGACTTGGTTCCTGCTTTTCTCCACATGCTGGCCCACACTACCCAGAATGGATTAGATCATAAATAGATAAGCATACACTTTCACTTTCCTTTCAGCTAATGAGCAGAAAAATGACTCACCATCTGTTTCAAGCTTTAGTAATATTATTAAACTAATTTAGCATTTTTTACTGACTACAAAGTAAAATATGAAACCGCACAAATCACTGTGAATAGTATATGTAGCCCACCCCAAGAATGAGTTAGAAAGGAAACAATCAAAGAAATTAGCTAGATATTACTAAATCAAAATTACCAGTATGGCTTACTACCAATAAAGTCTACGGTATTTAGTATTTAATCTGCATATACTTGTTATACATTTACAGTATACATCAATAGCCTTAGTTTTTTTTTAATTAGTGAGGTTAATAAGCCAATATTTAGATGCTTCTTTGTAAAGATTAGAACATGAAAAATGATATACTGGCACACATTTGAGGAGCAATAATAAAAGCTGTTCTGGAACCCTCTTTAGATCTTAAAGTCACCAACTATGTAGTAACTAACACCCCTGATTAGAAGATGACTGCAGGTTCCTATGGTGAAGAAGCATGGCCACACCTTTTCTCGTGAGAACAAATGTTTAAAAAAAAAAACACTATATATATATATTGTGGAGGACTGCCGGCTTCTCGTGCCGGTCCTCACCCCCAGGCCGCCAGGAGGAGCTCTCCTGACAGCAGGATCGTGCCCCGAGGTCCAGCAGGGCCTTATGGACTTTGTAGTGTTTATACACAGCCCTGCTGGATACCTTGGGGACCACCAGGAGTCGCTGTGGGGGGGCTTATGGGCTCTGTGATGCCGTATGACCCGGGAGTACGTCACGGTCACGTGACGGGAAGAAATGTCGTGCTCCTGGGTTGAAGAAAAGGACTGATTGCCCTGACCCGGAAGGAATTAGGAACTATGGTCTGATGGGACAGAAATACCTCCCGGTCAGGGGCTATAAAAGGACTGTGGCTCAGTCCAGACACTGAGCTGTGCTGGGAGGGAGAGGAGCAAAGTGTCTGGGCGAGGAGGAGAGTTTGGTTAGAAGAGTTTATTATATGAGTAGTGTGGAAGGTGCTTGGTGCACTGTGAACCAAAATAAAGAGTCTTGGACTTTTACCTGGTGTCTGGAGTTGTACCTGAGGGTTCAAGGGAGCACTAACGCCCCCTACTGCCATAATATATATATATATATATCTTCTTCTTCTTTCAGCTGCTCCCGTTAGGGGTCACCACAGTGGATCATCTTCTTCCATATCTTTCATTCCTCCACATCTTGTTCTGTTACACCCATCACCTGCATGTCCTCTCTCACCACATCCATAAACCTTCTCTTAGGGCTTCCTCTTTTTCTCTTGCCTGGCAATTCTGTCCTTAGCATCCTTCTCCCAATATACTCAGCATCTCTCCTCTGCACATGTCCAAACCAACCCAATCTCGCCTCTCTGACTTTGTCTCCCAATCGTCCAACTTGAGCTGACCCTCTAATGTACTCATTTCTAATCCTATCCATCCTTGTCACTCCCAATGCAAATCTTAACATCTTTAACTCTGCAGAGCGCTGTCTCCTGCTTTCTGGTCAGTGCCACCGTCTCTAACCCATATAACATAGCTGGTCTCACTACCGTCCTGTAGACCTTCCCTTTCACTCTTGCTGATACCAATCTGTCACAAATTACTCCTGACACTGTTCTCCACCCATTCCACCCTGCCTGCACTCTCTTCTTCACCTCTCTTCCACAATCCCCATTACTCTGTACTGTTGATCCCAACTCATCCACCTTCGCCAACTCTACTCCCTGCATCCTCACCATTCCACTGACCTCCTTCTCATTTACACACATGTATTCTGTCTTGTTCCTACTGGCCATCATTCCTCTCCTCTCTAGAGCATATCTCCACCTTTCCAGGATCTCCTCAACCTGCACCCTACTATTGCTACAGATCACAATGTCATCAGCAAATATCATAGTCCACGGGGGCTCCTGTCTAATCACATCTGTCAACCTGTCCATATATATAATAAAAATGTTACAAAAGCCATAATTTCTTTGTTACTGTTCTTAAAAGATGCATAATTACATTCTTCATTGGGAGGAATCTTGCAATGTCTGCAACAATAAACGTTTTTGTCACTCTTTGGTTTCAGGCTACAGGTAGAAATGAAGCAATCTAACAATTTGTGGTCATCCCAATAACTGACCACAAGCTACATAACTGAGACCTTATGGCACTTGCAGTATAACGTGAGAACTTTCATGTTTAGGAAGACAGCAACATTTTGTATAATTTCAGGAAAATTAGGTTTCATACAACATTAATTAAAACACATTATTTCAAATTCCTTAGGGATGGAAACACATTCAATTAAGTCTTTTATTTTTATATTGAGCAATGATTTTTTAAAAATGTTTCATAGCTTGAATGAACCTCAAATTAAAATTAAAATCTTGTCTTGGTGTGACTGTGTTCTCTATCCATCCATTTTCTGGATTTCCCTTGAGGTTGCAGCATCACCCACAAGGCACAAATCAACTCTGGATGGGATACCACATACTCACACTCACTAATACCAGACTAGATTATAGGTTTATAGGCTTATTATTGTCAAGCTTACAGACTGCAGTGAAATTCTTACTTGTATGTACTAATCAACATGCAAAATGTTCCCACTCTCTGGCTCTGTGATTAGTGACTATAACTCAAAAAAATTTCTGTCTTCCTTACCTTAAAAATCTGTTTTATAATACAGGTTTTTTTTTTATGCGCTACAGTCATGAGGCTCCAAATTGTTGCACTGATGATGTTACCAGGTGCCCAAGTATAAATATGGCCACGACACAAGTATAAGGTATCATTTGGATAAAAAACATAAATCTCTTACCGTCAGTTAGTTTGTTTTTCACATACTAGATTCAATTATCTTTTTTATTTGGATTTTTGGTATTGCCCCAGTGGTTTGTTTACTCAATTTAATTTGATCTCCCAGTTTTAACCTTTTGCCTGACTACGATTCTGATTAACCTTATTATCTCCTGATCTTTTCAATCACTCACAATAATCCTGTGAGTGTGTCTAATTGCTTTAAATTTGTGTCTATTACTTGTATTCTGTGAGGCCTGTCTTTAGCTATTATGGTAAATAATCAAGCCTTGGCACAACAAAGAGGTTTGGGGCAGCCTCCCATATGCCTGAGAATTGGCTGCAAATGCAAAAAGGTTGAGAAAATGGTCTTTACAGAAAAGAACTAAACAGGTTAGGAATCATGAGGTATATAAAGTTGAAAAGCAGGAAGAGGAGGGATCTTGGGACCGGACCTGGAAATGAGGTCATTAGGAGGTGGGCTCTTCTGCTGGTATGGAAGTGAAGTCTTCTGGGGCAGAACCAGAAATAACATCTTGGGAGCCAGGCGGAATTTCCCGCATTTGGTCTACTGGGGGATAAGAGAAAGGATTAATGCACTCTTCCAACCCCTGGTCTGACTGGGAATTACCTTCTTTTGAGCCCTTTAGCTGCCTCCCAGAAACACGTGTGTGACACTATATATTAAGCCAAGGAGAAGAATCTCAATATTGCTGTACCGACTTTGTGAAGATTATTATAAATATTTATTTCTTCTTTTGAGATTTCTGTTTTTTTAGGTTTTTTGCTGCTTATTGGATTATGTTTTATAACTTTTTCACCTTTGGATTACTTTTTAGGCAACTCCTTTTTGCTTTTTTTTAACTTTTTTAAAATATATTTACTTTTCTGTTAATAAACCTTTTTATTAAAGATTTTTGGCAAAACATGTCTTTACAAGCTATAGTTTATTGTTTTCTTTGCTTTGTAAGGCATGTTTGATATATTTTGGAACATTTTTAGTATTTTGAACTTTTGAAGCGAAAACCCCTCTTAGGCCCATGAAGACTGAAGCCAGCCAGTAGAGTAAAGGGATCAGGCTGTTTTAGGTGAGTCCTTTTCTGGGCAGATTAGAGAGGGCTCTAACCTGGCTTTTGGAGCTTATTTTGGAGGCCTCACACCCTTTTCTCAATGTATGAGACTCCACATCATAACAAATACTAGGTTAATAATACTGGAATGTGACTAAGGCAGTGTGGTATTGGCTATCAAAGAAGACGTGAAATAAGTTGCTTCTCCAAACTCCAGATCTTTATTTCCCTTTCTTTACAGCATACTCCCTTTCAAGTGCGAATAAACAATGCACCTAATGTCTGTATATTTTTTATACACAGTATGTAGAAAAGTTGGTCTCTAAATGTCTTAATCCAGCATTAAAAGCAACACTTGATGTAGTAAGAAAACAACAAAAAAGACCATTTCCACATATTGGGATGACTTCGGATTAATTCAGCTCTGCCGATGGTTTGTCAGATTCGGAGTTCCTTTGGTCAAGTCTTCTCTGTGATAAGTGACGCCTTTTATTGTGCAATCATGCTTTTGAAGCTCCGGGACCGGAAGGGCTGGGATCATTTGGCTTCCTTGGGTGGTTTCTCAAGAATGTGGAGGAAGAAAATGACAAGACTGTTAGCAGCAGTGTCCACTCCCAGGCCAGGGTGGTATCTCATACCTGGAAAGAGCTTGGATGGTGATCCTCAGATCCGCAGGTGAGCACTCTTGGGTTTCTGCAGTTTCCTATTACATTCAGAAGCCTGAAATTGTAAATCAACCTAGCATGGGTGAGGGTTCCTTGCAATATGCTGATATACTGTCCAACATCAGAAAATTAGGCCAGTGAGGAATCTATACCAAGACAACGCAGTTATTTAAATAGTATTTCCACAAAAACAGGACTAAATTTCAAACAATAACATATTTGACCCTGGCTCTTTAAATTGTAGGACATCTGAGAAGCATGATTCATTGTGGTTATTGCTGTTGTCTCAAAACCTCTGAGACCTGGGTCTGTGTGATGTTTTCACTTGTTTCTCCAGGTACTTCAATTTCCTTTCATATTCTAACAAGCAGGTTAGGTTGATTGATGACTTTAAACTGTTTTGAATTGAATGAGCTTGAGTATGTGAATGAGACTGCAGGAAAATGGACCTGTGGCCATCCGTGATTAATTCATGTCTTATGCCCACTAGTACTAGGTACTGCCCACTGGTGCTAAAACCATTTTTAAAAAAAACAAACAAATGCTGAATAAATGAATATGAGACTTTTGTACCAAGAGAAACATTTAACATTACACAATACTTTAGTAGCATCAGGCATACTACTAAAACATTACTACTCTTAACAGACAACTTCATTTTAATCATTGCAAAAAGAAGATAACAGAGTGAACAGGATGAACATTCTGCTTTTACTTAATAATAATAATAATAAACCTAGGCAATCCTTTACTGTTTTAACCACTTCTGAAGGGGATATTTTTATGTAAATGTTTATGCAGCATAACAACAAAGTAATTTATATGATCATTATTGAAATTACATGTTGCTTTATTTCTTTACTTCTGCACTCTGTTTTTTAAATGCTTTGCTTTCTATTTTTAGGACCACATTTAATTTTAACTCTGATTATATTTTAGCGATGATCTTTTACGACCTTCTTCCAAAGATAAAAAAAAAATACCTTCTCCTTCCCAGCAAGTCTGCAGTCATTGAAAGAATTCAATGTTTGAGCTGGTGAGAGAGTCTTGTTGGCAGAAGGCAAGACTTTTTTTTTGCCTTACATGCAGGAGTGACTCAGAGTTTTAATGAGGACAGACAACAGTGGGTGTTCTGGCTGGAAGGGTTTTATCCACTGGGGGAAGGGCTAGGTTTTAATGGCTAAACAGATTGAGTCGAAGCATGTAAGTGTATCAAAAATCATTATTAAAAGAATAAAAAAGAAATTGAATTTTAACGTACCATATAGCTCATTTGATCAGCTAGTATAGCAGTATGACTGAAAAGTTCATCTCAGACTTCCAGTAGCAATGTACAAAAAAATAAAACAGGTGTCTACGTCACATTGCTTTATACAATAAAAAGTCAAATTTAAGAAGACTTATCATTTATCCCTTTTATAGAAATGATTTCAAGCCTCCTCCACTCTCACACACGATAGTCATTTTCACTGTAAACTTTCCAGAAGAACCCAATCTTCTGTCCGTTAATTTATGAAGTCACATTATCCAGTACTAAATGCTTTGGCACCTGCACAGTCCATTCATATAAATAGATAGGCACTGTATCAGTCAGCATCAGCAGAAGGAAAAAAGAAGTTAAAGGTTGTTTAATGTCACCCTGGGCAAAATGAAAAAGAAAGTTGGAGACATGACATTTCTGCTGTTCAACTTTCATCGGGCCTCAAATGAAGGTTAAAGAGTCAAATTCTTGTTTTTCTAACTTTCACTTGTTCATGTGCATTCATATGGTTTAATCAAGTAAGTGAACTTATCCATCCACCCACTTTCAGGTCCAGTTAATCTGTTTCAGGGTCAGTGGGACTTGTTTAAAATGCAGAGTAGACTCCAGATTGGGTGAGAACCTGAAAGGAGTTGAAATGCTTATATGAGAGCATCTAATAAAGAACATGACATCAGTGACTGTCAAAGCAGTTAGGCTCATAATCAGCAGACATTGTGAAAAGATAGGTGGACAATGCCAAGAGCTCATAACAGTAACAAATAATTTTAGATGTTCTTTCAAGGTTTTTTTTTTTTAATTTTGTGGGGCTTGTATAAGCTTTTGGACCTTAATTAAAAACAAAGGTCATTGTCTCATATTAATAGGGGGCAAAACGTCCTGTATTACCCAGCACCAGCACCCAGTCATATAAAATAGCCTCAAATTAGGTACCCTGGCATATTCTTAATATAATCTTTATTTGTCCTTTTTTATACACGATTAAGGTTCATTTCATATAACATGATTATGTTATAATGTGTACATTTTGCACATTAATTACTACAGAGACAACGGACCTGACCTGTGTTAGAAAGATAGCTTGCTTTAGCAGTGGAGACACCCAGTGAAGAAGTGTAAAATCTGGCCCTCAGACCAATCTAAGCAACTTTAGTTAAGAAAGAACATATTTAATTCTGCTTTTTTGAAATTATAGTACAGCTGTCAGTAACATTTCAGATTGGTTTTAATTTTGAACTTGTGGTCAGTGGTTTGAGTGCATAATTTGTTGTCAACCATGCACTAAAATATATATATATATATATATTTGCAGCTGGAGATCCACAAAGGGAGAAAATAAATCACGCATCAAAAGTAGTTTTTTATTCCTGAGCTTTCAACCCCTGCCAGGGGTCTTCATCAGAGGATAATGCTTAGACTTACAAGAATCAAAGGCAATATATAGCAAAAAATTATGTGGGTTGTCAGAATAGCACACAAACCCACGAGCAACCTGTGCACGGTCCTCTTTAATGCTAAAAACAAGAAATCGACAGCAGATACACGAAACACAGTGTACAGCATTCCATGCAGTTAGTGCTCAGCGGTATACATTGGACAAACTTCAAAAAGAATCGCAACACGTATACAGGAACACCGCAACGCCGTCAGAAGAAAGGACCCACTATCATTGATCTATACGCACACTAAATCAACAGGACATACATTTAACTGGGACAAAGTACAAGTAAAATTCAAGGCCAGCATGAAAAGTGCCAGAGAGCTGACCGAATCCTGGTTATCAAATGAGAACGCCATCAACAGACACTTGGACATAAATCCAGCATATGCAAACTTAAAAAGAACATATTCATAATAAACAAGACTTTACACCCAATACCCCCCCACACCCCGACCACACTGACTTAGCCACCTACGTAATTTTTAGATAGATAGATAGATAGATAGATAGATAGATAGATAGATAGATAGATAGATAGATAGATAGAACTTTATTTGACCGCAGGGAAGGGAATTTGTCTCTTTACAGAAGCTCTTTAAGTAAATAAATACATAAATAAATAAATATATACAGTATACAAAAAATAAATATACATACACACTTAGGTCTGAACACACAACAGAATGACCGTAAAGCAAGAAAATTAAAAGGAAAGAAAAACTTCTGACTTGACAGTCTCAGTAAGGTACTATGCAGGTGCATTGCTGTTGGTATAAAGGAACCACAGTAGCGTTGAAACACTTCCGTTTAATAATTCGTTGGCTGAAAGTACTCAGTGTGTCAGAGGATGTACAGCATTGTTCATAATGGCACGCAGTTTTTATTCTCTCCTTTGCTTCTACCTCCATGAGGTCCAGAATGTGTCCTAAAACTGAGCTTGCCCTTTTAATTAACTGTTGATTTGGTGGACCGCTCTTGAAGTTATGTTACTAGCTCAGCACACCACATGACATTTTACTAGTCTCCTAAGTAAAAACAACCTGCTCTGCCCTTTCTTATATACTTCCTCTGTGTTCTGAGACCAATCCAACCTGTCATTAATGTGAACCCCCAAGTACTTGTAGGCGTGCACCATCACTAAACCACTCCTTAAGTAGTGACCAGACATAGAGGCCCTTTGGTGCAGTGAAAGTCAATAACCAGTTGATTTTGCTGATATTAAGTTGCAGACAATTCTTTTTGAACCAAGAAACACTGTGAGGAAAATCTACTCACTTAAACACAGGGATAACATGCAAGCTCCACACAAAAGACAGTTTAGGTTGTAGATGAGCAGAGAAGAGGTGACTTTATTTGTACTGCCTTGTAGCTTGTGTCATGGCTAAATATTGATTACTGCTATATATTAATTTGAAACTTTTATCTGAGCTGTTTAATTTAGCCAATTTTTGCCTTTTAAGGTGTGCATAATGACTTCAGATGGATGAATGATGTGTGAAATATTTTAATTTTGCATGTCAAGTCTTTCTGTTGCTCAGTAATAGAAACTGTCTGTGGCACATGTCTGTGGAATGCAGTGAATATGAAAAGTAAAAATATGGTGGACAAACATGAGAGAACGAAATTAGAACAATACCTGTAGCTTCAGTTACAACTGACAATAAAATTCCAAAGAGCTCAGCTTTATATTTTAATAGAGACACCTGCTGAATACAGGCAGACTGGGTCTCGGTTAGAGCCCCAGAAGGCGCTGTCGTCAGTGTATCAACTTTGTTTTTTCCCCTCAAAACAACGCGTAAGGGACAAAGAAAAAAAACACAGCTGTGAAAGAAAATAAAGTCTTTGACATTCTATCACACTATATCTGCTTCGTAGGGAAATGCTTACTAAACTTTAATATGTGTTTCAAATAATAAGATTGAGATTAATATTTCATGTTGTGTTTAAGCAATTTTCATCTTCAGATTTATCCTACTGAATATTTCAAATAATCCTTGAAATGAACAAATAGATCATGTATACTTTAAAACTCTTAAAGTACAATTTATGCAACACGTTTCCGTTGTCTGCTTTTCTTATAGCATGGCCTAGTGGCTAAAGAGTTAGACTATATAATTACAACTAATGATACACTGTATGAAATTCACTATTGTTTTACACATAGGAAAAGGAAAATGCTTTTTTTAAAAGAGACAAATAAATGTTAAACCTTTAAAGATATTGCAATCTCCTCATGTAATTGATGTAATCTAGCCTAAACGATGGTGTACTACAAGCAGTGCAAAAGAAACCTTCTGAGAGGATATGTTTCATGATATGAATTGTGTATCAAAATACCATTTTGACATTTCATGTTGTACATTAACATTCTGTTCACCATGGTAGTACAATTTTGAATATTGCTGCCTTACAATTTCAGAGTCCAGAGTTCAAATCCAAATCTTCTCAATGGATTTCCTTTGGATTTCAGAGTTTGCTTCCACAACCTTGAAATGCAGAACAGCATGAATGTAGATAGATAGATAGATAGATAGATAGATAGATAGATAGATAGATAGATAGATAGATAG
>JANRMT010062814.1:118612470-118628588 GCA_026402145.1 Polypterus bichir lapradei | reverse complement strand
TAGATAGATAGATAGATAGATAGATAGATAGATAGATAGATAGATAGCACTTTATTAAAGTTTTCATAATTTAAAAATATACATCTAATATATCTACCGCTACTAGGGGTAAAGATAAACTGTTAGTCTTTGTTTAGATCTCTTCTTGTTTTGCTTTCCCCACAAAAAACACTGTAGGATTAAACAGATCTGTTCTGAGGTTGTGACATATATTAGGCAATTATATATAAACTAGCCATGTGTGCCCAACTACGTTGCGCGTGTTAAAGTTGTCTGTGAAGGGCTCCCTGTTTAAACGTGGCTGCCAGTCGTGAACTGGGCCCTTCGTCGCACAGCATTATGATTTTTTATAAGGGAAACAAAATTACAAAAGAAAACCCCTGGACATTGATTCGATAGGAACGGCCTACTCGGAATCACTGTCCGAATCGTAATTATGTGGTGGTGTAGGAGCATTTCTGCTTCTATCCGTTCACAGTCCATCTCGTTTTCACGATGCTATCATTTCCTCTCATGATGTCTTCTCAACCTTTCTCCAATCTCGCAAGTTGCTTTGTGGCAATCCAAAGAGTAAGGCAATATACACGGAGCAATGGTTATAAAAGAGGGACACATAGGTATCCAGGCTCTTTAAAGCATAAATAGGGATCACTTCACTGACATGTGAGCAAGCCACGGTACAACTGTGAGATGCACAGCACTCGCCGGCTACAACATAACAATATTAATTTCTGGATCGTGCTGTTACGTTGTCATTCATTTTACCCACTGTCTTTCTTTCATTCATATTTTACATAGGCATGTAACTTTGTATCTTCGGCAATCTCATTCTCTAACCAGGCCTCAGGAGCTAACCAGAGTAACACTGTCCACCACCCCTTTCGTTATTCCAGCACATTATTGACATCCGTGAGTAACAACAACGTACTAAACTGGTAGGTGGTCTACGCATGCGTGGAATTCGCGGACAAACAAAGATCAAGATCTAAATGAAGATCTCTTTAGTTAATTTAAAGCACAACAATTTGTTTAGTTTGAATGTCTGTGTTTTGAGGTGTGACTGGAGTACTACAGTCTTCAGTAGTATAAGCCTGGAGGAGATTCTTAATACAATGCCTATGTTTTAGCTGTCTCTCTACTGCCATCTAGTGCTTCTACTTCTAATTCATTCGCAGACAAACAAAGATCAAGATCCAAATGAAGATTATATATAGAGATAATAGCAACAACAAAAGAAAACATACAGATATTTACAAGAGACAATTAAGAAGTAACACCCGTCCCACCACCTACAGTCATGGCCGAAATTATCGGCACCCCTGGAATTTTCCCAGAAAATGAGCCATTTCTCCCAGAAAATTGTTGCAATCACAAATGTTTTGGTATACACCTGTTTATTTCCTTTATGTGAATTGGAACAACACAAAAAAACAGAGAAAAAAAGCCAAATCTGACATCATTTTACATAAAACTTAAAAACCGGGCTGGACAAAATTATTGGCACCCTCAACTTAATATTTGGTTGCACGCCCTTTGGAAAAAATAACTGAAATCAAGCGCTTCCTATAACCATCAACAAGCTTGTTACACCTCTCAACTGGAATTTCTGACCACTCTTCTTTTGCAAACTGCTCAAGGTCTTTCAGATTTGAAGGGCGCCTTCTCCCAATAGCAATTTTGAGATCTCTCCATAAGTGTTCAATCGGATTTAGATCCGGACTCATTGCTGGCCACTTCAGAACTCTCCAGTGCTTTGTCTTCAACAATTTCTGGGTGCTTTTAGAGGTATGTTTGGGGTCATTGTCCTGCTGGAACACCCATGACCTCTGACGCAGACCCAGCTTTCTGACACTGGGCCCTACATTGCGCCCCAATATCTTTTGGTAGTCTTCAGATTTCATGTTGCCTTGCACACAATCAAGGCATCCAGTGCCAGAGGCAGCAAAACATCCCCAAAACATTTTAGAACACCCACCATGTTTGACTGTAGGTACTGTGTTCTTTTCTTCGTAGGCCTCATTCTGTTTTCTATAAACAGTAGAATGATGAGCTTTACCAAAAAGCTCCACCTTGGTCTCATCTGTCCACAAGACGTTCGTCCAGAAGGATTTTGGCTTCCTCAAGTACATTTTGGCAAACTCTAGTCTGGCTTTTTTATGTTTCTGTGTCAGCAGTGGGGTCCTCCTGGCTCTCCTGCCATAGCATTTCATTTTGTTCAGATGTTGACGGATAGTTTGAGCTGACACTGTTGTACCCTGAGTCTGCAGAACAGCTTGAATATGTTTTGAAGTTGATTGGGACTGTTTATCCACCATTCGGACTATCCTTCATTGCAGTCTTTTATCAGTTTTTCTCTTCCGTCCACGTCCAGGGGGATTAGCTACAGTGCCATGTGTTGTGAACTTCTTGATTATGTTTCGCACAGTGGACAAAGGAACATGAAGATCTCTGGAGATAGACTTGTAGCCTTGAGATTGTTGATATCTTTCTACAATTTTTGTTCTCAAGTCCTCAGACAATTCTCTGCACTTCTTTCTGTTCTCCATGCTTAGTGTGGCACACTCAGACACACAACAGAAAGGTTGAGTCAACTTTTCTCCATTTTAACTGGCTTCAGGTGTGATTGCTATATTTCCAGCACCTGTTTCTTGCCACAGGTGAGTTCAAACGAGCATCATATGTCTGAAATGAAACGATTTACCCACAATTTTGAAAAGGTGCCAATAATTTTGTCCGGCCCATTTTTGGAGTTCTGTGTGACATGATGTCAGATTTGGATTTTTTTTTCTGTTTTTTTGTGCTGTTCCAATGCACATAAAGGAAATTAACGTGTATACCAAAACATTTGTAATTGCAACAATTTTCTGGGAGAAATGGTGCATTTTCTGGGAAAATTCCAGGGGTGCCAATAATTTCGGCCACGACAGTCTCAGTACCAGCTGGTATTTAAAATCCTGAAGAAAATCTTGAGCTCAAAAATGGATTGCAAAGGCCATGCATGTTATGGCTCATTGGTTTGTTCCTACCACAGGGTATACATGACTGCTATGGCAATTGTTCTTTGTCAGTAACATGAAAATATATCCTTATTGGCTTTGATCTTCTAGTTCTCTGTTAATCTTCCTTTGTTTACAAAAAAAAATATATGTAATTATATTGCACTCTCTGTTTTTATACCTTTTTTTTTCCTGTAAGTACAGGCAAAGCTATGGAGGCCTTTTAGAGACTTTCTTAAAGTGGACTCTCCTTTTCTTTACTGTGTCACATTCCATTCTTTTATCTGCTGTGGTGGACGGCCAGCACTTTACCCAGCTGGGATGCCTGTGTACTGGAGGGAGACTGCACAGGGCATTATCTCCCTTAGACAGCTAGATAACAGCCCTACTGGGTTGCTGCAGCACCAAAGGGAGATGAATTCCTGCTACTTAGCCCTGTTGGGTCCAATGGGTGCCACCAAGGGGTGCTGCAGGGACTGGGGAGCCCTACTTTGTCGGGCCCCTGCCTCACCCGGAAGTGCTTCCGGACTACGCTAACATGCCACTGGACGTATTCCTTGATGTGACTATGCAGTTCCAGGAGCCAGACTCAGGAGAGAGAAGATAAAGCTTGCTGGAGGAAGGACAGACGTGGAAAGAAAGAGAGAGAAAGAGAAGAAGAAAAGAGCATTGCTATGTGCTGTACTTGTCCTTGTGTACTATGCATGCTGGTGGGAAATGGTTTGGGAAGTGTTTCCCACAGAATAAAAGCCTTGTGTGCTGTGCTAAACATGTGCCTATGTCTGTCTGTGTCAGGTTTGGAGAGCTTGAGTGCCCCCTGCAGGCCACATAGAATTATAAAGAAAAGCAAATGTCAACACACAGATATATAAATGTAGCTCTGTTACAAGGTGGACAACTATTATTGAGTGTGTAGTAGAACTGAGTATTATTAATGCAGTAATTAAAGGTAGAATTGTAAGTCCAAGAAACTTGTTCAGGATACTGTAACATTTTCTCAGTGTCATGTTCCCTCTGAGACATCAACAGTGGGATCTGAACTTGCACCTCCAGATCAGAAACTGCTGTCAAAGACCACTCAACCATAAATGGAAGCTTCCCAAGGTCAGCTGCCAAAGTGACTTTTGACTTGGTAAGAGGCGACTTCATCTGCAGCTAAAAATTCTTTTAGCTTGCCACATTCACCCATGCCCTGATCTGCCCCCAAATGTCACAGGTTGTGGAACTCGCTCAGGAAGTCATCCCTCTTTCATGTCTTTCCTGAGATGTCACCAGAAGTGGGAATAGAACTTGTGTTGTTGTAATCACAGTTACACATTCTACCATTCGGCTAAAGGAGATCCCCATCAGTCAGCATTACAATTGACCATTTTGACATGACACATCTTCCTGCATAGAAGCATGCATCTCTCTGCTTTGCTGCATAGATGGTTCTGGTTATATTCACTTCCAGGTTTACTGCTCCATATGTCTCTGTTGAAGAATTGCTAAGAGTATCACTCTTCCTCCCAGCAGCTGTAATGTTTGAGGTGGTGCTGCTATGATGCATATTCAGAATGTTGGAAATTACCAGAACCAAGTTCTACTACTAAGCTAATGGAGAAATCCAAATTTTTGATGTGTTCATACTATTGAAGACGACCTTACCTCTTTTATAAAATCAGTTGTTCATTTTCTATATCCATTTTTTCACTGCAGGGTTGCTGAAACTGGCTGTGCATCCCTGTAACATTAGACTCACAAGTGAATTGTGGATGCTGCAATGTATTGCAGGGCATACTCAGTCATAACAAGGCAAAATACATTATGGTCAGCCTAAAGAAATATCTTTGAATTGTAGTAGAATACTGGAAAATATACAGTACAAACACTACACAGAAAGCACATGAGAACTAAAATAGGTTCCAAGCAGTGAGAGTGGAATCTCCATACTTCCAAAAAATGTGTTAGCTTTATGACATCTTAATCTTATTAGTGGCCAGCAAAATGGTCCTAATGTTTGTGCTGCTACCTCACAGCTTCCTGGGCTTAAGTCATTGTCTTTGCAAAGTCTGTGTGGATTTTACTTATTCTTGTGAGACTTGGATCAGATTTTCTCTGGGTACTAAAGTCTTCCTGCCATATCTGAAAAGACATGTGTTAAATTAATTGGTGACTTTAAAATGGCCTCATAAGCATGTGACCGTGGCCAGCAATATACTGGCGCTTCCCTCAGTGTTAGTTCCTCCTCTATGTACAAGACTACCTGAATAAACTGAGTTACCCAGTTTGAAAACATAAAATTGGATGGATCCTACTGGCTATTTAAATTATGGCTCGCTGACTTAGATTAAATAACAGTATGAAATCTACCACTAACACAGTATAATAACACAAGTTGTTTGCACACTATAGAATACAGTAAGAGAATAGGGAAATAGTCAGATAAAATCAAACATACTTTGTTGCTTACAGGACCCCAGATGCCTAGTGCATTTTTCAGTAACATCTGCTTTATTATAATCTTCAAGATTAATATCTATATTTGCAGATTACCATTTCATCATAATTTTGTTTCATAATTAATGTACTCTGTCAAAGTGACAGCCACAGTTATTCTCTCTACTGAGAGAAAAATAATGCACCCAGGGAAAGGTACTGAGAGTAGTAAGCATGACTGTTTGATGTTTTCTTAATATTTTGAAGAACAAAATTCCTCCAGCAATATACGGGGCTTATTCCCCAAAACTTTAACTTTGTCTTGTGACCTTAATTTATCACAATTGGCGTAGTCGGCAGGATTTATACGTTGTTCCAGGATGTCAGAGGGACAGGACCTGAACACCGTGTTGAACACTACGATGGCCGAATTACAGCAAGTGAAGCTGCAATTAGGAGACATGAGGACCCAGTTGGCTGAATCAGAAGCTCGAGCGGCAGCAGCAAAGAGAGTGGAGACATCGCGGTCTGTACCTCCTTTATTAACTTATTTAACGGAAGATGATGATGTTGAGACATACTTCCTGGTTTTCTAACGCAACGCTAAATGCAATGCATGGCCGCAGATGGAATGGGCTTACATTCTGGCGCCCTATCTGAAGGAGGAGGCGCAGATGGCTTACTATGAGCTCACTGAGGAGCAGGCTGCTGATTATGAGCTCCTAAAAAGAGAGATTTTTAAATGCTATGTTGTATCGGCAGCACAGCAGGCGAGAATGTGGCGAGCATGGAGGTTTGACCCCGAACGATCCATTCGTACCCAAGTGTATGAGGTATGGGGAAAAGTGGGCAGATGGCTACGGCCAGATGTTAATAGTGCCCCAATGGATGGCCGAGTTGTTAACAATCGAGACCTTCATTGATGCTTTGCCTGAAAAGCTCGCCCAGCAGGTCCGCAAACCTCATCAAGGTTGTGGAGCGTCATTGGGTGGCCTGTAAATCGGAGGGTTCAGAACGGTCCTCGCGTTCAACCCGACAGGTTCGTGTACCTTATTCCGAGCCCACCTGATCTAATCCAGATATCTCCTCCAGGAAGAAAGAGAGAACAAGCTATCCCCTGTGCTGTTTCAAGTGTGGAGGGTTGGGTTATTTGTTTACTGCTTGCCCGTCACCAGAGCCGATGGATTGCTCATTGGGAAAGGGAGAGAGGTATTGTGCTATCGTCACCCCTTTATCTTTTCCGTATACGGGAGCAGTAATTGTAAATGGTTATAAAGTCACTGCGATGTTTGATTCCGGGAGTAACATATCCATTGTTGCTCGCTGTTATGTTTTACCACGACAGTGGATGAATCATAAAATTAGTCTAAAGTGTATACATGAAGACACTCGATATTATAGAGCAGCCTCCTGTATAATCACGGTAGATAATGTAATGAAGACCACGGTAGTGGCAGTTATGACCGATCCACCCTTTCCCGTTATATTGGGACGCAATTGGTCTCATAATAAAAGCAGTATACACAATGCTGTTCCTGTTGTAAAAGAGGGCATGGTAGTGGATAAATCGAAAAATAATCTGACTGCCTCTACGCCGTGTACGAGGTCTCATAATTTTCCCTTAGATAGTTTAGCAGATGGAGACGAAGGAACATCAGGCACTACAAGAGGAGATACACCCCTTGCAAGACCTGTTGCGACTGAAGCTCCGCCCATCGAGGTAGCTCAGGATCCATTAGCGATTTAGTTTCACAATTTAAAATTACACCTTCCTCCTTTAAACGAGAGCAGTGGAATGACGATTCCTTAAAATTTGCTAGAAATGCAGTGGTTTCAGTAAACGGACAGATGTCTGTGAATCCCTTACCTTGAATGCCCTACTTTGTTATAAAAAATGATCTGTTATATCGTGTGGCTGAACATGACGGGGAAATAAGAACATTACTATTAATTCCCCGTACTTTTCGTCGTTACGTGTGTGAATTAGCTCACGCTTATTTACTCGGAGCCCATTTGGGGACCGATAAAACCTTGGAACGTTTTAAGTTCAGATTCTATTGGCCGGGAATAAATAAGGAGGTCCGTCGTTTCTGCGCTTCATGTCCGGAGTGCCAGATTCGACAGATTCCTAAGAGGGACTGTGCTCCTCTTATTCCTCTTCCTTTAATCGACATTCCCTTTGAAAGAGTTGGAATTGACCTCGTAGGACCCATCGAACCTTCGCTCCGAGGTCATAAATATATTTTGGCTCTAGTGGATTATGCCACGTGATTTCCAGAGGATGTTCCTTTGTGCTCAGCTACTTCTAAAATAATCGCTCGGGAACTGGTAGGGATATTCGCGTGTGTGGGGATTCCCAAAGAGGTTTTAACGGACCAAGGAACTCCTTTCACGTTGGAGACATTCAGGGAGGTTGCTAAGTTACTGCGCATTACACATCTGAAAACATTGGTCTATCACCCCCAGACGGATGGTTTGGTAGAACAATTTAATCAAACTCTCAAACAGATGTTTGAGGATGGTCGTAACTGGGATCAGTTACTGCCCCTCGTCCTCTTTGCTTATCGGGAAGTTCCATAGACCTCTACACGGTTTTCTCCTTTTGAACTCCTATACGTAAGATAACCTTGGGGTCTATTGGATATGTTAAAAGAAGGTTGGGAAGAGAAGGTCCTTCCAACCTCTAATATTTTGGAATAAATCGCGCAGTTACGCAAAAGGTTAAGTAAGATTCGACCGGTACTAAAAGAACATATGGAGAAAGCTCAAGCAGCTCAGTTGTGATATTATAATCGTAACACCGCCCTTTGGGAATTCCGACTTGGGGATTGTGTTATGGTGCTCATTCAAAACTGTTGGCTCATTGGCAAGGGCCTTATGAAATTAAGTAACGAAAAGGGCTTGTCGATTATTTGGTTAAACAACCTAATCGTCGGCCAAACAAGTGTGTTTACCATATTAATTTGCTGAAACCGTGGAAGGACAGAGACTCTGAGCCTCTCTCCGGACAGCCACGCTCCCTTTTTTCTGAATATCAACCCCTTAGTTTTGGTTCTAATTTGTCTTGGCAACGACAAGAGCTGGATTCAGCTATCTTGTCCATCCCGGAAGTGGTTAGTGAGCTACCCGGTCACACTGAGCTGATCGAACATGACATTGTTACTGATCCACGGGTGGTTGTTAGAGAACGCCCATATAGGCTTCCTGAAGCAAAGAAGAATGAAGTGGAGTTGGAAATTAGACGTATGCTAGAGATGGACATTATTGAGGAGAGTTACAGTCCATGGTCTAGTCCTATCATCTTAATTTCTAAACCTGAAAGGTCTTGGAGGTTCTGTAATGACTTCCGTCGACTTAGTCAGATATCTAAATTCGATGCGTATCCTATGCCTAGAGTGGATGATCTTATCGAACGGCTGGGAAACGCCCAATTCTTAACTACACTTGACATGACGAAAGGGTACTGGCAAATTTCCTTAACATCTTCCGCAAAAGAGAAAACCGCCTTTAGTACTCCTAGTGGACACTGGCATTACAAGGTTCTTCCATTTGGTTTGCACAGGGCACCTGCAACTTTCCAGCGTCTGGTGGATATCCTGCTAAGTCCCCACAATTCCTACAGTGCCGCCTATTTGGATGACATTGTCATCTATTCCGGCACTTGGAAGGATCATGTAAAGCAGGTACTGGCCGTTCCTACCACGCTGGCTCAAGCTGGACTTCGGATCAACTCAAAGAAGTGTTTCTTTGGCTTGAACGAAGCCAAATATCTAGGCTATCTAGTAGGTGGGGGGACGGTTCAACCACAGTGTTCCAAAATTGATGCCATTGTCAAGTGGCCCTGTCCGATTACAAAGAGGCAAGTACAAGCTTTCTTGGGGTTGGCGAGTTATTACCGTCGTTTTGTACCTCGTTTCTATGAGAGGGCTACACCTCTCACAAATTTAACAAAGGGCACCTTTTAAAGTGGTATGGGAAGAGACTACTGAAGCTGCATTTTGTGACCTTAAGTTGGCCCTTATGTCAGCACCTGTTTTGAGATCTCCTGACTTTTCTTGTCTATTTATTCTCCAGACCGATGCATCGGACACAGGATTGGGTGCCGTGTTGAGCAAATGCATCGACAGTGCTGAACACCCTGTCTTATTCCTCAGCCGGAAACTGTGGGATCGAGATACTCTTTATGCAGCAGTGGAGAGGGAAGCCTTGGCAATTAAGTGGGCAGTGACCCAACTTCGCTATTACCTGTTGGGAAGAGAGTTTACTCTGGTGACAGACCATGCTGCTTTACAGTGGATGGCTCTGAATCGAGAGTCTAACCCTCGTGTCACCAGGTGGTTTTTGGATTTGCAACCTTAGAGATTCAATGTCACTTATCGTTGGGAATCCCTTCAAGCCAATGCCGACGGACTCTCTTGTACCTTCGACCTCTTGGTGCAGGCCGCCTAACCCGGGTCTGGGCTGAAGGGGGGCCATGTCACACACGTACGCTTAGGAGGCAGTCAACATGTCCTCAGGTAAATGAAGAATTAACAGATGGGGGGTTGTACTGTGGTAATGATGCCTCTCTCTCTGACCTTGCAGAAGTAAAGATGACAAATAGTACAACAATACCTGCACCAATCCAGATCTATGAAAATGGCGACTCATTCACTTCCTCTACAATGTCACTTCCGGCTCTGTGTAATGATGTCACTTCCGGTTCCCAACAGATGAAGCCACTTCCGGTGCAGCGTGATGACGTCACTTCCGGCTCAGCATGATGATGTCACTTCCGGCTCAGCATGATGCTGTCACTTCCGGTTCCCTCCAGATGATGTCACTTTCGTTATGATTCATTTCTGGCCACCATTTTCCATATGATGTAAAAAGCCAATGCAAAAGCCAAACGTTTGTCGAATGTTTGATGTTTTCTTAATATTTTGACCAACGAAATTGCTCCAGCAATATACGGGGCTTATTCCCCAACACTTTAACTTTGTCTTGTGACCTTAATTTATCACAGTAGGTATAATAAAATATGCATCTATGATATATTATTAATTAAAAAAGAACAAATTGGTATTAGTGGGCTCCTTTCAAAAAAACGTTAGGTGGGGGCGCGATTAAAACTGTAATGAAAACTTGGGTCGCAAATACTTAAAGGTTGAGAAACGCTGCTCTATCATTTGTCTGAAAATCTTGAAGATGTGTCAGTCATAAAAGCTCTGAGATACTTTTATAAAACATCAAAAAATGTATTTTTTGAACAGTTTTATTTTGTACATTATGGGTACTCTGTTCATTTTTTTCTGAGCCCAAGTTACCAGTATTTCACTTTTACTTTAATATCTTACCAGCTCTAGTTTAACGTACAGGTCAGGATTGCTTGACTCAAAATCCAAAACAGCATCTTAATTACTCAAAAGAATATATTTTCAAATTATCTGAACTGAAAACCTGCCACTAGTCTGATCCTTGAAGACTGCTGTTTAGATGCATTTAATCATCCAGTTTTAAACAAAGTACCTACAATTAAACATGCTTTATGTATTAAGCAGTTTTAGTCATTTTCACTTCACATTCTCAAGTAAGTGGAGCTAGTATATAACGACATTTCTAATCCACCCATCCTCAGATATTGAAGACTATTTTTAAATTCTCAATGTGCTAAATATCTGGAAGAAACTTTAAAGTGAAAAGGTACTCTGGGCCCAAGAACTTGTAAAAAAAATCCTCTTTTGATAAGAGTAAAAATCTGAAAATACAGTTATAAAATGTTTAATAAAGGATTCTTTTGGATCACATTAGTGGTCAAAAGCTTTTTATTTGCTCAAAGTTCTCAGCACAAATCTGGATGCTGGAGAAATACATAGATGGAATGACAGTTTATCTTCCAATGGGATAATAATGAAGAGTTAATTAACCTGACAGCATCTCTAAGAAATCCAATATTTCTCAAGACAACCGACATAATAAAAAATCAGCTGTACACCAAGAACTAAAAGCTGCTAGGCAACCACACTACCAGTTACACCATCACACCTGGCTGAGTGTTTTACATTTAATTTATTTTTTAACTTTATTGAGGTACCAGGAAATGAATAGCTAAATGAAGGAAATAAAACAACTTACAAGGATCTCTAGGAGAAAACAATATGAAGTATACAATTACCTTACACATAATGACAACTAAGAACAAAGAATATACAGTAAACAGATTCCCAAATGTTTGCACTTTACTTTGACATGTACTTAAAACTAAAGTTTAAAGTTAGCAACTCAACACTACTTTAATTTTCCAGTTTTATTTAAAAGTATTCTTTTTCTATTTTGACCTTAGGGAAGCTGTCTCTACAAGTCCATCTTTGAAGATTGGATGGATTTCAAATTTATGGATTTGTTTCTAGTAAAATACCTGCTTTCCTGTTTGCAGTTTACCATTGCTTGGTTTCGCTTCCATAAATCTACGATAAGGCAGTTAAGGGATTAGCCAAGATAAAAATGATGTCATGCTGGCACAAATCCAACCTGAAATTAGTTAGGTGGCCTTGAAGATAACTCATTGACAGTATGAATAATATTTCAAACAATAAGCAGGGAGAAAAAATTAAAAGATTCCACTGACAATGCAGATTCTTATCAAAAACAGAACTGCTGACAATGTGTATTTAATTTTGTCATTTTTTGCCAAAGCAGGGACATGACATGGCAGCTTTGGTGTTCATGAGTTCTAAGAATGTATGTTTTATTTAGTCCAAAGTGGGTTTGGTTCATTGCTGAATGAGGCAATTGTCTTCAAAGAATTCTTTTAATTAGTAATTGCAATGTTCATTTGCTATTTTTCATTTTTCAGCTTTCATTGCCCTTTAACTTTTTTTTTTTTAATCAAAACAACTGTTACTTTCTACATAAGGGATCTTTAGTTACACTATGCATAAATTTTGAAACTTTAGAATGCTAGTTTCATGAGCTCCGCTTCAGCCAGCTGACCCCGCTGTGAGCTTCATTTTTGAAGCCAGCCAGAGTACAGAGCTGAATCATGACACAAAGTGTACAGTTCTGGCTCCAAGCAGAGGTCTTATTCCCTGAAAACTTAAAAATTGAGGTTAGGATTTGGTCAGAAAGTTCCGTGCCACTCCTTTACATTATGTGTACTGTATACTACTGCAAATGACCTTACTGGTAGAAGCACTGTCTGCTGAAGTCAAAAAGAATAATTATGCCCACAGCTATCATACAAGGCAGTTATTTGAGTTTAACAGATGTCAGCAAATATAAAGGTCAAATATTATGTGACAGTAAGCATATAGGAAGCCCCAGTGTAACACCTCTTTTACAAGTTATCTGAATATTAACTGCTGAATGAGTATGACAGTGAAATGGCCTGAAGCAACTGTTACAATGGAGTTCCATGTAGGTAACAAATGTCAGAAATAACCTCTGCATAGTCAACATTTTAGAAAGATGCATTGTTAAAAAATGGGTGAATGAAGCGTTCCTTTAAATCATAATAAAGCAATAAAATATTTAAAAAACCATTCTTTAAGAAAAAATGAAATAAAATGAGAGGAAATTGAGACCCGTGTAACATATTGTAAACAGTTCAGCACGAGTTATCCATTGAGGGGTTATTAAAATCTGAGGATATATTGTAAACTGGAAGGCTACAGCTTATTTCACTGGTGTCATATTCTGAAGTGGAAGAATGTAGTGAGTTCCTGTTCAGCAACCAGTCAGATTCATGTGTCTGCATACATTGTTGATTCTGCCATGTCTGTGGAAAAAATTGGGTGAGCCTCCTTTGACGTCAAATCAATGCTGGCTGTGTACTTTGTTTTCCAAGTTGTGATGTCATTGTAAGTGAGTTTACAGACTTTTTTTTTACCTGACTGATATAACTCAAGTATGCTATTATGTAGACAAAACCTAAGTCTGTTCTTCTTAAATATGCATTCTCTTTTTTCTTCCATAAACCATTGCTACAACACAAAATGAGTGAGCCATCTTTGACATCAAATTAATGCTGGCTGTGTACTTTGTTTTCCAAGCTGTGTGATAAACACTGTGATGTCATTGTAAGTGAGTTTATAGGCCTATTTTCACCTGACTGATATAACTTGCTGCATGTAGAAAAAACGTACCTCGTTTTTCAAGATGTATGATAAACATTGTGATGCCATTGTGAGTTCATAGACCTATTTTTACCTGACTGATACAACTCACGATTTGCTGTATGTAGACAAAACCTAATTCTGTTCTTGTTAAATATGCATCCCCTTTTTTACTGAGTAAAACATTGCCATAACACAGAAGAAAGAAGAAATTATTACATTAATTTCAGCTATGGGAAACAGCAAGGGAAGAAAATCTCCTAGCAAACATACTGACATTGGGTCAATGCAGATCCTATGTAGGAAACCAACAATGGCCCAATTGGGATTTGCGCATCGGGGCAACATTGGTCCAACAACCAGGGAGCACAAATTTGGTTGGGAACCAGAAAAAATCCATAGCTTACTAGTCCATACATCCATTTTCTATACCCACTTATCTACAGTGAGGTTGTGAGCCTATTCCAGCAAGAAACGGACACAGGTAAGAACAATCCCTGGACAGGTCGCTACCTCATCATAGGGTGAATGCACGCATACACACACATTAGGGGTAATTTGGCATCACCAGTTCAGCAAACCTGCATGTCTTTGAACTGTGGAAGGAAACCCACACAAACACCAGGAAAGCATACAAGCTAATGTAGCTTTAAACTATTTATTCCTACAAAACACCTTTCAATTTACTAGTACCAGTTTAGCTCTTTTTTTCTTTAAACAAGAAAACGTTACCAATAACATAGAAAATTTGTCATTTTAGCCAATATAAAAACAATACTTTTTTCCTTTAAATTTTTATTTATATTTCCGCAATCAAAATATAAAAACAGGGACAGTACTAATCTGCAACAACATTAAAAAGCAGGGAACAACTGGGGTCCTTATGACATTTGCCGAATGCTACCACACCATCACCTGGCCATGGAGGAATTTACTGGACTTGTCCTGCCAGTGATTAACCCATTTTGGGCCATTAGGGGAGCTTTGTTAGGGATCCCTTTGTAGCAGCCCCCACATCAGGCCAGAGGGTGTTTCTAAGCCCACACTGCCCACAGTCTGCCCACAAAGAGCCACTGCATGTATATTTGCTAGGATTAGGCACCATACAAACATCTCCCTGCTGTGCCCATCTCTACCTTGTTTTAGCTGGTTGGAACCATAATAATTATATTATAATAAAGAATTAAAAAAATAATTAGAAAAGCACAAAGCACAGCTCCCCTATTGTTTTTGTAGTGGGTGTGATTTTATTTTTTTGTTCTTTCTTCTACGGTGTAATTAGGCTCTGGGATGCATATTGCTTTCTTGGAAATTATGAACTCTTGAGATGAGAGTCAGTCTGTAAAAATGCCAGATATAAAGAGAAGTACATTTCAGGTTAAGAGACAAGGACTAAGAGGCATATGGTAGCTTTTGTGATTGACAGTGTTCAGCATATGTGAACCTGAAAGCACCTTTGGTATTACTCGACAACTAAAGTGTATTTCTATTAACTTATTTGAGGGAAAACAGCTGGATTCTGCATAAATACAAGGATATTCACTAGCCTGATTTACATACCTAAAGAATTAATTACACTGAAACTGTCTGTAGTTTTATTAATTAAGGATCATACAAGTTAGTGCTGCTGATACAGTAACTGTGGGACATTGATATAACTTCACTACAGCAGGCTCATACTTACCTGCTTAAATGTGTTGCCTCAGAAAAGGTTATCTTGTTCTTTTGATAACATTGTAACTACAGGGTTCCCCACAGAAATCGAACATAGCAACGGAGCCAACCTTGTCTTAATCACATGACAATTTTCATTATATTTTAGTGTTTATAATTGCATTTTCTGTGATTAATTCATAATATTTTTAAATGTACTGCTTAATGGTTATGATGATGATTATTACTATTTTGCATAGTGCTAATCTGGGCAATTGAAAAAAAAGAAAACTGAATGAGATGTGTTGCACAATAATAAATAAATAAATAGATTGCCTGGTTTATCAGTGCTGAAGAATTACAAGGAAATCTGGTTATCAAGTCAGCAGTTGTGTAATCATTCAATGCACAAGACAGTATCCAGATGATGCATACATTTGAATAGCACAAGGACCGCTAAAACATCCAAAGTAGGCAGTGAGCATCACCATGCAAAAGCTCTAACAAATTATTATATATATATATATATATATATATATATATATATATATAGTGAACCCCCGTCCAAGACTCCAGACACCAGGAAAAAATCCAATAGTTGACTTTATTTAAATGCCACAGTGCACAAGGCACCCTCTCCTCCACTATACTCATATAACACTCACAAATGCTACAATAATACTCTCCACCACTCCCAGACGTGTTGCCACCCTTCCACCCAGCTCAGCTTGCCGTCTGGGAGCTCCCACAGTCCTTTTATACACCCTGACCTGGAAGTGTTCCCAATCCCCAGTCCATATGATTCTTTATCACTTCCGGGTCAGGTACAAGTCCTTTTCTTTATCCCAGAAGCACGTCACTTCTGTTGTCGCTCTTCCTATGACACACTTCCAGGTTATAGGGCACAAATGATTCTTCGGTCCTCCCTGCAGCTCCCTCTTGCGGCCCCTGTGGTATC
>JANRMT010062814.1:118563107-118598677 GCA_026402145.1 Polypterus bichir lapradei | reverse complement strand
ATAGATAGATAGATAGATAGATAGATAGATAGATAGATAGATAGATAGATACTTTATTAATCCCCAAGGGGAAATTCACTATGTCTATATAGGATTATCTCCTAACGTTCCCTCCTAACTAAACAATTGTAAAGATGTGTCAAGACACTTTGTACAATATAAGCATGGTCTTGCTGATCTCAAATTTACATTAGAAATTGTTAAATGTCACCCACCAAATTGTTATCATCAATAAGGCCTTTTACAAGTTCATCTCAGACACTTAAGTACTTTGATTTGTTCTCCATACCCCACTATGCTGTTCCAGGAGTTCATATCAGAACTGATTATACAGATGTCATGATTTTCTCAAAGGTTTTTGTCAGTTTGACTACATCCTTTTCTGTACCTAGCTAATTTACTCAAGTTAATTTTGGATGTTACTGAGGATACATTACAAGAATTCTGTAGTGCAGTCAGAGCTGCTTGAGACAGAGAACAAGTGTCAACACAGCAGTATCCAGATTATAAATCTGCTGAAAGACATAGACAGCAGTGACACATTAACCTTTCTTGTTCGATTGCCAACTCTTTTTACGCAACTGATCTTATATACACAAGCATGCCCAGGATTCTAATATGACTGCTGCACTATAATGCACATGTGCTGTAATCAATGGACCATTCAAATATGTTTTTTTGCACAGAAAGACTAAATTTATTAATGTATTTTAAAGGTGTCATAACCATATATTTCAGAACTTCTCCCTGGCTGTGGATCTTACTATGAAACATGTGTTATTCCTTCAATAGTGGTAAGCTTATAGCCATTTTTCCCAGTCAACTAGTTGTGCTCATTTGCTGTTCACTGGTGTTCTTGGGGAAACTAATCTTCAGAGGTGAGTCTTGGTTTGCAGAGTCATATTTATTGAGTTTTGAGTATTACAATTTTAATTAATGTTTAGTCTGTGTATCTAGAGTCTAGCTAGGTATGACACTATTGAACTGAATATGGTCTCTTCCTACTAAAAAAGGACCATGTTCCTTCTCACAATAGATATATTCACACTATTTGGTAACTATGTAAACTGATTTGCTACCCAAAACATAAGCAGCTGGAGATTCCATTCCAGTAGAGTAAATCCTAAAGTTTTTAAATGTCCAGCAGGAAAGTTCATTTACATTGTTTAAAAGGTTTTGTACTTACAAAATTAACACTTCTTGCATGGGTAGTATTAACATACATAACTTTGTATTAATTTACATAAGTAAACACATTATCTCAGATGACTGTGTGTTCAGATCTCACTGTTCTTACAATGAGGAACCATTCTCAACCTGTCAGTAACAAATTACGGAAAAACTATTTAGCCAGACTGAAAAGTAGTTTATTTTACTCATAGACATGTTTTTTTTTCTGTTTGCTTTTCTTCATCAAGTGCAACAATGAACTCAATTCACTGGGTCGGTTTCCTGTCATGCCCAAAGGACAGTACCTTCATATAATTTTGTTATTGCTGTATTATATAAATTGTCTCTTAAAGGTAATCAGTTATGCCCTAGTACAGCTTGCCTGCCTTACTTATATTCTCGTGAAATGTACACAGTCTAAAATACATACCTAAACATTCCACCTTCTTCTCTTTTTGATAAAAAGAACACATGATACAGTAGATTTTGGTATTTTAAAATTTAGGTTGCAGGTTTTCCACAATATCATTGAAGTGAAACTACACATTAAATTCCTTATATATATTCATGTATTTTTCATTGTTTTCTGTGTTTTGAACTGTTGTACTTAAGCTGTTATGTTTCACAATACAAAACATAAATTATGGAGATGAATGAACAAATTCTTGTCTGGAACTTTGTTCTGATATTGCAGATTTAGTTGGTGTTGATGTTACCTGATTTAATATTATCTGGAAAGCGGAAAGGGGAATGCAGGAGCTTTAACCTCTCTGGTGTTATCACTGAGCGTGACTGAGGCTTGGAATTCTTTGCAATTTTATATAATGATCCGCTTTACATTTCTAATCCAGTATAATACCAGGAGCAGTATTCCACTGCCATCTAGTGGATGAAAAAATATTATGCTGCAAAAAAATCAATATTTCTATGGTTTTCCCACTCAAAGTTAGCTCATCAATATTCATGAGTGGGGTGGAGCCTCCTACTTAAAATAGAATGGCAAAGTAAAAGCCATAAATGCAGTTTTAAATCAAACTTAAATATTGCTTGAATCGAGCGATAGTGATGACAATGTGAATTGGTCATCAGACTTTGACACAAAAAGTGAAACTGATGCATGATACAGCACTGTACAACTGAACCTCAGTGATATGCCTGCAGCATTCAGTCGCATGACGCTTCAGTGTCGTGTGACAATAGCTTTGTGACAAAACAGCAAAATAATTGCGATCGAGTGCGAGGACAAGCAAGAGTTCTATTTAAAAATTCTATGTAAAAAAATTCAGAATTCTAAGTAAAAATGGTTAAGCCCAAGTGTTTCTTGGGATAATCTGTTATGATCCAATGTACAGCATCAGGCCCAAATAATGCTCTGGACACTATTCTGAACCATTAGAACAAACTGAACCAATTAGTTGTATCAAGCGAAAGTGATGAAAATGTGAATTGGTCATCAGACGTTGATAAATATAGTGAAACTGATGCGTATAGCATTGTACAAACAAGCCACCATAATACAGCATCCCTGGTGAATTTGGCTGCATGAAGGTTCCAGTATAAATATACCACGCAATGCTACACAGTTCTCCCACAGAGTGGCCCTGATAAGCAGCAGCATGCAGCGGACAAGTTGGTGATAAAAAGACTGCCATAGTTTATCCAACACAGTGTTGAATATGGAAATGGGGAGATAAAAACAATGTTGTCTTTTTATGTCAAGGTTCGTATTGTTTGTTATTGTTGGTAAAGCTGTTCAAGCAGGACATGTAACAAATGAAATGTACATATAAAATGGGACTTCTCATCATCTTGGCACTGTAAGAGCACTGAGAAGAAAGAACAAAAATAGGCACTTAAATATTTTGGAATGGAAAGAGAATCTGGGAAATACTTGTTCATTGTTATTTTGTATTATCATTAGTGATATGTCACTTTAATTCTCTTTTTATTAGGAAATGTTGCTGAGTAAGTGCTAACCTCTAAGATAATACTCTATAAACCCAAACACTGTAAAAATATGTATAAGTATTGTATATAATTGTGGTTAAGAACCTTAAGAATCTTTAATACAAAAATATTATAAAAAATGCCATTTGTTTTATTTAGTCTACACAATAAAGTAATAAAGTGAGTGTAATTTCATCTTTTATCAGCAATATAATATTTTTAATTTATTTATCCTGTATTTTTAAAAGTCTGATTTAAGCTTTGAGTAAATTATTGATTTGCTTTTATCATAATTATCTGGGCTCAGAGGATGTTCATTTAGTCATTTCTGAGCTTTATATATGCATACTCGGAGTATCTCTGTCACTTTGGTTACTTCTCTCAGTCACATGCAGTTATTACAAATGTTGCTTTTGTTTTTCTTAGTATTGTGTTTATCAATTTGGTGGGTACAATTGTCACAAATAGTGATTTCTATTTTGTTCATAGATTATAACATTTTATTTGGTGTTGTTATGGGTGCAGCCTTCTTGTTTAGGGCTATTGCTGGTCATGTGACACAATGATGTCACTTACTTTATATTTATTTAGGGAGTAGGAAGTAGTTAAAAGGGTACCACCAAGAAAGCCTTGACAATAAGTTTTTGGTTGCTTCTCAGGTTTCCAGACTGTTGCCTGTCCTTTTACAATTCTGCATTTCCCTTCCATTTCTTGACCATTTATTTTCATGTCCTAAGAACAATGAGCTTTTTAAATTACAATAAGTCTCCTTCCACATTTTAATTTCAACTTTAAGTCATAATTAAAAGCAGAGACTATACAAGATTAATGGAAGCCTTGATGTGTCACCAAAATGTAATACTGTAAACTAAATTAAAGCTCAAGGAAAGCTACAGAAAGCAAATCCATACATATTTGATAAAAGTGCTGAAGATTAAACACAAGTTGGTTCAAAAAATTAATTGCGTCCAGAGTAAACATTCTTATAAGTTATTGTGCAATCAATCAAAACTAACAAATTTCATACCCTAGCAGAACAAAAAACACTAAAAATGAGCTTGGAATAGTAAAGCAATATTAAACATGTCAACAATAAAGTACAACCCAAAAAACTATGGCTATGATACAAGTCATTTTTATACATAATATCTTTAAGTTTTCCTAAGTCTGCCCACTAAATCTACTAAATCTCAATGTCTATGTAGAATTTACAGGAGAGAAATTACAGGAGGGCTTGGCACACAAAAGTGTACAAAAAAAAGATTAACAGCCTCATGAAAAAATAAAGAAGAGGTCTTCACATCTACATAAATGTGTTACTTATACAATTACAAATAATGTGGTTATTATGAAGCTCCAATGCCAACTTCATACTTAAGTGTATTCTGCCTTCTTTCTTGCCCATATATCCTGAAAACAAAATATGGTTGCTGATCACAGCCAAGTCTAGCAAGTTGTAAAACACAGCAACAGATCACTTGAGCCTTTGTCCTTCCACCGTGTTCAGTTTTGTCATCTGGTCAACCACATCCACAGCCACCTAAAAAAGTGACTAAGTTTAGAAAAGATTTTTTTTTGTTTTACTCAAAGTGAGCTGTTTAGATTAATATAAGAAATAAACAGAGTAGTGAACTTTATACCTTACTCTGTCTGTTACTGTGTTTGATTATTTTTCCCTGTGTGTGCTGAAGGGATACATCGTGCTGAAAAGACAAACACTCTTTCTTGGCTTGTTGGTATTGATGGTGAATGTGTCTTTCCCTGCCTTCGTCGTTGCTATTGTGAAACGTTCTCTTTACATGCAATCTTTTGTGGCGGGCGGCAGCTCTCATCTCATTTTTATTTACCATACTAAAGGGGCTTTTTTTCCGTAGTTACTTTACTCACAAGGGAAAGCATTATGAAAAAACTGGCAACAGTGACCTTTCTCTCTTTGTTGGTGAAAGATTCAAGAAGTTGCATCAGAACAGTCTCTGACAGTTGTTCTCCAGTTGGTTACATGGAATGTTTCCCCAGATTTGGAAAAGCATTTAGAATGTACATGATATTCACGTCAATGGCTATCCAGAATTTGATGCCAAATTTGTCAGGTTTGTTTGCCATGTACTGGATGGAAGGGCATTGTCATTTTATTGGGAATAATTGTTCATTAACTGTTATGGTCTGCTCAGGATCATAAAACTGTGGTGTAGCGAGTCCACAGCTCAAGTCAAAAAGGCCACTTTTTTTAAATAAATAATCGCCGCTCCTGCGGCTTAGAGAGGGGGCGTGGTAGTATGGCGGAAGCGGTTCCTGGGGGAATTCGTGATGCGGGCAGTCCTCGCTTAAGTGCACAGGTGAGGAGTCGTCTGCATCCGTGATTGTTGCCGGGAGGTGCTAATTGCCACACCTGATCCACGTCCCAATGATAAATAGAAGCACGAGGCGGCTAGGAAAAAGGAAAGAAAAAAGAGAAAAAAACAGACGGAGGTTGAGGAGGAGAGAAGGCAGGAAGCAGGAAGGAGAAAGCCGGCGCATGAGCGAGCAGGATGAACAAAAGGCAGCTGGACAGTGAGCCCTCACGGGGTATAAAAAAAAAACAACAAAAGCTATACAGCATATAGTAATTAAATTTCTCATTTGGCACATTGATTTCCGATTTTCACTCGTCAATACGGCGTTTGAGGTGAGCCGTTTTCACTGAAGTTAAAACTTAAACTTAAAAAAGTTAAACTTGCCAATTTATTTTGTACGACAAAATTGAAAGTGCTGACAAAGTTTATTTTTTTAACTTTAATTTCAGCTCTTTCTTCTTTAAGTAAGTACTGCTGTACACACTTTACTGTATAGACTCAAGTCTGCAGACTGTACTCTCTGTAAATTTCGTCGTAGTTGTGAATTTGATAATATTAATTTATATATTAATAATGAATGAATATTTGACATAAGTCACAACAACATTTGCGGATGCTTGCCTGTTCCTTACACTTACAGCTGTATTTTACTTTGTTTTCCTTTAGTTTAGAGTGCAGAGTGACATTGCTTCTTCCCTTGCCTCTTTAGAATTTGGTTTGCTGTTTCTTCTTTTGAAGTCGGGACATGCACTAGCAGTAGCACATGTACGTGGGATGCAATATTTTGAATGAAGCACGTTTATCCTGCAAGTGTAACTGACCTACGGCTACATTACGTCTATGAACTGAACTGTACATAATGCACTGAAACTATTCAACTATTTTGTTTTTAACTTGTGTTCCTACCTTATAAGTCTTTTCTTACTTTTTATCTGTGACTGATACCGGGCATGATACCAAAAAGAAACTTTAATGAAAAGAAAATTTAATGAGACTCTACAGACAAAATATCCTTTCATAAAACGCACAAACTGTGAATCAGATGTACGGTGCATCATATGTAGTGCAGAATTTTCTGTGGCACATAATGGTGCCACAGATATTTCTAACCACTTGAGAACAGGCAGGCACACAAAAGCAGTAACTGCAAGTGCAAGTGCATCTTCAAAACATCTTACAGAGTTCTTCAGAAATGCAAGTGGTGGAACAAAAGAAATGGAGATAGCTGCTGCGGAAGGTACTATAACATACCACACAGTCAGTCACAACCACAGCTTCCGTTCCTCTAAGCTTATCCAAAAAATGTTTGAAGCAAAGTTTACCTGCGGAAGGACAGAAGCAATTGTTGTGAAAGTTTTCTCACCTCTTGCAATGAAGCATTTGAAAGATGAGCTGGAAAATGCAAACTTTGTGTCCATATTCATTGATGCATCCAGTCATAAGGAGGTGAAATTGTTTTCCATACTTGTTCGCTATTTTTTGCCATCAACAGGAATTCAAGTAAAAATGCTTGAATTTAAAGATTTACCTGGAGAAGCATCTGATCTACAGCACCAATATATTACGGAAACACTGGAATCACATCAGCTGTCACAGAAACTTGTCGCTTTCTGTGCCGATAATGCCAATACAAATTTTGGTGGTGCAGAGAGAAAGGGAAAAAAACAATATATATTGCAAACTGAATGAAACACTCAGTCATAAAGTCCTTGGCCTTGGATGTGCAGCACATATTGTTCACAGTGCTATTCAATCAGCAGTGGAGTGTCTCCCTGTAGATATTGAAAGAGTTGTTCATAAGATATATATGTACTTTTACATATACACCGTTCGAGTTGCTGCCTTACAAGAATTCTGTGATTTTGCTTCAGTAGAGTATCAGAAGTTATTAAGCTACAGCAAAACGAGATGGCTAACTATGATGCCATCTACAGAAAGGATTATAAAAATATATCCTCGGCTGAAATCCTACTTTCTCTCATTAGACAAATTCCCTGTCTTGCTGCTAAGTTTTTTTAAATATCCATCTGCAGAACTGTGGTTATATTTTTTACATAATCAGGCAGCATCATTTCAAGCAACTGTTCTGCAAATTGAAAATCAGACTGCAACATGTGTTGAAGTGTACAGATCTTTGAAAGACCTTAATGAAAAATGCCGGGAAAGAGCGAGAAAGAAGTTCATTCCCATGATAGTTCAAAGGAAATTGAAGGAGTTAGAGAATGAGATTAATACAAAGAAGCTCTCTTCACAAATGATTGAATTTTATGAAACCAGTGCAAATTACTTGGGCCGCTGGTGCAATCAATTTCAAGGGATAGATATTTTTGATTGTGTGCTTTTGAGATCATAACTCTCATGGGAAGATGTTCAAAAGTGCATTGGTTTTGTGAATGACATATTTCCTGACATGATAAATGAGATATCCAATATCCAAAGATACTGTATGTCACTGCAGAAAAAGTTAATGAATGGGGTACGGCAGAATTACCAATAGAGAAACGATGGATGGAAATCTTTCAGCACTTTGTCAACCATTATGTTCCATGTGATAATGTGAAACTCATGGCAGAATTTGCATTATGTCTTCCAGGGACAAATGCTCCCACTGAAAGAGTCTTTTCTCTGATTAACAACATGTGGACACCAGAAAAATCGCAACTTAAAGTCGACACATGGAAACATATGCTGTGAAATGCAATTTCAGTGATTCATGTGACAAGTTTTATGACATGTTATTACAAAATCCTGATGTCCTGAGAGCTATCCACTCATCTCAGAAATATTAGCGTTTCATGATTACGAAAGTTACTCATTGAAAAGCTGTTTTTCCTTTATAAACATTGAAAAAGTGTCATGTTCAATTTCAGAAAGTATTAATAAATTATTCACAAAACATTTCTGGCACTTCTCTACTTTCACTGCGATTCCTGATTAACAACGTAAGGTTTCGGTACGTCCATAACATACAGTATACTATATAATGTACACTAATGAGTTTGTTATTTGCTCTTCAGGAAAGCGTGTCTTTCAGTCAATTTTCACGAACTGTTTTTGGCAAGATCTAGCCTATAATTTCACGAAAAATAGCATACAATGGTATAGAACCCTACTTTGAAAATGGGTATATGTTTGTGGTTTAATAATATGATTGTTTCAAATGGAAGAAACTTGTACAGAATAAGATGCAGGAAACACGAAAATAGGCATTTCCATTATTAAAGTCCATCTGGCTTCTGGGGGGCTCTGCCCCCCCGGCTCCCTGCCTGGTGTCCCAGATTGCCCCCAGAAAAATCTGGTCACTGTATGTTAAGTCACACTGTTTGCAATATGTGTTTTACTGGTGAAGCTGGTTTATTTTTTCCCTGTTTCTACAATCTATAGTCTGATTGTGATTGTGGTATTCATAAGTGTACGGATTCTGATGGCTAGTTATCCTTCCTGACGAGGGAGAGAAAAGGCCAGTACTTGATGTTGTACTGTTATTAGAATGATACCTGAAAAGTCTTTGTTGTCATTTGATAGATATACAGCTGCAGGTGGAAAGAAGGCATTATTTATTGAAAATGGACCAGAAGAAAACTTGAGTGTTTTAACTAAAATCAGGCCCATCTGTTAGCAATACCAAAAACAAAATCTAAAAAGTCAAATAAAACAAAATGAAGCTATTTTGTCAGTGAAGCTGTAAACAGAAATGCTCTTGTTGAAGTTTTCAGGTTTTCAGTTTCTATCTGTAATCTCAAATAACCAGGAAATGTGCACCCCTGCAATGGTGATGTCATGTGCCAAGCACTTACAGTCATCAATGCATAGCAGTGTTGAAATGTCAATGATAAAATGGCAGCACCCATAATAAAACAACATGGCCTCATGAGAAGACTTAGAAATATTACATGTCCCTTCAAATGTTTCTTTAGGTAAAAATCTGACTTTTACAGTTAGGTTCTGCTGCTTTCAAAACTCCAAATGGATAGGAAAAAAGTTGATAAGAAGAAATGCAGTTCAAGTGACATTAGCTAGCATTTTCGGATTCCTGGCTCTTAGTGAAAGATTAGTCTTTTTTTTAGCTATGTAATCTTTGGCTTTCTGAATAATAGTCTGGTTTTGAGACTGACCGGTTTTTTAATTTGATTTTTGTGTTGGTTTTGGAAATTTTTCCAGTTATTTATTGTTTTTTTTTTTTGCTTTTTATTTTTATTTTTTTCCCATTCTAGTCTTCTTTGTGAGTTAGTTTATGTTTATTATAGTTTTGAGCGTTTATTCCTTGTATTTTCTGAATTAATCATTGAAGCTTTTAATTTACTTTTTTCTTTTTGCTATTTCTTGTTTAGAAAATTAATGTTTGTGTCATCATCAATTTTCAGTTCCATAGTTAAATTATTTCATAAAGTCATTAAATAACAATTTGAGTCTGAGAAGGGTTCTTCATGGTCTTGTCTGTCCCAACATGGTAAAATAATAACACAACTTAAATAATTCCCAGCTGTCTATGGAAAAAAACAAAACGGTGTACTGCAAAAATGAAATCTAAGCAAGTGAAAAAATTTTCTATCCAGCCATCTTGTTTTCTTTATTGTAAGATTCATTGACATATCAAGAAATTTGTATTTAAGATTTATTGTGGCTTATTTTCAGAAATCTTGTCAAATGAATTTTTATTTGCCCCATTACCAGTTTTTTTGCTAAATAAAAGCAACACAGCCATTTTTTAGCAAAAATTTACTTGACATAACAAAATGTACCATCAGCAAGGTGTCTACCAACCCTGCTTTGTCACAAAAAAAAAGATTATGCATTGGCCCAATGTACAGAGCCAAGAGATTTGTCTGACTTGCACATTAATGAAGTGTAACTGCTTACAGTTAACAAAAGCAGCTTCATTCTCTTTAAGTGCTCCATTTACAACTTGAATGCCCCGATTCCATTAGGAAAACTGGACACTGCTGCATGTTGCCTTTTTTATGTTGGCCTGTAAAACCACACTATACAAAAATTGAATGTTGTGCCTTGTGTTATAGTTAGTTTATGGATTCCAGCACAGCAGGCATGATGGTGAAGCTGAAACTTGGCTGAGAAATTCCTGGCCTACCGGCCAGTTCCCTCTGATAGGTGCCTGTTGCCAGAAAGCCAACCATTGTTAAGTCTGGACTTGAACAGATATAGCATGTCTTCCTAATGCTGGGCCCAATTCAGCACATAGTTCTAAGAGAATGACTTCTGGGAGCCTAAATTGGCTCACAATACATTCATTTTCATGAGCAAAAAATCCTTCCATTCCCTGAAGTCTTGTTCCTTTCGTATATGACCATTTATATAGTCTTTAAGTAGATCCAAACAAACCATGTTATATCAATCCATTTGGCTATGAATATACTGTAACACATGATATTTATAGCTTTATATATGCAAGAACTAAATCACGTCTGTGTCTTTACTTAATGCAATTATTGATAACAAAGGATTGCATTGGTTTCTAATCCTGAGAAGTAACAACAGGTAGACTATCTAAACTTAGGAAACCCCAAGTTCTTCTGTTCAAATACACAACATTGTTCTTGTTAAAGAGCAACTAATATACAGGATATTTATCACTTATGGAGTTTAATATGTTTGTCACATCAACACACATTATAATGGCTCAGTGATGTGAATGGAGGTGTCATTAAGCTGGTATGGCTGCATTTCCCTACTTCAAAGAGGTTATCATCATTTCCCAGTTTCTCTAAAATTCTGTGTAAGGATGGATCAGAATTACTGTAAATATAAAATATTCTCATGTCAAGTTTTCTTTTATAAGTCTCCACCTTTGCATGGAAAAAATTAAATGCACGCAAAAGGGGTCTGAAATGTGCTTACACAAGTTTTTTTTTTAAATGTGACCCCTGCTGATTTAAATTTATACATTATGGAGATTTGTTTTCAATGGACAAGAATACCATTTCATTGTGAATGGAAAGCCAAAATCCATTTTAAAAAATGCATTATTCAATGGATCTATGTTATCTTGAGCAAAAGGCTAAAGCTTTATACTTGTGGATTAACAAAATAGTAACACTAGTCTGCAAAAAAAAGGCATTTTTTCGTTCCTTTCACAATTTATGTATTCTTTATTGATTTATGCATTCTTCATAATATGCATTCTTCATAGATTTGAGATAAAGTGTGCTCAAGAGTATATTACACTATTATTCTGACTGGCAGAATTTAATCACCTTACTTAAAAATAAAACTGTAGTTGTAATGTCAAAACAAAGGTTGTAACTGTTATGATTTGCATCCTCATTAATTTTTAGTGAATCTCCTACTAGAAATAAAATTCCTTTAGATATCTTTCAGACCCAAGAAATTTAGTTTTGCAGTTTATTTTGGGATGATTTGCTTACAATACATTTCATGATGCCCCGGGAGTGCATGATAGGTGATGTCATTGCCATGATTACTTAAAAGTCACTGCGTACATTCCTGAGGTTGCATAAAACTAGCAATTCTAGCAACTCTTATTTTTGTGACTTGTGGCATTGGCAATTAGCTCTGAATTTTTTTACTTTGATTTTTGGTTAGCGATTTGCACTGTAGACTGTCATTTTGAGTTTTTTGGTATTGACCCTTGCTTGTTTATTGACCAAGCCCTTTATTCCTAATATTTGCTCTTAAAATTTCTGACTACCTTTTACAATCAGTGCAGTAACCAGTAGATTCTTAAGAACAAAAGGTGTTTCATTAGGAGAGTAACCCATATTTTAAATAAGGGGCAGCCCAAGAATCGTATTTTACTAGTTAGTTAGTGTACATGGACTGACAAAACTCTAAGGGGAATTGTTTAAGAACGAAGCCGAACAGAGCCAAACCCACTTCTTTTTCAAACATGCTTATCAAACCCTTGGATAAAAATAAACTCTATTGTTATTTTACAAAAAAACAAAATGTTTCCCCTATGCTAGACTTCTTTGGGACTCAAGTTTCCTTATATATTGCATACCAAAGCTTCTGTATGCTTCTTACCACTATGTCACTGTTCTGTTATCATTTTTATTTGTTTAATTAGATTCTAAAGTCTTCTGTGTTTTTTTTTTTGTTTTTTTTTTTGCAGTAGATACTTTTTTTGTCTTGGTTTTTAACACAGTCTTGGAGCAAAGTGAACCTCAATCTATTGTGATACACCCATGCTTAAAAGCACACAAAATTCTTTGTTTTTCGTTATAAAACAATAATATTGTTTTGTTTCACATTTCAGTCACATGAATAAAATTGAAAGAAAAATCCTTAACTTTTCCTCTTCCATTTCTCTAGATTACCAATACAAATTTTGGATCCCAGACTAATGAATTGGGCTGATTGCCCAGCATGAGGATCTGCTCATCCCCCTTACTCAAGCTTTTATGTACAGTATATCCTTTGCCCTCTGACACCATGCAGATCCTGTGACGCCATCTGTGCTTCACTGTTTTTCGCTTCTGTCAAGATGATCATCCAGAGCAGGAGAGACCATTTTTGTTTATATTCATTCAATCATCCAGCAAGGCAACAGCTGTGTTGTGTTTCTGTCCAACCAGCCAAGCTCCCAGAAAGCCATATTTATGTGATTCTGTGTAACTGACATGAGCATAGGCAGCAGTTTTGCATTTAGGCAATGATTCTGGCTTGTTTCTTATTGAAGATTCAAATTGGCCACGCGGACCCCTGGTTTCTGTTTTACAATCCTTGTTATTGACCTTTCCTAACCCTCAGATCTAATTACCCCTAAATAAATAAATGTTGGCTGTCGAAAGACTCACAGAAACCCTGTTTTCATTTTTGACTACAATTATGTCTAGCACTTAAGTGCCTAAACTTTTCCACTTAAAAAATTAATGTGTAATTCAGGGAAGAGAAAGGAGAATTATTGTTTGCCCAGTTGGATCGTAGTGGCTCTTGATTATTCATTTTTAAGTACTTAGGGTCAATTTGCTTTTTTAATTTTTTGATATAAAGAATTAGTAAACACATACATGGAATGAGAAGTAAAACATTACTATCTGGACTAGACAACAACATTTTCAATTTATTAAATAAAAACATTAACATGTTTTACACAATAAATACATTCTGCAATTGCATGTTCTATTCAGCTGCCATTTTGTTTAATGCAGTTCATTTTTTGTAGGAAAAATTAATTACATTCAACTGTTTGGAAACCATGACACTAAAATATCATTTATTTTTATACATTTATCTAACAATGTGTTGTGGTGCAACATATACACAATCAATGAAATAATGAATTAAGTACAAGGTTGCCCAAATTTGTCCACATGCCAGAATCAATGCTTTATTATTTTTCAGTCTGGTAAATTACCATATATACTCGCGTTTAAGTTCTCCCGTGGATAAGTCGGGGCTTGATTTTACTGTATCATTTCTGGTATTTAATAATGTCAGTCGTATAAGTTGAATGTGGAAAACTCATTCTATTGGCCCAAGAGATTACAATATGCTAACGCCCACCCGAGAGGATAACAACGGAGCACACTGCCTTTTTTCCTATCTATTGTGCCTACGTGACCACAGGGTAATACCAAAGTGACGTTTGCCCAGTTTTGTGTATTTTGTATCTCACACCTTCATACTCCTTTATCGTAAGAACATCCCTTATCTAATAATAATAATTCTTTGCATTTATATAGTACTTTTCTCACTACTGAAAGTGCTCAGCAATTGCAGGTTAAGGGACTTGCTCAAGAGCCCAACAGAGCAGAGTCCCTATTGGCATTTACGGGATTCGAACCAGCAACCTTCCAATTGCCAGTGCAGATCCCTAGCCTCAGAGCTAGATGGAGTGTTTGACTAGAAGAAAATATGACGCTGGTTTTAAATTAAAAATCATTGAAGTGGCAAAAGAAATTAGTAACTGCGCTGCTGCAGCAAAGTTCGATGTGTCTGAGAAACTGGTGTGAGTTGGAGGAAGCAAGAAGATGTAAAAAAAATAAAAAAATTAAAAAATTAAGTGTCGTATTTTTGAATGACCGTATAAGTCGGAGTCTTATTTTATGATCGATTTATTGGGTTTCAAGACCATGACTATATACGAGTATATACGGTAAGTGAAAATAAATTGTAATTGTTCAATATAATATTCATTAATATGTTACATTTGTAATGTCACTTAGAGAATTATCCACACATTTGCTCACTATATTTATAAACAGATGTCTGCATAATCAGCAGAATGTAATCATAGATAATCATGGTTAGATTGTAGAAACCTAATTTATAAATGTGTGTTTTACTTAGCAGTATTCTTTAAACATAATAAACATTAACATTTTTTATGGATTTTGTTGTCCTGTTTTCCTTTTTCTGTGGTGTAAACTCAGTGATCTCCAAATAGAGCCTAATTGTTTATAATTGTATAAATTTATAAACGTCATAGATGCTTTCATAAGTAATTATTTGAATACATGTAGAGGGTGTTATATCATCAACGTACTGAACAAAAATTGCTATACAAACATTTTCAAGATCAATATTCACCCTATGATAGGAATTAAATTATTAAAGAAAGAAACTTATCTTCTACTAGAACAAGTGTGATAAAACCTGTTTCAGTCAGAAACCAGGCATGAGAAAACTTGCCCAATGCATCTTTAATTATGATTTCAGCAGATGCTTGAAGAAGGAGCATTCATCACAGCAGTCTGTTACAAACTGATCAAAATAATAAGGGCAGAGGTCCGTTTTATAAACAACTGAATTTACATAATAACAACATAATTCATACACACCACCTGACATTTACTTTGATTTGTTCGTTGGCTTACACACCCAAATGACATATTGAAGTAAAAGTCTGTTGTACCACATTCTTGTTCATCTCATATCTATTTTGTTGAGCTATGACCCTTGTGTATGTGACAACTCTGCAGTCTTGTTGTTTACAGGACATCTGCTGATCTCGTACTCATACATTTGGTGTATTACATCAACCTTCTCCTGGTACATTTTTCTCTTTGTTGTTCACTTGGCCTTTATGTGGTTTCCTGATAATGCCTGAACATGTTTCTGACATTTATTAACCCTTTTATCTACATTTTAATATGGAAAGCATATCAAAACACTTTATGCACCATAACTATATTACCCCTAAACGACTATGTGACCCTTTAAGTCTAATTTTTCTTCCACAACACAGATTCATGCACTGGTATAGATGACAATGTGCCTTTTCCAAAAATGGAAGAGACTACCATACTGTATGAGAAGGGTATAGCTGCAGCAAGGAGCCAGATGTCGAGTAGGAGGGGCAATATTGAGTGTAATGGACTACAGTGTCGAGTAGGTGTGACTTTATTATCATACATTTCATACACGGTATTACAGCATACAGTGGCACAAAATGACATTTCCCAGTATCTCAGTGCAACATATACATAATCAAATAGAATACATACAGTATAATATATAAAACAGGACAAGTAAGAAACTGCACTATACTAAAGCTTTACCATACTATACTTATTGATTAATTAGATAATGAATATATATCGAATAATTTGAGATAATTAATATAGATAAATGATAACATCTGTCAATAAGACACAAAAGTAATAGATGTGCAAGTATGGTATACCATTTAGATCAACTACTAGAAGCAGATCTGAGGGGAGGTGGAAAGCACAGAGTTCAGATTCCAGACAACCAAGGGTTAGAAGAAATGGCTTGAATGCTATGATACTATCAGCCAGACGGAAGTAGGACAAAGAGACAGTGGGAAGGATGGGAGCCATCCTTCACAATGCTATAGACCTCGTGACTATAACGCTTGGAAAAAAATGTCTTTAATGGAGGGTAGAGAGGGTCCAATGATTTTTTCTGCTGTGTGAACTATTCATTGTAGGACCTTGCCATCAGAGACATTGCAGTTCCCAAACCAGAGAGAAGGGATTTATGTAAATCTGCTTTCACAAGAGAAAGTTCGCAATAACTTGCACCTCTTGATCCTATCTCCTAGGCTTAACTTTTTTGTCCAATTTAGTTAGAAATATCCAAACTGGGTTTTGTAAAATTCAGTCAGTTGGTGGAATTAAATTAATTTGTGTTTTGGGAACATGGTGTGGAAGTTTGCCAGGACACAGACAGGCGGACACAGAATGTTCCAAAACACACAATGTTTATTTACCAACTCCCACACACAACACAGTGCCCCTGCACCAAACACCCTTCAAAAGTTCCTCTCTCTCTCTTGGTTGGACTTCCTTCTGCCGCCTTTCCACCTCTCCTCCCAAGCATTGCCTCCTTCCTCCTGACTCCGGTTCATCTACTTGAGGGAGGCGGCCTCTTTTATAGCCACCCGGATGTGCTCCAGGTGCTCTATAAGGGTCTTCCGGCGGCACTTCCTGCCTGGTGTGGCGGAAGTGCCGCATGAGCACCCAGAAGCACCCTGGGTGTCCCTGGAATTCCTTCCGGCAGCACTTCCAAGTGTGGCGGAAGTGCTGACATCCAGGGCTCTCCAATCCTCTGGGTGTCCCCTTGTGGTGGCCACGGGCCCCAATAGGGTTGAGTTTCCATTCTCGGTTCCTGTGGCCCCTATACACACCAGGGCGGCTGTCCTCTTATGGTCCAGGGGAGGTATAATCTCTCTCCTGGTCCTTTTAGGAGTCCCAACCGGGCATGGGTCCTGGCCGTCCGCCACAATGGCTTAACTCTTCCTGCAGTATATTCTGTTTAAATAGTATATTGTAAATTGTATATTTCTCCTGTTATATATAACATAAGCTGTGAAAACGTAAGAGTATTCATGGCAAACTTATTTTGACAAGTTCATGTTAGACAAACTTTTATTTTGAAAACTTCATCCCATCAGTCAAGTATGTCCCCTCCCAGTTGACATTCGGCTCCAGGCTGCAGAGATACGTACTTTCACTGTACTGATTCAGAAGAAGATATTGAGAGGTTTTAATGGAAAGGATCAGGAGATGAGACATCCTCAAAAAATCAAGCCAATGTCTTTATCAAAATGTAACCAGTCTACGTTCAAGTTCAGAACTTTAATCAAAAATCAAAGACCTTAACACCAAAAGCAAATCTGTTAGGCAGGAGCAGTTTTGTTAGTAAGACTCATATACCAAACCTGTTTTTTATCTTAGTCTCAGATACCACATGAATACAATGGCCAACCTTTATACTGTCATGACGTCACACATTCTTGGAGCATTCTGGGTAGATTGTCATAATGCTATTATCTGAAAATGTTGGGGGGGGGGGGGGCCTGGGGGGGCAGTAGCAGACTAGGTTTGGTGTCCTGAGTTCACCCTGTGTGGATTTCCTACAGGTACTCTGTTTTTTTCTCAAAGACATGCAGGTTAGTTGGATTGATAATACTAAATTGGCCAGAGTGCATAGTTGGGGTGTGTGTGTGTTCACCCTCTGATGGACTGGTCCCTTATCCAGGGTTTGATCTGCCTTGTGCCCTATGCTAGCCAGAATAGGCTCAAGCACCCACCACAACCCTGTTCAGTACTAAGTTGCTTAGAAAATGACTTAAAATGGTGGCACCTGTAACTAAACTAAATGCCATTGTGGAATAAGAGTAAAATTATTGAACATATTTAGGAACTCTTCTAGATTAAAAAAAAGCCAGAATTGAATTCTCCAGGTTAAAATAGATGCATATTTTGCTCAGAACAATTCAGGAAAACACTAGTAATAACACACACACTCAGAATCATGTGTTTTCCTGTCTTTTAGCTGAACCTCTTATCAGATTGACAACTATAGTTTCAGTGTGAGACAGCAGTGTTCTGTGACTAAGAGGTATAAAAATGAACAATTCAGCGTAGATAAAGAGGTAATGCCAAACCAGCAAAAGCTGAACACAGATAAGGGAGTAGACCTTGTGATGATGAATGGTGGTGACTTACACACTGGCCTACATGCTGTTCACTCCCACATTCTCTACCTTTGTTGTTTATTTCATGATTAACACTACATCTATTATAAAAAGATAATTCTGTATTATGTATGAAAGATAAAAAATCCTGTTGTTTTTAATCCGTATCAGGGTATTAAGATGTTTTTAAGTAGTTTTCCTCAAAGTGTACTTTATAAAACCCACATTCAGCATTAATTTGATTATTGGTGCAGACACATGACTAATCATACAATTACAGTCTAATCATCAAGTGCTGTGGAAAAACAGTTTTCTGTTGGTCTTTAGAAAAACATACTGGGAGATAAATGTGGTCAAAATATATGTCAGTTTGCCCAGACTAAGTATTTACCAATGGTACAATATATCCTGGCAAGTTTATTTTATCTTTGGATAACACACAAAGAATAGCAGGCTGACACCTAGAATCAAACAAATTGAAAAAGCAGCTGTTGTAAAAATTGTAGGAAAAGAATCCAGATGCTGAATATTGGGGATTAGATGACTACTTAGGCAGATGAGGTACTCAATGTGCCTTAGGACATGCCTGCTGGCAAAATGTTTGTAACAATTAATACATTTTGCATTGCCTGTTAATTATAGTTCTATGCAGTTATTACGTTGGTGACAAGGAAAACTACACTGGAACACAATGACTCTGGCGACCCAAAAGTAAATTAATTTATTCCAGAGACAAGTACTGGAAAGAGTTCAAGGAACATCTAAAGTTTTAGCCAACAAAATATTGGCCGACAAAAAGAAATTATTACTTTTTTGTCCATGTGGCAGAAAAGTTTAGGTACTATTGACACACTTAACCCAACCTATTAATTTTTAGGCACAAAAAACACTAAAACAGCAAGTTTTTTTTGTCAAAGTCTAGCATGATTGATACTCAAGACAAATGGTCCTGCTGCCCACAGTTGATTTTCAAACAGCATTTAAATCTGGAACCTTTTGGTTTACCTTGAGGAAGAACATCGGTGATAGATTTTTGTGTGGCTTTAAAAGCACACTGATTACTTGTTGCCTTCAAAATGGTACCCTTGGATATACCAGCTGAATTAATGATCAGAGACAGTGGAGATTAAGGGGCAGACAGTACTGTAGGTAATAGGTAATGTAACTGATAATGCATTTAAGCAAAATGTAAGTGAATGTCTCACAGAAATCCAGAGGAAAACACACTTTTGGAGGGAAGCATTTAACAAATGGTTGTTTTTTTACAGAGGGAGTGTGTCATGTTAGCTATAATATGTGGTGAATTATCTTAGACATAAATCTATATATATATATATATATATATATATATATATATATATATATATATTGTCATACATGTGTGAGTAAGAGGAAGCTGAGTGGACCAAGTGGAGGTAATTACCCACCAGGCCAGGGGGTGGCAAGGTGCACTAATCCTACTTCTGTTATCTCTGCAGGTCAGATATGGGAAAATCTACCAGATGCACCATCAATGACGTCACTTCCAGTTCCGGCGCCACAGACGTTGTCACTTCTGGTTTCTCGGCACCATGGGTGACATCACTTCCAGCACCTTGGACGACGTCACTTCTGGTTCCGGCCACAAACGACAACACTTCAGGTCTTGTACTTTAAAGCTGCCATCATTTGACCATCCAGACAGTTCAGTTCAGGACTTAAACCAATGCACATGAGTACTTAAAAAAAAAACCCATTGCAGCCAGGAACAATATATGGGGTGGCTGTGTGTCGAGGCTGTTCATTTCACAATATATATATATACCTTGTGGTAAACCACCTGCACTCATTGCAGTCTGCTTCTCAGTCAAAGATTGAAGTGGAGGACGCAATTATCTACCTGCTCCACAAGGCTTATTCTCATCTGGACAAAGCTGGCAACACTGTGAGGATTATGTTTTTTGATGTCTTCAGTGCCTGCAATACCATCCAGTCATCCATATTAAGGGGTAAACTCAGAGATTTGTGGAAGAATGAGTTCTAAATCATTTAATCTGAGCACTGTGTTTCTGACATGGATGTGGAGCATCACGAGGAACAGCCCTGTCTCCCTTTCTCTTCACTAAAGTAAACATCAGATTATAAATATAATACTAAGTTTTGTCATCTGCAGAAATTTTCAGATGATTCTGCATTTATGAGGTGTATTGATAAGGGGATGGAAACACAGTACTTGGTGCAGAAAGAATTGTCTGCAACGGGATATCAGCAAAACCAAGGAACTGGTTATTGACTTTCACAACAACTAAGAGCCTGTACGTCTGGTTACTATTCAAGGTGTGGATGTTAACGTGGTGTGCTACTACAAGTACATGGGGGTTCACATCAAAGACGACTTGGACTGTTCTCGTAACACAAAGAAACAATATAAGAAAACACAGAGCAGGCTCTTTATTTCTTAGGGGACTGCAGTCCTTTATTTTAGGTAATGACATCTTTTACATCTTCTACAACTCTGTGATGTCCAGTTTGATTTTCTACGCTGTGGTGTGCTATGCTGGTAACATTACTTCAAGAAAGGCCCACTGAATCAACAAGCTAATTAAATGGGCAGGCTCAGTTACAGGACAGTTAATACTGACTGGATGTAGACCGGATACTCTGGACCCCCTAGAGGTAATAGCGAAGTAGAACATTAAAGTAAAACTGAGTTCCATAATGAACAATGCTGCAGATCCTCTCTCTTTATATGCTAGCATTGAATAGCTTCAGCCAATGAATTATTCAGCAGAAGTGTGTCAAGAAATGCTACTGTGGCTCCTTTATACAAACAGCAACACACCTACATAAGGTGACTGTGACTGTACCTGTCAAGTGAGATGTTCTATCTATCTATCTATCTATTTATTTAGTGAGCATTTGTAAAAAGCCAAAAAAAGTTATATCTAAATGGCATAAAAAACATTTTAATTACAAAAGGGACCAATATAGGAAAGTTTCTTAGAAAAAGAAAAGGCAGGGGCATACATATTGTTTTTGATCATTCGAAGCTAAATGAAGCCATGTATAAGACCTATACAATTCAGTTGGAAGTCTTCTGCAAATGCGCTTTCAACACGTTAGGAAAGGACATTCTTTAATAAAATGTAACCGTAAAGGCATGTACTTACATATGCAAAAAAGCAACAGTACAGGTCAAGATACTGGTCAGAGCTAAATATAAAGCACTAGAAGGACATTCGCCAAAATTTGTTACACAAGAAAGTTATGCAAATATTTTGAAATGAGATCAGCTGGAAGAAATAAAACTGAATCAAAACTAAATCTGCCATGGTAAAGTAGTTTATGCAGGCCAAACTGAAATGTTTATTACAACATCATAACCAGTGTTTGAGGCCAAGATCATAAGCTATGATTTATGTGAACCCACAGCCCAGATACTTGGAGCTACGGTAAGTAGCTCAGAGACAAGTAAAGTCACAGTTCCACACGCTTTAATAATTCTGAATGAGTTTACTGTAGAGTCATACACCCAACAGATAATCAGTTTTTTAAACAAGACAGTTATCTAATTGTCTGAACCCAATTTTTGGTAGCTATTCCTCAGAAATGTCAAAAATTAACTATTTTACTTATATTTTCTTAAGATGCTAATTCCAGTACAGAAATTGGGAGACTACTTCATCTTTATCAGCAGCAAGGCAGGAACTAGTTCTATACACTGTGCCATTCTACTTAAAGGCAAAATCAATAACTCATCAACACAGGGCAAAATAATAGTTGACAAATATAATATGCTTGTTTTTGGGTTGCTGGAGGAAACTGAAAACGTCTAGATAAAAACCACACACGCACAGACAGAACATTCAAACTCTGTATCCACTATCTAAATTTAAGTTGATGGAGTTGTGTCTTTGTCAGCAGTATTAGCCACTGTAATGTTTTGTAACATTCTCATTCTGTTTTACGCAAAACGTTTTAAAATTCATTTTTATGTTGGTGGGCGGCATGGTGGCGCAGTGGGTAGCGCTGCCGCCTCGCTTCCCAGGTCCTCCCTGCGTGGAGTTTGCATGTTCTCCCCGTGTCTGCGTCGGTTTCCTCCGGGTTCTCCGGTTTACTCCCACAGTCCAAAGACATGCAGGTTAGGTGCATTAGCGATTCTAAATTGTCCCTAGTGTGTGCTTGGTGTGTGTGTGCCCTGCGGTGGGCTTGCGCCCTGCCCAGTGTTTGTTTCCTGCCTTGCACCCTGTGTTGGCTGGGATTGGCTGCAGCAGACCCCCATGGCCCTGTAGTTAGGATATAGCGGGTTGGATAATGGATGGATGGATAGAGGGATTTTCATGTTAGATATTTTAAAAATGTTTAATATCATGTTTAGCCACCATTTTACAGATTATACAAGTTGACATGTTTTGAGTGTGCTGTCTCTTGATTGATTCACTATGGTGTGTGAGATCATCCGTGCTACCACTATAAATTGGTGCCACAAGACATTAACAAGCATTCCACCATGGATCTAAGATAAATAATAGAAATAATAATACAAATACAATAATAATAATACAAATAATCTCTCAAAATCAGTAAAATAAAAAAGCATAGATTTGTTTAAATTCTGATTCCTGCTTTGCCTTCAGACTTTGAGTTTTGACCTTTAAAATTTTTAATGTTTTCTGGTTTTAACCCATACCTGTTCCTCACTACATTGTCATTATTCTCCTTTGGCGCTTTTTAATTTTACCACTTAACAATTCTAGGGTTCTATTCCATGCTGCCTGTACAAACCAGGGACAAAAACTAATTAAATTTTACTTACCTCTGATGTTTTTTCAAACCCCAATATACTTCAGACAAGCTTGGTACTTAAATGACTTATTTTGGGTGCTGGGTTGATAACAAAGATGTTCATGTTAGGGCAGGGAAAGGTGATGGTAATCAAAAAGATAGTGTGCTATTTTTAGGCATGCTAAACTATATATGGTATATATTATATATGGTATATATAAACTATATATATATCAAATTTTATCCACTCTATCCATTTTATCCACTCTATCCATTTAATCCACTAGTTTTGTTATGCGAAAAAAGCTGAAAGAGGAAGAGGAAGGACTCATTTAATAAATCTGTTTGATGACAGCAAAGTGCTGTGCAGTGAATCTATCCTGTGTTAGGCTCATCTGCAGCTTGTGTGCATTATTTTTCTTTCTTTTTTTTTATATTCAGTTCTTGTTTACTAGGGATCTCCTGTTATTTCCAGGGACCCACTGGAAGGATGATTATGTGAGAATGACAGATTTGACCACTGTTTGTGATGGCATGTGAAGTCCCTGGTATGTGATCACATGGTTTTGATGGTTACTATGTAAGCTGAAGATAAAGAGGAGTATATAAGTTGACTATGTAAGTATAAGGGGTAGTGCAGGCTAATGCAGGCTCTTTGTCTTACACTACTTTCCCCTTTTGCATTATTAATATGTAGACTTTGTCAGATTGCCTCAAATCTCACAGACTTACCACTGTTTATAAGGTATTGTACCATATAACTCCCCTTCTACATTTATAATCTCAGGCAGTTAGGTGTAGTAAAAGACATGCAGGAGTTAAGTTACAATTTAAATAATGTATTATTGATAATATTCATAAATAATAACAATATGCAAAGTACATTTGAATATTGGCAACCATACAACCTGATAAATGGTGATGTGTAGTTTCAGGCAGCACACAGACTTGTTAGCTACTTAAAATGTCTCTATTTAAGTCCTCATTTTTTGTCAGCTTTCTTCAGAACAGGCCGCATGCCTGTCTCAATATGGCTGCTGAGCTGTGCTCTTCATTGTGTTGTCCTTTTCAGTTTATGGTGTGAGAGATGTTCCTTCATTTGCTAAGAGAAAGGGGTAAAGCAAGCAAATTTATAGATTTTCTGCCCAACCCCTACAGCCAATAGGGTATATTTGTACTTAAAGGCTTCTGATACAAGTCAATTCCAAATGGCCATACTTCAAACCAATGGGGCAGAGAATACCTTTCACACCGGCCCCCAAAACCATTTATTAAGGTGAAGCTTGCCAGCTAGGCAGTCTGGCTTTCCTGTGGGGGTTGACTGAGAGAGTCCAGCAGAGAATCACTTGCCAAACTTGTTTCAGGCACTTTTCCAAATCCTGTCGTAAAATTGACTATCCTGACTTAGTCCTAGGATGTAAACATGAATGCTTCTCACTAATGAAATACTAATATTACATTGCTTTGCCTAAGTTACAACTAAAGACCTACACAATATTTATCAACTTGTATGCAAAATTTCACACCACAACACAGGCTTAAAATAATTCTGCTGTTAACTAGACATTTTTAAGGTGCATTGTATTCCCTATTAATGTTTTGCACCAGGTGTTTTTCCTCTATATTTTCATCTTTATGTTTATGACTCAGCAAGCAACAAAAAACACAAAATATGAAACTTAGTCCTATTGCTTTATAAACAGACCAGCAAATTGAACACCACGTGATTCATTAAAAATGTAAGGGGTGCTATAGCTAATCACTGAGGATGGAGGTAAAGTGACATCCTAATTGTGGAGCCTGCAGCTGTTGAACAGTGTGTCTAAGGTCTGTGGCAGAGCAACAAAGTGCAGTTATTTATTTATTCATTTAATTTTGGAAATACTGATACTTAGCATAGGGAGTGTAGGTGTATAGGAAAGCCACACAGCCACAGAATGCTAATGAGGGAATTGATAAATTAATTATACATGTGTGAGTTGGTGATTTGAGCAGCCATCCCTTGTTGGCAGTTCTGTTTATCAGTGAGTGCTGTGCCTACACTAAAACATATAAAAGACTTAGTAAAGTCAGAGGAGGAGAGAATGAAAGAAAAGAAAATGCTAGTCTTGATGGAGAAATGAGTCATAACCTCAAATGAACTTCTGTTTATAATTCCAAGAGCCAACCTGAAAAGAAGTAGTCAGGCGGCTTTTTGCTGCTATGCACCTAAAATTTGGAATATTTTACCATAGAAATTCGCCAAGCTAATACTGTAGAACAACTTAAAAACTGCTAAAAAAAAACATTATTTAAAAAAAAAATTTGTAGCTACATTTTAGTTGTATCCCTGTTAGTCTATATGCTTTGGACCACCAGGCTGGCACCACCACCTGAACCCGATATAGACAAGCGTGGGACACAAGTTCAAGGCACACATATGTTTTTTATTTTCTTTTTTACTTTGTGGGAAACACCTTTCCCTGTTTCCCACAAGTACAGCACATTCTCACAAGCACAAACACAAAACAATTCTCTTCCTTCGCCTCCACTTCTCTTCCCCCTCCCAACTCTGGCTCCTCGAGTAGTAGCTGCTGGCTCCTTTTATAAAGCACCCGGAAGTGCTCCAGGTGCTTGATGACCTAGTTTCAGGCAGCACTTCCGGGTGTGGAGGGAGAACTGCCCAAAAGGGCTCAGCAGATCCTGCTGCAGCACCACTTGGCAGTGCACGGAGATCCCAACAGGGCTGAACCAAACTCCAACTCCCATGAAGTCCAAGGCACCGCTGCAACTCAGAGGGGCTGCCATCTAGCATCCTGGGGGAAGTAATGCTCTGGTCATGCTTGCTCCCTCGGTCCTCTCAGCGTGGAGGCATCCCAGGCCGGACAAGGGCCCCGGCCACACACTACAATGCACATTGAATTATCATTTTCCTCTTGGTTCTGCAATTCGCTACTAATCTGTACTATTCTCTGCTGTATTTTCCGGTTATTCTGTGGTGGTGATCTACGCCAACATCATCTGATCAAGGTACCATGTTGCTTCCTGTGTTTATGAATTGAATGGCAGGTGTTGCAGATATCCACATGATCACCATCATCTTCAGTTTCTTCCTTGTGAAGCCTGAAAACCTCTATGACCATCTATGTTAGTAAAATGCCCAGTGGGACCTGGGTGGTCTTTTGGTTTTGGAAACCCTGTAGATTTTTTTTCTCCAGCCTAACTAGAGTTTTTTTTTTTTCTGTCCTCCTGGCCATTCAACCTTACCTTGTTCTTTGTTACATACTGTAGAATATTATTACCTAATCTTGTTTATATTTTATATTAACTTCTTTTTATTTCATTTTTTAAAACATCTTGAGCTATATTGTTTGTATGAAAACATACTATATAAATAAATGTTGTTGAAGGTGACATGGAGAATGGGCTGCACTGCGAATTAAGTCCTGTCCTTGTTACACAAGTGTCCCTTCAAAGGGGGCAGGGTCAACTGCAGTATGGGACAGGGGAGACATTGTGGTATTGGAATCTTTCTGATGGTACCTACTGGAGGAGGAAGAGGGAGACCTCAAGGTTCCTAGTTCCAGGACGAAGTGTGTAACTAATGACAGGGAGCAGAATAAAAGCGATGCACGTCTGAAGGGAAACTGTGGACAGTTTGACTTCAAGCTTTGGTGCAAAGACAGAGTTTACAGAACAAGCATGTTGTCGCTAGGCTTCCTTGCTTGTGTTATCAGAGAAGGATGCAAAGGGGCTTTGTTTATAGACTGAGTACAGGAATATGCACTATGTACTATGAACATTTATTTCTGGATGAATTTTAAAAAAATGACAGGGTTATTTTTCAATTTTATTCTTTTTACTCCGGAACTTGCTGTTGTGTCCTCATTTTCTCTTGTCCATCCTCGGTCATGACTATCAACATCCAGGGAGGCAGAAAAAGTCCATGGCTGCAGACACACGGGGTATCACAACAATGTTTTATATTTGACCCTACATTTTCAGAGGTGACTGTCCGCCTACAACTACTGGCTAATACAAATCACTGAGAAGAAAAGTAAAAATTTGAAAAATAAACATGGGCAAAACAAAAGTAACAGGAGCATACAAATTAAGTTGTGATTCTGGGTTCTTATGACCCTGAACTGGATAAAGCAAGTTGGATGCAGATTTTTAAAGCAGAAGCTGAGAATGAGATCAGTTTTACAAATTCATGAGGGTAAGTTGAAATAAACCTTAGTATGAAGTTAAATTTGGTGTCCTAAATGACACAAAGTTTTGTAGGTCATAATTAGAGTAAATCATATGTGTAAACAAGATTATCAATATCAAGTGTGCCTTCTCTGCACCAAATGGAAATTTGTGGCCTATTCATGGTTTGAAAGTTTTTAATCTGTCTGTACGTAATTATAGCTTAATACATTTTCCCAACTATTTTCTTTGGAGTGGATTTATATTTTAAACCTCAGGGATATCACAGATAACATAATTTTACTGAGTTAAATTCATTTTCTGGTACCTGAAATTTGGCGCTGACTTATGTATTTACTTTTACTGTGTAACCATTTTGTTTTAGTGGACGCCACTATTTTGAGGTCCCATTGCTAGAACGGGTATCCCCACAAGTTATGCCTAGAAAGGTGTTGCCAGATACAAAAGGGAACAAACAGAAACAAATCTGCAAGAGACAGCACAGAATCCAGGATAGATCAGCATCCATTTGCAGTGCTTTAAAAACTATTAGAAGGTAGCCTGACTATGAAAAGAAGCCTAAGGGAATAAAATAAGGAATGGTCTCCATTATTAGATCTAATTTCGCTTAAGTTTCTTAAGAGTCAGCATGAACATAATCAAAAAAGTTACATGACTTGGTGTCTATTTTCTCCTGTGAAAAAACAGATTTGATTTCCAAATTGTAAGAGTTGCTTTGTGTTTTTGTACACTGTGGCATCAATTTAGCATGCTTGTTTAGTTCTTCATTGTTTCCCATGTCATCATACTTTAGGAGTCAACTATAATAAGCACATGCTCTCAAGTAGCTTCAACACTGTTTAGTAGTAAGTTGTTCTAATTTCCTGCTCCATCTAAAAATCTTTCTGCTTACATACTTTGGTGGCCAAATTAGCAGCAGCATATCGCATACACTGCTTTACCATAGACATATCACTGGAAGCATCTGTTTTTGCCAATAAAGATGGCCAGTCATAAGTATAACTTTGAATGAAGATAGTTTTTTGAGTCTAAAAATTACCTTAAGAAAATTCCAAAAACCGATTAACACCAACTTCATAAGACAGAAGTATCCACATTCAAAACAGTTATAAAGATAATGCAGAAAAACACTGCACCATCAAAAATGCAAGCTTCTTGTCAGGAACAGTGGAATGTTTCATAAAAAACAATGGAAGTCATCCAATCCAAGGTATTATTGAAGCAACAACTCTGAACCATCTGTTTTTAAGTTTTCAACAAAACAAGATTATAGTATGGAATTTTTAGTTAATATATAATCTTTACAAATTATTACAAGTATATACTTAAATGAAGTTATAACAGTCAAATAATCAGAAAATAAAGAAAAGGACTGAAGCTTACTAAAAGGTTAACCAAATGTGGCTCAAACCTTGAGCATGCAAGATCTTCCTCATCTTAGAGAAACCACCAGCTTGATTTTCCAAGGAATGAGGTAAATGAGTAACAAACACCCCTCTAGAAAGAAAGGCAAAACTAATGGGAAAGCCTAAAGACCATGCCATGAAGCAGCACTAAGTCAATAGAAAAGTCCGCAGGACTCCCCTTTTAATGAGACAGCATTTAGGTAAATGGGAGAGTTGAAAGGAGTTTGAAAATACTGGTGGCACTTGTTAAATGGATGGAATAATAAAGGTCTGCATTTTAAGCATATTAAGAGTCAGATGATATATTAGATGAGGTAATGGTAGTAGAAAACCATACAAGCAAATAAATTTTATTTTTGATTACTCACTCCACAGACTGAGACATTTGTGCATATCTATGTGCAAATAAAGAATAGTACTGCATTTTCATCTGGTCTCCATGAATGACGTCTTTGAAAATAGAGTAAAGTTTTTCCACAACAGTAGTCAAATGGAAAAAAATAAGGATTGCTGAAATGGAGGGATGATATATTTTCAAAAGATTTAAGATTCAATAAACTTTTGAAATTTCCCAAAATATAGAAATGAATAATCAAGGGACTATTGAAATGTTTGGTCTCTTGGAACCTGTAATCAAATGTCAGACAGTGGGAGTGTACAGATACCATTTTCATCCCTTCTGTGACCCAAAAGACAGATTACCAACCATCCACCCATTTGAACAACCACAATATACCTGAAGGCAAAAGTAATGCATTGCTGTATTGAGAATCTAGGCCTAAGGGGATGTGGCAGAGTAACAATAACCATTTAAAATCAAAAAGACGCAATCTAAACTAATGCCATACTGTTTTTAGTAACTGGGGCAGAATATAACTTTTATGTAGGGACTGCATCTCTATACTCATTAATACATATATATATAAAGGGTTGTTGAGAGCTGGAGCCAACCCAGGCAGCACTTGGTTTAAGGCAGACATGAAAAGAGTATCAGTACATCACAGTACACAGTCATGTAGAGCATTAAAAAAATCTGGAAAAAAAACAGCACACACAGAAATGCTTGCTCAGGCAAAAGAATACCAAGTATCCTCCTTATAGACTGGCCAGTGTCCCAGAGCACCGAGACAGAAGGGACACTGTTGTATTATACAGCCCAACAAAAAATAGGTATTTGTATATGTGTACTTGTAATCATTAATAACCTGCTTTTTAATCCTGTTAAACCAGGACCACTGTTGATACAATGACAATAATCTGGCGTATCATTTAAATGAGACACTGATCTTGCCAAACAGTCCTCTTCTTCAAGCACGTAGAAATGGTCATCTCAACTTTTCAAACAATATTTAATTTAATATGATTGACATCTTCAAAAGCCAGAATAAAAAAGGTGATTAATATAACTTTGCAAAACAAAAATAAATGTTGAATTGTAGTCCAGTTGCAATGCAAAATCTTATTATGAAAGACCACTTAAAATACAAACCATTTTCTATAATGCATACTATAAATGAGTCATCTGTTTATGCCTTGACAAAAAGGAATTTTAAACTAATTACTGAATAAATGGATAAGATTCACTGCATCACGGTGTTATAAAGTATGTCTAATAATTTTAAGTTCTAGTCTTGCAAAACAGTCAGTTGACAAGGTTATTTTAAAACCATAATTGAAGTGCAGTCAGCACTCAAAAGAAGATGCAGAGTGACAGGACCGAACTGAATGAAGCCTAATTGTTCTAAATGGCCTTGTGATAACAGGTTTGAGGATTACTTCCATGACTGTCTATTTGTTTTTAAATATGTAACCTAGCAACACACTGTCTAACCCTAAGCAGTAAAGATTTTGAAACTGCCCTTGAGAATAGGAGAACGGTCAGCAATTGCTGTGCCAGAGATGATCCAGAGTCTACATCTGCACTAGACACGCACAGCACACCTCTTTATATAACTAGTGCTACTGTTCATTACTTACTTAATCATGAAAACCCAGTATGGAATAAGTATATTTTAGCCTGTTTTTTTAAACTTATGAATTTTTGTAAAATTTGACTTGCTTGTATGGAATGTTATTTTCTTTTAATAAATTCAATAAAATGCAAAAAAAAAATTTAAAAAAAAAAAAAAAAAAAAAACCCTATATAAAATATTGTAATATTTACTATGCATGCTTGAATAGCCATTTCTTATAATTAAAATTATGGAATAGCTAATAAATTATTTTTGATTTTATAAAATTGTTTAAGTAGTTGCTAGTGATTGAAGAATCCATCCATTATCAAACCCGCTATATCCTAACTACAGGGTCACGGGAGTCTGCTGGAGCCAGTCACAGCCAACACAGGGCGCAAGGCAGGAAACAAACCCCGGGCAGGGCGCCAACCCACCGCAGTGATTGAAGAATGAAATGAATAAAACACTGTATGTAGTAAGAGTAAAAACTTTACCTCTGGACTGATCAGTGTTTGTCGGATATGTAAACTGGTGAATTTTATATTTGTCATGAATTTTACTTTCAGTGCAATACTATATTAACAGTGTAGTACTTTATGAATCATTTCAAAGTACCACATCCACCAGGTAACACAGCCATCTGGCATTCTTTGGATATAATGTGAGACAGTACACCGCTCAGCATATTCATTCTCAAGATTCACAACTGGAGCCAAGCAATTCATTTTGCTCCCCAGAGAATTGTGAAAAATGAGCCTCTTCCCGCATACACTGAAGTTGAATCTGCCCTAGTCCAAACTCACTTTTCAGATGACACCACACAAACCTTTAGTTGCACACCTCTTAACAGTTTCACTTGTTTGCTGTTATACAACTCCTCCTTCAAGTTCACCATCAACAGCAAGGGACTTCCTACGAGCTAGAAAATATGTGTTATCAACACTTACGGTATGCAAATCTAGGTCCTAGTGTTTACTTTGCTCTTTCCATTTAGTAGTTATAAATAAACGTTCGGCAGTAACCTTTCCTTCTCCATATGATTTTTTTGGACTTTTATCTGCAAGGAATGATGTCACTTTATCATCTGAAAACTTTTTTACCAGATGCACTTAAGCCTTGGCATACATATATACCCTTGAACAATAGCTATATTTTTAGAGCCAGGCAGTACCTTCTCATATATATTGCAAGAGGAGGTTGGGAGCATGTGCTGATTAAAGCATGTTGCCTCTCCCACCACATGATGAACCACCCAGATTGGGATCTGAGTACACCCATGCAACAGGTGACACCTCAGCACCACACAGGATGGTGTGAGGTTATTTACAGTGGCTGGAGTGCCAGTCCTGCAATCAACTCCTGAGTTTACCCTGCAAGTTGGAGGGCCTACATGCAGGGCTGGATGCAGATTAACGTCATACCCAGGACAGAGCAATTGCAGGTTAAGGGCCTTGCTCAAGGTCCCAACAGAATATCTTCTCTTCTGGCGTTTATGGGAAAAAGCAGAAATCTTAGTGATTTGCAAACATGGAAATAGTGAGGGTATTAGAAATAAACTTGATCCATTAGGTTTAAAAGTCAAATGCTGGGGTAAAGAATTTTGGGGTAATTACTGACTGACATAAACTTTCAATCGCATATTAACCATATTACTAGGACTGCATTTTTTTCACTTAAGGAATATAGCAAAAGTTAGACCTCTTATAACATTACAAGATGCTGAAAAATTAGTGCACGTTTTTTTTTTAGTCGAGTATATTACTGTAATTCACTCCTAATAGGACTACCTAAGAAAGACATCAATTGGTTGCAATTAGTTTAGAATGCAGCAGCCAGAATCTTAAGTAGAAAAAGAAAATCTGAGCACATCTCACCAGTTTTAGCATCGTTACTCTGGCTACCCGTGTCATTCAGAATTAACTTTAAAATAATACTAATGGTGTATAAAGTCTTCAATAATCTTGCTCCGTCCTATATTTTGGAGTTGTAACCTTATATCTTCTAATGGTGGTCTGCTTATAATTCCAAGAGCCAACCTGAAAAGAAGTGGTGAGGCAGCCTTTTGCTGTTATGCACCTAAAATCTGGAATACTTTACTAATTGAATTTCATAAGGCAATACTGTGGAGCATTTAAAAAAAAAACTGCTAAAATCCCATTATTTTAATTTGGTTTTCTTGTAGCTACATTTTAATTGTATTCCTAATAGACTATACGGGCATAGAATGATCACATTCTTCAGTGATCTTCAATCTTTACTAATCTTGACTGAACTTTTCTCTGCTGCCTTTTCCGGTTCTTCTGTGGTGGCAATCTATACCACCACCACACGAATAAATCACCATGTAGCCACCTGTGATGATGGAATGATGGCGGGTGCCCTAGGTGTCCACATATTACAGGACTTCCATATAATTACTAGTAGGAAATTATACATAGGGATGACCTCTAAAAAAGCTGAAAGGATCACTTCAGACCTTAATATTTCAAAACAGGGTGCATATCCCTATATACACCATGATATAGTGGATAAATACAAAGAAGCCTTCTGTTCTTAAACATGGACCTACAGGCATTTGTATTCTGCTAATTCCTAGACTAGGAAAGCTTTTTAGGTGTTTTTGCTTACATACTATGCCTCACTCATCCATCACTCATCCATTTAGGCGGAGTGGTGGCTCTGAGGCTAGGGATCTGCACTTGCAAGTTGCCAGTTCAAATCCTGTAAATGCCAAAAAGGGACTCTGCTATTATTATTACCACCACCTCTATGGAAACCTCAGTTACAAACTAAAGTGAATGTTTTTAAGGTAAAGACAGGTTAATATAAATATGGCCAGTAACTGGCATATTAATGCTAGTAATTTGTTATTTTCTGTGTCTACTTTTGTTTTACCCTGGACAGTTTTCTTCAGTCCTATGATTTTTTTGTTTTTCTCCTCACTACTCAAGTATTTGGGCGTCCACATCAATGACATGTTGGACTGGTCTCTTAAAACAGAGGAATATATATAAGAAAATACAAAGCAGGCTCTTTTTCCCTAGGAGTCTGTTTGCTTTTAATGTGAGAAATGACGTCCTTCACATCTTCTACAACTTTGTGATGGCCAGTGTGACTTTTGGTGTGCTGGGCTTCATAAGATGCCCTTTGAATCAACAGGCAAATTAAAAGGGCAGGCCCAATTATGATACACATGCTGGACACCTTGGAGGTAGGAGCAAAAAAGAGAAATAAAACAAAACTGAGTGCCATTATGAACAACGCTGCACATCGTTTCTCTGACACATTAACACTGAGGACATTTAGCCAATGAAATATTCAGCAAAAGTGAGTCAAGAAACGTGACCGGAGCTCCTTTATAACAACAGCAATATGCCTATATAATGTGGCACTGTCACTGTTTTCTTTTTAATTTTCTTCATTTTTAATCATTCTGATGTGTGTGTTCAGAAGATAGAGTGTATGTATATCTATCTATCTATCTATTTAAAGGGCTTCTATAAAAAGCCCAATTTACTCCTTGGGACCAATAAAGTTCTGTTAGGCCCTTGAGCAAGGCCCTTAACCTGCAATTGCTCTGTCCTGGGTATGATGTTAACCTGCATCCAGCCCTGCAAGCAGGTCCTCTAACTTGCAGGGAAAATTCAGTGGTTGGTGGTAGGATTGGTACTCTAGCCACTGTAAAAAACTTCACGCTGTTCTGTTCCATTCGAACTAGTATGGTGCTGAGGTGTCATCCATTGCATGTCTGTGCTCAGGTCCTAATTTCTCTACGATCAGGTGAATGAAATAAGTCCTGTTAGGCTTGAAAATATAATTTTATTTTTAGGCTAGCATGGCAACATTTTAAATGTCTGTAGCAGCACATGCTGTTAAAATCCAGGTGATAAGATTTGTTTTTGCACAGCATGAATGAGACTGAAAGAGATTTCAATCTTTAAATGTTTTCTAGAGATCTGAAAGCATCTTTGGAGAGAAGAGAAAGACGCATTCAGCGGACAAGATAGAAGAAAAAATACCAGAGAAGTTCAGAAAGCTAACTAGAAATGAAGGTTGTAAGTCAAGATCACTGAAACATAAAAACTAATCTCAATGAATTTAATGAATTAAATGTTCTACAGTGAAGTTTGTTTGTTTGTTTTAGTCAGATGTAATGATAAAATATAGAACCTGGGTACCAGTCTTCTATAGGCAAGACAAGTGGACTCATTCTGTCAAATGACCTTGATGTGACTCATAGCAGGCATGAATAATGATCACAAATGGTGGGTAACATCCAACCACAGTATACAAAATCATGTTGTGGTGATGTCATTGCCAGAGCATTATAATTATCATTAACAAATAATAAAGAATACATGAATTACAATTCCAAAAATGCAACCAAATGACTACAGGAAAGTTTAAAGGCAGATTCATGACACCAGGCAATTGAGTGCAATGCAGTGTGACTCTTAACTATACAGCACACATGTTAGCTGTTAAAATACTATTACATTTTTTTCAGCACACAACTTTCAACATTATCCATGCCCTGAGGCTTTGATCCCACAAGGAATTTCTTAAGTAGCCAATGGTCACTTAAATGTTTTTGTATTTTTAATTCAATGCATGTCATACTGTATACTTTTGCTAAGTACCAGTGATAGAGTTTAAGAATACAGAAATGTTTATTTTCAGAACAAAGTTAGAAAACTTTTTAATACAATTAAAATGTCAGTAGGGGCAAGTGTTATTCACCACTACTACAAATAGGTAAGTCATTATGAGTTTAATAATCATTACATAAAGTTCCTGGAAATGCCTTCTTGTCATTTTCTTGACACATAAGTTTGAAGCATTACTATTTAATATCTTTCTGAAAGTTTCATGCAGAATCTGGTCTCGCCCTAGTTTCATAGAAGGAAAGGTTCCTTGAAGGAATGTTTGCCTATGGCTC
>JANRMT010062814.1:118467686-118553107 GCA_026402145.1 Polypterus bichir lapradei | reverse complement strand
GGGTTGATGACATCGCCCGCAGTTTTCTGAATCGAGATGAAACCGTCCATGACCTTATCGATGCCACAGCCGCCCGAGTTTCCGGAGAGGCGGTTGTGAGGGTGCAGCGTCTGGAGCAGTCCTTCGCGAAGTGTGTGCAGCGCCTGGAAGCCAATATGAGAGAGGAGATCAGGAGGCAGGTGCAAGAGAGCTGGCGTGCCGTCACGCAGCCACTGGGGCAGAGAACTCCTGTAGCGGGAGTGAGGAACGACTGGGGACAGTCGTCCTTGTCCGTTGCGGTGCCGCGAATGGAGTTTCCAAAGCTGGCCCCTCAGTGTGCAACCACGGGCATTGTCGACTTTGTAGAGGAGGTCGACATGTTCGTGGAGTTGCATCCTCTGAGTGGAGCCGAGCTGCGGGGATTCCTGAACACGGCACTCAGCGGGCCGGCACGCTCTTGGTGGTTTGCTGAGCGGCACAAGTACAACTCCTGGGCGGAGTTTCGCACTGCTTTCCTGAATGCGTTCCTCTCTGACGAATACCAGGCGCTGTTGGAAGAAAAGCTCCGGACCTTTGTGCCAAAACCATCGCAGAGCCTCCGGGACTTTGTCTTTGAATTCCGTGCGTTGTGTCTGAAGTGGCGATCTGACATACGTGAGGAAGAGATATTGCGACGTGTCCTTGATGCATGTGACCCTCGGGTGGCTGCTACTCTGAGGGGGGTCGTGAAATCGGTCGATGAGTTGGTGAAAGTGGGGTCCCGAGTGGAAAAGGATTGGGCGGCTATCGGGCTTAGTGGGTCTCGCAAGGGTCCCGCATCTCGAGATGTCCCCTGTCCGAAACCACGAGGGAAAGCTCCAGTGGATCCCCGGGCCGATCTCACCCTGGTGCAAGCCACCTTGCCCCTCTTAGTGGTGCCTGTACAAGTGCGGGGTGTCACTGGAGAGGCAGTCGTAGATACAGGGAGCACTTATACCCTTATGAAATACAGCTTGTGGGAAAAGCTTAAAGTGCCTCATGAGCAGTTAAGGGAAAGTGCAAAAGTAAAATTCTTTCTTGCGGATGGAAGGGCGCACGGGGCAAAGGGCAGGGTTCCCATGAGGTTCTGCTTACATGAGACACACTGGGAGACAGAAGTTTACATCCTGGAAGATGACCACCTGTCAATGCCCTTGTTACTGGGAACGGACTCTCTGGTGCCGGTAGGTCTTACCATCCATCTGTCGCGGCTGGAGTATGAGTTGCCGGAGGGTGGAGTCCATCGGTTTGGGACGAAGGCTCAAAGTAATCTGGTTTGGCCTAACTTGTGTTATTACCTCGCGCAGTTGGTGGACGAGCCCAGCCCAGTAGAGAAGGCTATTCTTGAACAGCCAGAGCTCGTTCAGCCGCTGCTTAGGAGGTGGCACTCTGTGTGGACGGACAAATTGGGTCGGACTGAGGTGGTGTGTCACCACATTCACACAGTCGACCCTGTCCCTGTTCGGCACAGAGCCTACAGAGTGTCGCCTCTGAAAAGAGGAATAATCAAGGAGTGGGTCGACCAGATGTTGGCGGATGGGGTCATTGAGCCTTCCACCTCGCCATGGGCTAGCCCTGCGGTGCTCGTTCAGAAGGCCGACGGGACCTACCGATTCTGTGTGGACTATCGGGAGCTGAACAAGAAGACCTTAGATGATGCTTACCCCATGCCCCTCATTCATGACATCTTGGAGTCTTTGCATGGGGCAGCGGCTTTCAGCTCCCTTGATCTGAAGTCCGGGTATTGGCAGGTGAGGATGGGGAAGAGTAGTATGGAGAAGACCGCCGTCATCACCCCGCAGGGGTTGTTCCAGTTTCGGGTGATGCCCTTTGGACTTAAAAATGCTGGGGCGTCATTCCAACGGCTAATGGAGCAGGTCCTCCGGGGACTTATTGGGAAGACCTGTTTTGTGTACATAGATGACATCATCGTATTCTCCCCATCTGTCTCACAACATCTGAAGGACCTTGATCACATCTTCCAGCGAATGCAGAAGGCTCATCTGACACTCAACACCGCGAAGTGTAGATTTCTACAGGACCATCTGAACTTCCTCGGCCATGTGGTCCAGGTAGACCCAAAGAAAATTAAGTCCATCTTGGACTACCCAGCACCCCAGGAGGTAAAAAGTCTCCAGCGCTTCCTGGGGATGGCTGGGTGGTTCCACAAATTTGTGCATGGGTTTGCCGACATCGCCGCCCCTTTGTTCCAGCTGCTGAGGAAGGGATCCCCCTGGAAGTGGTCACCAACGTGCCAGGGCTCCTTTGAAAGACTTAAACAGGCATTGATATCGCCTCCAGTCCTGGCACAGCCTGATCCCAAATTAACCTTTCAGGTCCACACAGACGCAAGTGACCTCGGGCTCGGCGCCGTTCTTGCTCAAACTTATCAAGGAGAAGAGAGAGTGGTGGCCTATGCTTCACGGTCACTGAAGGGCGCCGAGTATAATTATTCCACCACCGAGAAGGAATGCCTCGCTGTCGTGTGGGCCGTGGAAAAGTGGCGTCACTACCTGGAGGGGACATCCTTTGAAGTCTACACCGACCATAGGGCTCTGACCTGGGCATTCAATTGCCCGAAGACCACATCTAGGCTAACAAGGTGGGTTTTGCGCCTCCAACAGTTCACGTTCAGGGTGTGCTATCGGAAGGGTTGTGCTAATGTGGTGCCCGATGCCTTATCCCGGGTGCACGAGCCCGCACCGATGGTATGTGCGGTATCGGTCTCTAACCCTTGGCCTGATCTTCCCCTGAACATGCAGGAAATCGTTCAATCTCAAGCAGCCAGTCCTGTATGTCAGGGGTTGAGAGAGGGCTTAGGGGGGAGGCCTGACCGCATACATTATAGGGAACTACAAGGGGCACTCTATCGCTGTGTTCCAACAAAAGACCGGGGTTACCATTATCAGTTGGTAGTGCCTGAGACATACGTGCCCAAGTTCCTACAGTATTACCATGACAGCCCGATCGGTGGTCACCTTGGACGTACTAAAACACTGTTTAAAATCTTGGAGGTGGCATGGTGGCCGACGATACGCAAAGACGTCTGGTCCCATGTCCAGACTTGTACCACCTGTCAGCAATACAAGACCCCACCTGGTCTCCCCTCAGGACAGCTCCAGCCAGTAACCATCACTACCCCGGGGGAGAGCCTAGGCGTGGACCTAATGGGACCATTACCCAATAGTAAGGACCGGAAGACCTACCTGATGGTGGTTGTGGACTATTTTACCAGATGGGTGGAGCTATTCCCTATGGCTAATGCCACAGCCAAGAAGATATGTTCCACCCTGAAGGATGAGATCTTTACCCGATGGGGGGTGCCGAAGAACATCATCTCAGACCGGGGCCTGCAGTTTACCAGCTCAGAGGCCGAAGAATTTTGGAAGAAATGGGGGGTGGTTCACCTGAAGACAACAGCATACCATCCCCAATCTAATCGCACTGAGCGGGTGAACCGGACCCTGAAGACAATGATTGCATCCTTCGTCGGAGACCATCATCAGGATTGGACAAAGTGGCTGCCTGAGCTGCGGTTCGCATTGAACACGGCGGTGCACGAGGTTACGGGTGAGACCCCTGCATTGTTAGCTTTAGGCAGACAGCTAAACGGTCCACTAGAGAGGATAATTAATCATAAACCACCCAATCCAGACACCACAATACATGATCATTTGCAAACACTTCAACTTATCACACAACGGGTAAAGGAGAGGATGGTGAGGTCCCAGTCCAGACAATCTCAATCGTACAACCGGAGACATAGGCCTGTGCAATTCTCAGTTGGGGAGAAAGTCTGGATCAGGACTCATCCCCTCTCCAAAGCCTCCGATAAATTTACAGCTAAACTGGCTCCGAAGTGGTTCGGCCCGGCAACTATAGTCCAAAAGAAAGAACCAGTGACCTATGCGGTAGAGTGGGGATTGCCGGGGACTAAGAAAATAGACACTGTTAACATCGCTAACCTCAAGCCTTGGTTCGGCCGTACACCACGGCCTGGGGGGGGGGGATTGTAGCCGTGCTACCATTAGTTAGAACTGCATCTCCCAGCAGTCCCCTGCAGGGGCTGTTGGGGTCAAAGGTGGCCAGAGGGGTTTAAAAGGAGGGCAGGTGTCGAAGAGAAAAAAAGTTTTGTTTTGTTTGTTTCGTACCTGTATATATCTGTTGAACTGCCTGCTGTTTTTCTGCTATACATCTTCGTGTCCTGGATTGTATTGTGTGTTGGGGTCTGGATATCATTTGTCTACCTGTTACTGTTACTGAGGACGTTGTCTGGATTCATTGGCTTTCACGGAAGAAGGAGCGCTCCTGAACCATTCATCTGTCAACCTACTTCGGCAACTACCGGTAGGACTGTGTTTTTTCCATTTCCCTCGCATCATTCAAATCACTGGACATAACTTCACCGCTGATCATTTCATACATGGACTTTACTGCGTGTTTGTCGTGTTTATTTGTTAATTGTAATACCGTCGAAGGGATCAGGGGTGGTATTATTGTTTTCATTTATTTAATTTAATTTCATTATACTTTTTATCATTTAAGTTCCCAGCGCGTTTTCTTTGTCTCTGTAGTGTGTGTGTGTGTGTGTCGTGCCAAGGCTGGGGTTGTCCCTGGTAATCCTCATATAAAATAAATAAATCACCGTCACGCTCGACGGTGTGAATCTTAGCGGCTTCTGACCGCTACATACTTACATACATATATACGTCCATAGCCTGCAGCTCGGTCACCGTGTGAGGCGGCGTTGGGTCCCCCATCCCAACGCCTCCTACGTTGTTGGCTGCCTGCCTATATAAGGCTGTCCGTCGCTCCGGTCTCTACATTCCCATCGTTGCTTCGCCATGGGATTCACGTCTCCCTGCTGATAACTACAGCCTTTTTATTTAATCCACGGCTTCTCCGCTGTTATATTGTTCATTTATTACGATTATAGTTATTGTTTAAGGTATTTTAGACTTACTTTACATTGTTCATGTACCCATTTCCTTTATCATTCCAACCGTACTGCCATTAACATGTCTATCGAGGTGATCACCATCGATCAAAGAACTGTCACTTACCGAGTGGTTTCCATGCCTGGAGATGGCACCTACCTTTTCCATTCTCTTTGTTACATATTGCGCAGCCAGATCAGGCTCACTCTTGATATCCGGAGGAACAGTGTGTCTTATGTATTGAATGACTGGGACAGGTTCAAGGTGTGGTTTAATTTTCTTCTTAATAAAAATTTTTAGGCAGCACTTCGCCGCTGCGAAGCGCGGGTATTTTGCTAGTGTAAGTTATATAACTAAAACAGGAGTTTTTAAACACAACATGAAATAAATTAAAAATATAATAAAATAATATACATTACTAGGTGTATTACCCGGCTTCACCTGGGAAATTTCCTAAGTCAATGGCCCTCAGTTATAGTGCCGTCATTAATCAGATGTGATTTTCACTTGTTTATGTTGTTCACTCAAGTATTTTTCAAATTTTTCGTCAATTGTACATTCAATTTTGTATTGTTTTGCCATTGTAGCTACGTTTATCCAAAATTACCAAAGTTCAACAGCTCCAGCGTGTAAATGGGATTTAGCAAAAGCCTGAAATGTCAAAATGTTTCCACAGACAAAACAGCTTAATTTTAAAAGCTTTAGTAAAAATTTCAAAGTGAAACAGCTCACACAAATAAGAGAAAATTGAAATAGCAAAAATTAGAAAATTTCTTGTTTAAGAGAAATTCTGTTCAAAGCTTATAAATCTTGTTCATTTGTAATCGTTACAAAATCACTTCTAAACGTTTCTGAACCATTTTAAAACAGTAAGAAAACTGTATGCTATCCTATTTTCTTGCTAGCATTGGGACCTGTTCTAAACAACTGAATACATTAACACACTCTACCTTAGTTATAGCAAGAAAGTTCTATCTCTTATTAACTTACAGAGGGTAAAAGGCAATACCATTGTCTATGACTATGAAAGAAAATTATATTCTATTCAAATTAAGCAAACACTAATAAAAGTTTAACTTAAAGCATTAACTTTCTAAGATTGGCTCTTGGCCATAGTCATGGGCAGACAATAAAAGGCTAATACTGAATCATGTTTTACTTTCACTTATTACAAACAGCAATGTCGGTTATATGCTGTGTATTTAGGCGATTCATGTAATGAACTGAATGTTTTTACTTTTGGGTTTTTTTTCTCTAGTGGTTGAAGGTGAAGAAGATAACTGCCTGTGCCATGTTTTGGAGGCTTCAGAAAATGATTGGGGGACCTCCCTTTAAACTTCACAGATGTAAATGTTAATCTAAAGAATTTTGGAGAACAGGGTGTGAGGTTTCACTGTTCAAAGTAAACAGATGTGCATGCATATATTGTGACCGCTGCTGCAGTAGGAGGTGTTGACCCTTCAGAAACCCTATCTTAAACAGTCTTTCAATGGAAATGAAACACACTCTTTCAGCACCTCTTTGCGAGAGCACCTGCTCTTCGTGCGGGGCTACAAACATTTAAAAGATAGCACCACGGTCATTCTGAGGTCTCTCTTCCCCCAGACTCCCTCTGCTCCAGCTGCTGCTACCGACCCACTGGATCCCCTTGATGAGGAAGACTTTGTGTTCTTTTGAGCAGAAGTTGGGGCCGATGTGTCAAGTTTGACAGCTGTTCCTTGAGAGTCCGGTTGCCTCTGTAAGAGATTTGTGTTTGCAACCAGCAGAACAGCAATAAAGTTTCTACTCCTTAGAAAACCTGCTGAACTCTCCTGTGTAACTTTGTGACCCAAGCATGACAATATAAATAATTTCTAAGGCTGGGATGGGGGATCCCTTTTCAAAGTCCATAGATGCGAATGTATATTGGAGTAGTTTGTGAGGTTAAGCTTAATATTATTCCACCGGGCTTGGCTTGTATTGGATCAGAAGATGCCACTTCCATCTCTGCTTCTCTCTGTTGCTTCCTTTTTGCTTTTGGCTAAGCATCTCCTACACTCACAGCCACAGTGGCTGGCACAGACACTCCAAGTTTATAGTGCTTACTTACTATTGAACTTTGCCTCTTCCTTCCATTTCACACCTCGCTGTGCACACCAAATACGATCACATCTCTTTTTTCCTATCTAGGACACTGAACCTTCTTGAAGATTATGGAAGGTAGCCAATACACAATTACTTTCCTATACCATTCCTGTTGGTATAGTTATTTTGAAAAGGAGTCAAAAAATGTAAAGGTGTCCAATTTTGACTTTCATGATTTAAATTTTTATGTTTTAGAAGTGGTTTTGTAGCTAGAAAGGGACATATCTAAAGATAAAAGTGGGCAAGAAAATGCTAAAAGACGTGGGGAGGAGCAACTAGGGGTCATATGGATATTTAGATATGCATGCTGGGATAAGGGGAATTCTCTTAAGTCAATATGATTAAGCAGAGACCTGAGAAAAGTAAGGTCTGCATCTGTAGAAGATGATGTGAGAGGGAATTCTTTGGAATCATCACAGTGAAAAGTTTGCGTATATTTGGTGGAAGTGGATCTGTTATTAACAGATGAAGACAAACAGTGCTATTTTGTCCCATAAATACAAATCAACGTTCAGAAGAGAAATAATATCTGGGACCTGGCTGTCCAATATTTTAATGAGCCTGACTCCCTGACCCCAAGAGAAAAGAGAAAATAAAAGTGAGAAGTTATTTGGTGAAAAGGAGGACTTTCTGGCACCTGTCAGGCAGAAAAAAAAGGAGACACCTCATTGTTTAAACAGGAGGAAGCCTGTAAAGGGAGACCCAGTGATTATCAAAGGATTTTGGCTGTTTTCTTTTTATCTTGCAGCAGGGACCCTGAGCTTCTGTAGATCTGAGTTGTACATTTTAAGGTAATATCTGGACTATGGTACCACTATTCCTTTGATAATTTTAAACATTTCTAGCAGAAATCTTTGCTTTTGCCTCCTTTATTATGATTTAAATCCTGCAGTTCTGTAATAGGCCTTAGGAGTTCTTCTCTAGACTATGTTTTGAGCTTTTTTTGATAAGGAAAACCTGTTTTTACACAGTATTATGGATAGTAATATATAATGTCTTTCAGTAAAGTCTTGTTATATTGCTTAGTTTGATCTTTAAACACTCAAAATGTACACAAAGCTTTCCATATGATTTTTTTTTAATTTAATTATCTTGTATTTGCTGCTTGAACTTAGTGACAAGTCCAATATGATTCTCAATTCTTTTTCATACCATGTAATTTCTAGTTCCAAACCTCAGTTGTTTAATTACATGTAATATTTTTTCCTCTTACATGTAAAACTTTATATTTGCCAAATTGAATTAATTTGAATGACTTGATATCTCTTGAATGTAATTTGGCAGAATACTTACTTGGCAGAGACAGACAACATGAGACAATATTGTTAACGCCAGACTAATTCCCAAATGAAGTGGCTGGGCTGTCAATGTGTACTGCTTGGAGTTTACATGGATTTAATTTTGTGTGGAAAAACTTGCAATTTACAATTAAAGTGTGCATCATTGAGACCTAGAATGTGCACTTCAAGGTAGTACTCTTAGGAAATGACGAGAAAGCAGTTTGCAAAGATTTTGCTTCCTTGAGGCAAAATATAAAAGGTCTCATTAATTGATTATAATTAGGTAATACATGTGAAAATGTTGTTTCCTCTATGCATTAATTGCATTTATTTTCTTCCCAATCACTTTAAAAAGTACATTTTTCAAGATTTGCCTTCCAACTCAGAAATTAGTTTAACAAAACTGTATCTCATTCTTTTGATCAAAGATCTGTTTCTCTTATTTGTACCGTTTTGGTCCACTCTGCAATTCAAAAGTCAAACAGAAATAACTTTTTTGATTTTAATTTGAGGGTGACATGGTGGCACAGTGGGTAGTGCTGCTGCCTTGCAGTTAGGAGACCTGGGTTCGCTTCCCGGGTCCTCCCTGTGTGGAGTTTGCATGTTCTCTCTGTGTCTGTGTGAGTTTCCTCCCACAGTCCAAAGACATGCGGGTTAGGTGCACTGGCGATTCTAAATTGTTCCTAGTGTGTGCCCTGTGGTGGGCTGGCACCCTGCCTGGGGTTTGTTGGCTGGGATTGGCTCCAGCAGACCCACATGACTCTGTAGTTAGGGTATAGCATAATGGATGGGTGGATTTTAATTTGAATGGTAGTTCACCTTACAAATAAAAATTGTAACTCATTCATTTGTTTTTGCACCTGCTAATCCCATTGAAAGATTATGGGGAGACTAGAAATATGCAGTCAGCTTTGAACTTAAAGCAAGAACCAGCCTTAGATGGAATGCCATTCCAGTGCAGATCACACACATATTCACACACCCACACTTGCTTCTACAGGGCTAATTTAGATATATCAGTCAATCAAAGCAGCACATTTGTAAGACATGCAACAAAACCACAGTAACTAGGAAAATCCTATGCCAAAATAGACAGAATGAACAAATTCCGTGATCTTGAATGGACAGGCAGAATAATATTTAATGTATTCATGTTAGGATGCAAGGAGTGGAGTTGGCAAAGGTGGATGAGTTTAAATACTTTGGATCAACAGTACAGAGTAATGGGGATTGTGGAAGAGAGGTGAAAAAGAGAGTGCAGGCAGGGTGGAATGGGTGGAGAGGAGTGTCAGGAGTGATTTGTAACAGACGGATATCAGCAAGAGTGAAAGGGAAGGTCTACAGGATGGTAGCGAGACCAGCTATGGTATATGGGCTGGAGACAGTGGTACTGACCACAAAGCAAGGTTTATGGATGTGGTGAGAGAGGACATGCAGGTGATGGGTGTGACAGAGCAAGATGATGAGGACAAAAAGATATGGAAGAAGATGATCCGCTGTGGTAACCCCTAACGGGAGCGGTCGAAAGAAAAAAGATGTTTTTTTAAAAGAGTACACTAGACAGCATTAGAGTATTAATATAAAAGCATGCTTTTAAGTCAACTATTGTGCAGTCCATCTAAATTAGCTCTTGTACACTCAGTATTAGCAGATTTAACTTAAAAACAGAACAAGAGATCAGACCATTGTTTTGTTTTTTTTCAAAAATGAAACCCACCCTCTGTTCCCTGGACCAGTTTCCAACCAATTATTTGAAAACTCCTGATGCATTCAATACCTTACTGTTTCTGCTCACTTTTAAGAGGTCATTATCACATATTATATGTGGAAATAGAACAGAAACTTTAATTTTCTTAATTATAAACATTCTCCTGCGGTGGGCTGGCACCCTGCCCGGGGTTTGTTTCCTGCCTTGCACCCTGTGTTGGCTGGGATTGGCTCCAGCAGACCCCCGCGACCCTGTAGTTAGGATATAGCGGGTTGGATAATGGATGGATGGATGGATAAACAATATCATTCTTTGTAAAATCAGTCAAAAAAGAAGTAACCTCATAATTTCAGTCTCAGATTTAACACCATAGACTATTTCTAAACTTTCAGCTGGTTTATCACTTTGGTCAAAACTCCTTTTAATGAGATTCTAGAATGTAGAGAATACTAGGACAATTATACTGTCAGATTAATGGATACCCTTTGTTGAGCACATTAACTTTATTATAATGTTTTGAGAATGCCAATGGTCTTTCAGGCACTGTTCTAACTGGAGGGTTTTCCACAAAGCGTGTTAGCGAGTAAGCCTCACTCTAACTGAGCTGCGGGGCATATTTCAGATGGTTTCATAGCCACCAAAGATCATTAGGTAACTGAGGTAAGTAGAGTGTCATTTCTTATCCTACTCTATACCAGGCTAAAGGTGAAGCTTAGTGGACTGAGAGTTCATGAAATACCCTCTCCACAAGAACCAAATTCTCATTTAAATGAATCTTATATTTTCAGTTCAAAATGCAAAAATACTATAACCTAAACTTTCGATTGAAAGTAAATGACATTTAAATTATATCATTCATTGTTTTCATTTCTAATGTTAGTGGCAGGATTTTTGTAGCATATCAAATGTTGCTGCATTTTAGTCACAATAAAGTTTAAATTAATCTGACATATTTTATACAAAATATTAAAACATTGAAAGCTATAAGGTCAGTTGAAAATGACAAGAATAAACAAAATGTCACATTTAAATTATTATGGATTTCAACCACCATTACTCCTTTTTGTCACAGAGAGAAAAGGAAAAGATATAATAAAAATAGGGTAAAACGGGGTTTTCTATAATGCTAAAATTGTCAGTTATAAAAAGTATGAATTCTAAGTCGGTAAAACTCTAACACTAAAGTAGCTCAAAGATGCTCATAGAAATGTAATGTGTAAGAAGCAAATGCCGTACTTTAAGACCTTCTAAGTATAGTTTTTAAACCACCAGCATAAATAAGGATTATGAAAAAGCCAATTTCTCATTTATGAAACAGGTTGTGACAGTATATGTTTGTATATTTTGTATGGTAAAGAGTAACATATTAAATAGATTCAACTGCAACACAATCATGGTTAACTGCAATTAACCTCTTTATTATTTTTATACTATTCCATTTTTTTCCATTAGTAAGATATTAAAAATACACATTTTTTTGTAATTGAGGATCTGCCAGTAAAATAGAAACACTCATAAAAAAATGGCAAGTGTGGTCTGGTACTGTTAAATATGATTTTCATACAGATGTTTGTGTTTACATTCAATGCATAAAAAGTGATTTTGCTGTCAGTCGCCCTGTGTGTTCATCCATGGCATGTTCATTCCTTTCTGATGAATGTGGGAGCTTGGATTGTCTAAAACAAATATTGTTAAAGGACAGCACAGCCCAAACCCTTTGTCGTGTCCTGATAGCTAATTGCTATAAACAACTTTATATGAAGTAGTACATTGCAAAGTCAACTTACTGCAGCAAACACCTGACCACTGTGCAAACCATTTGCATCAGTTTTACCTTTTATTTTATGTTAGTCTCTATACAATGCATTTATCTAAAGTTATAGCACTGACACTAGGTAATGTTATTTAGTTTTCCCAAACATCATAAGCACAATAGAGTGCACTCAAATAAAAATAGCGGTACTTCTGAGCTCATTAGAGGCTGACTATGTAAAATACAAATCATTCATAGCATCAATGCACAGGTCAGTCCTTTTAAATGACTCTGACTTGTGTCCCCAGTCATAATGTGCAATCAGCCATTCTAATGAGTACCAACTCCTTTAGCATGGGTAACACTGGGCCATCATGTAGATATCTTTTTGGTTGATAAATGCAAAATATATATTTGCATATAAACATACAATATATTCTAGTAATTCTAAAGCATGCCCTTGGATATAATTCTCATTATTATAATTCTATAATTTGCGACCAAATGCACTTCATATTGCTATTGAATACTTACTCGTTTTAAGTGTTTGACATTCACAAATCAATTTGTTCATATTCAAACTGAGCAAGTCAAAGGAAACTTGTTTTAATTTTAATAATGCCTTTAATATTTAGTTTTGTAATGCACATATTCAGAACTGTAATATACTAAGGCATTGGTCTGGTATAGATTGCACACAGCCTTTCTTGCTTTCTTAAATAATGGACATATATTTTTTATTTCCGTAGCAGGCCAACGTCCTTGTCCTTTGTCGTTCCTGAATGTAATTTGCATGTTCTCCCTATGTGTAAGTGGATTTTCTATGGTTGGAGTATTTTGAATTTTAGAGTTAATCCTGACTGAAGTCTTGATATTTCAACAACAAGGAGTGCACAGCTGAACGAAACTGTGTTTCTCCAGGCTCAATGTACAAACAAAAACATAGAGACAAGTGCATGTTATACAACAACAGACAGACATAATACACATCATAAAGCAACAAAATATATGTATAATCCAATAAATAAATTGGTGAATAGTTGTAAAGTGTTCAAGTCACGAAAAACATTAACATAATGCACAGACACAACAGCATTTTAGGAGATGTGAGATTCAGAATATATGTGTTCAAACAGTCTGTGTGTGTTCAGGAATTAAACAGTCCCAATAGGTCAGCATTTTTTTGTTGTTAGTGGGAGCTGAGTAGTCTGATAGCCTGTGGGAAGAAACAGAGTCTGGCAGTCTTGCACAGCATACTGCGGTAGCGTTGAACAGTCCATGAGCTGGGAGGATGGGGTCTCCGAATATCTTACTAGCTCTCAAAAGGCAGAGTGACAAGTACAGATGTTGTATAAACAGGTAGGTGGTTCCGATAATTTCTTCTGCCGTCTTCACCACTTTCCGGAGGGACTTCTCATCTGAAACAGTGCAGCTGCCATACCAGACTGTGAGGCTGCTGCTCAAGTTGCTCTCTATAGAGCCTCTCACAACACTAGAGCGTTGTGAGAACAGGAGTGGGGAGGTTTACTGTCCTCATCCGTTGCAGAAAGTGAATTTGCTGCCCTGCTTTCTTGACGAGGGAGGTGATGTTTGTATTCTATGTCAGGTCATCCATGATTTGTACCCCCAGGAACTTGGTGCTTCTTTCTGACTCCACAGTAATGCCATGGATTATAAGTGTAATATGTGCCATGTGTTTCATCCTGAAGTCAACAATGATCACCTTCGTCTTGTTGAAATTCAGTGACAGGTTGTTGTCACATCAGACAATGAGTTGGTTCAATTCCTCTCTGTAGGCAGAGTCATCATCGTTACTGATGAAGCCCACGACCATTGTGTCATTTGTGAATTTAATGATATGATTCAAGTCATGAATGGCACAAAAGTTGTGAGTCATCATCAACAACAACAACATTTATTTATACAGCACATTTTCATACAAACAATGTAGCTCAAAGTGCTTTACATGATGAAGAAAGAGAAAAAAGAGAAAATAAGAATAGAATTAAAATTAGGGGACACTAATTAACATAGAATAAAAGTAAGGTCCGATGGCCAGGGAGGACAGAAAAAACAAACAAAAAAAAACTCCAGACAGCTGGAGAAAAAAATTAAATCTGCAGGGGTTCCAGGCCACGAGACCGCCTAGCCCCCTCTAGGCATTCTGCCTAACATAAATTACCTCAATCAGTCCTCATTGTATTCAGGGTTCTCATGGAAGAATTTGATGATGACAGTGATGTGGAATTCTGGCCTTTAATCCATCAATGTAGGGACATCACGGTGCTTTGATTAGGTGGTGGTGACACAGATTGCCACCACAGAAAACCGGAAAAAGAACAGAAGAGAAAGTAGGGGTTAGTATGAGGCCACCATGAATAATAATAATAATTAATTGAATATACAGAGCATCAGGATTAAACTAAAATGAAGCTATGAGAAAGCTATGTTAAAGTAATGTGTTTTCAGCAGTGTTTTAAAGTGCTCCACTGTATCATTCCGAAATATAAAATGGAGTGAGATTATTTATGTGTTTGTAAACCACAAGCAGTATTTTAAAGTCTTTTCTAAATGGCAAGGTAACCAGTGTAGTGACATCAAAACTGGAAAGATGTGCTTGGATTTTCTTTTCCTAGTTAAGATTCTAGCAGCTGGATTCTGCACTAGTTGCAATCGATTGATGTCTTTTTTGGGTAGTCCTGAGAGGAATGCATTACAGTAATCTAGTCGACTGAAAACAAAAGCACAAACTAATTTCTCAGCATCTTGCAGTGTTATAAGAGGTCTAACTTTTGCTATATTTCTTAAGTGAAAAAATGCTGTCCTAGTAATCTGATTAATATGTGATTTAAAATTCAGGTCAGAGTCAATAGTTACCCCTAAATTTTTTACCTTCGTCTTGACTTTTAATCCTAATGCATCAAGTTTATTTCTAATAACCTCATTATATCTATTATTGCCAATCACTGAAATTTCTGTTTTCTCTTTATTTAGTTTGAGAAAATTAACACACTTCCATTCAATGTGAGCAACAGAGGGCTAAGAACACAGCCCTGGGGGACCCCAGTGTTCATGGTGATGGTCTCAAAGATGTTTTTTCCAATATATACTGTCTGGGGTCGGTCTGTCTGTGTGGAAGTCCAATATCCAGTTGCATAAAAGGGTGTTGATGTCTATTTGGGCAAGTTTTCTTATCAAATGCTGGGCATTAACTATATTAAAAGCGGAGCTTATGTCAGTAAAGAGCAGCCATACAAAACTGTTCTTATTTTCCAGATGGGTCATGGTCAGATTGAGTGTTGCTAATATAGAATTATTGGTGGAGTGGTTAGGGCAGTACATAAACTGAAGTGGATTAAACGTTGCAGAGAGTTTGGATGTATATGGTCCTTGAACTGCTTTTCAAATCACTTCATAATGATGGGGGTGAGCGCTAAAGGGCAATAGTTATTGAGCATTGATGCTAGTGACTTATTTGGCACTGGTACGATACCAGTAGGCTTGAAGCATGGAAGTATGATGGCTTGCCATAGGGAGGTATTATAAATGGCTGTAAGGACGTGCATCAGTTGGTCAGCATATTCCCTGAGTACATACAATGGTATGTTGTCAGGTCCTGCAACTTTCCATGGGTTGACACTGCGTGGTGTCCTCCAGACTTCAGCTGGCTCAAGGCAGAGTGCTTTATCGTCCAGGCTGGGAGCGGCTTTCTCTGTTGTTGTGTTGTTCTTTTCTTCAAACTGGCTGAAGAAAGTGTTAAGTGTACTGAGGAAATCAATGTTGTTATCACAGAGTGGTGGAGGAGAACTGTAGTCTGTGATCGACTGTATACCTTGCCACAGGTGCCTGAGGTCTTTTGAATCAGTGAAGTGACCCTGCATTTTCTGTCTATAAGCATGCTTTGCTGCTGTTATGCCCTGATTAAGGTTGGCTTGCGCAGATCTAAGAGCACTTTTGCCCACATTTTGTGCTCTCAGGAGTGCGTGCACCTATCTGGTGAGCCAGGGTTTCTGTTTGGTACATGTGGTGATATTATTGATAACTATCACATTTTCCACATACTTGGATATGAATCCTGTCACAGACTCAGCATACTCCCCCAGATTGATATGTTGGTTGACAGTAGCAACCTCATTAAACACATTGAAAGTCTGTGCATTCAAAACAGTCCTGGAGTGCTGAAACTGCTCCCTCTGGCCAAAAACTTATCTGCTTCACAGATGGCTTTGTTCTAATTAGCATTGGCCTGTATGCTGGAATAAACATAACAGAGAGGTGGACCGAATTTCCAAGGTTGAGTTGCCCTAAATGCCTGTTTGATGTTTGTGTAAGCCTTGTCTGATGTTGCAAAGTCCACATGTTGGTAATAATGTAAAACTGTTCATATGTTGGCTTGGCTAAAGTCTCCAGCTATAAATATGAACACAGTCCAGATTAGTATTTTGAATTGTGCTGACAGACTGATACAGTGGGACAGTCTTTTGTGTTTGCACTGGGGGGAATGAATACACCTTGGTTTGTAGAATGGATGGCATTTCAGCGTCAGGAACTCTCTAATTTCTGAACAGTGGCTTGAGACAATTTCACTATTAGTGCACCAACTGTTGATGTAAATACATACACCTCCTCCCTAAGACTTACCACTAAGATCATGGCTCCTGTCTACATGGAATGTTGTTAGTCCATCCACAGTAAGGGCACTATCGAGGAGAGTAGAATTTAGCCATGTCTCGGTGAAGATCAGGGCACAACAGTTTTCCACTTTACATTCTTTAGTTAAATCCAGTCTCAAATAGTCCATTGTATTTCCAGAGAGCAGACAACAGAATAGATGGAAATGCAGGATTATAGGGACTAGCCTTTAGTCTAGTGCTGATACCCACTCAAGTGGCGCATTTGCGTGGTCTCTCACACTGTTTGCTTCTGTGGTCAGTGATGGTTGAAGAGTTCACTGCTGCACAGACATATGAATCTTGCCAATGTAAAATTCCCAGTTTACAGAGTGTTTTGAGTTCTAAGGCTAGTAAACTGCTGACTAAGTTGTTCGATTACTCTGATGCACAAAGTCTGAGCAAAGTACACCAATTATAGACCAATCTCGTATTTATATGCATAGAAGTAGACAGTACCTTACATCCAGTCATCCTTTGTAAGTACTTGATGTCATGTGGCCAGAAATTAGGCCATTACATTTCCCTTCTGGTGGGTGTCTGGCACAATAAACATCTGGTTCTTTACTGATAAGGGCTGAGAATTGCCTTAGTGGCAACCATGCTCCCACCTCAGGGTCAGAGCTAACAATACTGTGAAATAATGAACAGCGGACCAAGAATCTATAAGTCCGTTGTTGTCAAGATTATACTGTGGCTCAATCCCTTACTTTTTTGCTTTATTTTAAGAATCCTTTCCACTTTTTCTTTGTTTCTCATTTTTATTACCCTTAAGTTGAGTGTATTGATTTTTTTATATATATTTTTCAGAAGATGTCTTTTACTTAATTATTTTAGAACTTCTTCCCTATTGGGTAGGTAGAGTTTTTCAGCCAAGCACGATGTCTGTTTACAGAGCAAATAAAGTAAATAGGAATATCAAAGACATGAGAAAAACAAACAAAGTACACCTGAAGGTAACACAATGCTGGATTTCATTGGCTGGACAAACTGTTCAAAAATGTTCAACTACTTTTACAGGTTACAAGTGAATTCAAAGTAGCCAAAGCCATAGAAAATCTAGACATGGAGTCTGGCAATAACAAGGACAGCAAAATATTGAAGTGTTTCAAGACACAGTATGGGCTGACTGAGGCAGAGAAATTAGAAAATGAACTATTGCCTCAGATGAGTCAGTACCTGATCACATGGCAATCATACAGTATATCTAGATTTAACCATCCACTCTACTACTTGAGCCCTGGCATTTTCAAATGTATACAATTTGAAGTTCATTTTCAAAAAGATTAATTGTCAATGTTTGACTGAGTTTCTTTGCAGACTTTATCAATTTTCTTAAGTTCAACTCAGTTGATCAATCTGCCCTGTGGGACATCCTAAAGATTTGCAGGATCCCCTCAAGGTTGCTGAATATCATGAATGGCCTGTACACTGGTACTGTGAGTGCTGTGCAGAGTGGATGCAGAACCTCTGTGTTTTTCCCAGTTGATTTTGGGGTTTGTCAGGGGTGTTTTCTTGATCCTACTCTGTTCAATGCTTATATGGACTGGGTGTTGGGCAAGCTCAAGGGGTCTAGTGGTTGTGGGGCATCCCTTGGTGAAGAAAGATTCACTGATCTTGACTGCTGACAATGCTGTAATCTTTGTGGAGTCAATGGAGGCTCTAATCAGGGCTCTCAAGAGACCGAGCGAGGAGTCTGAGTGTCTTGGCTTGCGAGTGTCCTGGATAAAAACCATGATCCAGGCCTTTAATGACCCTCTTAGGTATAGCCATCAGCTGTGTGTCTGTCTGTGGAGAGAGTGTCGACCTTGTCGAACTTTACTTACCTCGGTGTGACATTCATGTCTCTGGTGACTCTTCCTATGAAGTCAATAGATGGATTGGGAGAGCATGGGGGGGGGTTATGAGGTCGCTGGAAAGGGGTGTGTGGCGTTCCCGATATCAATGCAAAAGGACAAGAGTCCTGTTGCTTCCTGTCTAGCTATATGGTTGCGAGACATGGACACTATCCAGTGACCTGAGGTGAAGACTGGACTCCTTTGGTACTGTGTCTCTCTGGAAAATCCTTGGGAATCATTTGTTTGATTTTGTGCCAAATGAGTGGTTGCTCATGGAGTCCCAAATGAGGCATATTACCTGCATTGTGAGGAAGCGTCAGTTACGGCACTACGGCCATGTGGTGCGATTCCCTGGGAGTGATCCAACTCGTAGGATCCTCATTGTTTGGGACCCGAGTGGCTGGACCAGGCCAAGAGGTCACCCATGTAACACTTGGCTGCAGGAGATAGAAGGTAATTTCCAGAGGGTGGGACTGGAAAGCGTGTCTGCCTGGAGAGTTTTCAACCAGGATCCTGAGCTGTTTCGTTGTGTGGTGGGTGTGGCAACACACTGTACCAGTCCATGCTCCCCATCTTGACTTGACGACACAGTTTTGATGTTGTTGAAAGGCCAAAATGAATTAAACAAAATGCATTTTCAAATGTATCCGTGTTAATATGGACTAGACCCTTGTCTAAATGCTGATGAATTATGTTTTCTCTTTGTCTTTGGTTACCTGTCTCTGAGTTGGCCTTTTCTTAGTAAACACCAACTGAGACGTTTTCATAAGTTTATTTTATTGGTAACATTTTCTTATCTCTGACTAACAGTTTATTTTAATAACTTTGAAATTTGAAGTGTTTTCCCTTCGTTAGACAGATACTTCTAGGTAGTGTAAATCAGTACATTAGGATTTTGGAACAACTGAGGTATTTTTTGCTTTTGGAGTTCTTTCCATTTTTCTAACTAAAATTTGCTTTTTTATTTCCTTTTCTTTGGTTTTGTATTTTATAGTTTACTGTTGAAAAAGTACTTTGTTTTTATTTTCTTTTTTATTTTGTTTGAAGTAATAGGTTGTTTAATTTCTTTGGCACCTTTGTGCTTCAATTTAGAACTTCTTTATTACCTTCATCTTTCAAACTGCTTTTCCTGGTGAGAGTAGCGGTTTAATTAAGAATTTTATAAACTAACTTCTAATTAAACTTTACCTCTATGTTAACATTTCATGGGACTCTTGGTCATTTTCCTTTTGATTGCTGGTAAATCATTATATAAGCCCAACACCACTGAACTGGCACAGCTGCAATGCCAGGACATCCACCTTGCCATGGCACTGGTACTGGGCTTTGGTTGGTACACCAGTGTATTATTGTTTAATTGTATGTCTAGCCATTTCTTCTTTGTTCTTTGTTTTTAATTAATAACTGAACCCAGTGATTTAAACAATATGTATACCAGTTTTCATTTTATAGTTATAAGTAGCATTATTAAAATCTGAACTCAAAAATATTTCTCAAAAGGAAGGATCTTAAAGGTTGCCAGGATATTCTCCCCCTCCTGCTAAAGTAATTCTCCAGAATAAGATTTAAAACTAGTCCTCCCTGCTACAGAAATACAAAAGGAAAAACCTTATTGCATTAACAGATAAAGTGTATGTCATATTAACTGTCCAAACAGCAAAATAACCCGGATCCGTAGAGGGATTTTCCCTACTGCCAGGAAATCCTGCTGGCTGGAACAGGCTATATCCGCTGTTGCTATGGCAGCATGCAAGTAAACCTCAGTCCTGTTTCAGAGAGAAGAGTCATTATTTTAATCAAAACAAAACAAATAGGACATTTAGTACAATGTTTCCATCCCTTTGCAATGAAAAATAATCTCTCATCAGAGAAACCAGTTAACAGTGTTTACTTTGAAATTTAAAGTTAAGAACCTCATTCTGTATGCTACAAGACAAGAATAGCATGGTAAAATCATTTTATAAACAAAGGGTATTAAAACATTGAGAGATAAAAAGGTAAACATGTCTTAAATAGTTTGTGGTCTTTTTAATTTTTTGCTAAAAGTAAAAATTTTTTTGGAAGACATTTGCACTGAATATGTTTTTGATTACTGATATCTTATAAATCTTAATCATAGTTTGAGAAATATTTTACATTATATAAAATTTAACAGATGTGTTGAACTGGTGCATAAGACTAGGTTGTCTTTATGGCACCTGACTTTAGTGAGACCATTCTGTGTGGTTAGTAAAATGCTGAAGGGAGTGGGAGTAGTAAACATTAAACATAATAAATTTAAAGCAGATCTTGGTTTATACTGAGTTCTCAGTAGAACAAATGCTACATAAAATAAAATTTGATTTGATCAATGAAGTTGCTAAAAGCATAACATATAAATAAATTACATTTACATCATCTACCTACAGGTTATTGAACCTGCTAAATGCAGTTTAGGGTCATTGGATTTGAAGCCTTACCCTGGAATCTCCAGCTCAGTCATGAATGGGAGGAGGGTCCCTTGCAGATGACACACACCCATGCTTACACAGAGCCAATTTGGAATCATCAATGAATTTAACCTGCATGTCTACTAGATATGGGAGAAAAAGTGAAGTACCTGGAAAATGCCTATACGTAGATGGAGAATAATTGACAATACCACACAAATAGTGCTTTGGTCAGGCCTTGAATCCAAGACTCAGGAGCAGTTCGGCAGTAGCCATATCATCTGTACTTTTATTGTACATTTTATCTGTTAAGCAGACATTTTGAACATAACTGAGATTAAAAGGTTCAGAAAGCTTTACATTAATGAAAAATAAACTAAAATGGCACCTTTCACAGGTTACAAAATGGCAACATGAAAATAAACTAAAAAAGATAACATTTTCTCTTGCTTAAAAAACAAGCACTAAAATGAAATCTGAACTTTGCAAAGCACATATATTATTGCACTAACTGGCTTAAGATAAATAAATAACTGGCACTAAACCACTATAAGTCACCCTACATAAATGAATGCAAGAGATTGTCAGCAAGCAATAGGTCATAAAGTGTACTGTGTCCCATGAAGAGCATTTTACGTTATGCACTTTTATCATTATGTCGTAATGTGACTAGCTATTTTTACAACTCACCTTGAGATGCTTTCTTGCAGCTTCACTGGTCATAGAATTTATATCTTGCTTGGGTGAGTTTAGTAATACACAAAGTCCAATAGCAGTGCACAGAAACATTTCTTAATTTGTGGGTGACCCAAGAAAACTAAAGTAGTAGCCATTTTAATATACCTTGTGACCTTGCATTTAAATGGAATAATGGATTTAAGTGTGACAGACAATATTAAATATAATGTACCCAAAACTGTGCTCTATATCAGAGTTTTCCTCAAGTGGTCAGACAGAAGGTCAAAAAATTTGTATCTAATGGCAGAAAAGCTAAGCATTGTTATACATGTACATTGCTTTATATGAAAGGCATTTAGAAATTGTCTGTTTTAAAATGTTCACCTCAAGAATGTCTATAATTTATTTTGTTTCGTGAGAGAATTCTGTGAATTTTGTGTGAGATGCAGAGGATTGAAACGTATGACTAACTTCAGATGTTTGCAGTGGAAATCTGTAGCTATTGCCAGAAACAAATATGTGATGTTATGCATAGCTAATGGAAGACTGAACAATTACAGTTCAGATTTTATATTTTCCATTGCATGATATGGGTCAAACACAGCATGATGTGAAAGGGCTTGCTTTTGCAAGAAGCCTTATTATCAGCAAATCCATTCACAATGAGCATGTAACAAGCTCGGGAAAGTATCCACACCCGGAGAAGAGTCAGTCACAGATGTTGGAATTTGTCAGATCCTGGCATTTTTGAATTTTGTTTAAGTATGCTGGATTTAGCAATTACAAATCATATCAATGTTTTGTCCTCTGTTTGGTTTTGCATGTTTTTCTTGAGGTAACTTGAGTTGAATTGATATTTTAAAAATGTTGAGAAAATAAAGAAGTACAAATGGTGAACATGAATACATTTACAGAGATATTGCAAAATGTGAACTGGTAGCTCTCTTCCGGTTTTTTACCATTTGGTAATTAATGTGTATCATGTCTGCTGTAGTAAGTCTTAAACCACCAAATCCTTTAAAACATAGAACCTATAGTTTTATGTTAACCTTTAGTGTTATAACTGAACTTTTTCACAATAGTGTATTCTTTTCTTTTTTATTACATAGTTACAGTAATTGTTGCTGGTTACACCATGCAATTCTACAGCAGTTTTAAATTATATGTAATGCTTTTCTCCTTCATTCCTTATATTCATTATTCTGAAAACACAAAAATGACACTAGTAGTTTAACTCATTTTCATTATTAGTTTATCATGTCTTAATAGGGAATTTATTTTAAAAAGTTAATAATTAATTATCCTTTTTTAGCCTAGGTACTCCTACTTGGGTGAAATAAAAGATCCAGGTCTCATTTAGCCTGTTTTGTGGATCTTCTATGAATACTAAATTTATTTCTTCATTGATGTAAACTATATTTGTTATGTTTCAACAAGGGTCTCTTTTATTTTGACTATTATGTTGTATATTTTGTTGTTTGTTCTGTTTTTGGTTTAGTTTGGTGTATGTTGTATTTATATAACATTGTGATGTTTGTTAATTAGTTCGTATTTTTGTATTATGTTAACGCTTTATGTAGTTTAATTAGTTGTTAACCCTGTCTCCTTAAAATAACGCCTAAGGGCCACCTGATCATGCAACAAGGGTCCTTCCCAAGCTTGTATTTAAAGAGATTTGGCGCTGTGTTTTAGTTTCGATTCCTGTTTGTGGCCTTGTTTTTTTATATTTGGATTTACTGGGTTTGGTTTATTTTGTTCTGTATTCTGATATTTTAGTTTTTCAGTTCAAACTCGATTTTTGCACCTTTTTAGTGACTTGCCTTTTTCTTACTTTTTGTTTAAAGTAAATTCTTAACCTTTTAAGAAACTGTGTTTTCATTTATCCTTTGAACCTAGGTTTTTAATGCATTTTCCCTTTTCTCCTTAAATAGTATTTTTGATCCTTTTGAACTTTAACACTAGAATTACCAAAGCCTAGTTTTTTTTTGTTTTTTTTTTTTTAACGGAGAAGTGATCTAAAGTTCATTTATTGCTGTACTTAGTTGTTGCACAAAGACAGCATTTATCCGATTGAATTGCATTGATCACATTAGATTGGGTGTTAAAGCCACTGATTGTGCAGAAGCATGATGAGCAGTTTTAAACAGTTTTAAAGGACAATAAAATCTAATTTCACAGACGTCACTTTGTCAGAATTCAAAGACAAAATTTTTGTAATCAGATTAATCAGTCACTAAGCTATACCAAGCAATATATGTAAACGTTTTAAATCGCAATTAAGTATCAACAAATACTTTTTCTTCCCCTCTGCTACACCAAAATATTAGTATAGTGTTTGCTTCATTTTTTGCATGATAGTAAGTCGATGAAATGTTTTTCTGGGAAAGGGTATGATTTTGTTTTTATATAGTCTTATTTTCTACCTGTTTTCTACTGTCTTGGTTGTACATGACTCTCCACAGTGAACAAAAAGTTAAGAAACATATTACCACAATACCGGCTATAAGGTAGTATAGTAAATGCCCATGTCAGTTGTCACACACATGCACATTTAGCGGCAGCTAAATGGACCAAAAGAAGGTAATTCCACGCCAGGCCAGGGGGTGGTGGGGTTCACTAAACCTTCCTCTTTTATCGCTGGAGACCAGACATGGGAAATTCTGCCTGATTCAGGCCCGATGACGTCACTTTTGGTTCCAGGGCCCCCAAGAACACCACTTCTGGTTGTGGCCACGAGGATGTCACTTCCGGTTCCTCCCCCAAGATCCTCATTTCTGGATCCAGGCATCAATGACATCACTTCCACCTGCCTGCCTTAAATACAAGTCAACTTCCTCTGTAACCTCTGTTTTGGACTCAAATTTGTACACATCTGTGCAAGTTATTTTGCCTTTCTGCAGCCAGGCTTCAAGTATACGGGTGACTGCCCCAAACCTTTCTTTGTGTGTCAAGACTGTTCCATTTTCATCGGTGCAACATAAGCAATTAGAAAAGCTCTTTTATGGCCACTACTCACTAAATCACTTAGAATTTTTTAATTTTTTAAAATATTTTTTGTACTGTCTGAACTGGCCATCATACCACAAATGCAGTTCTTGTTTGACAGATTAACTCATTTTTTCAGATTTACTGTTTTTTTGTGTAAATCAGTGGACTTTCCTGTGTAAAGAGAGACAATGGAAGGTATATACTCAATAAAAATTTAAGTAAATATCCTTACAGTTAGTCCTGAGTAGATGTACTGCAGGTATTTCTGTTGTCACAGCCTTTCAGGGATGATTTGACTTCTGTGATGAAACATTTTGACTAAAAGTGCTTAATACAATTATCAAAGTATTTAAAATGATACAGCGGGGTGAGCTTTATCTTATTCCCTAATATTAATTGAGATTTTTAATTGCTTCTGAGAGAAAGCATTAATATATAAATTGCTCTGTTCACTCTTTTTGATGAGTAGAAGGCAGAATAAATTAGCCATCAATAAATTATGGCCTATACTTCTTGTCATTTCAATATTTAAAAAAGCAATGGTAAGACTAAAAACAGACCATTGATGAAAACCACCAGCTAGTGCTGTCATTCAAATCAGAGTTTAGACTTTAATTATTGAAGCTAAGATCCAAAAAAGAAAGAATATCCAAGCAGCTGGAAAATAGAAAAAAGGGAATGTGTTTTAAATCAAATACTATTGATTTTAGAAAGCAATTGGAAACATTTGGGTCTTCAACACGGATTTTAATGCAGGAATGATTGGAGTTTTGGAATGATGTCTTGTCAAAACTGAAGGTGATTTGTCTAGCTGTATAGTGTTTACAGACATAAATAAGTACCTCAACAAAACAGCAAAGTAGCATAAACTATTAACATTCTTGTCTTCCGGTCTACTTTAAGCATTTGTTTGCTCAGTGGAAGTTAAACACATGACATTGTTATGACAGAGTAAAACATTAACTATCCAGCTTTGTTTTTTGAGTATTAACAGACCATACCATCACACTGTGCCTTAAAAACTACACAAAATAAAATAAAATAACAGTTCAACGCAGGACTAGAAAGTTTCAGGTAACTTTCACAGGAAATCAGAAAGTTTAGGGAAAATAGCAATAACTGGTTATCATTTCAGCTCAGCTTGCAAGAAGCATAAAAAGATAAAATTATATTTGGATTAAGCATTTTGGAATGTAAATGGGTTGGAAGAATGGATATTATTTTCACCCTCCCATATGTATTATTTGTGCCATACTCTTTGATTTATTATGGAATCATTATGTAAAGCTTCATTCAGCATTTTGGTAAAAGTTCTGCATTCACTGAGTAAACAGTAATGGAAATTTAAGCATTCAAAGACTATAAGAAAATACAAAATACTTTTGCTTTCTCTGTAATTATAACAATGTGATCATAGTTACTAAGATCTAAAGGAGATGTAGAGGGTGGCATGGTGAAAAGTTGAAGTGCAAGCATGAAAAGACAGGGACAACACCCAGTTAGGGTCATTAGGAGAAAAGCACTTATGCTTTGAAATTTATAAAAATCTTTACGCCAGTAAAGAAAAAAGTGACCCTGTAGTTACTAGTCTAGGTTCTCTTATTAGAATGGCAAAGAGGAAAAGAGCAGTAGAATAAAAGATGGCCTCCAAGTCAAGAGGTGGAAACAAAGAGGCCCTGTATGAAATATATACAAACTCCAGCTACACAACAGAAAAATAGTTCAAAGTATTTTCCAAGAGGTAATGCTGGTGTGGAATGTAAAGGCTATTCCATGCCACTGGTCTATTGAGGGTAAAGCCAGGGTTGTAATGAGTTGTTCACAATCACTCAACTTTTCAGTGTCCATTTTAGGACATCATCATTTTTCACTGAGGATGCAGCTAATGTGAGAAATTAAGGGCAGGGATATAATTGAGAAGAAGAGAAAGAGAGATATAGAGGAAAGAGATCCTTGTGACAGAGTGCTTTGTAAAAAGCAAGTGATCATACTACTCCAGCAGATAGGCAGGAGTCTCACCATTGTGAAGATAGGCCCAATTTGGCTGTAAGTGTGAGAGGTTGGGAGGCTCCAGAGTTCTTTTCAGTCTCCAATTCTTTAATTAATTTCTAAGTGCATTTATGTATTTAATAAAGTCACTATTTTGGTATTTTTCACCCCCTTGGAATTACTCAGAACACAGGGATGTTACAGGAATGCACCTAGTGGTTACATTGTTCACATTCACTCCCAAACATTACAAACATGCAGAATACTAAAATGGAGAGGTGGCTGAGAAAGTAACTGAGTAACAATACCGCCTGCACAGGGCAGCATGTTTTTTGTCCTTAATGCATTATCCTACATTTCATATTGAGCCACATTTTTTGGTGAAAATAAAGTCAAGCAGTCAGTTGCACTATAAATATGTTTTAAAAATAAAGCAAGAAGTCACTCTACTGTGAATTTAACTACTTTTGTTTTATTTTGTCTATCATTTATATTCCTGATTTCAAAGCTCTCTTAAAAAAAATTACATACATACTGTTTAACAGGACACATGGAGGACTGCACCCTTTATAACAATAATTTCCATTCTTCTTAGAGCAGAGAAAGTCCCTTCTTAAAACTGTTGTCACATCCAAATGAAGACAGAAGGAAAAGAATGGAGTACAGGAAGTCACTAATATTTGATTGTCAGCAATGCTTTCACAATTTATGGGATGCATAAAGCAGTTCACACAACTATGAGCACAATCCTTTTCATTAAATGGGGTTTTTCTGGATGGAATTTCTTTCCGTCAATTATTACGCTTTGTTAAAAAAAAGACAAGAGTACCCAGTCATTCTGGAAAAGACAATATGATTGCATCTACTAAGCAACAATGGAGGCATTCAATGTTGTTTCAGGCAAACACAGATAGATGAAAGAGTCGGGAAATACATTTGTGGGGAATGAAACCAAATTTTGCCTGGAACATCAGTTCCTAAATGTGAATCAAAGTGAAAGTCAAAATATGGACAACATTCTGTAACCAATGAACAAATTAGAACAAGCACAAGTCTTTTATATGGAAATGTATGTCCTAAATCTTGCCCATAATTGTTCAGAATGGTGGCTTACATAACAAAACAAAATGACACTGCAAAACAAGACATTAAATAAAATGGAATGTCTTCAAAAATAAAACTATAAAGGAAATAACCAACCCAGAATGTCCCTTGATAAACCAAATAAAGAATAAGGCATGAATAAAGGCAAAAAAAAATATCAAAGTAGTAATAACTTTTTAACGAACTACAGTCAAAACATTAGGTGTGGTCAACTTTAATTGTTATTAAGAGAAAAAAAAATCACAAGGACAAAATAAGGCACAGTTCAGACAAAATACATTTAAACATTGAACAATCTACATGAGAACAGGCCATTAGGCCATTCAGCCCAACAAAGCTAGCCTATCCTATCTGCTTAATTCTTCTAAAATAACATCAAGTCTAGTTTTGAAAGTCCCTAAAGTCTTACTGTTTACCACACTACTTGGTAGCTTATTGTGAGTGTCTGTGGTTCTCTGTGTAAAGAAAAACTTCCTGTTTGTACAGAATTTACCCTTAACAAGTTTCCAGCTGTGTCCCTGTGTTCTTGATGAGCTCACTTTAAAAATAACACTCTCGACCCACTGTACTAATTCCCTTAATAATTTTAAACACTTTAGTCATGTCACCTCTTAATCTTTTTTTTCTTAAACTGTAAAGGCTCAGCTCTTTTAATTTTTTCTTCATAATTCATCCCCTGTAGCCCTGGAATGAGCCTAGTCACTCATATCTGGACATTTTCTAATGCTGCTATGTCCTTTTTGTAGCCTGGAGACCAAAACTGTACATAGTACTCCAGATGATGCCTCACCAGTGCATTATAAAGGTTGAGCATAAGCTCCTTCGACTTGTACTCCACACATTGTGCTATATTACCTAACATTCTGTTTGCCTTCTTAATGGCTTCTGAACACTGTCTGGAAGTTGATAGCGTAGAGTCCACTATGACTTCTAAATCCTTCTCATAAGGTGTACTGTCGATTTTTAGACCACACATTGTGTATTCAGATCTAACATTTTTACTTCCTATGTGTAATACATTACATTTACTGACATTATTAAACTTTATCTGCCACAAATCTGCCCAAGCCTGTATGCTGTCCGTGTCCCTCTGTAATGATTTAACGGATTCCAGATTATTTGCCAATCCACCAATCTTGGTATCATCTGCAAACATAACCAGCTTGTTACTTATATTCTTATCCAAATCATTTATATATATTAAAAATAGCAGTGGCCCTAACACTGACCCCTGTGGAATACCACAATAAACATCAGCCAATTCTATTAAGGTTCCTCACATCATCACCCTCTGCTTCCTGTGTCTGAGCAAATTTTGCACCCATTGTTTTCACCCTGAATTCCCAATTTTTTTAGTTTGATAACCAACTTCTCATGTGCTACTTTATTAAATACTTTGTGAAAGTCCAGATTAATAATATCATAAGCTCCACTTTGATCATACCCTTTTGTTGCTTCCTAATAGAATTCCAGCAGGTTAGTAAAACATGACCTCTGTCTTCTTAACCCATGCTCATTGTTCAGAAAAACTCATGTAGTTGCCATGTGCTGCTCAATCCTATCAATAATTCCTTCCATTCATTTTCCTGTGATGCACGTTACGCTCACTGGCCTATAGTTTCTTAGGGATCTGGCTGGTCACCCTTTTTATACGATGGGACAATATTTGCCATTTTCCAGTCCTCCGGAATTTCCCCAGTGTGCAGTGACTTCCTAAAAGTATGTGTCAAGGGTTTATATATGTACTCATTAACCTCGTTAAGAACTCAAGGGTAAATATTATCTGATTCTGGAGATTTGTTTGATTTCAGCCTATTTAACCTGAACAGTACTTCTCCCCCTACAATTTCCAAATCAATCAGTACCTACTTAGTAGCCCCATTACTGCTGGGAGGTTATCTGCTGTACTTCCTCATTTGTGAGACCTCAAAAAATGCTTATTTAATGCACCCGCTATTTCACAGTCTGCATTTTTTAATTCCCCTTTACTATTCTTTACCACTATTACAGCAGCCCAGGTAAGCAGAGAGCTGAGGAGACTTTGTACCAGCAAAGCAGTGGGTCCAGATGGAGTATCGCCCCAACTGCTGAAGGCCTGTGCGCTAGAGCTGGGGAGTCCTCAACAGCGCATCTTGAACCTGAGCCTGGAACAGAGTAGAGTCCCGAAGCTTTGGAAAACATCTTGCATCACCCCAGTCCCAAAGGTATCACGTCCTAGTGAGCTGAATGACTTCCAGCCTGTCGCTCTGACATCACATGATGAAGACAATGGAGCGGCTGCTGCTTCACCACCTGAGTCCACAGATCTGCCACACCCTCGACCCTCTGCAGTTCGCATACCAGGAGAAGGTGGGAGTGGAGGATGCCATCATCTATATGTTACACTGATCCCTCTCCCACTTAGACAGAGGCAGTGTTGCTGTAAGAATTATGTTTCTGGACTTCTCTAGCGCCTTCAACACCATCCAACCTCTGCTCCTTAGGGAAAAGCTGACAGAGATGGGAGTAGATTCATACCTGGTGGTATGGATCGTGGACTATCTTACAGACAGACCTCAGTTTGTGTGTCTCGGGAACTGCAGGTCTGACATTGTGGTCAGCAACACAGGAGCGCTGCAGGTGACTGTACTTTCTCTGGTCCTGTTCAGCCTATATACATCGGACTTCCAATACAACTCGGGGTCCTGCCACGTGCAAAAGTTCGCTAATGACACTGCTATCGTGGGCTGCATCAGGAGTGGGCCTAATCAAGGACTTTGTTAAATGGTGCAACTCAAACCACTTACAGCTGAACACCAGTAAAACCAAGGAGCTGTTGGTGGATTTTAGGAGACCCTGGCCTCTCCTGGACCCCGTGATTATCAGACGTGACTGTGTGCAGCGGGTGCAGACCTATAAATACCTGGGAGTGCAGCTAGATGATAAATTGGACTGGACTGCCAATACTGATGCTCTGTGCAAGAGAGGACAGAGCCATCTATACTTCCTTAGAAGGCTGGCGTCCTTCAACATCTGCAATAAGATACTGCAGATGTTCTATCAGACAGTTGTGGCGAGTGCCCTCTTCTACACAGTGGTATGCTGGGGAGGCAGCATAAAGAAGAAGTACGCCTCACGGCTGGACAAACTGGTAAGGAAGGCAGGCTCTGTTGTAGGCATGGAGCTGGACAGTTTGACATCCGTGGCAGAGCGACGGGCACTGAGCAGGCTCCTATCAATCATGGAGAATCTACTGCATCCACTAAACAGTATCATCTGCAGACAAAGGAGCAGCTTCAGCAACAGACTACTGTCACTGCCCTGCTCCACTGACAGACTGAGGAGATCATTCCTCCCCTACACTATGCGACTCTTCAATTCCACCCGGGGGGGGGTAAACGTTAACATTAAACAAAGTTATTGTCTGTTTTACCTGCATTATTATCACTCTTTAATTTAATATTATTTTTTATTAATATGCTGCTGCTGGAGTATGTGAATTTCCTCTTGGGATTAATAAAGTATCTATCAATCTATTTATCTATCTATCTACTCCCGATGCACTTCACCTCATCCTTGACTGATTTTTTAATACTAAAATACTAAAAGAATCTCTATGGGTCGCCTTTTGCCTTATCTACGATATTCCTCTCCAACTGTCTTTTAGCCTCCCTAATATCCTTCTTAACACTAGAATTACCAAAGCCTACAAAAAAAATTGTAAACCCGGCCCACCTTAAATCCCTTCACACCTCTCCATCCGCATCTTTTGTCTTCTAAATGTGCCGATCAAGACTAGCAGCAAACAGCCTACTATTCCATCCCCCCACCGCCACAGAACAGGCACAAAGTTATCCCAGCTCAAGCCTTGATTATCTGTGAGTCAGGTACCTAGAGTTGTATAGGGAAATAATAGATCGTTATTTGGAACACATGCATTTCATGTTTGTTCCATTTCTACAATAATCTATGTAAACACATCATTAAAACAGAAATGTTTTTCATATTTTAGTAATAAATGACAAAATGTACACATAAAATGTATAATGTGTGAAGCCAGAAGTTTAAAGATCAAATAAACACTTTAATAAAAGGTACAAGGATGATACAATGGTACAGCAGTAAGAATTGCTGACTTGTAATCAAGAGTCCCCCGGTTCGATCCCGACTTCTTATATTTATTGTTTTGAGTAGTGAGCTGCTCGTATTGTTAATATTATACAATAAAAACATACATTTGATTTGCGTCTGTAACACCACAAAAAATAACACCACAAAAAGCTGACACGCAAACGCTGGTGAATCTGCCTTATTGGTATCTCATTGTCGCTTGATTTTTTTTTATTAAGTTTTATTGTGTGTTCCTGCTCATGCTGAATTAGTATGCACCTTATGGTCCATTTTGTCAAAGCCCCACTAACAAAAAACATAGGTATATATGATATTTGGAATTATTCATTTTATGACCTGAATAGTACATTTCAGAAAACATTGTGGCATGGAAGCAACATTATTCATATTATTCATATTCATTCACAGACCTTTCTGCGGTTGTAATAAGTGACTGCTTTTTCTTTTTCCGATCTTGCCCAGTCTCCACATTTTGGTGCATGGTGGTGTTTCTTTTGTACTCCAGGACATGCAGAGGAAAGAATAGTACAGAGAGGTCAGTTCTGCGCTATATATAATCATCTAATTCAAATGTTAACAGTTTTCACACACCTAGGATCGTCCTCCTTACATTTACAACATGTGTACCTGTTGCAATGTACACACTTCTCTCTGTGCTGTGGTTCCTATTACAATGAAGGGGCTTCTGACACTGACTGAGTTTGCTTTCCTGGGGGAAACGGCTGTCTTGGAACAGAAGCTTGTCGATGTTGCATTCTCTTTTTCATTTCCATCGCCTTTTCTTGTAAGAAGCGACGACAAAGCTCCTCTGCAAGGTGAACAAAGAACACTCTTCTTTTCTCAGTGGACCCATGCATGCCTTGTACAGTACATGTGCATTGATTGCTGCCAAGTCAAGCATGTTGTAGCACACAGCAACAGGCCACCCACATTCTCCTGCTCACACTGAATAATCTCACACCTTCTGGTGCATGATGATAATGCAGCACCAGGCAAAAAAAGAAAGACAAATATATGTGACATTTTGAAAAAATCATTTTATGGCCTGAATAGTACCAATTAGAAAACATCATCACACTAATGCAATATTATTTGAAAACGAACAGCATCAGATCGGGTGTAAATTTATGCCTACGCTGTTAGTTATGTTAGTTAGGATCAGATCTGGAGGGGTAGGGGCCTTTTGTGTTGTATTGTGATCGTGACTGAGAGAATAAAAGTTAAAAAATACGCTAACTTTTCAAAGTACTATAAATTTACACCAGCTGTTACAGATGCAAATCAAATGTATGTTTTTATTGTATAATATTAACAAAAAGAGCAGCTCACTATTTAAAACAGTAAATTCACGAGGCAGTCAGGATTGAACTGGGGGACTCTTGATTACAAGTCGACATTTGTTACCAGGGCACCACGGAAGCTATTGTATCATCCTCGTACCTTTTGTGAAAGTGTTTATTTGATCTTTGGACTTCAGGCTTCACAAATTATACAGTTTATGTCTACATTTTGTCATTTATTACTAAAATATGAAAAACATTTCTGTTTTAAGGATGCATTTACATAAATTGTTGTAGAAACGGAACAAACATGAAATGCATATGTTACAAATAACAATCTATGATTTCCTAATACAACTCTGGGTACCTGACTCCCAGATAATCAAGACTTGAGCTGGGAGAACTTTGTGCCCATTCTGCAGCAGTGGGGAGGTTAAAATAGTAGCTATTTTACACCTTCTGGCCCCCCTTGACTGCCTGCTGTTTGTTTTTTTGTGAGGTTAACTTTACTTTTGTCTGTCTGTTCTTCTAACTTCGCACTTACTTAAAAGCTCTCCACTCACACCGTTTGTACTTCTTCAGGTGTCGTCCTCCTTAACTGTTGTACTTCCTGACCGCTGAGAACTATTCAATCTAAAAAAATAACTGAATAACTGTTGGTAGTTAATTCTCACTGTGTTATCTGCTCCTACAGCCCTTTGTGCCTGATCAGGCTCCTTAATGCTAGCCTCCTACCTACACACTGCTGAGCCTTCCCCTTTATTACACTGAAGTCAGCAGCAGCCCTTTTTGTAAACTAAGGAATTGCTGTTTTTACTATTATTAACTATTTATTGCTGGGAAGCCATTTATTTACTTACTTATTTACTTACAGATGCCGGTAACAACTACTGTTGCTTTCTGCACTGACTCATCAATGCTAGTTCAAATGCAAATAACAAGAACGAGTTTTTGTAACGAGTAACAAGTAACTTCTCCAAGTGCACCCCCAAACACCCAGCTGCTTTTGCTCCAGTGCAGGTGAAAAAAAAAACAAAAAACCCTTCTAAAGGGAAAAAAAGCTTCCTTAGCAGGAGCAAAATGTATTTTTCAGTTAACTGTCACACCACAGAAAACAGAAAAACTCTCAGCAACTCCCAGCTGCTTCTTTCTTGATTGCAAAGATGACGTCAGCACATCAGTATGTCTCCTCAGCAAAAACTTGAAATAATTATCTCAATTTATTTAACAATAGAAGTTTCAACAGCTATTTAGTAATTAAGCAGAAAATGACTCAAATCAACTACAATTAAACAAAGAATTTTCCATCATGTACCTGAAAAGAACAAATGAACAAATAATCAAAAATTAAATGCTTTACTGGTATTATTTTACATTCAAGGGCCCACAGAGGAAAATAACATATTGTAATGAGCACGGAGATGGAAAGACTGACATACACACTGAATGACAATTAAGACCGATAACTGCACATGTTTATTTTTTTAAAAAATATTCACAGTTGTACTTCTAGCAGAATCATCTTCGCACTGTTATTCCATTATCCCTGTTATTTCCTGAGAGGCTGTATTTATACAATGCCCTAGGAATCTCCAACCGCCTTCTTGATCCTTCTCAGGTAGTGAGGTAAAAACAAGAATCTTTTAGGGGTTCCTGGAATGCAGAGTTCAGTGCACCTAAAAGCATTACTCTGTCAATAACCTGTCCAGCTCCTGTTATCTTCATGGCAATATGCTAGCCTATTCTGGCCTGTTGCTCTGACGTCACATCTGATGAAGACCATGGAGTAAATTTGGGGAGTAAATGCTAACATTTTTTTTTTTTTTTTTTCATTTTTATTACTATTTAATTTAATATTGTTTCTTTGTATCAGTATACTGCTGCTGGATTATGTGAATTTCCCCTTGGGGTTAATAAAGTATCTATCTATCTATCTATCTATCTATCTATCTATCTATCTATCTATCTATCTATCTATCTATCTATCTAGCTGCTACACTATAAAGAAACAATAAAGTCATAAACATGATAGATAAAAACAATTTAAGAATTAAACCAACTGAGAAAAGAATCAAACACAAAAAGAATTTCCAATTAACAGGGCCAAAACAAAATACCAAAATGAAATAGTAAATAAAAGAAATCTCAAAGAAAATCCAAAAAGTTTATAATACAAAAGTCTCATAAGGCACAAATTGTACAGTATGTTTTGAGTTTCTTTTTTAAATTTTCTTAGGTTTTCCTGTGGCTAGAAAATTAATCTTTGCCTTGTTTGATAGATTTCAATACCAAAGGAATCCTATTCTGCAGCCAAGATTTTATTTAGACCTTCCACTTTGACATTGATTATTTATTATTACCTTTTCCCACATCAGTTTGGAATGGGAACTGCCATCTTGTGCCTTTTAAGTCGCCGTTTCCATAGAGGTTTTCCCATGATGCACAGGGGCTTCAAATCTTGCAGAGTCAACAGTGCACTGGCATAAAGATACCGAAAAAAAGAGTCACTTGTATCTGAAATTGAACCAAACTTAGTGATTCATTTTCTTCTGATTTTTGATTTAAGATTTGGCTCTGACAGTCTATCTTTTCGACATTCAGTTTTGGCTCCCGGTTTTCCTTGACCTGTTTTCCAGGCTGACTGCCTTTTTTGTAGTCAGTACACCAAGCACTATTAATGAACAACTAAATTCTCCAAGAAGTCAAACACTATTATACAAACTAAATTTGCACACAAAGAGAGTCAAGAAACTTATGGGCTGAAAACACAGTAGCAAATGTTAACTAATGTCAGTGCAAAAACCAATGATAAATTGGAGTTTTTTAAAGTCCTTTTTAATGACTTTGGTCTTAACAACAGCAGCACCTGAGAGACCTGACTGTGTACTAGACCTCCCTCCTACTGGTTTAGGCCTTAATTAAAAATAGTTGACGAGTAAGGAGGAAAAGAGACAAAGCAAAAAAGACTGAAATGATAAAGTCAAGGATGAGGCACAAAAGCAGTCCTTACAATTACCCACCCACTTTTTTTTATTTACAGATCATGGAGAAAGATGATCAGAGATAGATAGATATAAAATTAACTATACAAAATAGATAGGTAGTAGCAACACAGAAGCATAAACGGGGATCGGCACTTTCTTGAATGACCAAATAGAAATTTAAATGCTTAACAAAGCACAGAGAAATAAAGAATGAAAAGCCTACAAAAATAAAAAATTACTTGTTAGTACATAGGATTAAAGTGAGAATATATCATATACTGTATGTTAAGATATCCATCCCTGAATTCACACAAAACCTATTTTTGTAGTTTTGATTTCAATATGGTAACTGTTTTGATAGTGTAGTTTCAGGTCAGCACCCTGATGTTTATTTTGTATAAGTAATATTCTCAGTATTTGTATTGTAAGTTACATTAATTTCAATATCATCGGGTCAACTGTGCAATTGGCTGTCCATTAAGTGACAAACTATGTGTGGTCATAAACAAGCCTTTTTCATTTTCACTTGGGAACAGTTGAATTGCAGTGTTGATGGTGTTGGTGATGTACTACTAGTATATTTTTATTGGATGACCTTGTTTAGGCAGTTTGAGTCTTTCTGACAGGTCATATATTTTCTAATGGAGTCTTTGGGGTCTTTTCATAACATATTTCCTACCAAAGTCAATTGTGTTTTGATGATGATTGTTGTGTCTGGTTACTGCTTCACCTGCTTGTTTATTGTTTTGTTCAAGATACAGTCACTATGTTTTATTCTGAGCATGATTCTGTAGCAGTTTGTTCCGAAGTTAGCTAACTTTTTGTTTTTGTTTTGTTCGTTGAGGGTTCATGTGTCACTGCCTTATTGGAGAATGCTAAAGCATCTTGAGTTCGGTTGAAACATGTTTGCTTTGCCAAATACTCTTTAGCTTCCAAAAGGCTATAGAAGCTTGTGCTTTTCGAACTTCTACATTGTTAAGAGTATTTGCAACCCTTGATCTCAAACACTTGAAGTTGTTTACTATTTCTCCGTTTGGCTGTTGAGGAAGATACAGGCTGTACTCAGGGCTGATGATCATTTCTAGGCCGTCTCATTCTGCTGCTTGACTTACTTTGTCTAGTTGCTGTTGTGCTCCTTGTCTTTCATCTTCTAGTAGAGCTATGTCATTGGAGTAGTCTGAGGCATTGAGCTGTTGTTCTGGTATTCGCCTGCTTTGCCTGGGGTGGGTAGTTTATTAAAATCGTCAATAACAATGACATACATGTTGTGTTATGTGTTGCAATTCTAGTTATTAAATTACCCTCTTTTTTCCTGAGTATTGATTACATAACCTGTTCCAGCAGCAATTTCTAGAAAGTAGGACAGTTTGCATTTAGTAATCCAGTGAGTGTGGTGTGATTTGAAAGAAACAGGTATCATCCATGCAAGTATGCAAAACTCTCTACAAATTAATATTGAAAAAATTGAATGGTTGTACTTAATATAATATTTTGACCTCTAGCATACCTCTCCATGTACAGTATGTGAATATATGCAAGCTGTGTCAGATTAAGTTATCATAAAATAATTCCCACAAATGTTTTGAGAGTTATCTGACAAAGATATTTTTGTAGACAGGTTAACCTTAGTAAGTTAAAAGAATCAAATTAGAAACATATATTTTCTTTTTATTAGTTACTGTGAGCCACACCTTTCACTTGAGCAGATTTTCATTTGAAATTATATCTTTGTTTAAAATAGGAAAATGTGTAATGATGCCATTGACTTTGAAAAGAAATGTCTGTCCAAGACCAAAAAATGTGAAGACACAATTTATGTAGTGGTTAAGAGCGTATGTGCGCAACCAAGGTTTTTCTTCTTTTCATCTGAAACCAATTACTTACTAGGCTCTTTTGATCTGATCAGCCAGTGTGAATAATGTGTCAGAACATTAAACCAAGAGATTTTTGGTTCTACTTAAGAATGTGGGCAAGGATTTTGGGATCATTGCAAAATGGGACAAAGATCAACATTATCTAGTAGCTAAGGGAAAGGCTTTTAAAAGTAGGTTACCACTGCACTTGTTGATGATACAAAAATATTTTAAAAATATGTACCATTTAAATAAACCCACCAATAATGTATTAATCTCTATTATGAGTTTACACCCTGGGTTTTTGGTTATTCTACCACTCTAAACTAAGGCGTCTGAAATTGCTTGACCACCGCTTTTTCCATATTTTTTAACTGATTATTGTTCTTCCCAGTAATTTTAACTTAGACACCGCAGATAAAGTCATATGTTCCTTTTATAGTTCTTTCCTGTCAGATGTTCATTGAACCAACACAGTCATCATATTTCAGTAAATCATAAATATGTTGTCAGGTCACTCCAGTGTGCTCTTCCATGCTTTACAGAATTTATGAAACTCATTCTGCCACAGGCATAGGACATCACAGCCATACACTTGGCATTTTGGAAGCAGTACTTAATATAAATGTAAAAGCAGTTATGCTAAAGAAGCTAATAAGATTAAAGTTCAAATTTTAAATTTTAAGAAGTCTACACAGTTAACATATGTTCTCATTATAAAAACAACCCCTTTTATAAGCACAGGGTTCATTTCAATTCTGAAAGCCATTAAAAATATGTTTCATCCATCTCAGTAACCGGTCAAATGACATTGCAAAGTGAACTCCTTACACGTATTCCTCCTGTGAAAATATACACCACAGTCACAAGGCATGACAAATACATCAATCACCTACTCTAATTTCAAAACACACAGTATTTCTTTTTTCCATTCTGGCCAATAACACATTGTCCATATTCACATCATCTCCCTGAGCCTAAATATGTGCTGTATAATTAAATTTTTTATTGTCAAGAAATAACAGAATTATCTATTTTAATCTTAACTTAAAACCTATTAATATTATGTAAGAATTGCATATTTTCATATACTTACTTTATTAAGCTTAATTGATTTTAAATGATTAGTTTTAATATTTTCCTTATATCTCTCTTTCAGTGAACTCCACACATCTAATGAAAAGGCTAAATGCTCCTAATGTTTGTCCACTAAGGGATAAAGTGCACGATTCTCTTCTTGGTACTCAAATGTGGCACTTGGTGCCACGGCCCACCTGCCAAGTTATTTTGTCTGCCTAAGATAAAGTCATTCCTGATGGAGGATCACAGGAATCATGGGAAAGAGGGGTCTTTTCATCGGATTAGTGCTATTTCAGCTATGGAATGGCCAAATGAGGGAGGCAGCTTGATGGATGAGGTTTCCAGGACTCTGAACAAATCCAAATCATATTATGTGATATCATCTATTGTTAAATTCTGGTCCGTATTTGTAAAATTTTTATTTTTATACTGTATTGAGGATTTGTTCTGTTTTGTGCATTGTATTGTATTGACACCCACTGCATGCCCAACCTACCTGGAAAGGGGTCTCTTTTTGAACTGCATTTTTCAAGGTTTCTTCCATTTTTTCCCTACAAGGGTTTTTTTTGGGAGTTTTTCCTTGTCTTCTTAGAGAGTCAAGGCTGGGGGGCTGTCAGAGGCAGGGCCTGTTAAAGCCCATTGCAGCACTTCTTGTGTGATTTTGGGATATACAAAAAATAAATTGTATTGTATTGTACTGTATTTGTCCTGAATTTTGCCAATTTTGGGTTAACCTAAATTGAATAAAGCAAAACAAATGTATTGGGTCATAAACACATTCTACTTCTGAGTACCATGTGACAATCAGTAATGCCTTATTCAGTGGTGAAGTTTAAGGGCTGGCCAGAGGGGCAGTCCATTACTAAAGTAAGACTCAAGCAAAAAAATTTTTTTCACTTATTTTTTTAAAGCCCACAGTTAATGTAAATATGTTTATAATCAACAAATATGCTGCACGGAAAGACAGTGTTAATGTTGTTGCCTCATAGTACGGAGTCAGGGGGGTTGTTCCCCTGGTTCTCCCAGTGTGGAGTTTGCACATGATTCTGCATGGGTTTACTCTGGTTTCCTTCCACAGTTAAAAGAAAGTTAAGTGAACTGGCAATGTGTGTGTGTGCGTGTGTATATGTGTTCATCCTGCAATGGGCTGGCACCCTCTCCAGGGATTGTTCCTGCCTGCAGTCATTGTTTACTGGTGTTTGTTCCTTGTGCACTATTCCCAGTTTAAGTGGATTTAGATGGTGAATGGATCAAAAAATGCTATACCAGGTTCTGCCCTAAAAACAACAGCAACAACAATCTGGTATGGCCCAAAATCACACAATTAATGTCTCAATGGGCTTTAACAGGCCTTGTTTTTGGACAGCCACCCAGCCTTGACTCTCTAAAAAATCATGAAGAAACTCACAAAGAACTTTATTTATCCCCAAGGGAAAATTCTGCATCATATTTAGCATGAGTGAGATCACTTGTGTACATTTTCGGTACAGTATGTTCCTCTTTTACACATCCGGGAGTAAGAGTAATTACAGAGTAATTAGGCACGAACATGTGAAACAGCAGTGTGCGCATACCCAGTGCTTATGCCTGACTTAAAAAAATGTGTCTCTTTGATGAAGCAAATAAATAACAAAAAATGCTCAATTTTTCAAATCATTTAAGTCGTGCCTGTATGTTATGCTCTGCGTGCATTTCCTAACTTCTTAAAATAAGAAATTGTCACAATTAAGATAAGCAGACAAACTTACAAAAAGCAACATTTTCTGTCACTTAAATATCGTTAACGGTATTTGTGTAATTTTTCGTTATTTTCAGAGTTTTTAAGTGTGTCAGTGTGAGGCTTACTTCATATTGTTAATTTATTTTATAAACAAATTACCATATTTGACATGGGATGTGATGTAAATGTGTAGCAGTACAGTCAACACTGAAAAATGCTCAAATTTTTTCATATTTTGTCTAGCTCCCACAGGCCTAAATATCAAACTCTGCTTAGGTGATTATTTATTCTGAAATAAGTGGGTCTTCTAAGCATTAATATAAAGATGTGACCTCACTTTTGTAACTGTTAACAAGTTAGTTTGGTACATATATACTTCACTTCACTCATTCACAAAGGACAAAACAGCAGCAAAGAAAACCTTAAAATCTAAAAAAAAAAGTGTTGGATCGGGACACTGCATTTCACAGGTAATATATGAATTCTGGTGACCCACTGGACACAGGCTACATATGCTAAGCTGCCTCTGATTGGTCTGTATGCCATGATGCACAACAACTTTGAAATTTGATTATATTGTACATTTTCATATAGAGCATGTAGTTCAAAGTGTTTTACAAGAAGTTAAAGAAACAATTACAAAAAAAATTAAAAAAAATAAAATCAATAAATTAAAAATAAGTAAGTATATGAATGAATGAATTAAATACAAAAATTGTTAAATAAGAATAAATCAATAATCACCTAAATATTACAAATATACAAGTAAAAGATAAAGTTGAGTCCTTAATTATGATTTTGTTTATTAGTCTTTGAATGATAAATCTGATGCTGACCTTAATATTACAAATATATACGTAATAGATGAGGTTAAGTCCTTAATTATGATTTTTTTTTAGTCTTTGAATGATATATCTGATGCTATGGTCAGATGGCCAAGGAGGACAGACAAAAAAAAATGCTTGTTTGTTCGCTCTCCATTCTTTGGTGCATGACTGATAAAAAACATTTTTATCAAGCTGAGCTGGTACATGGACACATTTTTGTCTGTTGTCACTGATGGAGCTGCACAGTGGAAAACACAGGTACCTGGCTAGCAGCTGTTAACTCTGTGTTAGTGGCATTTTACTGCATCATTCATAAGTCAGTGTTGTGTTGCAAATTGTGTGGGGAAATGAAAAACACCATGGACACAGTAAATTTAATTTGTAAGAGTTCAGTTCCGTTTCAGAACCCTGCTAAAGGAGAGGTCAGCTGAACATCATGAATTGTTGCTGTGTAAAGATTTGTGAAAGCTTGGCAAGGCCTAGTGTTCAAACCAGCCGATTTTTGTTCTTTTTTTAGGTGGCTGGTACAGCCAAAAGGTCCACCCCTTGCCATGTTTTCTTAGTTACAGCAAAGAAATATGTCATATGTGTGTTTTTTGTGTGAAATCACATTTCAAGTAAATCAGCTTAATTTGTAATTGCAAGGCAAGAATCATTCCATTGCAGGCACACATGAGGTCGTTGATGCTTTCTGCTTACAGTTGGCTCTGTTTGAACACAATCTTCAGCTGAAGCAACATTACAAGAAAAACAGCATGTAAGAGGATTCCTTGATGAACATGTTCTTTGCAAGTCTGAAAGAAAACTTCAAAGCATGGTTTGAGAACTTCATTCTCTGAAGTAAAGTCCTAATGTTTCTACGATAGCTATTCTGCATTTCTGTAGATGGTCAGTGGATTGCAGAGGCCCACAATCCCTGGATAGAGTATTTCTTAAAAAAACACAAATGAACACCACCCCAACTTCAAGTCTCTTGTTTCACAAAATTTTTAGTCAGGCCTATTAACTGTGAATAATAATAATAAGAAGAAGAAGAAGACGTAGGCATCTGTCATACAAACTGCTGTGCATCAACAATGAAACAATTCCAGACTGGCACACTTGCCTTTTTCTTTCCTTGGCAGCTAGTATTTAGTATTCTGCTCCAATGCAGGGAATGTTATCATCATCAAACTTTTAATTTATCAAAGCTTTTGACACTTTGACTGTAACACTCTGCAGTATAGGATTAAGAATTTAGTTGGATCATCAAGCACTGTTTGCACTTGATTTACTTCATACTTTTCAAATCCATTCAGAAGTCCAAAGACAATTTTTCCTCATTAGTGTGGGCAATTGAATATGGAGTTTCTCAAAGTTTCGTATTGAAACCGTTGCTGTTGCTATTAGGAGATATAATTTGAAAAATTTATTCTCAATTTATATACAGTACTGATGACATTCAACTTTATTTGTCAACCATCTGAATGAGATGAAAATGTGAACTATTATGTTAGAATTGGACAGAATGGTGTGTCTGATTGGAAAATAGAGATATAGGTGATCACCAATCCCATATCCAGTATGTGCAGATAATTGGGAGAAGCCAGCACAGATGAATCATATTAATAGTAAGATAGAAAAACATTTGCTAGCCAGTTGCAGTAGATGTAAGCTAAAAACCCCTACATCCAGTCATAATTGTTTATAAATAACTCTCTCACTACTGGTACTGTTCCTTCATCTTTTAAAACTGCTGCAATAACCCCAATATTGAAAAAACCTGGTGCTGATCCTACTAACTTCAATTATTTTCACCCTATTTCTAATTTGCCCTTTATCTCCAAAATTCTTGAAAAAATAGTAGCTATCCAACTTCACTCCCAGTTATCTCATAATAATCTATATGAAAAGTTCCAGTCTGGTTTCCGCCCCCTTCACAACACAGAAACAGCACTTGGTAAAATTACCAATGACCTTCTTATGGCTGCTGACTCCAGTTTAATTACTATTCTCATCCTTCTTGATCTGAGTGCAGCCTTTGATACTATTTGTCACACCACTCTCCTTAATAGATTATCTTTGATTGGAATTACCCACACTCCACATGATTGGTTTAGATCCTACCTATCAGGCTGCACTCAGTTCATTCAGCTTAAAACTTTCACATCCCAACTTACCGCTTTTACTTCTTTTTATTATATACCTTATTCCCCTTGGCAATATCTTTCGTAAACATAACATTAATTTTCACTGTTATGCTGATGACACCCAGCTCTACCTTGCTAGTAAACCCACCTCTTCCTTTCCACCATCTTCACTTATTGACTGTATTGCTGAAATTAATTCTGGTTTTCTTAGAATTTTCTTAAATTAAACAGTGACAAAACTGAGGTTCTCTTCATTGGCTCAAAATCATCATTATTCAAAGCCGACAATCTTTCTCTTGTGATTGATAACTCCGTTGTTTCCCCATCACCTCAGGTTAAGAGTCTGGGTGTCATCCTTGACAGTACTCTATCTTTCCAATCTCACATTAATAACATCACCTGGTCTGCTTATTTCCACCTACGTAATATTAATCGCATCCGCCCCTCCCTCACTCCCCAAACCACTGCCATTCTTGTTCACAGTCTTGTTACTTCTCATTTGGACTAGTGCTATTCACTCCTCTTTGGTTTCTGTAATAAATCTCTTCATAAGCTTCAGCTAGTACAGAATTCTGCAGCTCGCATCATTACTCAAACCTCATCTATTCACCATATTACTCTGGTCTTGCAGCAGTTTCATTGTAACCTCGCCCCTCCATATCTGTCTGACCTTCTTCATGTTGCCATTCCCACCATTAACCTTAGATCCTCTTCCCCAATCCACCTGACGGTCCATCTCGCCCATCTAACCTCCATGGGGAGCACAGCATTCAACTGTTCTGCTTCCAAGCTCTGGAATTCATTACCTACTGAGCTCAGAAATATCAAATCATTTTCAACCTTTAAATGTAAACTTAAAATGCATCTGTTTAAAATGGCTTTTTCTTTATGATTACAGTGGCTTTGTTTGGTTTTAATTTTATATCTTCTGTTTTTTCTGATGTTTTAAGTTGTTTATAATGTGTCTTTTTATTTATTTATTTATTTATTTATTTATTTATTTATTGTTTGTTTGTTTGTTCGGTGTCCTTGAGTTCTCAGAAAGGCACCTTGTATAAATAAAATGTATTATTATTATTATATTGCGTACATATATCTGGATCTTGGTCATATGCAGAGCTTATGTGGAGAGGTGGGATTTTCCCCAGTGGGCCACATGTTGACATAGGCTGTTGTATTGTATCATATAAAAATCAATTAAAAATAGCAATTATCTATTAAGTATGTTCTCCCCGTGTCTGCATGGGTTTCCTTCGGGTGCTCCAGTTTCCTCCCACAGTCCAAAGACATGCAGGTTAGGTGCATTGGCGATTCTAAATTATCTCTAGTGTGTACTTGGTGTGTGTGTGTGTGTGTGTGTCTGTGTGTGTGCCCTGCGGTGGGCTGGCACCCTGCCCAGGGTTTGTTTCCTGCCTTGAGCCCTGTGTTGGCTGGGATTGGCACCAGCAGACCCTCGTGATGCTGTAGTTAGGATATAGTGGGTTGGATAATGGATGGATGGATGGATGTATTAAGTATTATTATGCATTAATATATTAATATATTTACTTTTAAAAGTAACAAGCATGCAGCTTCACAGTACTGATGGATAAACACATTAGCAAGAGTGGTGCAGGAAAAAACAGATCAAGAAATTCTGTAGTCAGATTCATCAAAATGTGCACAAATAACCAACCTATTCATCCCAATATCTTCATCTGTAGCAGCCAGAATGTGTGATGGCAGATGCAAGTGCGAAGTGCAAACTATGAAGATTGTGAAAATAGTTCAGAGCAAAGTAACGAAATAATGTATTTTCTTACATTTTATGACCTTATCCAGATGATTCAGCCTCTTTTACCATTCACACTAAACATCTCCAAATGCAGATATACATAGATTATTTCATAAAGAAATGGGAAGAACAGAAGATTATTATCTTACTATTAAGAAATGCCTGTCCTCTTTGCTCTATGTACATAGCATTTCCTATTTGTGTCAACAGAAGTAAGCAAGAAGAGTTAATGTTAGATGATCTTGAGAAAAGAAATTCACATCTATGATGCGGGTTTTATCAAATACACCAAAATTAATTGCATATTGTTTACAAATTTAATTCACTTGATTGTAATCATTATGTAACAGTATAATGGTGCATTGTATGGTCAAACTATTCTAACTACCATGGTTGCTCTAGTGTTGTTAGAAAACATCACAAAAGGAAGAATTAGAAGAGAATGCATATTTACAATGGGCTTCTAAGTTGATTTTGATTTCCAAGATCTTTCCTCATGGAACTGTGTGCTGAACTGGCACCAGCTTTACAAAGGCAGACTTTAAGGAATTGTCCTCTACCTGCTCTTTTGCTTTTCAATGTGAACTTGCTGACTGATCAGGTACAGTGGTGTGAAAAACTATTTGCCCCCTTCCTGATTTCTTATTCTTTTGCATGTTTGTCACACAAAATGTTTCTGATCATCAAACACATTTAACCATTAGTCAAGTATAACACAAGTAAACACAAAATGCAGTTTTTAAATGATGGTTTTTATTATTTAGGGAGAAAAAAAATCCAAACCTACATGGCCCTGTGTGAAAAAGTAATTGCCCCTGAACCTAATAACTGGTTGGGCCACCCTTAGCAGCATTAACTGCAATCAAGCGTTTGCGATAACTTGCAATGAGTCTTTTACAGCGCTCTGGAGGAATTTTGGCCCACTCATCTTTGCAGAATTGTTGTAATTCAGCTTTATTTGAGGGTTTTCTAGCATGAACCGCCTTTTTAAGGTCATGCCATAGCATCTCAATTGGATTCAGGTCAGGACTTTGACTAGGCCACTCCAAAGTCTTCATTTTGTTTTTCTTCAGCCATTCAGAGGTGGATTTGCTGGTGTGTTTTGGGTCATTGTCCTGTTGCAGCACCCAAGATCGCTTCAGCTTGAGTTGACGAACAGATGGCCGGACATTCTCCTTCAGGATTTTTTGGTAGACAGTAGAATTCATGGTTCCATCTATCACAGCAAGCCTTCCAGGTCCTGAAGCAGCAAAACAACCCCAGACCATCACACTACCACCACCATATTTTACTGTTGGTATGATGTTCTTTTTCTGAAATGCTGTGTTCCTTTTACGCCAGATGTAACGGGACATTTGCCTTCCAAAAAGTTCAACTTTTGTCTCATCAGTCCACAAGGTATTTTCCCAAAAGTCTTGGCAATCATTGAGATGTTTCTTAGCAAAATTGAGACGAGCCCTAATGTTCTTTTTGCTTAACAGTGGTTTGCGTCTTGGAAATCTGCCATGCAGGCCGTTTTTGCCCAGTCTCTTTCTTATGGTGGAGTCGTGAACACTGACCTTAATTGAGGCAAGTGAGGCCTGCAGTTGTTTAGACGTTGTCCTGGGGTCTTTTGTGACCTCTCAGATGAGTCGTCTCTGCGCTCTTGGGGTAATTTTGGTCGACCGGCCACTCCTGGGAAGGTTCACCACTGTTCCATGTTTTTGCCATTTGTGGATAATGGCTCTCACTGTGGTTCGCTGGAGTCCCAAAGCTTTAGAAATGGCTTTATAACCTTTACCAGACTGATAAATCTCAATTACTTCTGTTCTCATTTGTTCCTGAATTTCTTTGGATCTTGGCATGATGTCTAGCTTTTGAGGTGCTTTTGGTCTACTTCTCTGTGTCAGGCAGCTCGTATTTAAGTGATTTCTTGATTGAAACAGGTGTGGCAGTAATCAGGCCTGGGGGTGGCTACGGAAATTGAACTCAGGTGTGATACACCACAGTTAGGTTATTTTTTAACAAGGGGGCAATTACTTTTTCACACAGGGCCATGTAGGTTTGGATTTTTTTTCTCCCTAAATAATAAAAACCATCATTTAAAAACTGCATTTTGTGTTTACTTGTGTTATATTTGACTAATGGTTACATGTGTTTAATGATCAGAAACATTTTGTGTGACAAACATGCAAAAGAATAAGAAATCAGGAAGGGGGCAAATAGTTTTTCACACCACTGTATTTCTCAGTCTTCACTGAGCTGCGTCATTCCATTTGTATAGGATCGTATTATCTTCTTTCCATTCAGATATATATAAAATTTCCTTACACTGTAGTTGAATTGGGAAACTTCAAACAGCAATTCGCAGCAATTTCTGTTTTTCCAAATGAAATCAGACCAGTCAAGTACATGCACATTGCTATTACAACGGCGCCTGCCAAGTCTGCCAGGAATGAATGCAGTAGTGCCTATAAAAATGGCAGCTCCTCACAGTTGCAGGTGCTTTTTACAACTAGTGCAGCAAAAGGTAAGCAGTCCTTTTAAGGATAAAGAGCAGAGAATCTATCCGTTGTGGCACACTGTGCCAACACTAAAGGCGCCTTCAGAGAATGAATTTGCTAATGTAAATTGAAAACATTTCCACTCTATTAATCTGCTGCTCTATGGTGCACAGAACATGTGTCGCATTGTGCAAGCATGTAGCGTGCTGCATATATAATGTGGCACAAAATCGTGGCTTGCCCGTACCTGAAGAGACGCTATATGATGATCCTGACCCTGACCCACCAAATGATCAGTCAAATCGGACAGCATTACAAGTGAACAAAGAGTGAGTGATTAATCAGTGTGCATAGAAAAGGGGTCTTAAAAGGGTTCATAGAAAAGGCAATGTTTAAAATGAGACTTTTTTTGACTTACCCATGTTTGGCCTTATCACATAATGCATTTGCTTGTGTTTGGAGTTGCACTTTGCCATCAGCATTAGTGTGATGAAGCATTTAGAGTTGTAAATTTTAACTTTTGTGCATTGTGGCAGCTATTTACTAGAGGTACATGTTGATATCATGCCAGCTGTGGGAGGTGTAGTTAGTTTTTACTTACTGTATTGTTTCGTTGTAATGTTCATACTGGAAACTATGTCATTAAGTGCATGAATGTAATTTACACTGCATTGTTTAGCTCTTATAATGATATTTGATTGTTTGAATTTGTTATCCTTGTGTACTGTTTGTGTAAGTAATGATATACAAAGCAGTAGTGGGGTAGCCTTTTGCTGTTATTCACCAAAAATCTGGAATACTTTACCAACAGAGATATGCCATGCAACATTATAAAAAACTCACCTTGTTCATTCATTTTCAACATCCCAGTTTCTATTGTCAATTAACAGCTGGTTATCTATGCTGCTCTGATTCAGTTTTGGATGTAAACTGGCTTAGCCAACACATACTATCCTTTGTAGTGTTGGCAGTGTACCAATGGTTTGATATGGCCTGCAGGCTGCCTACTGGGGAACTCAGTCCTTACTCTACATTTGAATGAAAGCCAAATTTAACTGCTCTGTGAACTGTAATTGGCCTGTGGGCCACCTATTTTAATTCAGTGCAGCACTGTGACTGAAATTCCCCATAAAGAATGTATTTTTGTGACATTCTTTCAAATTTTAGAATGTTAAAAACTTATGTTGTCCATTTGTTCCAGCTGATTGGAAATAACCTTGGTTTGAAAAAGTAAAATCACTTCAGCTGCACACACAAGAGGCTCATTCATGGATATGAAAACCAAAGAGGATAACAGAACAAAGTTAGTTAGGGAACAACTGCCCTCCTACTGATCATTTGAGAAAACAGACATGCCTTTTGTTAAGTAATGCCTTCTGTCTTTCTAATATGTCTTAACTCATAACATAAGGTAGTAAAAGAATATATTTGCATGATATGTTAATTCTGGGTCATCCTACTGGACACTCCCCACAGTCTGATTTTCAATTTTCAGTTAACAGAGAAATGGCCCTTCACAATTCTTGGTGGTCTGTTAGAGGGATACAACGAACTTTGCACAAATGTGCATCAGCTGCAAACTTTACAAAGTGAGAACACAGTCCTCTGGGTTTCGTACTTATTTGATTCTATAAATTCTCAACAGCTGTAATGATGTCACACGGCAGTGAGTAGAATATTCCGGCACCAGCAAGTGGTCTGTGTACTCAGGTGCGTTCAGTGAAGTCAGTTCAATTCTCCAGCCAAGCAAGGGTCCAGGGGGAGATCTTATGCTTGGACTTTGGCACCCTCCATTTCCCATGAACCCAAGTCCCAGAAACAAAGAGGAGGAATAAATTATCTCTCTTTGGCTTTGTGTGTTTAGCATGGAATGCCTGTAAGATGTAGTCACAGGAGAATTGCTTTGAACTTACTGTGTTTATTTTCAAAACGGTAACATTCTTAAGTTGTCGACTGGGATTGAAAAAACAATTGTACAAGAAAACTTGAGCTTAAGACACCCTTTCCCCATGAAAACATTACAGTCATGTTAAGCAGTTTACATTTCCAATTTAATGGCTTTATTACTGGCTCTCTTTGTTTGTTTTTAGAAGGGAAACTAAAGCTTCCTGTGGTCATATGTTTGAATTCAGAGGCACTACTTTAAGTTTTCTTGAAACTTAACTGACAGTGCAGATACCTGTATTAAAGTAGATAACAATTCAAAACGTTTCCCACCTGTATAAACTGTTTGTTAAAGTCTACACTGAGGATTGGCAGCTAATATTAGCTACTATTCTAACAAGCTAAGGGCATAAACTACCCCTGGAGGGCATGTCAAGAATGTAAAACAGGAGGAAACTGGAGTACCTGATAAGTAAGTCCACCATGAACATGGTATGAAGGGGATGCAACACTTACTGGTACTGAACAGGCCAGAAATGTAACTCAAGTTCCTAGGTCTGTGATGCAGTAGTGTTAACTATGTAGCTCTGAGCAATCCCAGCCAATATCTGGCTAATGAACTAACGCAGCAGCCGCATTTTTTTGCAAGCATTCTACAGGGCTGTGGGGTTAAAGTAGGAAATAAGTCCTCAGATGAAGTTTACAATTTACTGGTCTACATTCTCATCTTATGGACATGATCTCTGAGTAGTAACTAATAGAATGAGATGGTGGGTAAAAGTGGCCGAGACAAGGTTTCTTTGCAGAATTTCTGAGCTCAGTCTCCATCATGGGCTAAGCAACTCAAAAATACCAAACTGTCTTGGTTAATAATTACTGTTTCCCCCACTTGGTAACTGGTTAAGTATAACGATACTTTCTGGGTACATTCCTAGGTGCTAGCCCTAAGAGGACCCAATGGCAGACACTTAAAGTCTTAGATGAGTTAGATTAGGGAAGACCAAAAAATGAAAACATACCTTAGTTCCCTGAGGGCACCTGGGAATCCAGAGAAGCACCTGAAAACTGTCATCAGAGATAGGGTGATCAACTCTGATGCTGCCATTGCAACCGTCACCAGAACATGAAGATTGAATGCATATGATACATGATGCTTATATAAACCATTACCATATAAATTAGTCTATATCATAAATTTCTGGAATGTTTTTATTTGTATATTCTATCTAGACTATTAATGTATGCTTGACCTCCTATTTAAGTAATTAGAGCAAAATAAAATCATGAAATGTATTTTAAAATATCATTTTCAGATCTGAACTTTTAAAGTTTTATAGCAGTAAATGGTCTTAAGACTCAACATAATTTATCCTGAAAAATGATATTTATGTCTCATCATAATTATGTACTGTACAATGAAAACCTTCTCTGCTGCCTTGGGGTTAAAGCTTTGAAAGCAATTATGTCTTTTGTTCTTTGTTTGTAACAATATATTTGTGCATATCCTCCCTGCCTTTACATAAGCTATAATGATGCTGTCTTATTTTCTTAAAGATCAGACCACTTTTTTCATAAGGCACCAATGAAAACTGAACAAAACAGTTGATGTAGTACATGATACAAATTTAATTCTTGCAAAGCTAGCATGAGAAAAATCATTGTTTTATTGCTTTTATACTCTTAACAGATAGTCAAAGACTAGCTTATTATAGATCTATGATATATCAAAATCAGCAAGTCCATCCATCCAGCCATCTCCTGATTTTGTTAGAGTTTTAAGGGTCGTGCACCACAACTCAGCAACATGTGCAAGGAAAGAGAAAAGTCATAGAAAAGACACCTACACCTAAAATCACTCAAAAAAGATAACATAAGGTAACATGCCTGGCAGAAATACATGTCAATACTAAGAGAGTCAAAAAAAATAAAGAAAAGAAAACTGCTTCCCCCTATCCGATTCATGTGCTTTTTATGACTTACAACCATTACTAAGCATTTCAGGCACTTGACTACACCTTTCATTTATCCATATGCTGTAGATAGACTGATATAGATCAGCAAGGAGAAAATAACGTAAGCTTTAAAAGCAATCATGAAAAAGATATCCAGCTTGACTCAGATTTTTATTTCATCTGAGGAGTTCAGCAACTTTAAGCCCCAGAGTGAAAAATCATCTTTGACTTTGTGCCAGTTTTTTCCAGTACACACTCATACACACAATAACTCTCATGTATCTAGTACTTGGATAATTTATAGTTGCCAATCAGCCTAACCAGGCTTTTTACACAAACACAGAAAGAACAGCTTTACTCTACTTAGACACTGCCAGGGCCTGGAAATGAGCCCAGGATGTTAGAACTGTTAAGACAGTAGTGATAGACACCATAACACTGTAAAAAAAAAGTTCTACGTAAGTAGTTTGTTTTATTGTTATTTTTCTTTTGTTACTGCTGCATATTCAATTTATTTGTCCCCAGTGGTAAATTTGGCTTTTTGTAGAAGAAGGGGCCTGAGTTGCATCGAAAGCTTGTATATTATAATCTTTTTAGTTATCCAATAAAAGGTGTCATTTTGCTTGACTTCTCACTGCAGAAGCTCTTTAAATAGATAAATAGATATACTTTATACACACACTGTTGACTGAACACAGGTAAGAATTACTAAAAATGAAGAAAATAAACAGAAAGAAAACTTATGACTTGGGCTGTCTCACTCACACTGAGGCATTATGCAGGTGTATTGCTGTTGGTATAAAGGAGCCCCAGTAGCATTTCCTGACACATTTTTACTGAATAATCCATTGGTTGAGTTTATCTCAGTGTTATCTCACTGTGTCAGAGAGAGGATGTGCAGTGTTGTTAATAATGCCACTCAGTTTTGCTTTAATTCTCTCCTTTGCTACTACCTCCTGGGGGTCCAGAGCATTCTATAACTCAGCCTGCCATTTTAATCAGTTTCTTGATTCAGTGGGGCTATCTTGAAGTGATGGTACCAGCCCAGTACACTACAGTATTAAAAATCACACAGTTGTAGAACATGTGAAGAATGTCACTACCCCCAATAAAGAAATGCATTCTCCTAAGAAAAAGGACAATTTAGAAATGAGCATAGCCCAACACAACTAGGTCACCTCTAAATTGGCCATATAAAGGTAAGTGTGAATGTGGGTGTCTGTAATTGTGCCCTGTAATAGTGTGCTCTTTGTTGTAACTGAAGTGACATTAACCACTGTGCCACCATGCTGCTTTTATTGCTCAGTACAATGCTGATTAGTTCAGTTCTCAGCAACCTATAGAACAAGTGAATGGAGGGGAAAGTTACAGTGTAAAGCTAATATGCTTGACACACTCACTACCCACAATAAAAATCTAAAACAATGAGAGAAACTAGCACCAGAATTAGGCATTTAAATTGGCCTAATGAACATAGCAGAAAAGAATACTGCTATCGTCTCACAGCTCTAGAGCCCTTAAAATTTTAGGCCCAGACTGTGAAGTGTTTGCACATTTGCCCTGTGTCCACATGCGTTTTCTCCAGGCACATTTCCTCAGACATGAGCAAAGGCATGCAGGTTAAGTTGACTGGGGACTCCATGAGAAAACTGAATGTAAGTATGAGTGTGTGTGTGTGTGTGTGCATGAATAATGCCAAGGATAGACTGAGTTGGTTCCTGCTTTGTGCCCAGTGTTCCCAGGATAGACTTCAGTTCTTGGAATATCTACATTAAATAAATGATCATCTTTAAATTATTATTTATTACATAATATGTAACAAATATGATACTATCTAGTCTTATTAGAGTTTTGTAGAAAAAATGTTACCCAGAGGCCTTGATCACATTGATCAGTATCATCTGTTAGTATCACTACCTAATTGAAAAAAGACAGATTATATGAAAATGTAATATGTTGCAACTGCTCATGGCATTTTTATCATGTTTAGAAGCTACATTAGGAAAGCTTTCATGTAGCCATCTAGAATGTTTAACATTATATCACTTTCTAAATTCTCAAGCATCTTTTAAAGCATTCTTGCAAAATAGAATATTGAAAACATAACAATAAAAACCCACTGTTAAAATCAGAGCCATGTTACCACAACACCCTGTGCTTTACCATACTGTAACTATGGATGTGTTCATGTAAAATACCATGTCAAATAACTGAAGTTGGGCTGTAACATCAAAAATAACGATTATCAGATGATCACCAATGGATATGGTGGAAACTGCCAAATTGGCCCATGTATCTAGTAACAATGTGTTGATGTAATCCATTTTCAGGCATAGTAGCATTATTTTTCTGATTTAAACCTCTCAGTTCTTGGGATATATCATCAGTCCATCATTTCATCCTGTCCCAACTTATGACAAAGAATTAAACTTATTTCAAAAACCGCATATGCAGGGAATAAATCATTTATTGTAGGTCTTTTCCTTGGCATTAGATCCATCATAAACTGAAATCATAAATTCAAGTGATAAACCTTTTAACTAGACCCACATTTATACATTTCACATTAATCTTTAATGTAACGAGGTGGAGTGTTTAAATGCGTATACATACATGCTGTATATACGCAAAGTATAGCATATGTAATAAAGGGCTGCCCATTAGAAAATAGGTATCCAGAAACAAGAATTGGCAGTAGGGTAGAGGCCCGCAGGTGAGCCCATCAAAAGTCCAGTAACTTTGTACAAATTGCACAAATGCTTTTATAGGCACATAAATAAAAGACAACTTAAGAATAAATAGGGAATAGGGGAAGTAAAATATGGAATAGAATAATTAAAATTTTAAATGACGTTCTTGCTCTGTAGTGATTCACAGAAAAAAAAAAGATGCAACTTCAGTGTGGGTCTGGAGCTAGGAAACTTACTTTGGAGAAGGACTCAATGGGCAGTAAAGCGAAGAGGGTAGAAAAAGAGGAAAGATATGGTGGTCACACAGGCACCCGTGGTATTTTTATGAGGTAAGCAGATACATGGGTAAGCCTCCCCAACAAGTAAATTAGATAGCATGGCAAGTGGTACACAGGGTCAGCGTGTCAAGATTCAGGAGGAACTATTTGCAAAGAAGCATGTTGTCATGCAAGATTGTTAATGTTACTTTTTCAAGTAGGCCAAGTACCTACTGTAGTTATTAGAATTCTCAAAAATGAGGTATGGTTTGAAACCATTGTTGTGAAATATTTCATTTAAAAATGTTTCTTTCTTTCCCCTTTGTTGTTCGGAACACATTTGTAAATTATTTTGGGATTTTTAAGTTTACAGAATTAGTTTCTTCCTTTCTTTCAACATTGTTTTAAGGTTGATGGCTTATTTTTCTAAACTTTTTCAATGCCATCTTGTTTTTTGTGGGTGCCGCCATTTTAATATTATTTGTTAGTATCCATGGCATTGCTCGGATAGGACATTTGGAAGTATATTATGTCATTGCTACAATGGTATAAAGGTCAGCACCATGCACATTCTCATTGTCAGAGATTTTTGACTTGAATCAAAAGGTTCTATGTAGTTTTTTTTTCTTGTTTCCAGGTAAAACTTTTTCAAGGGAACTTCTAAGGTTTTGGTGTTGCATTTTGGGTTTTGTCATCTTGATCTTCTGATCTTTAAATAGGAATCTGACTAACGTTTCATCTTCTGATTCTTATTGTAAAAGAATGAGCCTCAACACACTGGAAAGGTTTGTGGCAACCACCCGTATATTGTCCCTAGCTGCAAAAATAAGGTTTTGAAATAAGCACTGATGTGCATTGGTTGAGTTCCAGATTGAACTGATTTGGTGTTGAAAAAGATGGCAGATTTAAAGGGTGATACTGGAAGTGATGTCATCTGAGGCCAGAACCCGGAGGTGATGCCATTCTTGACGTTGTTGTTAAATCAGGAAGGTTTTCCTGTATTTGGCCTGCAGAGACAATAGAATAAGGTTTAGTGCACCCTATCACCCCCATGGCCTGGCGGTTAATTACCTCCATTTGGTCCACTCAGCTTCCTCCTAATCGTACGTGTGTGACACTATATAAAATAAAATCTGCTTGCTCATTTGGTTGTCATAAGAAGTAATTCCTTCAATTCCTAATAAAGAGAAAATAAGAACTTAGTGTCAAAGAATGAGTCAAAACCAAGATTGGACAAATCCTAATTATTAAATGTGTTCTTGTCAGAATCACTCAAAATTCTATATATGTAATGGAATGGTGCAACTAGTGGCATAGATCAGGAGTTAGTTCCCATAAGAAGCACTACAGAAAAAGCAAATATGGAAGGCTTCAGAAAACACCTATGTAATTTATCCAAACAAGATAATACAGTTGCTTAACAGTGTGAGTCATCCAATGGCAAAAAGCAACAAGAATATGCATAGCAGGCTACATTTTGTTCTGCCTTCATTTTCTTTGAATCCTTGTAATAAATAATAGATATTAAAGAAACAACATTTCTTTTTTGTTTTTTGGGAAAGAGGTTGAAAAGTTTTGTCCTCACTCCTTTGATTGATAGGAGCTAAACTGTTAGAAGTGGCAAAGCTTATTCGATTTTGAGAACTACACTTTTTTGAGATTTTTGATTTTTTCAGGATCCTAATAAATGGGTCTTGGCTGAATGATAACAAAGATAAGCTGTAAGGAGACTAAAACTTAAATGAGAACTAGACCACCACTATAAATATATACTGTACAGAGAAAAAAAAAAACTCCAAGTATTGAAACAGTCATCACTCAGCAAAGCGTCAGGCTGAACGATATCAATAGAGATAGCAGGAGCAAAATTAATAGAGAGGCTTCCACAGAACACGCTGAACAAAACAAACAAATATTCTTGCACTAGTATTTCATTGAAGACATCAAACCAGCCCTGCAGGTCCCTAACATTAGTACAAACAATATGAAGCAAAAACATTTTTTGCTTCTTCATTTTTAAAGCCATTAAAATAGTATAAGTAATATTCTAAGCTGTCAGCAATTATATTTTATGATTTATGTTACTTATTTTTTTCTTTATTGTTATCTTTTAAAGTATTTTCGTGTTTATTAATCATTTCATTTTTTCAATTTGTTTTCTTTGTAGGTTAACCCTGTTCTGCATGTTTCTTGTTTTCTCTGTGTTTAGCCGAAGAAGGAAAGCCTCCTGACACTGGAGATGCTGGCTGTATTGTGAGCTTATTTAAAGGCCTAAGATGCCTCACACAAGTACTTTGGTACTTGCATTGTGGTCTTGTTGTTTGGCTTTCTTTTTTGGTTAGGTTTTTTCTTTTTAATTCTTTCTTGGGTTTAACTTCTGAAGTTTCAGTTCTGGCTTCAGTATTAAGGATGCTGGATTTTGGACATTGGCCCTTCTTTAGGTAATTAGTTATTTTTTCTTTGCAGGAATCCTTATATTTTGCAATGTACCTTAATTACTTTTTGTAATTTTTTCAATCCTCAACTTTTGAATTTCTGCAATTTGTTAGATTTGTTTTTAAATTTTATGCAAGAAATGAAATAAATTATTAACATTTCTAGGGACTCATGCATAACACCATGTGTAGGATTCACACTATAACATGGCGTGTGGACAAAAGCGGAAATGTGCCTACGCACAAAAAAATCTAAATGCATAAATCTGTGCGTTCGCCAACTTCCGCGCTGTTCTGCTCCATAAATCCCGGTAGGCGTGAAAAGTAACGCACGTGCACGTGCCTGCTGTTCCGCCCTGTCTCCTACCAGAATTATGCCTCTTTGAATATGCAAATCAATATAAATAGCCCTTAAGCTCAGCGTTCTGTGAAAAGGCTATGGCAAAAGCATGGGGAGGAAATAGAAGAATTTCAGCGAATACCAAGTGGAGGCAAGGAAAAACGTACCATTTGTTGGTTTAAACAGTGGTATAAACAACAAAAGGAAGCTGATTGAGTGACATAGTGTGTCGGATTACCTCGAAAGCTCAAGTTCACAAAGTCGCAAAGTGCCCGAAATAAAAGAGAATTTCTCAGATATCAAAGTCGCCGTGAAAAAGCGAATTGTATCCCACCGTCTGAGTGTCATATGAAAGCTTATTAGGGTACAGAGGAAAAAAAATAGGCACAAAGTGTGGAAAAAAGCACGAAATGTCAACTTTAATCTTGAAATTTCCACTTTAATCATGTAGTTTATTTTGTCATTAAAGTAGAACATCATAAACTTCATCTTAAAATCGTTTAATTTACAAGTTTCTCAAAACCTATCATAACTAAAGTAGCACGTTAAATGCTTTGTTTTGTATTTGATCTTCTATGTGCTCTTTGTGTGTGAATCACTACGTGCTTCCGGAGTTTCTCTCCCTCCGACAGAACACAAAATCTATTACATTTGTAATATTATAGCTCTCTGAATAATTAAAATACTGAGATATATATGTGATATCATTTTCATGATGATAGGAGTTAAAGCATGTTATTAAACATGGGAACACGGTGGTGCAGTGATTGTTCATGTCTCACGCAAGATGCTTGCTGCGCCATGCGCGACCTTCGGTGAAATACTTTATTGTAGCAGTACTGTCTCTTTCAAACTTACTAACCCCCAATTCCTGTCCTTACTTTTATTTCTCCAAATACCCAATCGCCGCACAATCAGCTCTGTACTAGACATTAAGCCATCTGTAAGCTTAGAATGCAGAGTCTTTAAAACTTTTAAGGAACATTGAAATATTTTCATAGTATGTGTTTAATTACTCCATCCATCTATCCTTCCAGTGTCGCGCCAGCACCAGGAAAAATACAGCGCGAGGCAGGAACAATCCGTGAATGGAGCACCAGCGTCTCGCTAGCGCTACAGCACCGTGTCCTCATATTTTTAATTATTAACAATATAGATTATTTAAATGCAGTTAAAGTTGTATCTGTATAATATAATAAACATATTTTGCTGCATTTCATCTTAAAAATGATATCGTCATCATATGTAAATATGCTTTATAAAGTGGCTCAGATTGTGCAATATTATAACTATATCGTAAGTTTACAGTCAGATGATTGTACTAATAAGTACAAGCAGTTCTACAAGGAGCACTTGATGGACTGATTGAGTGTGTTTATAGTTCTTGGGATGAAACTGTTTCTGAACTGCGAGGTCCGTACAGAAAAAGGCTCTGAAGTGTTTGCCATGTGAGAGCAGTTCAATAGACAGCATGGCTGAGGCAGCATGTGCTTGATGCTGTATACCGATAATTCTCTTTCCAGTCAGGTGCTGTACAGCTGTGATTCCCCACTCAGATACAGTGATATAAATACTCCGAGTGGTGCAGTGAGAGTAATATGTAAAAAGATGATCCGCTGTGGCAACCCCTAACGGGAGCAGCTGAAAAAAGACGAAGAAGGTGCAGTTAGAGTAACAACGCTAAAGCAGCTATGGTATTTAGAATAGTTTGACCATTCTGTGAACCATTATATTTTTACAGGTTAATTACAATCAGATGCATTAAACTAATGAACAATATGCGGTTAATTTCAGTGTATTTGAAAAAGCCGCATCAGGGATGTGGATCTAAAAAAGAAAGGGTAACCACACAAGAACAGTAGCACTGCTTTGACGCTGGGTTCCTCCAGACTGCAAAACCGAGGGCAGAACTTGCGCATACCAGGGTATGAGCTACCATGGAAATGTGTGTGGCTTTATGCCAAGTTTAGGTTTTATACATTGCGATTTGAACGTGGAAACATTCTTACGCAACATTTTTGTGCATATGCACTGTTTATACATTAGGCCCCAGGTCATTTCTGCTATTTTTGATTTAGAAAATGCATAGTTTAAAAATGAACTGTGTCACATGTGTGTGTCTGTGGATCATCCTCCTGAGTTACCTTAGGTAAGTAAGCTCACCCTGGGATGAGAAGGGATGCTGTCGCTAATGTTATCGACTCTTTTTATTCCTACAAGCAGGAGTAGGGCATTTAGGGCAACTGACTCCGCCCCTTCCAGTTGCAGAACTATAAATCTGAGGCGCTTACAGAAGGTGGGTTCTCATTCTGGATTGATGCTCAAGAGCGATGAAGCTCTGAATTAGACCTGATTGCATTAGCACCCAGCTATCTTTAGTTATGTTTTTAGAAGCATCATCGTGCACTTCTGTTTAAAGATTTAATTTTCTATTAAATGTGGTAATCGAGCTGGCACCCCAATTTGTCTTAGGATTATTTGTCATATCTTGCACGACCACAAGTACAATTAAAAAAAAAAAAATTATAGTCAAACTAGAAAAAGGCTTTGAGAAATGGAATGGAAGACTCAATAACTAAGTAAAGAATGAAAGTCAGATGCCTGTGTACAGTATGTATGCCTGCAAGCAAGGGAGAGGCTGCCTTTAACAGCAACAAAATTCAAACTCTCAAGCAGTTGAATGTGTATGCCGTGGGTAGATGCTAACAGGTTTATTGTTTTTTTGATTTTTTTCATTTGATTTTACTTAGTTAATATCTGAGGGGAATTTGTCTTTTCGCATGAAGTTTGGGTGTCAGAGCGCAGAGTTAGCCATTATACAGCACCCCTAAAGCAATTTTAGGCTTAAGGGCTTTGCTAAAGCTTGTTCATTAGTGTTGTTTTTGTGTTGTTGTTTATATATAATTTTTGTATATAAAGTTATTGTTTTTTGTCTTTGTATTTTGATGATTTTAATGTTTACCTTTGCTATTTTGTTTCTTTGCAGGTTTGTTTGTGAACTGGCCTATTTCCTGTATATAGAACCTAAGGAGGCAGGGCCATCTAATCTTGCAGCAGCGTACTGAACCCAGAAGTACTTGAGTCAAAGCTTTAGAGTTTTCTTTAGCTTCAGCATAAATTAGTGTCTGTGGTTTGTACTATGATTCCTAGTTTACTTTTTTGTACTTGTTTGATTTTTTTAGTTTTCCCTCATGTCTTGTGGATAAGGTACAGTTCTCTAGATTTTGTATTTGAAATGTGCAAAATCAAATTTCTGCTCCCTTTTGTCTTGCCTTTTGTTTCTTGCAATGCTGTGGAATATTCTTAATAAATCTTTATTTGTGTTTTTTTTATTTTATTGATTTTATTGTAATCGTTCCATACAAATAAATCAATTTTTACAAAAAAATAGGATTGAAAACAAATCAACCCCTACCCCTGAGAAAGAGAGCATGGCCAATGGAGTAAAACTTAAAGCTTGTAAAAATACATAAGTTAATGAGTTTAATAGGCAGATAAAGATAAATGGAGAAGAAAAAGAAATGGGAAAAGAGTTACTTCCTCAGTGCTTTAAGAGCTTATTCTAAAATATTATTGATAAGATCCTGCCAAGTTTTGAAAAAGGTCTGCACAGATCCTCTAACTGAGAATTAAATTTTTTCCAATTTCAAATAGTATAAAACATCAGTTACCCACTGACTTAAAAGAGGAGAGTTAGGATTCTTCCAGTTTAACAAAATAAGTCTGCGTGCCAATAGTGCCAGCAGATGGCAAAATTTTGTTGATAAAGAGCTTTATCTTTCTTTGTGTTTGATCAGAAGTTTTACTGTCTTTCTCTTCTCCACTTTTTGCGAACATTTTGACACATTTATTAATTAAGAACCTTACTCACATTGGACTAGATGCCTGTTTGTTGAGTTTTGGGACCTGGCTGCCTAGGGTCATATTTGAGGTTAGACTCAGTGAACCCCTTGTCTGACTGGTGAGTGTTGGAGGTCTGCTTGCTACATACAGAATTTACAGTTTGTGTGACAAAATAAATGATGATGGATGTGACCAGGGATACACCATGGCAAAAATGATTTATTTATTGATTCAGAGATTTTACAAGCAATAGCAAATTTTTGCATGATTTAAGAACATCTACTGTACCTCAAAATAACTGAAAGAGGTGACCTGGATTTGGGCCAGGAAATTATGCATTGACAACTAGCTGGGCAGAGAATTATGTCTGAGATGGTATGAGTCTTTAACGGAGTGTTCCTGTGTGGAAATATTTCTAAATATTGAAGTTGGCCATCAAGATCATCAAAGTGATTCAGCCATATGGACAAGTTGGAAAGAAAATGAGTGCCATTATTTCCTTAATCAGTCATAAATAAATTAAGGCTTTCAGAAAAAGAAGCATTTACTAAAACCAATGTTAAACTAGAGAAACAAATTAGAACATTTTTAAACTTGCCTTTCGATTAGGTACTTATTTAGTACAATAGATACTTTCATATTAATTTGTTAAGTCCATACTTTCAACCCTGTACAACTTTAGTTCCTACTAGCTACTTGCATATTATTAATTTTTATAATTGTTACAAAAAGAGAAATATAATAGATGGCAGGCTCTTAATAGAATTTTTTACTTCTAATCTATTTAATAGTCAGACAGCAAACACATATATCACAACCAAACAATGATTCAACTAGTTACACATTACATCACTCTCAGTCTTACATTTAGAGCTGACAATTATAATCAGTTTCAGAACTCAGAATGAATTGTGCCAACTGGCATTGCCACAAATATCACAACACAGCCTTGCTTCTCCCACTCCCCAAGTGAAATGTTTTAATCATGGAAGAGAGTCAGAAAATCCTGGAAGTCAGTTGGCTGATAATGCATTCCTGCTGGCTCAATCTGTAAAAGCAGTAGGTGTGAATATGAAACCATAGGAGAAGAAGAGATTCTGAAAATGAAATATTTAGGCCAGTGTAGGAATCAATGACAATGCAAGAACATTAGGAGGTTGACATCTCCTGAAACTTGTTGGCTATCAGACAGTTAAAATGTAACTGGATTCATTTGGTTCTTAACCTGACAAAGGTGTTGATAAAAAGTAGTACATTTTGTCAGTGTAAAGTGGCTGTATTACCACGATTTATTCTATCAAGTTGATATTTGAAAGCTACTGTATATTCTCCTCTTCCTTCCTTGTTTCTTATATACAGTACAGTCAATGTAAGTAATATATCAGTTGAACATGTTACAAGTGGGCAGATGTTTGGCTAGAGAATTTGTGCTGGACAGCTCAATAGTCTAATCAGGCTGGAGACAAAGCCACATTAAAGGAACTGCTTGACTTGTCTGTTAGGCTAGGGGTGGGAGAGGATAAGTCTTGATATATTTGACACCTCTGAAATGAAAACAGGTAAAGAATAAACAAGAGACAAACTACGGACCATTGTTTGTTATCAGCATTTTCAGAAAACTAACGATTCTATAGTAATTTGGCTCTGGAAAATGAGTTCAGTCCACTTGGGTGAAGCCGACATCATACTACCATTGAGCTTTGGACATGTGAAATTTTTTTGGTATCTAGACTGTTTATTAGATGCATTAGTTATTAAGAGAGGGGACTTTTAGGTAGCCAGGATTTCTTCCTTTGTTCCTTTATGATAAATTTTTTTTTTTTTTTTAAACCTGGCTCTGACATTCTGCTCTCATGCTACTTATGACTCTTGAATACTTCCTGTTGCTCCCTAATTTCTTACTTAATTTCCTGGTCCATTTGCTTTTCTCTCTTTACTAATGAAAATAAGCTTCCGCCTGCTTATAACACATGCACACAGGATAATCCATTGCATGTGAAAATATATCAGAGTCATATTTGTCATATCTTTGGCATGAGTGTATTTTCTATGGCTTTAGTAGCTGCAGTCAGGAACAACTGTTACGGTCCTTGTAACATTACACTCTGTTCTCCGCTATATCTAAATGGGCTGAATAGCACTTGATTCACCTAAAGGTAGTTTGGTTTCAGCTGAAGGTTATTATAGTTTTGCCTTTTTACATTAGTTTTTATTTCTATATTTTTTCTGACCTTACTTGGAAATTCAGTTTAGTTTTAGTTTTCCATCATCGTGTATTTTTAGTTTTAGTTTATTTTTTATTTTACGAAGACATTTCTATTTTATTTGTATATATTGTGAACGAGACCCGGATACAGACAGGCAGACATGTTGTAAATCCACCACCACACGTTTATTTACAATATCTACAATATTCAAAAGTGCACACAAACCCCCTCAAGTCCCCCAAGGTCCAGGCCTCTCTCACTCTCTGCCTTTCTTCGGGCTGCCTCCACTCTCGCTTCTCCTGCTTCGTCCTACTTCCACCTGACTCCAGCCTCGATTGAAGGGGAAGCGGCCCCTTTTATCCACACCCGGATGTGCTCCAGGTGCTTCCCGGCAATCTCCCGCCGACACGCCCCAATGTGGTGGAAGTGCCGGCTGTACTCCTGGAAGCACTCCATGACAGTTGCAGTGCACTACCATTGCTACCAGTAGAATAGTTTGATATCCTTAGTGATTTAATCAGATTGGTCTGCAACTTGCTCCAATAACATCATTTGGTTTTTGTCTTAAGTCGTAGCGGTCGGTGTGATTGGTGATAGATGTTTGTGAAAGTGAAAAATCAATGTACCCATACGTGTAAGTGCAATGCATACAGATATAGTGCAGGGGCAAGTAAAGAGAAAAAGCTTTTTATTTTTTGTGTGTTTGTTGAGTTTTATTTGGTGTTTGATATCTTGTGTTTGTCATATGATGGCAGAATGGAAAAAATGAACAGACAGGCAAAGACTGTGCCTGAACTCACCATACCAGTATAACATTTCTGCAGCCACTGGTGTATCAGACAGGGTGTTAACAGACTCAAAATGTGGTGAGCTTGCAATACTTTGGAAATGTGAAGTTGTGAGGTATCTGTGTGATCTGTCATTCCCTGTAGACATTAGTCATGTAAGCCAACATCCTCGAAAAAATAAGATGCAGCAACTGCAGCCATTATGTTTACATGTTCTCCAACTATAATGAGCCAAGAAAATGAAATTCATTTGTACTAATTACACAATTCACATATGGTAGGCGTTAATGTACTGTAAAAATGCATCTATTTACTCATTTACTTCTGTATAACAAAACCTTAACAAAGGCATCCTCAGGTCTTAATTATATTTATAAAAGATCAATAAAAAGGTTATTCATATCTGTGCAGTGTGGATTATTAGGAGCTTGTGATACACTGGTAAAAGTACTTGTAAATATGAAGAATTCACTGACCTATGCGATAGCAAGAGAAAAATGACACACTTAAGCCACTTCTGACCATTTCAAAGTGCTTATTTAGGTAAGCCACATTGCTCAGAGATGAATGACTACTTTTCCTAAGCTTTGTTAGTGTTATGAACACCAAAAGTAGCCAAGAATCTTGGCTTCTTGACCTTCTGCTTGATTTTGACCTCAGTTTAGTTCACTCCTTTATTGAATCCATCGCCTGTTTATTTATTTTTTTTAATCTGTGGTCCTGCTGCATTCACATAGTTGCACAAGATTGCTGTGTAGAGTAAAAGTAAAGAGATGTCATTCTTAAGCTGTATAGCTACTTGTGAGGCCTCATCTGGAATACTATGAGAAATTTTGATCAACATATTATAAAAATTTCTTTGGGTGAATGACTTGTTCTTATTAAAAGCCAGACAAACATTGATGAAGCAACAGGGAAACTGAAAGGATAAACAGACAGATTTAAATATAGTTTGCATTCCCAACTATCACATTATCATGAATACCCAGTATATTCTGTTGACTGGCTAATACCTTTTCACACCAGGGTGGTCAAATATGTCTTTTTATTACCATGTAACTGCTGTATTTTGTTTTATTTTACTATTTTTTTAGGTCTATATGGCTCTGTATCATTATTTTATTTTTTTGCATGTACTTACAGGCAGAAGTTAAAATTCTAATATTTTAGATACAAATGCCAAATAAAATTGTGCAGAAGGTGCCTCCATTGCCTTTGGCAGTACCTCAGAGCTATAGTTAGCATCTTTTACTCCAACGACATGCGAAGACTTGCTTAAAGCTTTAAGGCTGGACATGCCAAACAAGTAATACTTGGAAAAAAACTGGATGAGCCAGTTTATTTAAATTTGAAAATGTCAATCAAGCCATTGCTTAGTGTTTGTTTGCTCAGACTGAAAGAATTAGGCCTTTCCATTCCCTCCTGATGACTCGTGATTTCTTTGAGACACCCTAGAGTGCGTTTTTTCTGTTGTTTTCTGCACCTTCTGTACTGTAATTATATGTTTCTCAAAATACCAAAACTGCATAGGACTTGTGTTTAACAACAGCTGCTAAAAGTATGAGTTTTCTACTTTGTAGATTCATATATAAGTCAGTTTTCAAGACTATCCTATACAATTCTGGATGGCTAGAGCCTGAGGACAAGGAAAAAAATATAGGTATTATATATTAAAACCAATCACATTAACAAAAATGCTACACAAAGTGAGTATATAGAAAAAAGAGAACTGACTTCTACTGCATTTATCAGTACTGCAAAACATAAATTATAAAAAGTACACCTATAACCATACATACATGAAAATAAAGAAAGCTATCAGTTTTCAGTAAACAGTCCGAAAATGTAAAAATTCAATAAAAAAAATATCAGTCTCTTGCTATTTATTGAACGTCTGTATTAATCCTTAGATAACTGTTTGACTGTATGCTGCAGGAAATCACATTTATGGTAGCTCAGGATGGTGCACAAAATGTTCGTGTAAGTGCTATAGAAATCTCTGGCAAACTAGTTTGAGTATAAAAAAGTGTTTTTTTTTTCAAGTTAACTGACATGTTTTGGGCTGGGCTCTTTATTAAAGCTTCTAATGAGGCTTCTTAAGTGCTAATGTTCAGGATGAATTTATTATTTATTTAAATTTGATTTGTATTTAACTAATACATGTATTGGAGGGCGGCACGGTGGCACAGTGGGTAGCACTGCTGCCTTGCAGTTAGGAGACGCGGGTTCGCTTCTCGGGTCCATCCTGTGTGTTCTCCCTGTGTCTGCGTGGGTTTCCTCCCACAGTCCAAAGAAATGCAGGTTAGGTGGATTGGCAATTCTAAATTGGCCCGTTTGTGTGTGTGCGCCCTGCGGTGGGCTGGTGCCCTGCCTGGGGTTTATTTCCTGCCTTGCGCCCTGGGATTGGCTCCAGCAGACCCCTGTGACCCTGTAGTTAGGATATAGCGGGTTGGATAATGGATGGATGTAGTGGAACTCAGTTCTTCTTTTGTAAATACTCCCTTAGCAGTATTTTTGTTTATATGATCAATTGATCATACTGTATATAATACTGCTCTTTGTTCTTGGGCTAAATATTAGTTTTAAAAGTTAATAAGACATTTTAAAATTGGCTACAGCTTGGCTCAGCTGTAGCACAAGAACATAAGACATGGCTCAGGTTCATTATACAATCCAAATATGGCTGCACACGTATCTTTCATAAGACATAAGTTCTGTATTTTTTGCTTTATAAAAATGTTGCTCTTAATGGCAGCGTTAATTTCTGTGGCAAACATTCAATATGACTGTCGCTAGTCTTTGCAGCTACAGTCGCATCCTAATGTGATCAAGGATGTGTCTTATTACATTACAGCAAATTTTATCTGCAGTTAGCTGTTTTTATGGAAGTATCTGAAAAAATATTTTCTGTGTAGTACAGAGTTGACATATTGTTGAAGCAAAAACAAATATGTGAGAAACATTTTTCTTTTAGGGGCAATGTAACATCTGTAATATTGAGGTTGTTTCAATTTAAGCATAAGCAAAGTGGTTGATACTGTATACCACTTTATGCACAATATGGAAACAGATCATAGGCCATCTGTATTAATTTTGGTAACAGAAATCACAAAGAGTTTGCTTGATTTAAGATTTAAATTAAAAGAGTTTCATAACGAATGTGCATGAAAGTTGGTGCCTTTGATTTACTTAAAATAAATGGCAAAGACTACCTGGTAGCTGAACCTCACTTTGCACAATTGAGAGCACGACCATAGATACAGATGTATGAAAAAAAAGAGTTTAGAACATTTACTTTAAAAGAATGGGTATGTCAAATGTACTGTCTTGCAGAAATTAGATTTTTTAGGTTAAAAATATTTTCTGTACATGTGTGAAAAGTATTGTTATATAAAACTGCAGAATGGATTTCTGGTATGGTGGCTGCGATTTCCTGAATTTTCTGATGTTCCCTGAAATAATACAGAGTTGTAGTTTCAGGATAGTCATTTTAATTCAACCAGGTGCTTTAAAGAAACCCTCTGACATAAAAGGAACACTTCATAAAATGTGGGAAGAAAAAAAAACATTCTTCATTCACAAATACCATGCAAATTTCTCAGATTTCACAAAAAATCTGTGGTATATTGTAATATAAGCATTTTTTTAGATTGTCAGTAAATGATGTGAAATGGTGCTCCTTTGTCCATTCAGTTGCTTCTTTAGGATCACAAGATACCTTTCAAACTGACTGATTGAATGTCAATGAGTGATTTACATATGCTTATTCACAGAAACCTGGTTTCTAAAGTGCCATGTAAACCCGTATTCCAGTTAGAGAAACCAGGTTATTGGTCTACGACAAATCAGGTTAACACAAGTAGATTTTTCTGTGAGTAACCTGGTTATTTGACCATGTTAACTTTTAACTGGGTTACAGTTAAGGATTTTGTAGTCTGTGTATGTCCATTGCACTCTGTTCACCTGAACATGTATTAGCTTCTCAGATGCTTTCAGCAGCCACAGGTATGAGCATCCACAAGACAGCTTTCCAGAGGTAAATGCTCAAGAATTCATCTTATTCCTTGTCCTGGTTGAAATAATTGCAATTTTTCAGAAATCGTTAATTGTGTATTGATGAGCTAAAGTAGCACAATAGCTATGGGAGCAGTGTTAGGGATAACATATTAAAAATAACATGCGTCATGCAGTCTAAATACTTTTTAAAGCAGTGGTGTCAGGTTTTCATTCTAACCATCTTCTTAATTAGTTAGACATTTTTACTGCTGAATAACTTGTTTCGCCTTAGTTTTAATTGACGTGACTCAGACCCCTTAGTTATTTCTTTTTACTTAATGAACAGCCAAATAATAATGAGACACAAAAGCAAACCTCCACATGACCAGCTAACCTGAAAATAAAGAAACTTGAATGTCTCTGTCATGTTGGGCTGCTCAGGACACAAAAACATCTTGATGGTGGTCTTAGAAAAAACAGAAAATCAACAGTCTGCTGTGGCAGAATGAGAGCAGCAATAAGTCATGATATTCAATAATGGCTTTAATTAACAGCGAGAATTGGCTTCTCTTTAAGAAACTGGTTGGAATGAAACTGGCTGGAGTGAAACTGGCTGGAGTTTGACGTTCCAATTTAGCTGGTCATCTGTTGGCTCGTTTCACATCTCATTTCTGTCTGGCTGCCATTTAATGAAGAAACAAATCAATTCAGAGGACCAAATCCTTAACAACTGGGCTATTAAAATAAAGGAGTTAATTAGCACTGAAAACTGCTCGCTGATTAAGAAGAGTTAGAGTGAAAACCTGCAGCCACTGCGGCCCACCAGGACCAGAGTTGGACAGCCCTGTTTTAAAGTATGGAGTAAAATAAAGCAAGGCTTATTTTCTTGAAGTTAAAATACTTGTGTATGCCAGTCATTTGTAGGGCCTAATCATGAGATCAAGCAGAAAAGAGTGTGCTGCATGCAATCCAGTAACAGAAACCTAAAAATAAAGTGTCGGTTTAGTTTTAATCCAGTTATTTGCTATAGATATGTTGAAACAGTGTGATCTAGTGATGCAGTGGCAAGTGGTCATTGCTGCAAATCATCAGTGGCTCAGGTTGAAGATGTAAAACGGAGATGGATGTTATTTACTTCACAATACATAACAAAACATATTTATGAAACACAAGGAAATTATTAAAGGCTTTGTGCTTCTTTTCGGGTTCACAGCATATGATGATGAGTTTAACTCTTTGCACAGTTTAATGATATCACAACATTTTGCCAGCTATGATCTTGTAAGTCAAAATTGCACATGTAAATGGAGCTTTTTAAGAAACCAGGTTTCTGAATTAACCAGATTACTTACCTTATCACGGTTTTGTGAGTGCATGTAGGTGCAAAGATTGACCATCCTGGGATAGCAACTTTAAAGTGACTCTAGTAACAGTAGAAACCTGTGGAGGTCTGTTGTGATGTGAGATTTTGCATATAACTTGATAAATGTTTTGTATGTCTTTATTTATAATTCAGGCAAAGCAATGTAATTTAGTGTTACTTTGGTGAGAGACATTCATGTTTGGGGCGCCGCCCCCCCCTGGAGGGGTGTGGCTTTGTAATTTTACAACAGGATTTGGGGGATGTGTCTTAAACCAGTTTGGCGAGTGTTTCTTTGCTAAAGTATTTCTCTCATCCCCCACATAAAGCCAGGTTAGCTTACTGGCTGTTGGGGTTGGACAGAAAACCTATAAATTTGCTTGCTTAACCACATTCTCTCTCTCTAACCAACATATGATGAAGAAGCATCTCTCTTGTTAACCTGTGATGATGTAGAAGTATCTTTCTCTTGTTAACAACTGATGAAGACCATCACACCAGGAACTGATGAAGACAACACAATGAAGAGCACAGCTCAGCAGACACATTGAACAGACATGTGGCTGAAAGCTGAGCACCAATGATGCCTTAACTAGAGACATTTTAAGTAACTACAAGTCTGTGTGCCACCTGTGTTACACATCACCAATTTATCAGTTTGTATGGTTGCCAATATTCAAATGTACTTTGCATTTTGTTATTATTTATGAATATTATCAGTAATACATTATTTGTGTAACTTAACTCCTGCTTGTCTTTTTACTACATCTAATTGCCTGAGGTTATAGACATAGAAGGGAAGGTGGGGATAAGTTATATACAGTGGTAAGTCTGTCAGATTAGGCATTCTAAGGCTACATATTAATAATACAATAGGGGAAAGTAGAGCAATATATATATATTACTCTACCAAGATAAAACAAGGTCAGATCAGCTTTGTAGGATTAACAAACAAAAGGCCTGAATTTATACATTGTGAGCATCTGAGGGAATGATGGGTCAAATGGGCAAGATAAATGTTGCGGTGCTAACCTGGCTTTCCTCTTTTATTTGAAAAAACAAAATGAAACAGCACTCAATGGTGCAAGTACAAACAAAAAAAACGGCCTCTAACATTACAAAGAAATAAAGACACTGCCTGCTAAGGTTTCTATCAGATTCTTTCACTAGGATTGCAGGATCTCTGTCTTCTCTGCACTCCAATCAACAAGTGATATATCCTTCTGGGCAGCTGGGTTTTTGAGGTCCTGGGATCGGAAAGGGTGGAGTTAGTTGCTCTCACTGGGCAGTTTTTTAGTAATGTAGCGGCAAAGGAAGATGACACAGTGAATGGCAGTGCCCCCTCTCAGCCCACAGTGGCATTACACAACTAGGAAGGATCCATATGGTGACTCTCTGCCACACATGCATGACAACATTTATTGTAAATTTAATTTAAGGTATGGAGAAAGTCCTCATTCTTCTAGCATTTTTAAAGTATTGCTCGTTATAGTTTCTTCATTTTATTTATTGTTTTGTTTTTAGTGTGAATTTTAACTGGGAGAGCCATGTCGTTTTTTTTCTGTTTGTAGACACCATATTGTTTACAATTGAGACGACTGTTGCAGGTCATGTGACCTACTGACTCACATGTCATATTGCATCACACCCTTCTGCCTATAAAAGATGGTGGAGCAGTAAAGTCTTCATCCTGTTTAGGCATAATTTAACAATCAGAACTCTGCTTGTGTGTCATTATCAGTTTTTACACCTTTGATACATGGCTGTTTATAAAATGTTTTCTGATATTCATTTTGTTTAGTTCTTTTGGCCTTGATTTTTGTACTTTTTGCTTGTGACCTTCAGCTTGTTTTTGATCATTCTTTGTCTTGATTTTTCTCTCCTAATCTTTTTTTTTTCCTAACTGTCATTTTAAGGACTTGCCCCTTTTTCATCTGGGCATAATAGAAGACAATATGAAGCAATTTCTGAACGCAAAGGAGAAACAGAAATTGCTTTTTTGAAAGCATTGAAACTTGTGCTAGCTATCATAGTGGCAAAGAAACATGTGAGACATTTCAATATGTGAAATGCAAAATGTGAGGCTTTGAGATTGACAGCAAAAGTGAAAGTGCAATCATCAAAGTGATACGTTAGCTAAACAAAAGTGTTCGTAGTGCTCTTTTCACATGTAAAACCTAGATAATGTCATTTTATAAATAAAATACGCGTGAAATATGAAAAAAAACATAAGAACATTTAAAAAGTCATATTATAAGGTGTGAAGTTAAAAACCAGAGAGAAAAACACCTTAAGTACAATTAAGAAGTACATACAAAGTCTATCTATCACTTGATCATAGCTTCAATCTTAGATATTTTCCAGACTATTACAGACTACAGTCACACATGCATATACATACAAACATACAGACATACACACACTTTTGATGTTTAATCTGAAAGTGTTTTCTCTTTACAGGTTACTGGTGATCAAAGTGCGATTTTGAAGTAGCTTCAATTTTTTTGAAGTTTCTGTACCAATACATGCAACTTTTTCAGTACAAAGGATTTGGACTGATGTGTAGCGCTACTTTCCTGCTGCTAGAAATTTTAGTAGCTTGTGGATCTTGGCCTTAGTGTTCTTCTGATAAATATTTAAATGTGTATGACTTTGATTTTATATTCGGTTTGACTTTGTACATTAAAGTACCAGGAGGACCGACTGAGTTGGCTTAACCTTCCACAGTACTGTCGTTAGCTCAAAAGCAGAAATATATACCAGTTAAGCAGCCACTGATCATAAAAAAAAAAATGACTGGCAAAATACTAAAGCTATTAAATATAATTTCAAAATGGGAAACACTGGGATAAACTTTTAAATCTAGGGATAGTTAATGAAAAATTGGGAAATTTTAAAATGATAATTTGTGCACTAATATACAATTTTGTACCGAAAATAAGAAATAAATATCTGGTGTGGTACTCTGTGAAGATTATAAGCAACCAACAAACAGTACCCTTCTCGTTCTCTTTCTTCTTCCTGTATGCCATCTTTATCCTGCAGAGCAGCTGCAGTCTTTGTCCGTTGTTGCTCTGTGTTGTAGTTGTCTTTCTCATTTGCTTTTTGGATGTCATCTAATCCCAATATGCATCAACATCTCCCATTAACTTATTCTCTAAATGGCTAATTTTGTTAAACCAGCACAGTGCATTTCCAGTACTTGTTCACTTAGTCAAAAACAAGATTACTACAGCCTTATGTTTTGTGCTTTAGCATAATAGTTTCCAAACTGGGGGCAACAGTAGCCCTGGGGAGGTTTATGTTCTAAAAAAAATCAATTCTAACTTTAAAGATTGGAAATTGTCTCACATACAGCAGTTTTTAAATAAACATAATTCAAAATGTGCTTCCATTGTTGCATTAAAAGGCCTATCTAGTGTAGTTATAGCCTAGGAGAGCAGTTCTCAACATGTGGTACTTAAGCCGCTGCCAGATGGTAATGAAAGGTGGTTAAGTAAATATTACCTTTAGTTGTGCCCTAGTCAGAGTATATACCAAAATATGTTGTCCACCAAGAAGAAAGTTGAGAACCACTAGACTAAATATATCACAGATACACATCAATAGTCTGCTGTAGTTAAGCATTTATTCTATGTGACTACTGTGGACAGTACCCAAGATTCAATATCATGCTCCACTTCACAGGATTTGATTTATATTAGTGGGGGTGCCCTGTCCTGATGGTACAATACTTGGGAGGTCATTGGTTTGAAAAACTTTAGGAACCCATGCTTTTGCTGAGGTTTGAGGACTTACTGAAACATCTACCATCAACAGGTCCCTTGTGACTACACCCATTCCAGGACATTAAGGCTTGCTTGATTAGGACATTTTAGAAGAAATTCATCTTTTAATATTAACAAAACTGGAACTTCCATATAACACATGGATACAGACAGAAATAAATTAATTGTAAATGTTGCCCAATGTCTATTCACAGAAAGAATTGTGGATAAATAGAACCAATTACTCTATCAGATATTGCAAAGTAGTACCTTGGGTATCTTCAGATCTTGACTTGATGTTATTTTGGTTATATTAGGTGAAAGGGAATTGATGATCTCCTTTGGAATTAAGTCATTGATTTCATCATCATTCATTTCTTCCTTTTATTTTTTGATTATTTAAAAGGTAAACTATAGTGTGGCCAGAAAGTACAGTATTCTCACAATTTCAGAAGCCTGGGTCTTAAACATTTTTAATTTTTCTGCTTACATTTTTTTCCAGGTATTCCTGCAACCCAAATCTGACACCAATACCACTAAAATTTCATGAAACTCGATACCTATTGAATACCATTGCAAAAACAGAAATCCCTTTCACCACCTTTTATTAGATATATCTCTATTAATATAGTGAACAATACTGTGCCCTTTTCTGTAATAAAAACATAAAATATATAAATATGACTCGTAAGAGCAGCTTTAAAATAGTGGTATATCCATCAAATAGTCACCCAGCTCTCATTTAAGTAAACTAGTACTGGCATTCATAAACATCACAATACAATGCATGGCTTGAATTATAATGTGTGATAGGCATGGGGATTCATCCAGGGCAACACCAAAGGGGGGATTTATAATCTTGGCAGGATTTTAGCATAGGGGTTATAAAGGATGATATGATCATGGACTACTAATTTATCATAGCATGTGTACCTTCCAAATTATTCTTTTAAATGTTCTCTTCAGTAACTGAAAAATACTGCTTAAAATCAATTCTAAAAAAAAAAATTCAAACATTATTGCATCTGTACTGCAGAATAAGTGAGTTCCAAGATCATTTAGTATATTTTAATTTAAACAAACTTCTTACAGCTGTTTTAGTAATATCATGCTTTTCAAATCTGGCCTGTCAGAGAAACCTAACTCAGTTAGTTTTTTAACATTTGCTATGGTAAGATTGATAAGATTTATATTTAGCTGGTGTAATGGACAGCTGGGATTCCTACCTGGCTAGGACACTTCAGTAATAGAAGGACCGGGTGAAGAAGCTTGCACGGGGCAATACCTCCCGCTGGATGACTTGCTACAGTGCCATGGGCTTGGAGCATGGAAGCTCAACCCTGCTGGGGCTCATGGCCACCGCCAGGCACATGGAGAATGGCCGAGCCATCCTCTGCACGGCTGCCGCCACACCCGGAACTGTGGCCGGAAGGAGATTGTGGAACACATGGAGCACTTCTGGGTGCTCTATAAAAGGGGCCACCTCACTCCATACAGGGAGCCAGAGTTGGGAAGAAGCGGGCAAAGTTTTCCTTTTCTTTCACTCCTCACAGCTCATCTGAGCTTTTCCTGACTCCACTCCCAACTGTCATATGGGGGAGGCAAAGAGTTCCTTTTTGACCTGCACCCAGGAGTACTTCTGGCACATCAGCACCATAAACAGAAAGCACTTCAGGCTTAGGTGGAACATCCTCCTAACAGGGAAACCTGCCCCGAGGCACCTAAGGACCCAACAGGGCTGCCCACCAGAACTAGAACTCCCAGGCAGCCATTCGGATGTTCTAACAGGAGCTATACCAGAGGAATGCTACCACCATTGGGGGAACACAGGTAACAGTCTGTCTCTATCCCTCTGCTATAGCAGTTTCCAAACTGGTGGAGGTACCATTAATCAACCTGACGAAGATGCTTGTCCATCCACATCCTCTTTTATAATATATGAATGTATACGTAATTTACATATTATGCAGTAAACACCAAAAGTCTAAATACCCTAATTAAAACTTATTTTATTCCTTTTTAGCTTTAATTATAATATTTGAAAATAAAAATTTTATATATATATATATATATATATATATATATATATATATATATATCAAAGAAAACCCCATGAGTAGTAGAATTTGCCTCAGTATGAGTTCAGCACATTCATGGAAATATTTGAGCACTTTGCTGAATTCCGTGAAATGCATTGAAGTCAGAGGGTACAGAAAAAATTAACTAGTGTTGAGAGGATTATAATGGTGAAATTGTCTTAAGTGTCTCAGAGGGGGCTAGGGAAGTGTCTGCAACTATGTTGGGCCGATTATTGTGGCAAAAAGTGTGATCTGAACTCTGAAGCTGCAGTGCTAATCACTATGTCACTGTGCCTCAAACAACAAAAGATGTACACAGATAAAATGCCGCAAACAAAATACAACTGGCAACAGACTAGCAATAAGTAAATAAAATATAGATCATTGCACTCACAGAGTTCCAATCTTGGGGCAGACATTGGCTGTGCCACAAAGGGGCAGCAAGGGACTGGCTCCTTCCATCGTTTGAAATCACGGGTCCAGGCGGAGTTGGAATGTCTCTTTTGTTTTCCAAGCATCTCTGCGGATGCTTCCCACTTTTTTCTTCCACTAAGATGAAAGAAACACCTTACAAATATTAATAAATATTCTGTTATTACTGTTATTTCATAGGGTCACATTCTGACATGAGAAGGGTGAGGGGGAGGGCTCCTTTAAGGCTTGTTTTGACTTGTTTGACTTGTAGCTGTTTGTACATGGCTAATTATGCATGCAAATTAGCCATGTGGCATTGTGCTACCAGTGCACTGGGATCAGTGTTATATGTCCAGTGGCAGTATTCATAATATTCTTGATATGATCAGCTAATGTACTACTCAAATGATGATACTGCAAGGTTTTTTCTTTTTTTTTAACACATGTTGTGTGGATATCCAGCTAGAGTACAGATTGGGTCAGTAACATCATGCATGTGTGAAGCAGATCAGAAACAATTTTAAAGTATGTATGCATGAAAGTTCTGGGCTTGGCTACAGCTCTCACACTAGCCACAAAAACATCATGGGGTGCTATGAACAAACGTTTGTCGAAGCCAGTCACATGGTGAATTTCCAGAAAAAATATTCAGCGAACACAACATACTTGTTGCAAAAAGCGCTTTTTCGCCAATCAACACTACCCATGAGGAATCTTAATCGCAAACTGCAGACTGTCTTCTTACTCTGTGAAACATTTAAAATTAGTTTTCATGAAAATGTACAGCACACCTCTTGTTTAATTCTATTGTAGGTTTAAACTAATGGAATTATTACAAATTTGACATTGAGGAAAATGTCACTTAGCAATCCAGTCACTCTGTGGAAAAGGTAAGAAAGTGCTTTTAACACCTGTTTGTTGAATTTGGCCAGGATGGTTCCACTTTATGCATTCCAGCAACCTGTACTTCCAGTACCTGAATTTTCACCTGACTTATTGTGCAATGACAATGAATTACAAAAATGTTTTTCAATTAACATATTTATAAGAAAACCATTTCCTCAATGACAGTTATGAAATTTGGAATATGAATGAAGGCTGTTTCATTTGATAGTTACTTCAAAAGTGTTGCCTATTTATAAATAATAAATCATACTGTAAATATCATCATAAAATGGAAGTACATATACATTCTAAACATGAGCAGGTGTTACAGAACCTAGTCCTAGTACTGTACTTAACTGCTCTAAGCAGATATGCACAGTATATTAGATTAAGAGTTCAGTTATTAACAGTATATGCTTGTGTGACAGCAAGTAGACATTTCTTATATACTGTAATATGTATAAATAAAAACATACCAATGATAAAGAAGTGAAAATTTTAACATGAAACATCATGCTGGTAATATTACCTGAAAAGCTCCATGAGACCAGGTTCACCCCCTGACCTAAACACTGTGGAGCTCCATTTCAGACTTAGTTTTCTCCTAGCACTCTAATTTCCTTCCACATTCTGAAAACATGCACATTCATTTGATTGGCATCAGTAAATTGATGCATTTGAGTAAAGGAGTGCCTGAATGCATGGGTGTGTTCTGCACTGTACTGACATCCCATCTAAGGGGGCTTCTTGCTTTATACCCATTGCAGTTGAGGTAGACACTGAAATCCAATAAACCAGTGATGAAATAATAAGGTCATGTATTCTGTATTGCTACAAATAGTTTAGTGTTTAAAAAAATTAGGATATTTTTTTAATTAGTAGAATTTGAATTCCATTTGGCAAGTTTGGAGGAGAAAAGACGATTCAAGACTTCAAAGCTAATTGGAAGTTTGAAACCTTGTTTGCTCATAGATTTTCAATGTAGATGTAAACTTAGACAGTCCTGACAATACTCTGTGCAACCTAAATAGATCACTGTATTCATATGGCGGTTTCGTTTAAATGTGACGAACAGCAAAGTCAGGAAAAGTATTATAGTGCAGATATACTGTAGATGCTTGGTCTGTTTCCTTCTTGGTCAAGAGCAGATGAATGAAATACATATATTCAAAACTGGCACATTTCATATACAAGGTATAGATACTTTGCTGTTTCAGCACTTTAGTCTCTGTCGGGATGAACGTTTTTGAGCAATTTAATAGAAAGTACTTGTAAGTTATCAAATTTGGTATTAATTATGGATGAATGGTAGTGCAGTGGTTAACTGTTGCCTGAAGCTCTAGAGAACTGGGTTAATTTTTTAAATAAATTTTAATATAAGAAATGAAAACTGTCAATATTTGTTAATTATATGGGGTCAGTGCTTTTTATATTTTAATAAATTTCATATGCATAGAGTGCTAAGCTGGGAAAGTAGTGAACAACACATTTATAGACTGAATGCAAAGTCATTTTTGATTTTGAAAGTGGCACTGGCCTATAAATGTACACCACACATTCCTGTTTTTAATTGTGACATGAAACTTTCTTCTGAAACTACTGAAAGTCGTCTAGCAATACATTTTTATATTTTGCAATTAAAATGTTTATACAGTTTTAATGCCGTCAGTCTGCATATATAAATAGTTATTGCATCCATCTAATATGTAATCAAACTGTTATTGCAATCAGTACAAAATCTGCAATGTAAGCAATGAAGATAATCAAAATATAAAGTAATTGTAGTTTTTTTTTTCAAAGTATTAAGACTTTGTTTTAGAGTGGCCTTTCTTGTTAAATGTAACCCAGTAATGACTGTGCCTGGGCGCAAAACAGAAGGAAAAATTAAATGTATTAAGACTCTTCTCTGTCTCTCTGCTCATCCTTTGCTAAGGCTATGCTGGTTGTCCCATCTTAACCCTGCTGATTAGCTGCTAAGCACTAGAAGGTATCTGACTTGTAAAATCTTAATGGCTAAAGGTGTACTATATTTGCATTACTTCTTGCATTTTCAGTAGAGGCATGGTTTAGTGTTGGTCAGGAGCATTTACTCAGCTTGAATAAATAAAAGCAGAATAGAGATACTGAAATAGTATTCAGAACACACTGCTTAAATTTATACAGCATCTTCTAATCATGGTGAGCTGTTCAACTGACCCCTAAATGTATATGCTGTTATCTCACAGCCCCTTTGGTGTTGGTGAAGGAAATAATTATGTTGGCATTGTTTTGATAATACATTGCATTTTTATGCCTTTTATGGAATTGTGGAAGAACCTGTTTAGCAAAAAAGAATACAACAGAAAGTCTTTATTCTAATTGTACCAGCTACCCTGTAAATGGTGCAAATAAAACAAACAACAACAAACAAATAATATTGAAAGCACAATGCTATAACAAAAAAAAAACATACATAAATAAATAACAGGCGGAAATTATTATCCACTAAAGTAATCATCGTACATACTGTACTATATCCTGTGGTATGTTGTGAAATCTCTGATAGCTAATTGTAATGTCCATATTCCATTATTAAGCAGGTCCATTAACCATACAGATCCATCATAGCACACCTCACACATATTACATACACATACATTAACACAACCAAGCACTGAAACAGAGAGGAGAGAGCTGATGCATCCATGCATGCCACCATTACATCTAGAAATGCAAAATGCAAATTACTACTATATTCTCACAGATGGCACACTACTAAAATTAGCTCTGCTGTAGAGACGGCAATATGCAAGGCTCTGCTCATATTAAAGTCCAGCATTTAATTTCATTTAGGTTGTTGATGATGTTAAAGGGAAGGTCAAAAGGAGATTAATATGAAACATGTAATTTGCAAGCATGACGTAAAATTCTCAGACCTGCTTAAATAAATTGAGGGTCGCTGAGGAACTGGAACTGAAAGCAACACTGAAAGCAAACATTGGACAGCATACAAATCAATCACAGGACCCACTGACTGCGGCACTCACATGAGGTCAGTTTGGTATCACCAGTTAACATAACCTGCGTATCTTGGGGGAAACAGGAGTAAGATGCACACAATTATGAGAAAAATGTACAAATTCTACAGGTGGAGAAAGGACAACAACCAGAAGTGGGCTTAGAACCCAGAATACTGTATCCCTGAAGAAACAGTGCTAACTATTGCGCCAACCACATGTCAGAAAAATTAATTAAAGCTGGGAATAGCATTATTAGGGTTGTGGTGTCTGTTCTTTATTTTTATTTTTTTACAATTTTCCCCAAAATTTCTGAGATTAAACACTCATTTTGAGGTTTTTGAGACCCCTGAATATGATTATGACATTTAGTTTTAAAAACACCCATCATTTAAAAAGTTATCTAATTTTTTGGACTGTTTCATCTGCCATTTTGTATTTTTCATATATATATATTTTTCATCTGCTAGTTAACACCAGACTTCAGATAAAATGTTGGGATGCCAGCCGGGCCACATCAGAAGGTCACCTTCGAGGCTCATCATTTACTTCAATGAAATATGTAACAAAGTAAGAAGCATGCAAAGACACTGAAAATAACAAATAAATGTAACTATTATAACGTTTTGCACTTAAAGGCTTCAGATTTGTCATCAGACTTCCATCTCTAAGGTTGATCATCTTCCAAATGAGATGCCATCTTCTGGGAGCACCCTATTTTATTTTATTATTTTTTTTAATTTTATTGATTTTATTATAATCATTCCATACAGATAGATCAATTATTTACAAAAAATAGGATTGAAAACAAATCAACCCAACCCCCACCCCTGAGAAAGAGAGCATGACCAACGAAGTAAAACTTAAAGCTGGTCAAATACATAAATTGATTAGTTTAATAGGTGGATAAAAAAAGGAAAATGGGAAGAGAATCTATGTCCTCAGTGCTTTAAGAAGTTCTGCACAGATCCTCTAACAGAGAATTTAATTTTTTCCAATTTCAAATAGTATAAAACATCAGTTACCCACTGACTTAAAAGAGGAGAGTTAGGATTCTTCCAGTTTAGCAAAATAAGTCTGCGTGCCAATAGTGTAATAAAGGTAATCACAGTTTGTTTGTCTTTCTTCACTTTAAGCCCATCTGGACTCTATTTTAATAGCTCCTGGACTGGAAGGGGAGGAATTGGTTGTCCTTACTGGGTGTCTTCTGAGCTTGGGTCGAAAAGGAAACACGGTGGTAAGCAATCGTGCCCCCGGTACTCTGGGTTGGTAGTACTTACCTTTGATGAGCCTCAAAGGTGACCTTCTGATGGCCATGTGTGACTATATATATATATATATATTTTTTTTTTTTTTAAAGATGAGCAGGTGACACAAAAAGGTTAGCAAAAAGAAAACACATGGTTACAGCTGAGTTCAAAATGGAACTGAATACAGGTGGTAGAACAGAGGCATTTATGTGGCGGAAACAGGAAGGGGATGGGTCAGGGTGTCTGAAAAAGGAAGTGATGTCTTTGGAAGATGGGTTCTTGAAAGGGAAGTTGTCATCAGGAAAGGCTGGAAGTGACAAGGAAGCAGAAGCGGGGCCCCAAATCCGGCGTTATGCTAAGGCTAAAGAAACAACCATACAAGTCCTATACAGAACTTTTTTTTTGCAACTTCTTTGCATCTTTTCGCACCATTTGTTTATTTGTTTATTTACTTGTGTTCTACACATATGTCTGCACTGAAGGAGCTGCTTTTAATCTCATTGTACATGTGTATAGTGACAATAAAAGGCATTCTATTCTATTCTAGAAACAACAGTTTCATACTGTACTCACCATTTAATTTGACATCTTTGAGTTGCAGGAAGGGAGGAGGCGGAGAATGAAACGGAAGGTGGTTATTGTTTAGAAGGAGCCTCCTTATGCAAATGTTTTCTTTGTAAAATTGTCGAGATGGTGGATTTCGACATGCTGTACATATTAGCGAGATCGGTCACACGAACAGCACTCTCATATTTCCACACAATTTCAATCTTCGTTTCAATTGTGATTGCTTTCTTTACCTTCGTTACCTTCTCTTTCTTCCTTAGCAATTATGTGTCTTGCTTGCATGGTCTTAGTGAATTATATATATAGGTAAATCACTGCAATGACCGAAATTACATCCACAAACACATGTATCTGGGCTCCAACTGTCGCTTACTAACGCTCTCGGTTGTTTGTTTACAATCGCGCAAGCGGATACACGTGACCGCATTCGGGTCGTAACGCAAGATGTTGGTCGTAAATCAAAACAACGGTATTTTATTTTAAACGTCCTGATAATTTATTATAAATTTTATTAATAAAATCAACAACTAAAACACTTTTTTGAATAAATTCTTTATTTAACTTAAATTACCGGCATGCAAAGTTACTTCTTCATCTGAAAGATGGCACTGTGGTTTCATCATTAATTACTTCCGTATTCATCGGCAAAACCGGCATTGCGCTGGAAATCTTGAATCTGAAACGATACTCGTTGTATAAGCCGACCCCCAAACTCCAAGCCAAAAATCTAGGACGAAATTTTCGGCTTATATTCTGGAATCTACAGTATATATATATATATATATATATATATATATATATATATATATATATAGTGACAGATAGGGGGCGCTATCGCTCCCTTGAACCCTCAGACTTGACTCCAGACACCAGATAAAAGTCCATATATTGACTTTATTAATACTGCACAGTGCACAAAGCACCCTCCTCTCCACAATACTCAACAATACTCATAAAATACACAATATACTAATCAATAAACCAATCCTCCACTCCCAGATGCACTGCCACCCTTCCACCCAGCTCAGCTCAGCGTCTGGAAGTTCCCATAGTCCTTTTATATTCCCTGACCAGGAAGTGTTTCCAATCCCCCAGTCCATGTGATCTCCTATCACTTCCGGGTCAGATAAAAAGTCCTTTTCTTCACCCCAGAAGCACTCCAGGAGGGTCCATAGGTCGGGTCTTGGCAAGGTTGGAGACACTGTCGTGAGAACCTAGGAGGAACATTATAAAAATGAAATCTTTGTCCTTCTGTCCTCCTAGGACGCCATACATGGCCCGGCCTGCGGCATTCATAACACAGCCGTGGGCCCCCCATTTGTATCCCTCGGCAAGACTTGAAGAAATTGGGAAAGTCTGGTTCCGCCCTTTTTCCCGCTGAGGAGGATTCCAGAGCCGCCTCTGATTTTTCTATGCCCTTTTCTTGTTTGTCAGGAGACCCCCTTTAGGGATCTTCTGTTTAATCTGGGGGTTTCCCACAGTCTGAGTCTCTCTATTTATTGAAGAGAGTCCTTTTACTGTCTGCACCCCTCTAGATTTATTTACGACCTGCTTCGGTGTCTTTAGGATCAGATCGTTCCGGGAGGCAGCACCTTCCAGCTGCTCCGACTCAATCGACCCTTCCACCAAGCAAACGGTCATCATTTCGGCCTCTCTTGTAGGGCTTGCAGCTACTTGGCACCCGCTATGGATTGAATGCGGGCTCGTGTCACTCTGCATTCCTATTTCATTATATACGGTACCGGTATTACTCACCTGTACCGCCACATCATATAATACAGGATGCTCCCGTCCGATTCGCTGCAGGTACTCGTTTACCTTCTTTATGGGCGCTTCGGCCGTCTCTCCCAAATCTCCAACGATCTTCCTTATCTCCGTCAGCATCTGCAAAATATCTCTTATGGGTTCGATCAATTTCTCGAGTTCCCATATTTCAAAACAGTTATTTAATTCGGCTGGAGGTAGGCTTACTTCCTTGTTCGCCTTACTGTCCGGCCGGGAGCCAATGAGCACGCCTACTGTCAGCACGTGCTCTAACGTGCTTCGTGGATACTTCTGGGGTTTGGAGTTCTCTTGGGAGGACCAGGCCGCCATCTTTGCCTGACTGCGATCCGCCTGTGTCAATTTGTCGGCGGATCGATCAGCCATTTCCCGGCCCTCCTTACCTTTTTGCGGGGTGAGCGGTGCTTCACTCGCCTCCCCCTTCCCCTTCAGAAAGTCCAAGTCCGTCTCTTTGCAGACGAAGGTGCAAACAGCGGAACGCGGACCTCCTCCTTCCCAGAATACACCGGGGTCGATCACGTGTCCCTCGCCGGCCGCTGACATGCGGAAGTCCTCTTGAGTGCTCGTCGGCTTGAACAGGAGCGTGCCACTGTCTTCGGGAATGTCGTCTTCCTCCTGCAGAACCTCCAGGTGATCTTCTCTGAGGTACATGCACGGGACAAAGTGTGTTATTTTAAACAGATTATCAATTAAATTCCTGGCACGTACCTCAGAGCAATCGTCTGTCCCTGGAGGCTTCTCCTGACTTGTGTAGCCACTCCATAGCTCCTCCCGAGCATCGTCCATTACGAGCGTGGCTCTTCCACTGGCGTTGTTGCTCTGCTTGCCCTTCTTCTTCCCCATTCCGGACTTGGTTAAGGTGGGTTCTGGCATTGTTGCTGCGTGTTTGTACGCCGTCTTCTCGGGGTTCTCTGCCCACAGAAAATTTTTAAACAGGTCCTCTGCCAAAACGACAGCCAGAAAATCCTGCTGACTACGCTACTGTGACAGAGGGCACTCTCGTCCTCTTGAACCCTCAGACTTGACTCCAGACACCAGATATTGACTTTATTAATACTGCACAGTGCACAAAGCACCCTCCTCTCCACAATACTCATAAATTACACAATATACTAATCAATAAACCAATCCTCCACTCCCAGACGCGTTGCCACCCTTCCACTCAGCTCAGCTCGACATCTGGGACTTCCCATAGTCCTTTTATATTCCCTGACCCGGAAGTGTTTCCAATCCACCAGTCCATGTGATCTCCTATCACTTCCGGGTCAGAAAAAAAAGTCCTTTTCTTCATCCCGGAAGCACGTCATTCCTCTTGTCCATGTGACTCGGACGTACTTCCGGAGCGTAGGGCAAATAGTCTTTGTTCCTCCCTGGAGCTCCATCTAGTGTCCCCTGTGGTATCCAGCAGGGCTGAGGATGAAAACTCCATTGTCCATAACTCCCTGCTGGTATTCGGGGCACCTCCACGCAGCAGGGAGGGCTCCACCTGGCAGTCTGGGGGTATTGGCCAGGATAACTGGCCGGCCACTATATATATATATATATATATATATATTATACAGTAAGAAAGATCACAGACAAGGCATGAAGTGTTAGGGCACCAACAGGCAAACCCTTTATAACTGAAAAGAAAATTTCATTTCACAAAGAAACCATTCTGATAGACATAAGTCAAATTATTGACTGCTTTAATATAGTGAATCTATCTGAAATGAGGACTTCAGACAGGAAAAGGGGAGGTCCAGGTGGACGGACACCAGAAGTGATATCAAAGTTGGTATCTTCTTCTTAGCAACCAGCGCCATCCTTTGTCCTGACAGGAGATTACCATCCCTAGAGCCTTAAGGCTTTATAATATATATATTTGGAAACATGGCAGATATATAGTTGCAAAACAGGCTGAGAAGTGAACTTGGAACCAGAACTGGAAATGAGGTCATCAGCCTGCAATTTCTTCAGATCTGGAAATTACGTCATTAGGAGGTGGGCTGGAAGTGACGTCTTCTGGGGCGGAAACTGAAGTGACGTCATGGGAGTCAGACGGAATTTCCCTCATTTGGTTAAGAGATAAGAGAAAGGATTAGTACACTCTGCCACCCCCTGGTCTGACTGGGAATTACCTTCTTTTGAGCCCTTTAATTGCCTCCCATGCTTATATATATATATATATATATATATATATATATATATATATA
>JANRMT010062814.1:118434370-118467586 GCA_026402145.1 Polypterus bichir lapradei | reverse complement strand
TATATATATATATATATATATATATATAGTGAAGCCACCAAGGGGCATACAGCCGCCTTAACCCAGACACACACAGGCAGGACACAGGTTCAACACAACATCCGGTTTATTTACAGTTTTAACGTGCACAAAAACCAACACACCAGTATACAGTCCCTTGTCGCCAGTCCATCCACCTCCACTCCTCCTCAGGCTTTGTCTTGTTCCTCCCAACTCTGGCCATCCAATGGACTTTGGTGGCTCCTCTTATTCAGGTCCCGGGATTGTTCCAGGTGGCTCATCCGTATTACCTGGAATCACTCCCAGGTGCGCTGGAAGTCCTCTATAGGGCTCTGCAGCTCCCCCTGGCGGCCCCCACAAAACTCAACAGGGCTTCACCAAACTCCAGCTCCCGACATGCCCTGCAGGCATCTGTGGTGCCACAGCCACCCACGAGGGCTGCCCCCTAGTGTCACAGGGGAGGTATTGCCTCACCAATGCCCTCTCCCCTGGTCCTTCCACTCTGTTGGTATGTGTGTGTGCAAATTATACGAACACTTAGAAATGGTCTGCTTTACTTTAGTGTGTATGTGCCTATGAAATAGATAAAAAAATTCTAAGAAAATCTAAATAAAGCACACAATGGCCACATTAATTCCAGCCATCAACTGCAAACCAAGTTATAATTCCCTCCACAGGATTGTGATTTAAAGTTATCGAAGTATACCACAGAAGTACACAAAGAAATTTTAAATATTAATTCAATAAACCTGATATTTTTTTATTAAGATTTTATTTTTAAAAAGTTTTAACGTGTATAAACTCATCAGAAAACCTTACATGAAAACTTTCAAATGTCACTTTTTTATTAAACATAAAAAAGTCAATGCAAAAATTTCAAAAATCAAGAAAATATAACAGAAGAATCTTGTGTCATCACTTTGTTTGCAGCTTACTACTGGATTTCAACATATGAAATATTTGAATTTTCAAACCAAAATCCAATTAAACAGCACAGCAGCCACTGTGGTTTCAAACTGTAATTCTTATTGTGTTCTTCTCTCACCCTAAGCACTTCATCAACTCCAAAGTGCCTCATAGCCTCCCTCCCTGAAATAAGATTTAAAATTATTAACAGAAGTCAACATATTTTTATAACTAGATTTGAAGCATATTAGTTATAATTTGAAATCAACAATAGGGCTGCTATATTAGATTGCTATTAAAAAGATGTTAACTCATTTTGGCCTAAAACACTAATATTGCTGTATACTTCAAATACTAAAACATGCAAAAACAATGGCATTATGACAACGAATGCATGGTAAGCATGCAGTTGACAACTGTATGGAATAGGGGGTCCTCAGCTGGGAAATGAGTGGCCCATTTTAATTAATTAAATAATTAATTGGCTGGCTTGATCTCCATGGGTGAGTGTGCTCGTGCAGCTGCTGGAGGTTGGTGAAGTAATTGTGGTGAGACACACCTGCACATGAGGCTTTCTGCGGTGCGTGACTGAGGCACTGCCCCCATGGAGGGATTTAAGGGAAAGCCCGCATGAGAAAAGAGAGGGGCAATAGGAGAAAATAGACTGGCCAGCAAGACAGAAGGAAGGAGAGACGCGAAGGAGGTTAAAGTAGGAAAAGGAGGAAAAGAAAGGAGGCAGAGACGGAAATAGAGAGAGTACTCATGCTGAAATGACTGAGGCAGGTGGTCGGGGCAGTAGGAGCCAGAATCTGTAGTTCTCATTAAAGAGTATATTATGAGGCAGGAAAGACTTCAGCAAAGAGAAAAGCTTACAGTTTTACATTAACAGACAAAATGCTTTTAGATCATGTTTACATTAGGCAAGAATAATCTGCATAGAAGCAGCATATAGAAGCAAATTTTAAAAACTCAAGCCACAATTAATATGTTATCTCTAAACAGCAAAGCAGAAAAAAGAAAATAATACAGTAAAATTTGTGCTACACACTCGTAAACATATGATATAATCAGATGTTGCAGAAGCTATGGGAAAATAAGCTACTTAACTACATATATTTATAAACCAGAAATTTTCATTTATAAACTGCAGAAATATGTATTACCTTGACAGTTTTCCAGCATGTCAACTGGGTTCTCCATTTTTAGTTTTCTAACACTGTTTGCAGGGAGTAAAATGCTGGTTAGTGGTTTATGTAAGACTACAGCAGTAAGAGAAACTAAAGTGACATTTGGCCATTGCCATAATGTGTATTGTCCTACTACAATTGTTAACAGCTGCTATGTAGCACTACAACTTAGCTTTAAATCACATCTTTACTGGTTTCAAATGACAAATTATAAATTATATCTTAAAATTATGTAAATTTACTTTTATTGAGCATAATTACCATTTTTTTTATATTTTTATCACTTCTTGAGACAATGAAATTCAGAAGGTTTTTGTTAATACTTGATCTGAGGTTTTATAGAGAGCTCCTTAGCTAGTGACTCAGCATGCGAAGCTCTTGGAAGACACACTCCAATAAGCAGGGATACATATTTATATTCTGAAATTCTGAAAGGATTTAGATTTTTTTCAAATAAATAATCACAATTTTCTGAAACCACTTATATTAAATTAATTCTTATTGATTGCACTACCAGTTAAAAACCATGGATGCTATACAACTTTTAAGAGCATAATAACTAAATGCAAAACAAAACTTAATGTTGAATTGTTCAATACAGAAACATCATTGAATATATACAGTACAAAGAAAATATACGTATTTATATATACTATGACCTGTAGGTGGCTCTTTTAAGATCTACCAAACCTAGAGTATGCCAATGGAGGTCCAAGTAAATGAAAAGGAGTAATTTATTAATCAAATAAATGCACTAGGGAATTTTAACATGAAACTGATTATAAAACCCTAGAACATTAAAATGAAGAAAAAGCTAAGTATTGCTGAGCCAACCTAATAGAATGATGAGTCTCATAATTGCAGATGAAATGGATGGTCCACTTTCCCACAAATAACCATAACCAATAACCAACATGCCTTCTTATTTCTCATTGCCTTCTCATCATCTACTTTTACCTCTCTTTCTCCTATCACTTGCCATTCACTTCACTCCCAACTCTAAGCTCACTGGAACCATAACCAAAAAGAGCTTTTAAGAACAAATGGGCCTTCAGATGTGTTTGCAGTCCAGATCTTTGCTTGCATTAAAATGGGCTAGGCAGGCTTGCAATGACCTGGTTACTGTATAATATAGCAGAAACCTTGCATAAGCCAATATCCCACTCTTTTGCCATATGAAAGATTATTATGAGTTTGAAAAGTACCCCAGAATACTTTGCAAGAGTTACTTCAGGGAACCTATTACTTCACAGCTTGGCCTCCCTGCCTGGATATGTTGCTGCTTTCGTCATGTCCATAGTAGTGCTTATTGAGCTGTCATTGCTTTTACAATTAAGTTACCCTTAACATGCATATAAACAGGTTTGGGGCCTGTGCAGTTTCACATGGCCTTTTGACTCTGGAGTATGGCTGCCTGGTGTCAGGCTTGCTATGGGTTCCCACATCAAGGATGTATTGATCTGGCAACATCAATGTCCTGTCAGGATATGTTACTGCTATTATCTTGTCTATAGCAGTGCTCATTGAGCAGTCATTGCTTTTACAATCAGAGTTACCTTTACCATGCATATAAACAGGTTGTTTTATTGTCCGTGTTCTTTTTTCCATCCATCCATCCATTATCCAACCCACTATATCCTAACTACAGGGTCACGGGGGTCTGCTGGAGCCAATCCCAGCCAACACAGGGCGCAAGGCAGGAAACAAACCCTGGGCAGGGCACCAGCCCACCACAGTTCTTTTTACTTTGTCTCATTTTTTTAAAGATTTACTGAAGTTAAGGATTTCACTATAGTGAATCCATTAAAACTTCATTTAGATGTTCATCCATCCATTTACTCAGCCATATCTAATTCTGATCACTAGCCTTATATCCGATATCTAGTAATTAATATAATTACTAGATAACCCTAACCCTAAATCAAGATATAAATTATTGGTGATAAAAAGACAGAGCTTTATCATTACAACTTTACAAGAATTATGTGTCTGTAGCAAGGTGAGCACTCAATTCACCTATTCTTTAATTGTATCTTTTAAAGAATGTCATGTTGCAGGTTAGCTCCATGCCCCCACTCTACTTTGGAAGCCTCTTAAACCCACCACAATCAATACCGTAACCAAGTTGGGGTCAGTGAAAAAAGTTGAACAAGTGCTTTTATTTAAGATCCTAAAATCCAACAGTGTCCAAATAAATAGTGCAGTGCAGACCTCAATAAATATATAAATACTCCATTAAAACAGTGACAGTCCATGAGTTTAAAATCCAGAATTAAAATGAAAGTAAAAACCAACAACACAGTCAGTGGGTTAGTGTTCCATCTGTCAAGTTCAGCACAACTCCCTCTTCGTCTCCCCAGCTGACCCATTGCTTGCTCAGTCGACAGAGACTCCAACAGCCATGGCCCTCACCAACCCATTGTCCTCTCGTTATCTTTCTCCCCCCCTGTTGTGTCTTGGATCCCTGGAGAGGACTCCACCATGTTTCCACCCACTCCTCCGCACCAGGGCCGTCTTAACATATGAATCCAGGGGCCCCAGGAGAATAGGGGCCCACAATAATTGTGACGCCTCTGTATGTGTGGTATAGTGGGTCCACAGCGCTCTCAGCAAAGGCCATTTTTTAAATAAATAATCACCGTGCTCGCGGTTTAGTGAGGGGGTGTAGTGGCCATAGCAAGCCGCGGGGCGATCTGCGGTTTGGGCGTTTCTCACCGAGTGCACAGGTGAGGAACTGCCCACATCCGTGATTGTTCCCGTGGCTAATGTGCTGCAGCTGCTATGGCCCCTCGCAATATAAAAGCGCGAGTTGGTTGGGAGAGGGAGAAAAAACGAAAAGAGAAAAGGAAAGGAAAAGAAAAGAGAAGGAGACAGAAGTTATAGGAAGCGAGAGAGCAGGTCGGTGCAGCTGGAAGCGGGCGAGCGAGCGCTCGTAGGCAGCTGAGCAGACAGCCTGGGTGTTAGGCCGACACCCAGGGCCTAGTAGTTGTTGTCTCTCCTGCTGAACAAGCACGTAGCGGGAGTGACCAAGGAAAGAGACGGGTGACTCCGCATGGGGCCGCGGATGACAGCGGGAGTCAGGATTTGGGATGTGGTGTCCTCCACGTGAGAGCCTTGGCCGTGAAAGGAATTCCCAAGTCGCGGTCTGGAGGGATTGGAACCGAAGCCAGGGATCGGGACGACTCCAGATCGATAGTGGAGAGAAGGTCAGCTGCAGGTAGAGTGGTCCCCTGTTGCAAAGCCTGGACAGGGAGAAGCAGGGGAGTCACCAGTTAAAAGAAGGCAGCGGGCTTGTTGTTGGTTTTAAAGACTGCTTCCACATGAAACGTTTTAACCTCGATTTTAAAAGATTGTTTTGTTTCTATTGTTTTTATCTCCACGTTTCTTTTAATGGATTATTTATTTATTGAATTTTGAAATCATTGCACTTTATTTGAAAACTGTTTTTGTTGACTCATTTTAATAAAAGCACTGTGCACCTTTTTGTACCATCCGCTTGCTCAGTTATTGCCTCAACTGTCTAGCTCATCGGTGACATTACCGACGGTGTTGGGTTCAAGGGCTTCCAAATAGTGATGGGAGTGTGGAACCGAACCCGCATCGTCACAGTATGTCTCTGTTTTGATATCAAAACAGGGGTCCCAGCACATTATTTTGCCCTTGGGCATTCGATGCTGTTAATACAGCCCTACTCCTAACAATATTCAGTGAGGACCATCCATCCCTAGGGTGTCGATCCTTCACTCCATCACCTGCCTTATGACCGAACTGCTTTTCCCACTGTAGACCACCCAGGCTGGCATTGCCAACAGAACCTGACACAGACAAGCATGGGACACAAATTCAAGGCACACACGTTTTATTTTCCTTTTTACCTTGTGGCAACGCCTTCCCTGTTCCTACAAGCTCAACACAGTGCAAAGCACAGCACAAACACAACACATCCTCATTGCTTTCTCTTCCTCTTTTTCCTCTCCTCTACTCCTCCTGTCAAGCTTTGTCTTCCTCCTCCCGACTCTGGCTCCCCAAGTAGTGGCTGCTGGCTCCTTCTATAAGGCAACCGGAAGTGCTCCAGGTGCTTGATGACTCAATTCCAGCAGCACTTTCGGATGTGGCAGAAGAACTGCCCCTAAAGACTCAGCAGCTACTGCTGCAGCACCCCCTGTGGATCCCAACAGTGCTGCACCAAACTACAACTCCCATGAAGCCCTGCGGTAGTCCGAGGCACTGCTGCAACCCTGGTGGTTGCCATCTAGCGTCCCTGGGGAGGTAATGCTCTGGTCACGCTTGCTCCCGTGGACCTCCCAGCGTGGAGGCATCCTGACTGGGCAAGGGCCCCAACCTCACACTACACCACACTCGCTGGCTGGCTTGTCCTGCCTCTCCACCCAATGCTGTTTTCACAACTCTATTTCTGTTCTTTCTCTCTTTTTCTTTCTCTTTCTTTCTCCACTCTGTGGTGTGCAGGCTTCTCTTATACTGCCTGTCTAATTGGGCACTGGTGCTATGAGCTGCCCCCTCCACAGCACCATTGAAACACCTGACTGACCTACCTGTCTCTGTGCATCTGTGCAGTGGGGTCAGCCAGCACCTCAATTAACCGTCTGCACTTTTTGGGGTGCAATTATTTATTCAAAATTTGCACAGTGGAAGGACCACTTATCACAATGAATCATGACAAGAGGTAGACTGTCCCAGCAGTATCAGGTGCAAGGGACAAGCCAGCTTTATTTGGGAACGAGTGTCAGAGGGGGGACATTTTTGTACACTGGGTCATTCCATTTCTCTCTTAGGAAAAGAAACATGCAAATATTACATTTAAAGCCCAGCAGATGAACAGGCAATAGGCACCCATTGTTGGCAGTGGGGACAAGAAGTTTATGGCTAGTTGAGATTTACAAACAATACCATGTGTGATAACAGAACTGCTGCTTCCTTGGAGAATCCTGGATAATTCAGTTACTGATTGTGTCAGGTTTGTTTGTGTAAGTATTTGCTGTCTTGCAAAGGAGTCACCGCTTTGAAGTCTGGCCTTGGAGGATGTCTGTATTTACCTGACTTGGAAATATTGGTTTCTAATCAGCATATCTGTACTTATTCATGATTGGTAACAATTCGGTTTTTTTAACTTGTGTTTTCACTAATTGTTAAACCCAGGAAATGCAGATGTACCATTGTTTAATCTGATTGTCCAGAACTGATAATGGCAGGGACTGAAGTAGATAAAAACTCCTGGCAGCAGAAGGGTGAAGGGTACAGTCCACGGAGAACGCTGCCAAGACACTCGGACAGAGCACAGGAGCTCACTGGCAGACTGGGGTACGTGGCTGGCACGACCTGAGGCACAAGGACGGCAATACTTCCAGGGAGGAAGAGACAGCTCTACAAGGAGACGCCGGTTGTGGGTCCAGCGAGAGAGGGAAGCCGCATGAAAGGACCGAGCAAAGCTGGCAGACAAGAAATAAGGCGTGCCTAGGTCACAGCAATACAAGGAGCCCAGGGTGGCAAAAAAGGAACAACGAAGAGACGCCAACAGGGATTCCACGATTTTGACAAAACTTCTCTTGGGAAACGAGTGTCCGGTGAACAGAGTGCATCCGTGGACAGTTGAACAATTAAGTGTTGGGGTAACACTGAGAACAAACTGGACTTTGCACCACTACAGGTTGTATCATCCAATTCTTGTTTTTAATGGACTTTTAGAGTGTGGACTGTGTGCTTTCCTTTCTAAAAAGAAATTTTCTTCATGATACTGTTAGATTTTGTTTATGTTCATTTATCTTTTTCATGTACTTATTATTGTCTGGTGTAATAGAAGTTACTGTTGCTTTTCCTGAAATTACTGTTGTGTCTTTCATTGTGTGTTTACTCACCGCCCAATTTAAAGAAACCTGTGTGCTATTATTGGTAAATTTCAGGAGTTCCCAGTCTCTTGATAAAACTGGGTGGCGTAGTCGGATATTTAAATGGTGTCTAAGTTAGATTACCTGTAAGTGTGACCTGACAACTGTCACACGAGGACAAAAAAATTTCTGTTGCTCTACTATACCAAGAATTGCCACAGAAATGTGAAGTACTAAAGCATAAATGCATACACTCATACAAAAAGACTATGTTTATACATATATATCGGGGGAGTGTTTTATGAGGAAAAGTGCCATAGTTAAAAAGTTATCAATAGACACTTCACTTGCAATATATGCTGCCTATAAATTAACTGACAGTAAAAGAAATAAATATATGTCTTCCAGAAATTAGATTAAGTCTAGTAAATCCAAAAAGTAATTTACTAAGTTTTTTGTGTCTACAGAAATGGCATCTATGCCAAATGAAAACAAAAAAGCTAGTTTCATACTTTTGCTGTTGAGACATGTTATCCTGTATCTTTATTTGAAATGCAAAAGAAAGCTCTTATCCTCTTTTGTTTGGGCTTGTATCACCTTCGTGTCAGGGAATGTGCTCAAGGATTACATCATTTCTCAGTATAAAGCAGAAAGTAGGGAGCTGAATAAAATGGGCAAAGAAAAGAGGCGTAGAGGATGCATAATCAACAGGTTTGAGGGGCAGAGAAATTAAGGGAAACAATTAGTTCTGACCTACACTACATAGCCAATAATTCTTTTTCTAGACCAACTTTTTGTCTTGCCATGTACCTGGATAATAGTGTGTTTTGCTGTCTGTGTGTTTTCCACACAATTTCCTTCTGTTGTACAGTACAAAGTATTTCATTCATTTAAATAAAATTTCTAAAATAATCTATTGTATAGATCTGTACTTGGGTTTGTACTTTCCCTGCGAATGTGCCCTTGTGATATCTGCTGCCTTGTGACCATTTCTTGTGTAATACTTCAGCACATCCTACTGTGAAAGTAAATTAAACAGGTAAAGAAAAGATTGTTTTGGTGTACGTAAGAGGTTCTTGTGGAAACTGTCTTTACCTAGAATGAACTATTATAAAGAGTACAAGAATAAACTTGACGCATTTTTATCTCAAATCAGAAGGCAAACAGATATAGCACCTTTCTGTAGGGAACATCATCCTAAGACAGATACAATTGTTTAGAACTATTGTTTTCTTCTTCACTATATTCTATCCTCCACAAAAATCTCTCTACCATTTGAAACTCCTTCAGGCTTCACACATTCCACTGGGTAGGGGTCTTAAAGTGACAGGCTGAACACCTTGAGTATGGGGCACGTTCCTTTAAAACATCTCCTCAACCCAAAATTACAGTGATAAGAGTCTGTTACATGTTGATTAGCAACAGTGGACTGGCCCCTTGTACATGTTTGCCTTAGCAAATCTTGCAAAGAACTAGTCGGTTAATGTCTTGCACTCAGTGCTGCTGGGATAGGCTCCAGCCTGCCACAACCCTGAATTTGATTAGGCAGCTTTAAGAAATTTGTATGATCAGAACAGTTTTAGCCTCACAAGGTCTAACAGAGACACATATTATGAATCTACAAGCCCCCGAAGACTGCCTCCAAGGAGTCACTTCTATCCATGAAACAAAAGAGGTCTGTCTATCACCTCATGATTAGATTACAGCCCTTCTTAATGGTCTCCCTTCTCACAGTGTTAACATACTGTATAGCAAATGCAATATATTGCTTCCAAAGTTTTAGGCTAAGCATCTTCTTATATAATACACTACCGTGGATGTTCATTTGTCTGTCCAGGATTTTAATTCACCTGTAGCTTGCAAACCGTTTGACCTATTGACCTGAACTTTAGTACACACATACTACGTGACGTCTACTATCCTACTTTAAGGGTGATGACTGACCTGCAAGGTTATTCCTCTTTTTATTTTATTGTATAATCAATTCTTGGCAGCGGCTAGCAGGGCAGCCATGCGACACATGGGTAAGGGCACCAATCTCATCCCTACCACCTTCGCCGTTACTTTCCCAATCTCTTCATATCTTAAATCATTCTTCAGTTAGATTGAAGACTTAAGTGACAGCTTAAGTGAAAAATTAAGGTAAGTAATTGCAGCACAAACACTGACTTAATCAGTTATAACACGAAAAGATGCAGATGAGAGAAGAGGAGAAGCAGGCCGCTAGGGTGGAGAAAAGAAGAGCTGCTCAGGAAGCAGCAAGAGCATCAACCTCTGAGCAAACGAATGCTAAATGTACAGAGAAAAGAGGATGAAAACTATGAATGCTCAAGTGTATTCACTGCACGTTGTCATACAGTGTGCTGTTACTGGTACTGAGTATATTACCTCCTGACTGGCTCCACTACACTTACTTCTAAAACAATTTCACTTGAACTCAAAAACTGTCTTGGGGACTAAATGATCTGTTAATCTAAACACTCCACATTTTCTAAAATTTTGCTTTGCACACTCTCACCCAAAACTCATTTAGCTTTGTAGCCCCAATGTTCTGCAAATCTCCCCATAGTTCTGGCCACAAAATTCTATTGTTATACACATTTAAGTCATACTTGAAAACTTGCTGTTTTTGGACTTCATTTAAATCCCCACTACCTGTAATTATATTTTCTAATGGGCATTGTCTATGTCCACTGCTACAGTATTGAGACGGCTTGTGATTTATCATGTTTTGAATGATCTTGTATTTTACCTAATTTTGAAATACATTTTTGTTTTCTTTTCAAAAATTGATCCAATAGTAATTTTCCATAGGAAAGAAATGTGGACACAAAAAGAATGTGTCAGCTCCATGATAGTACTGTTTGCAAGTTTATTTGTAGTACTTACCCTAGCATTTAAGTGCAGAGACCAAACATTATTGTACACCTATAAGCCATCCATTCATTAACAACCTCACTGTTCCAGTTCAGGGTAAAGGGGCACACTTCAGATAATTCAGATAAACCTAGGATTAATACACACCTAATAACAAGTATTAATGCACACATAAAATGTACAAGCATAATGTTTAAACCTAAAACATATACCAGTTCAATGAAGACTTATCAGATGCAGGTTGACATCAGCACAGACTAAGACAGGCAGTCACTATTGGCCACTTCATTTATGTTCCTAAAATGAAGATATTAATATTTTTTGTGATGGAGCCATTTCTGTCACTTCTTCAAAAATGTATCTCACTCCAGTGCCAAGGTAAAGATATGGGTAACTATAGGACACGATATCAAGTTGTGTTTTTAATTAGTGATTTTTTCAGCTGCCGCCGGGTTCTATAATAACTGAAGTAAAATGAGCCGCAATGAATACTTTAAGTTCATGTACTGTATGTATGTGCACATCACTTTGAAACAACCAAGTAGCAACTTAAAGGAAACATATTTTATTGCTGTTACACTCCCTTTCTTGTTAAACTATATTGTTACTTGACAATAAAATGAGTCTAGCTCTAACAGTCAAAGCAAAATAATATAGTATGGTCTGGGGCAATGTTGTCACCAAGCTCTGAATTTGACATCTAATTTCTATTCCAAAAAATGATATGTGACTTTGAATTTTGCCTTATTTGATGTTCTCTTACAATTTACATATACTACGTATTTACGTAGTATATGTTTTACAAAGCTATTATTTTTTTCTCCTTCACGTTCTTTTTCGTGTCTCCCTTATTTTGTGTTTAGTTCTGCACAGTTTGCAGGTAAAATCAGAGATATGTATAAAATTTTGTTAGATGATCCTAATATTAACTGAGAGCCTTTAACTGTTCAGTTATACCATATGGTTCTCTTGACACCATTTAGAAATGGTAGTGGATGTCTTTATTTTAATCACTTTTTTAAATTCACAGATTTAAATTACTTTTATGATTACCAAAGGAAATCTGTCCTTCATCCCAAATACACCTGAATGTGTGCACAAATAATATTACTTTTTGAATTGTAACAGCTGTTATTATAAAGGATACTATGAACCTTTCACTGTTAAGTCCAAAAGCATATCTAGGAAATTATTTAACAGCCAACAAGCTGTAAACTGAAGGGTTCAAGGCAGGCAGTTCTTGCACAATTTATCTACTAGATGCCAGAAAACTTGCTACATTGCATTCGATCTGTTCTGATCAGTTTTCTCAGCTTAATGGAGGAAAATCATAGGGAAAAATGAAGTTCGGTGTGTTACTACTGCACACATTAAAACTCAACATCCAAAACTGAAGGCTATTTCAGATCATTTGATGTACCTGTCTGAATTGTGTTTTACATCAGCAAAGGCATTACATCTTTATCAGAGCAAGGATTTCTGTATTTCTTTCATAAACCTACTAGTGCACTTCTTTCTTTTTTAGCTTAAAAGTTTGCTACAATCAGTAATAATGTCAACAGTGGATATTATATACAGAAATAGAAAATGCCCTTGATCTAGAGCAAGGGTTCTTAACCTGAGGTCAGTGGACCCCTAGGGGGCCCATGGATGGGTTTCGGGGATTCCACGAGGGTCAGATAAAAATTAACATTCATATTCACTATACAGCCTGATACTGTTGATTTAGAGTAGATGTGGTAGTAGCAAACATAGTACTAGTAGTAGATCTGTTTTATTTTGCACAAAGGGATTGTATTTCATAATTACAATGAGTGGCCATTACTTTTTGCATTTTTTAGATTGTTTACTTTAAAGTTTAATAATACTTTGTGTATGTCATATATGTATGAGGCAATCAAATCTTGATAAATAAAGTACATTATATTCAATGCATGCAAAGTTGTGTTTATGTCAATATTTCTGGGGAAAGGGGTCCATAGCTTTCATCAGATTCGTAAAGGGGTCCGTCACTCAAAAAAGGTTAAGAATCACTGATCTAGAGAGTTCATCAAAAAAATATTTGAAAAATGTATACATTTTATTTTTTAATTCTTCCTTCCTAAAAATGTGGGGCACTCAGTCAATCAAGACAAAACCAACCAGACTGAGACTATTCCTATTGGTTATCATCTGCTGTCGACTACTTTAATAATAATAACAATAATAATAATAATAATAATTGATTTATATACAGTAGCACCTTTCCCATGCTTTCACCTAATTGTAGGCAGTAGACAACCAAAGTGCTAAGACATGACAGTGGGCATGAGGCAGACAAGAATTGAGATATTTAGTTTGGCAGACAAAAGAGAAAGAAATTGTTTAACAGTGTAGTTTATTTCAATTTTTGTGAGGGTTCTGTCTGGGTAATCTGGTTTTCATTTTGCATTACAAAGAAGTTCTTGGTAGATTAATTGGACCCTCTGAACTGATCCAGTATGAATAAGTGTAGATGTACTGTGAATCCTGTGGTCCTGAATCGTATTAAGAGAGTTCAATAATGGATGAATGATTCTTTTTTTTTTTTTATTATTATATTTTTATTAATTTTATTGCAGTCCATACAAATCAATCAAGTTTTTACAAAAAGAAAAATTGAGTTAAGGACAAATCGATCCCCACCCCTGAGAGAGAGAGCAAGGCAAACAGCGTGAAATTTAAGGCTTGTAAACATACCTAAATTAATAAATTCTCTGTGCTTTATGAGCTTATTTTAAAATATTACTGATTAGATCCTGCCATGTTTTGAAAAAAGTCTGTACGGATCCTCTAACTGAGTATTTGATTTTTTTATACAATTTCAAATAGTATAACACATCAGTTTCCCACTGACTTAAAAGAGGAGAGTTTGGGTTCTTCCAGTTTATCAGAATAAATCTGCATGTCAAAAGTGTAATGAATGCAATCACAATTTGTTTGTCTTTCTCCACTTTAAACCCATCTGGAAGAACCCCAAACACAGCTGTTAATGGGTTAGGAGGGATTGTGAGACCAAGGCTGTCTGAAAGGTTATTAAAAATTTTGGTCCAGAATAATGTTAATTTGGTGCAGGCCCAGAACATGTGACCCAGTGAGGCTGGGACTTGGTTGCAGCGTTCGCAGGTTGGATCATGCCCTGGAAACATTTTGGAGAGTTTTAGACGAGACAGATGTGCTCAATACATAATTTTGAGTTGTATAATTGTATGCTTTGTGCATATGGAGCTCGAGTGAATTCTCTGCATTGCTACTTTCCACTCCTTTTCTGATATATTAATTGAGAGATCTTTTTCCCAGTGTCCTCTTGGATCTTTGAAAGGGAGTGATTGTAAAATGATTTTATATATTGTAGAGATGGTGTCTAAGTCCTTGAGATTGAGCAATATTTTTTCCAGCATGGATGAGGGTGCAAGATGAGGAAAATTGGGAAGGTTCTGTTTAACAAAGTTCCTGATTTGAAGATAGTGAAAGAAATGTGTAGCTGGAATGTTAAATTTGGAATGTAATTGTTCATAGGATGCGAAGACGTTGTCTATATAAAGATCTCTAAGCAAGTTAATTCCAAATTTTTTCCAGATATTAAAAACTGCATATGTTTGTGAAAGTTGAAAGAGGTGGTTCTCTTGCAGAGGTGCCACAGATAGAAGCTTCTCCGTCTTAAAATGCTTTCTACATTGGTTCCATATTCTAAGTGAGTGAAGCACAATTGGATTATTAGTATATTGCCGATAACATAATATTGGAGCACAGAGCAGGGAATACAAAGAAGTACTGCAGGATTTTACTTCTATTGCGGACCAAGCCTGTGTATGTTCTTCTATTTGTGTCCAGGTTCTTATCGCCTGTATATTTGCTGCCTAGTAATAAAACTGGAAGTTAGGTAGAGCCATGCCGCCTTCTGCCTTTTGTCTTTGTAGGGTCGCTCTTTGGATGCGTGGATGTTTTGAATTCCAAATAAATTAGGTTATTGTTGAATCTAATTGCTTAAAGAATGATTTATTAATGTATATTGGAATGTTTTGAAATAAAAAAAAAGGAGCTTAGGAAGAATATTCATCTTAACAGTGTTAATTCTTCCAGCTAGTGTGAGATGAAGGGTTGACCATCTATGCAAGTCTTGCTTAATTTTTTCCATGCAGACGGCGACATTTTGTTGATAAAGAGCTTTATGTTTACTTGTGATGTTTACCCCTAGGTATTTAAACTGTTCTGCAATGATAAAAGGTAGGGTGTCTAATCTAATATTATATGCTTGAGAATTCACTGGAAAGAGTACACTTTTATTCAGATTAATTCTGAGACCAGAGATCTTTTAAAATTCTGTGAGTGCTCTTAAGACTGCAGGCACAGCATTTTCTGGGTCTGATATATACAGTACCATATCATCTGCATATAATGAAATTTTCTGTTCCAGTCCTTCTCTGATAATCCCCTTTATCTGATCAGTATTTCGACAATGTATTGCCAGTGGTTCAATGGCAATTGCAAACAGTAGCGGTGACAAGGGGCATCCTTGTCTAGTACCACGTTCTAGTTTAAAGTAGTCTGAGCAAGTGTTGTTGATACAAACTGAAGCTTCTGGGTTAGCATACAGTAATTTGATCCATGCACAAATGTTCGGGCCAAACCCAAACTTCTCCAATGTAGTAAAAAGGTATTTCCATTCAATCATGTCAAATGCTTTTTCTGCATCCAATGATAATAATATTTCTGGGGTGTTTGATTTAGTTGGTAAGTATATTACATTAAACAGGAGTCGAAGATTTGAAGATAAGTGTCGGCCCCTAATAAATCCCGTTTGATCTTGTGATATTACCGAGGGGAGCACTTTCTCCATCCTTCTAGCTGTGATTTTAGAGAGTATTTTAATGTCATTATTCAGAAGTGAAATTGGTCTGTATGATGCACATTGTAATAAGTCCCTATTTTGTTTTAGAAAAACGGTGGTTAGTGCTTGGCGAAAAGTTTGAGGAAGAGTTTGGTTATCTCTGGCTTCTGTAAATGTTGCTAATAGGAGGGGAGCTAGCTGAGCGGAGAATTTCTTGTAAAATTCTGCAGTGTAGCCATCAGGGCCTGCTGCTTTCCCGACTTGGAGTGACTTTATAGCATCTAGTAATTCTGATAACGCCAGAGGTTTATCAAGTTCCTCCGCACTAAAAGTGTCTATTTGTGTTATTTGTAATGTATCCAGAAATGCATTAGATTGTGTATTGTCTTCTTTAAACTCAGTAGTATGTAGGGATTTATAGTAGTCTCTGAAAGTGTGCATTACATTTTTGTGGTTGACGGTTTTATCTCCGTTCGCGTTGGTGATTACTGAGATTGCGTTGCGCACTTCTTGCTTGTGAATTTGTTGAGCTAAAAGCTTATTAGCTTTCTCTCCATGTTCATAGTCATGATGTCTGGATTTATAAATTAGTTGTTCAGTTTCTTTAGTTGTCAAGAGGTTTAATTCTGAATGCAGAGCCTGCCTTTTCCTATGTAGAGTCTCGCTTGGTAGTCTGGCATGTTCTTCATCTATTCTAGTAATTTCCCTTTTTATCTCTGCTACTTTCTTGGTTTCTAATTTATTTCTGTGGAAAAGATATGAGATAATCTGTCCTCTTAAGAAGGCCTTAAGAGTTTCCCAGAGTATTCCTGCAGAGATCTCTGAGGATGTATTTGTCTCTAGAAAGAATTTGATTTGTTTAGATATAAATTCTGTACAATTCTCATCTGCTAATAGAAGCGGGTTGAGACACCATCTGCGGGGTGAGTGTATGGGGCTTAGTAACTTTAGCTCCAAGATCAGAGGTGCGTGGTCAGAAATAACAACAGCATCGTATTTGCAAGATTTAATCATAGGCAAGAAGTTATTGTCTATAAAGAAATAATCAATCCTTAAGTAGCAATGATGTACTGGTGAGTAGAAAGAATATGTTCTTGAGTTTGGGTTTAAAAACCTCCAGGGGTCTGATAAGTTGTGATCAGTTACAAACTTTGTAATTATCTTTGCGGTGTTAGATGCCGTTCCCCCTGTGGATGAAGTCCTATCTAAGAGTGGATTTAGAACACAATTAAAGTCCCCAGCCATTACAATTTTATGAGTGTTCAGATTGGGGATGGATGCAAATAAATTTTGTATAAATTCCTTATCATCAACATTAGGTGCATAAACATTTATCAAGATCATTTTACAGTTAGATAAGTCTCCCATGACCATTACATATCTCCCTTCAGGATCCAATACTACATCTGATGCTACAAATGGAACTGTTCCATGTATGAGAATTCCCACACCTCTAGTTTTCTTTGTAAAACTAGAATGGAACATTTGGCCAGTCCAGTCTTTTTGCAGCCGGAACTGATCCTTGCTTAGTAAATTTGTCTCCTGTAAAAATACTATTTTAGCGTTTAGACCTGTTAGGTGAGAGAGTACTTTCTTTCTCTTTAATTCGTGATTCCAGCTCACGAAGTTAACTGTCCCATCATGGAGACATTGATTCTGAGTTTTTGATGTCATTTTATAGTATTAACTGGAAGTGAGACAGCTTCGGCCTTAATTTTCTATTTCCCCTAGAGTTATTGCCATGCAGCTTATTATTACGTTGGTAGTTATAATTATGAAGATTAAAAGGATAGATTAGGTATAGATCAAGCCTGCTCTCTTTCTCTCCCCCCCTTAACCCCCCACCCTCCCATTTTGCCTCCGCACGTGAGGCTAGACCCCACTTCACACAGTCCCGGTCCTCTGACATACCCAGAGACAGAGCACGTCCAAAGCAAAACAAGCCCCCACGCAGCGGCGTTTTAGGGTTAAAAAACAGAGATATCTATTACCAATATAGTCTAAAAAATTGTGCACTTAAATAAAATATATATAATCTTCAGCAATCTTAGTGTATTAAGATAATACACCCGGATAATAAACCCGGGGAATGGTGTTGGAAATTTGTTCAGAATAAGCATAATAAGCCTTAATGCAATAATAGCAATAACAATAAACCAAGGCTATGATGTTGAACAGTCTCTTTAGGGTAGAGAGAAAATAATTAGATAATAAAAAAAAAAAAAAAAGAGAAAAAAGAAAAAGTAATTAAGCACAATAAAACATAAACAGATAGCGCCCTAGTAATAATGAGTAATAATGACAATATATGATGATAAAAACCCGTATTTTAAACAAATAGATCAGACAGTAGATTATTAATCCTTGCCATATCATTAACGGCCATGACTCACTATTATGTATCAGAATAGTCCAGGGATCAGCTTTCTTAATTCCTTTTCTGCTTCTTCCCTGCTAGCGAACACATACTGTAGAATTGACCCTGCAATTCCACTTTCAGTTTGTTCGGATACAAGAGGCTGTATTTGATGTTGGCTTGCCGAAACCGCTGTTTAATGTTGTAGAAGGCTGCGCGTTGTTGCTTGTTTCTGAGGAGTGCATTCACCTCTAGCTTAAATGACAATCTTTCAAAGCGAATAATAAAAGATCTAGGTCTAACAGTATTTGATCTGCGTACGCGGTAAGCCGCTGCTATCTCAGAAACTGCTTTAAAGTCCTCCCCAATTATTTTAGAAAAAAGTTCAGCTGCGAATTTCACAGGGTTTGGACTTTCTCGATTCTCAGGCAGACCTTCAATTCTGACATTATTCCTTCTGCTTCCATCTTCCAAAGCAGCCAGTCTGTCTCCGAGTTTTTTGCATTCGGAGCTGACATTTACTGCTTTTTCTTCGGCACTGGCAGCTAAATTTTCGGCTATTTCAATCCGAGTCGTGAATGTCTCCTTGAGATCCTCTAGTTGATCAGTAAGCGTGCTCAGTTTAACCGAGTTTTCCTGAATGTGCTCTTCAATTTTACCCAGCACCTGTCGCAGCTCCAGTTGCAGCTCCTGTTGCAGCCTTTCATTTGCCTGTTGCAGCTCCTGTCGCAGCCTTTCATTTGCCTGTTGCAGCTCCTGTCGCAGCCTTTCATTTGCCTGTTGCAACTCCTGTCTCAGTTTCTCATTTGCCTTTACCCTTGCCTTCTCATTTGCCTTCTCGCTTTTCTTTATATCTTGCATGAGCTCAGCGAACATCACCTTCAGTTCAGACAGTTCAATTGTGCTTTCTTGTACTGCAGGTGAAGCGGCAGGCTCTACTGTAGCCGGTGTCCCCACTGTTCCCAGCTCGCGTGGAGTAACTGAAACCGCGGACTGCAAGGCCTTTTCCAGTTTCAGATGATCTTCTCCGATCGGCGAGCTATCGAGACCTGCACTCACGATCGTACATTCGCTCCCCTTTTCCCTCTCAGCTGGAAACGATGTAGCGGACCGTGGTCCCGAGGAGTCTCTACTTTCGCCCATCTGATCCAGTTCTGTCTCTGAAAGGCCGTGTCTTGAACTAGGGCTTGCTGATCTTAGCTTGGGTGCAGCTTTAGTTTTCGATTCTTTTGGACCTCCTTTCTTGTTGGCCATGTTTATATATGCTTACATATACTGTAGCAGTGCCCCTCGGGTTGAATAAATACAGGATATCTCAGGATAATAAGCAGATAATATGAAAAATAACACTGCTGCTAGCGGAGCTCCACTTCAGACGTCCATCTCTCGCATCGGACGAGACCTACGAATGATTTTAACAGTGTATCCTGAAGCTGATTTGAAGAGCAATGACTGTTTTAAAATATGAATAATTTGTAAAGACATTGCTTTAGTATAAGAGAAAATATGTCTTTTGATTAGTTTCGTTCCTACCTTTTACCCAATGCTGCCATGACAGGCACCAACTTACTTCAACTTAGATGTAAAATACATAATTCTTGAGGGTGGTCTAGGACGTCCTAGTTAACCATTTGGACATTCTGAAAGCCTTAAAATCAAAACTGTGAGGAGTCCTTGAAAATACATTTTAAACCAAAACATATCACACATTATAAATAACTGAGTAGCTTTTACTAGAAAAAGAAAATGTTCCAAAATGGAGAAAAAAAAGCTGTGTTAAAGGACTGCACAAAATATTTTTTGCTGATGTTTCACTTTGTTACTGTACATTTGTAATATCTGGCATATATTTTGATAATTGTCTGCTATGGTGTCTTTAAAAGATGATTTTGAACTGGATATTTAAAAGAAGGAAACAGCTTTTCGGCTGCAAGCATATACAGTAAGTATAAAAAGGCATTGTAAGTTCAGAGTTTTTAGGAAGGCATACTTCACTGATAAGATCCACTGTTTTTTAGGATTTTACAAGCCATTTTGCTATAAGTCCCACCAGGGTTTTTAGAAATGCTATCACTGGTAAGAACATCTGTTAAGTGCCGCTGTGGGGTGTGCAATTTGTGGCAAGATATTAAAGGCATTCTGTTCACATAAGAGTGTTAACCCTACCCCTGCTGAATGTGAAGCTGCCATTTCTGATATAGATTATAAGCAATATTGCTGAATGTGAAGCTTCCGCTTTAAAACTGTGACATCAAAAGAGTGGATTTAGTTGCACAAGCTCCGACTATCGGAGGCAAAGATTGGTAAAATTTATGAGCCTCCGGAAAGGGGGCAGACAAACAAAGAAAGTTGTGTGAAGTCAGAGAATGGGCTGGTTAGATAGGGAGCAGACACAATAGTAAGTAGAAAAGAGGGAGCTGACCAGAGAGAGAGAGAAAGAGAAATGACCTGATTAGAGAGAAGTCAAATCAAGATTTATTTTGACATAGAATAAGCACTGCCTGGGATTCACACGCATACACAGAGACTCATTTGAATGTATTGCTGTTCTCTGTTTGCTTTCAGACCTACAGGATGGTCCAGGTTGCATGGTGTGAAATGTGACATTTCTATTTAGTTTTGTTTTTTGTAGCTAGCTATAATATTTAAGGATCAAAACTTATTAAACCTTCTTTCCTGCTTGTATGTTTTCTTCTATTTCTTTACTCAAGAAGGCTAATCAAGGATATTAGAAATAATAGACAGTGATAGTTTTACTTGGGTGAAATCTGAAGCTAGTGGACCATAGTCTTAGGTGCAAGTGCATTACATCTGTATACTGTATATTTCTAAATGTCGGTAAGTGTAAGGATAGATAAATGAGAGTAGCGACAGAAGTGTGACATATAATTATAGTATTTAGGAAAAGAATCTATATTTTTGATAAAAGCAAAGATGTTCCCAAAAGGGGTCCTCCCTGCGTGGAGTTTGCATGTTCTCCGAGCACTCCGGTTTTCTCCCACAGTCCAAAGACATGCAGGTTAGGTGGACTGGCGATTCTAAGTTGGCCCTAGTGTGTGCTTGGTGTATGGGTGTGTATGTGTGTGTCCTGCGCCGGGTTGGCACCCTGCCCAGGATTGGTTCCTGCCTTGTGTGCTGTGTTGGCTGGGATTGGCTCCAGCAGACCCCCGTGACCCTGTGTTCGGATTCAGCGGGTTGGATAATGGATGGATGGATGTTCCCAAAAGCCTTTCCCTTGATAAAAGACTAGAGGAGACACTTCTTCACAGAATGGGTGGGGCTAAATGCTTGAGTGACAGCAAGAGAATGGAAACACATACTTTTACAAGGTTTGAGAAAAATCGAGAAAGAGGACGGAGTCTTTTAGAGATGTAAGACCCACAAAGTTGTGTGGGGACCTAATCCAGGACTTCAAAATTCAATAAAGCAGCTCCAGCCAAACTAATTAAACTAAATGGCGAATCCCATATCCAGGGACACCAGTAGAAATTAAGAGGAAATTCATTAAGAATGAAGCCAGGAAGCAACCTTGACAACCTTTAAGAAGTATCTGAATAAGATATAAAGATATACAGCTATTAGTTAAACAAATGAGACTGATAAGCTGAATGGTCTCCTCTCATTTGTCAAATTTTCTATGTTGTTATGAAGCTGCTAGTGCTTGCCATGATCCCAGTAATGAAGAGTGCGGCTGTGATTGCTGGTAGCATGATACTGGCAGTGTTCATGAAACAGGAAAATATTGTCTTAAACTGTGCTTTTAGCTAATTTGAGATGTAGTGCTGATTTGTGGCAGGGTTGCAAATTGGTTAATGGCACACAATTACCTTAATCTGCATGATGAAATAGCCATTTTTGCATTGAACACACAGTATTAAAGTGTGTATGTGTAATGATGCCGGTCAGAAGTACCACAAGTGTGGCTTTTGTTTGTGTATTCTTGTATTATATGAATCACCTACTTAAGATATTAAAATCCTAAATAATAGAATCCTATTTAATTTATTAATTATTCAATTTTACCAGAGTAAGATTTGAGTTTAGGTGATAGCTGGAGCAATAACAGGATCCCACAATTACCACAGGGTATTTCGTGCACTGCCTGTGACCTTATGCAGGAAAAAACAGGGTCAGATAATGGCTAGATTATTTTAATTTCTCAGACATTTCTGTCAAATTAAAATGCTTTTCTTCTATTACCTAAGGCATTTTATGTCATAATGCCTTTCATTAATTGTGTATATTTCCAAGCAACAGTACTTTACTCAAACAAAAAATGTAAATACTTTTTTCGGCCTTGTCTGAAATTAATTATATACATCACATTGTGCAGCATGATGGCACAGTGGGTAGCCTGCATCAAAGCGTGCGAACCACACATGGATTTTTTTTTGTTTGGCATTTGAATATTTTGTACATGTTTACCAGGTTCCTCCTCACCACAGTCCAGAGACATGCCATTAAGTGGACCAGTAAGAATGAACGTGGATGTGTGTGAATATGTTTCGTATTTTAATGGGATCCAGTCCATGGTGGGTTTCTATTTTGTGTCTATTGTTCTAGAATAGCTGTCAAGATGAAAAAATTTAGTAAACATAATGGATGGATGGATGAATATGTAATAAAAAGAAATGCACAAAAATAAAAGACTGTGAAATTATGAAATTCTGAAAATGATACAGAATAATACAAGAAAACCAAGTACTGCATCTATTTGTTTTGACTAATTCTATAGACATGGAGCATGCATTAAACAGGTATGGACCAAGCCTTAAACAGCAAGAACAGTGCGGTGCTTAGATAAGAACATCAAATTATTCGTAGTTATGCTAAAATATTGCTTGTGGTCTTATAATTTTAGGTAATTATTTTAAAAGTAATAACACAGGATTTTGTAAATTACTGCAATTATTGAAGAGCTCTATGTAGTAATTGCATTTCTCTTATTTTTCTTGCTTTGTCTATAGCCAAGCTTCATATCTTCAAATGTCTATTGTTTACCACAATTTACAGAGAGCCTTAATCATATCTTGAAATACAGAATACACAAATGTGTGGTTACCTTTACTAATTATAGTTTTTTATTGGTCTAGAAATGGAAAAGAAATACAATCTAAGACTTCTATAAAAAATCAAAAGCAAGATTTAGTTGCTGCCTTATAGGTTTTAGATCCTAAATTACCTTTCATGAAAAGCTTAACCATTCTTTTTTTGAGTTTCGTTTAAATTAAACATTTACCCTCAAAGTAAAAAACATGCTGTTGCTTTAAATAAGTATTATAAATAGCCAAAATGTGCTCAGTTCACCTCAAGGAAGTACTTTGGAGTCTATGTACTTGTTACATTGAAGTGAGAAATAAGCTATAGCAGGGGTGTTATAAATATATGGTGTTCAGTCATTCAAGAAGAATCCATATTTCCATTTCTTAAATCCACTTAAAACAACATCATGGCCACAGGGAAGGAGATTCTGTGTTGATAACACTGAGGACAAAGCATTAACCGTCCCCAGGAGTGATGCCAGTCTGTCGCAGGGCACACCAGGCATACACCTATACTCATTCATGTTAGGTCCATTGCGAGTTTCCAATTAACTTCGCCTGAATGTTTTTTCAATGTGAGAGGAAGACTGAAGTGTAGATAGGAAAATTAGAAGAGTCAAATCCCTGTGATGGGATTCCAACCCAGTCTTATGCAGGTATGAGGCAGAAGCACCTAGCCATGCTGCCCCAATGCTATCTTTTATACTGAGAATCCAAATAGGCTTAACAACAAATCAGAAAGTCAATTTCCATTTACAGTATAAATAATCCCACATAAACCTGAAATCTCTTTTATTTATCTCGCAATGACAAGGAGTAATTTAACATAACAACCAGTGCTTTAGAAATATTGTGTGCACTTCAAATAGTTTTATAGTGTTTATGGGACCATTACTGCCATATGTAGGCCTCTCTTGGGCACCATGACTAGAGAGTATAACTACTATGTCTCTCCTGCCTTCCTTACATTGAATAGCTGCCTTACCTTGAAATCTCTGTTTCCTTACCTTCAAAATCTCTCCACACAAATAACTGCATCTAAATGAAATTAAATATAAACACTGCCTGTTTTTAAACATATTCTTTTAACAATTGACACTTAATTATAGGGGGCTGAAGAGTTTTGCACATAAGGGACATCACCTCTTTTGTATGGAAGTTCCAAATTACGCAAAGTTTCCAAAGTTAATTGATAACATTTTAATACACTAACAAATCATTTAGATAAACAAGAGCAAATTATTAACCAGGTAGACCCCACAACTGTAAAATGGATAAGCAGGTTAGAAAGGGGTTGGATAAATAGAAAAATAAATTATAAACAGACAGTGGAACTATACCAGATGCAATAGAACCACTGAATAGTATCTCTTTTAATGATTCAACACAGATTTTTTAAATGCAAACACTAACTAGGACACTAAACACTAACTAAATGCAAACTAGGGAAATATCATCTTATTGCAAAAGCTTGTAACATCCAAAATTTTGATAGTTGTTGTAGAATACTCTTTATCCATATCATGCCTGCCTAGTAATATAAAGCTAAGAGTAAAAAGGCAATCACAAAGAATTAAAACAGAAAAAGTAATGCTACTTGGAAGAAATAATAGAGCTACCTTTATATGCATTTTTTTATTCACTTAACCTTATTAGATCTGTCTTTTCATCTGTTGGTTAGGTTGTGATTAGTCTTCATTCATTTTGCTTTTTCTTCCACTTTTGGCACTTTAAGAATATTTAATGAATGTTAGACTATAATACTGCGGTGGGTTGGCACCCTGCCCAGGATTGGTTCCTGCCTTGTGCCCTGTGATGGCTGGGATTGGCTCCAGCAGACCCCCGTGACCCTGTTTGGATTCAGCGGGTTGGATAATGGATGGATGGATAGACTATAATAAATAAATAAAAGTTTATTGCCTGTTTCCCTTACCTGCCTTGTTGTTCTGTTTTGTCGTCTTCTCAGTGATTAGATATTTTGGAAAAATATTTTTGAATCTTGGCTAAACTAGAAGTTTGTTTTACTGAGGTTGTATTATTTGCTTGTACCACCCTGATTAGCTGATCATATTTTACTGCACATTTTTATTTTCTATCTATTCTTCATATATACGATTTGTTTTCTTCTAAGGCATATTTGTACCTCCAGGATACTCTGCATGTTTTAAAAACACAAAGTTCTATTGTCGTTTAAACATCAGTCTTCACTTTTTTGCTTTAAATGCACCTTATTTTCCTACAGAATAATTCAATGTCATATCATTTCCCACAGTGATGTTTTTTTTCTATAAGCACCTCTTTAAATTTTGCTTAGTTGGGAAGGGCAGAATTCTGCACAACATATAATATAATTGTTCTACCTCAGCATGCAAGGTAGGAAGGTTTTGTGTAGCTATATTTGCTTTCTCTGGCTTGTTTTGTCAAAGTCTACTAAATAACCCAAGTTAATATAAAGCTTATAATAAAGTTTGAAGCATAAAAAAATGTATGAATGCCATTCTTCTATCCATGCAGTATATTACGATCTATTTAGCCATCCATTTTCTTTCTGATTTTCATGCTGTGCTAAGGCGTCCTTATTCCCAGTAACTTCCTGTAGCTCATCTTAAGAGTATTCAGACAGTCCCAGGACAGTCAACAGATATGTTATGTTTGCCAAGAGAAACATGGGCAAACAAGAAATAATGAAGGTAACCAGGAAGAGCAATGTCAGAAAACCAGAAAAAGTGTTGTCACACACGCGCGAATAGGGGGCAGCCAATAGGGTTGATGCAGCATGAATACCACAACCGAGGGGATTTGACACAGAATGCTAATGCCTCTCTCCCTTATTCAGCAGGAAAAAAGAAGAAGATTGAGACTCGTACCTTTTGTACCTTGGCTCTATATCCACATAAATAACACGCCTCTTCCAGGTTCCAGTGATCCAACGCCCCTAGATTACTTCACCTCCGGTCCATTCCTGACGACCTCCTTCCTTCTGTTTCATCACCTCAGTTTCATCATTTGCTGTATATGCCATTTTCTGTCTGCCCGTTATATATTCCCGCTTCTTTGCAACTATCATTTGTCTTTGATTGAAGTCTGTTATGTCACTGATTTCAGTGCTGTTGACTCTTCAATGACCTACAGTATACAGGACGGTGTCCCAAACCTTTGAGTGTTCCAGTGTTGTTTATATCTTCACAGTGTCGATACCGAGAATCTGTTATATCTTTCATCAAAATGAAAGTGCTAAATGAAATATCAAAGTCGAACCCAGAAAATTTTTCACTAACACTAATTAAGAACACTAAAAACTATGCACAGAGATTTCTTTTGATTTACAGTTTATCCGGAAAGTATTCACAGCGCATTACTTTTGCCACATTTTGTTATGTTACACCCTTATTCCAAAATGGATTAAATTCATTTTTTTCCTCAGAATTCTACACACAACACCCCATAATGGCAACGTGAAGAAAGTTTACTTGAGATTTTTGCAAATTTATTAAAAATAAAAAAATTGAGAAAGCACATGTACATAAGCATTCAGAGCCTTTGCCATGAAGCTCAAAATTGAGTTTGGGTGCATCCTGTTTCCCCAGATCATCCTTGAGATGTTTCTGCAGCTTAATTTGAGACCGCCTGTGGTAAATTCAGTTGATTGGACATGATTTGGAAAGGCACACACCTGTCTATATAAGGTCCCACAGTTGACAGTTCATGTCAGAGAACAAACCAAGCATGAAGTCAAAGGAATTGTCTGTAGACCTCCGAGACAGGATTGTCTCGAGGCACAAATCTTGGGAAGGTTACAGAAAAATTTCTGCTGCTTTGAAGGTTCCAATGAGCACAGTGGCCTCCATCATCAGTAAGTGGAAGAAGTTCGAAACCACCAGGACTCTTCCTAGAGCTGGCCGGCCATCTAAACTGAGCGATTGGGGGAGAAGGGCCTTAGTCATGGAGGTGACCGAGAACCTTATGGTCACTCTGTCAGAGATCCAGAGGTCCTCTGTGGAGAGAGGAGAACCTTCCAGAAGGACAACCATCACTGCAGCAATCCACCAATCAGGCCTGTATGGTAGAGTGGCAGGACGGAAGCCACTCCTTAGTAAAAGGCACATGGCAGCCCACCTGGACTTTGCCAAAAGCCAACTGAAGGACTCTTAGACCATGATAAACAAAATTCTCTGGTCTGATGAGACAAAGATTGAACTCTTTGGTGTGAATGCCAGGCGTCACGATTGGAGGAAACCAGGCACCGCTCATCACCAGGCCAATACCATCCCTACAGTGAAGCATGGTGGTGGCAGCATCATGCTGTGGGGATGTTTTTCAGCGGCAGGAACTGGGAGACTATTTTTAAAGGGAAAGATGACTGCAGCAATGTACAGAGACATCCTGGAAGAAAACCTGCTCCAGAGCGCTCTTGACCTCAGACTGGGGCGACGGTTCATCTTTCAGCAGGACAACGACCCTAAGCACACAGCCAAGATATCAAAGGAGTGGCTTCAGGACAACTGTGAATGTCCTTGAGTGGCCCAGCCAGAGCCCAGACTTGAATCCGATTGAACATCTCTGGAGAGAACTTAAAATGGCTGTGCACCAACGCTTCCCATCCAACCTGATGGAGCTTGAGAGATGCTGCAAAGAGGAATGGGTGAAAGTGGCCAAGGATAGGTGTGCCAAGCTTGTGGCATTATATTCAAAAAGACTTGAGGCTGTAATTGCTGCCAAAGGTGCATCGACAAAGTATTGAGCAAACGCTGTGAATACTTATGTACATGTGATTTCTCAGTTTTTTTATTTTTAATAAATTTGCAAAAACCTCAAGTAAACTTTTTTCACGTTGTCATTATGGGGTGTTGTGTGTAGAATTCTGAGGAAAAAAATGAATTTAATCCATTTTGGAATAAGGCTGTAACATAACAAAATGTGGAAAAAGTGATGTGCTGTGAATACTCTCCGGATGCACTGGAAGTTAATGTTCTCTGCCTGTTTTCAGGTCTGTTTCTTCTCCAGGTATCCACATTTCTTACAATTTCCTTCAAAACCATATGTTCTCCTTTATCTATTATCCAGTCTTGTATTCCTTTTGTCTTTTTTACTGCTGCAGAGCTTATGCAATTTGTCTACAAAGAATATCTCTGGAGAGAATAAATCTGTTTAGTTCATTTCTCCTGCTTCATCTTAATCATATACTAGAAGGTTAATCTCTTCTCTTCATACAATATTCCATTCAGCTCATTTTCTCAATTCATCACATACAGTAATCCTGAGCTACTTACCAGTATTCTGTAACCAGTGTTTTATACAGAATATTCTTCACAGAGCTAAACACAGCAGGAATACCCTCATGTTTTGAGGTGTCTGAAAAAAAATGTGGCATGAACAAGAGGATAGTGTCCTGATGGTGATATTATTGTCTCCTATAGATAAAGAACCACTTAAGGCAGACAGGTAGTTCAAAATGGTGTGCTATCATAGAATTTGCTATTAATTACAGGTTTCTATACCGAGCATTGAACTAATATATATTTCTTGAAGAAGGTTTTTAACCTCTCTGGGCAAAAACTTTTACCACAGCTGGACAGATAGTATAATAGCATCAAAGGAAAAAACAGCAGGTTTTAAAATAGTTTTACTGCCTTGAGATATAAATAACTGACGCACCCTGAATATCTGACTGCTCTCATTTAACAACGGGACTCTCAAATATCATATTTTTTCTCTAAATATCAGTTATACATGTCTGTGTTATATTGCTATTATGTCCTCTTGTTAGTTAGTGCATTGTGCGATCTCCTCCTTAGTATATTTTATTCATTTTCTTTTAGTTTTATTGTTTTTGAGAGAACAAACATGAACGAGAATTCCAGTGTACTAGTTACATATGGCAAATAAAACTTGAACTTGATCTTGTACTTGAATAGAACAAATAGATGCATTTCTTTTCATCTTATTCCAAGCCTCAGTAAGCAGAACAAGAAAATTATTCTTCTGAAGATTGGACAGAATAATGTTCTACTTTTTTGCCACATTTCTTTTAAGTAAAAAAAAAAATATGAAAAAGCAGTCTTATTGTCTGTTCAATACTCACATCATGACAACCTTGAAGAGAGTGGTCCTGGGCTGTATGAATCTTCTTGTGGTAGACCACCTAGCCTATGGGACAAAAACTGGAGTGGAGGACGCAATGATCTATCTGCTTCACAGGGCTTATTCTCAAATGGACAAAGCTGGCAGCACTGTGAGGATTATGCCTTCAATACCATCCAGTAATCCTTGTTAAGGGGTAACCTCAGAGATATTTAAGTGGATGAGCCTTCTGTGTCCTGGATAATGGACTCTCTGTCAGGTAGACTGCAGTTTGTGAGACTCAAGCACTGTTTTTCTTGAGTTTGTGCAACAATGGAGGACCACAAGGAACAGGCATGTCTCCTTTTTCCTTCACTCTCTACACCTACGACTATAACACCAGGTCATGTCATTTGCAGAAATTATCAGATAAATCCCCACTATGTATTATATGGACGTATTGATAAAGGGAATAAGACACAGTATAGGAGTCAGGTGTAGAATTGCCTGCAACTTAACATTAGCAAAACCAAGGAATTATTTATTGACTTTTGTTACACCAAAGAGCCTCTATGTCCAGTCACTATTCAAGGCTTGGTTCACTCCTACAAGTGCTCAGGGGTCCACATCAATGACAGGTTGGACTGGTTTTGTAACACAGAGGAACTATATAAAAAAGGGCAGAGCAGGTTCTTTTTCCCTAGCAGACTTTAGTCTGCTTTAATGTGGGAAGTGACATCCTTCACATCTTCTATTATTTCGGCAAGTGCAATTTTCTACGCTGTGGTGTGCTGAGCTGGTGACATCACTTGAAGAGAGAACCACCAGAATCAACAAGCTAATAGAAAGAGCAGGCTCAGTTATGGAACTCAATCTAGATCCCCTGGAGGCAATAGTGAAGGAAAGAAATAAAAACTGAGTGCCATAATAGACAATGCTGCACAACCTTTCTCTGATACACCAAGACTGAATACTATTAGCCAATTAATTATACAGCAGAAGCGTGTCAAGAAGCAGTACTGGAGCTCCAATATATTGCCTCAAGGGCCTGTGACTGCCAAGTCAGAAGTTTTTCTTTGTTTTTTATTTATTTTTTTTTTATTTTCTTCCTTTTTAATCATTCTGGTGTGTGTTCAGACCATATTATATAAAGAATAAGACAAGCATTCAGTAAAACATAAGGGAAAGATGAGCTATAAACATCCTGTATACAGCAAACAAACAGCTATGCTAATCAGTAAAGAAACTAGACATAACTAATCATATAGAATAGTGCAAAAGCCGGCAACACACTGCACAACTCTGAGCAGCTCCAGGATCTCAATGCCTTGAGGATAGAGACAGTCCAGAGAAGGGCAACGAGGATGATTCCAGATTTAAGAGGTTAAAGCTATTAGGAGAGACTGAAGGAGGGTAGATGTAAAGAGGACATGACTGAAGTATTTAAAAGTATGAAAGAACAAGTACAGTGGATTCAGGCTGCTATTTTAAAACACATTCTTTAACAACAATGTGTGACGTGGTTGGAATCTTGTCAAAGGTAGATTTTGTCAAATGTAAGAAAGTTTTTCTTAATGCCAAGAACCAGTAGGGAGTATTAGTTTAGGGACCTTTAAATCTTGATGTTATATTAGACAATCTAGGTGAACAGGATGGATCAACTTATTGAACTGAATGGCCTGTTCTTGTCATAATTATTCTAATGTTGTTCATTATTTCTCTGTCTAAAGCCACTACTTCAGGTCAGATATTGTTCATCAGATTGTTTTTCATTTACTCGTACTCTGTTTTTACTTTTTCCTTGCTCTGGACTGCTTAGTCTAGTCTAGTCTGTAATCACTTTAGAGGAACGTAAAAGTGAAACTTTACTGTATTAAAAAATGTAAAAAAAAGTCTCAACTGATTCCAACTGACCTCTTGGTCTAGTCAATTGGGATCAACAGAATCTTTTTTTTTCCTGCATTTCGTCATACTATTGCCCTTTTACATTTCTTAATAGCAACTGTTCTTAAATTACCTTAATCCATCCAACTGTTGTTTTTTCTTGTAACGTGTTCTTTTTTTTTTGTCCAATCCCATTGTCTTCTCTCCTTTATTGGATATTCTCTTACTTCTGCTCTTGCTTTTTGCAAAATTGTACTTACTTTGAGAATGTTAGCTTACACAACTAGGAATTTCAGTGGGTCACAGATTACACAGTTCTCACAAGATTACTTTCCTCGGTTTGAAAGTTCCAAAGTATTACTTCCTGACAGCACCAGTGGCTATACAAATGCATTCCATGTACGGTGAGTTTAGTGGCCGTCTTTTTCATTCTTGCATTCATTCACAAATAAAATACATCTGGCAGACAAGCATGAACAAGAGTCCACCTCATGACAAAAGAAAAAAATCAAACCTGTCAGACATTTTCATGTCTTGGCACAGACCACAGCTGTGGATATTATACTACACAACTGTACTTCATGGAATGGCCTGTGACTTTCCATGACTTACCAATATTATATAAATGAAGGCTACAACTGAAAATTGATGGAAAAGTCATGTAGTGTGACACCATAGTGTTTCCCAAACTCGGCCCTGGGGACCCCCTGTGGCTGCAGGTTTTTGTTCCAACCAGCTTCTGTTTTTAATTGAACTCCTGGGCTAATTAGGTGAACTGATATTTCCCAAGTTTTGTGTGTTTAGGGAACAATATAGAAATTAGAAAACTAAGTTTGCTAAAAAAAATATTAAAATGTACAAAGCAGTTATATGGGAATAATGTAATTTTTTTCTTTTTAACAGTATTTTCATCTTGATGTTCATCCTACTTTTCAAGGTGTTCTAATTGTTTAATTAATCCATCATTTACTAATTAGTGGGTCTGACTCTAAAGTAGTTGCAGCCTTTGATTATTCAGTGTTTGCCTGGGTGTCTGATCTGCTCATTTTAAATTGTCATTAATAAGATACAACAAAGGTGGGAACATTTAAATCTATAGCAAAAGCAGAAATATTTATAAAAGTCTTATAAATGTAAAAATCATGCTGCTGTGCTTTTCAGAATGTCGAATAAAAGAAAAAAAAATACCAGCTAATTAAATGAGCACAGTGTTATCAGGTGTTGTCACTGATTAGGAATCTGGTTGGAACAAAAATCTGCAGCCACAGGGGTTCCCCAGGACCGAGTTTGGAAAACACTGTGACACCGGTTTAAAATAAATAATGTCATCCTACTCCTCATGTTTTATAAGGTTATAGCACAACATATTTCTTAGTTGCAAAAACAGAAAATAATTATTGTGATGTGATCATCCCCATACCTGTCTCTAAACAGAAGCACTTGGTTGGCGCCAACCCGAACACAGACTGACACTGGAGGCACAGATGAAAACAAACAAAAATATTTATTCTATTTTTCTGCTGGGGATCACATCTTCCCCGTGTCCCTCAGCTACAGCACAGTCCCCAAAAGACACACAAAAGAAAAGAAAACCACACCACAAAAATCACTCACCTTCCTCCACTCCTCCTAGGCATGTCGTTGTCATTGTCGTTGTTGTTGTCGTTGTCGTTGTCGTCGTCGTTGTCGTCGTTGTTGTTGTTGTCGTCGTTGTTGTTGTTGTCGTCGTCGTCCTCCCGACTCTGGCACCCTGCGTAGTGGCTGCAGGCCCCCTTTATAGCCCGCCCGCAAGTACTTCAGGTGGCAATTAACCTAAATTAGGTTGTACTTCCAGGTGTGGCTGCTTTACTGCCCACACGGGCTCCGGAAGTCTTGCAGCTTCCCCTGGCGGTGGACACGGAGCCCAACAGGAAAGAGATCTGGTTGTTCCGGGATAGTGGCCCCAATGCAACCTGGGGGTCTGTCACCAAGTGTTCCGAGGGACATAGTTTCCATCCCATGGCTGCTCCCCCGGATCCAGTGGCAAAGGTGCGTCCCACCACAACACACATAAAAAATAATTCTATCATTTTGTGAAAGGTGTGACTATTTGGTGAAGTTTACAGAAACAGAATAAAAGGGGATATCTTTCTACAGAGACTAAATTAAATGGGACGTATATCTATCTATCTATCTATCTATCTATCTATCTATCTATCTATCTATCTATCTA
>JANRMT010062814.1:118410646-118434360 GCA_026402145.1 Polypterus bichir lapradei | reverse complement strand
CTATCTATCTATCTATCTATCTATCTATCTATCTATCTATCTATCTAGACCAAATATCACAATTGATTGTTGACCCATGATGGAAATTAGAGCTTGCAGCAGTTTCTACTGGCATGTATTGCTGCTACTACATTATTTTTAATAAACCATGTTTTCATCTCTGCTATCATAAGCCATTTTCTTTTATCCTTTATTTTTACTCTTTAAAGTTCTTAATGAGATAATGTAGATGAATGTTTTTTATTCATTCTTTCCTTAATTTGTGCTCATGGCATAGTCTTCCACAGGTTTTGGGTCTTTATTGCTCTGGTCTTGTACAGAGAAGCTGGAAGTTTTGATTTCTAGGACTGCAAGGCTGGAACTGTGTATAGTTCTGGGGTAGTGCTAAAATGTTTCTTTTGATCTTTGGGGCATATCTCGTCTTCACCTTGTATGCTATTTGTTCATTCATTCGGAAACAGAAGTGCATTGATTTACACTACATTCGAGTCTCTATAAATATGACAATTTATTGTGTAACTAAACCTCCTGTGGGTTCGGCAACAATTGTGTTACTGCTTAAATTCAATAAGAAGGAGAGAAACTATATAGAAACTAGACAGAGGTGCAGCTTAAGAAAAAGAAGAAACAGAAATAAAATGTTTTTACTACTGTATGAATTACATAGCAACCAAGTACCAATGGGAAAAATGTCTATTAATTGATTTAATCAATTTTGAAGGATTCTCTTTAAATAAGCTACTTCATTCCAGTATATTTATTTCCTTTTCAAAAATACTGTATATGCACCCAGAGGGATAAAGATTGTGATACTTGTCTTCTTACGGTATTAAAACCTTGTTACACTGTCCTTGGCAAACACTCATTCATCTTAGGGACTCCTACTCTCTAGAATTGTCTTCCTCGAACAGTTTATGAGCCTCCATCCATTTTTGGCGTTACAAGTACATAGCAGTACTGTGTTGACCTCTCTGGCTTTCTAATTGCCGTCATACTGTATGCTAACTTGCACTACCAAAATATGAAAACTGTTCACAATATATTTGTTTATCTCAAGTTATATGTTTGTCTTTGCCATTTACTTTTCTTCACAGGTTTTAATTGAAACTTTAGTTGCTTTTTGACATGCCTCTTGCTTGGTTTGCTGTTACAATTCATAAGTACACTTCACAGTTCCTCCTAATAACTGTCAGTGATGGATTTCTTTTAACAGTATCTTCATCATGCTTACTGCATATTGGATATTTTATTGTATTCTTATAAAGTGTTTTGTGATGGTGCATGCTGTTAATAGTGCAATATAAAATAAAGATTGACTGTGACCTTGAACTGCATTAAGTGTTTTGGAAATGGAGGAATGGGATGCTTGATTGATTATTGACTACTGCAGTGTAGATTTAGCTGCAACAGAAGAAGAACCAGCAATTTCATATCATAATCTCAAAAGGCAAGTTATTCTACAAATATTGCACATTTAAAACACCTAATCAAATTATGAAAAATGTATATTTATTATATATGGCTTTAATAGTTTTAGAGATGCATTTTACTGGAGCTCTAGTCTTACTGCAATGCTATTCTTTTCCAACATTTTATAAGAATGAAATGTCTTTGTCCACTATAAATTACCATTGTAAACTCCCAGCTTTTCCTCTATTTTTTATGAACAATTTAATAAATAATTCTTTTTTAGAAACCTAGACAGCAATAAGTCAGGAAAATGTCTCATTTTCCATAAATCAATAGTAGTACTTTTCAGAACTTCAAGCTTATTTATACAAGACCACACAGTGAATAATACTGGTACTCATAATATAACACAAAAAGAAATGTCTCTGTTTTAAACGGACCAAAAAATAGAATGGGCACTAATATCTGTTTCTTGTTGTACTTTTGGCTTTATAAGTAGGCCTTTACACACTCAGACTTGAGGATTAGACAAAGGGATTAAAGCTGAGCAGCACAGAACATCATTGCACAAACAATGTAAAAACCACTTAATGACACGATTGGAAAACTCATTACAAAGCTTGAAAAACTAAGCCTCAGGCTACCATATGATATGAATAATACACTGCAAAACCATCTAGCACAACTGAAAAAGAGCAGAATTATTGTTAATAAGAAAGTGTTTCGCAAGGGCAGAACATTTGAGTGGCTTCATGAAGCTCACAGGAAAAAAAAAAAAGAAAACCAAGATAGAGTCCAAAGAATACAGGACTGCTAATTTGTCAAGTAGGGATGTTATACAAAGTCATGGAGTTCAGCTGTACTGGGGAAAGAACTCAATTATCAAGTCATATTGTTAGTTTTCACAGAATTCAGGCCAGATGCAGCTAACTTCCGCATCTGACAACAGCGTTTTTTACATTCTCATTACTGTAAGATGCTGTTTTACTCTCCATTAGTAAAAAAAAATGTTTTAACATCTCAAGAGTGCTATTTACTTATATTTATTTCAGAGTTACTGCTTTGCTTGCACGTTAAGGAAATTACTCATTCTAAAATCCATGGTGCTCAGTCAATATGTAGATTTTTGTAAGAAAAAAAAACTATTACATAATAACAAGTCACACGTGAAGTACTGCCACAAACATAACCTTTCTTTCAATATGTTTTGCATTAGTGGATGGTTTGAATTGTATCTTATTAACCTCCTATATCTTGGTAGGATTAGACGATGCATTTGAAAGCAAATTTGCATGTTTCTCCAGCAAGCAGTGAGGTCTTGTGACTAATTGGCTGGATTGGAAACCACTAAATTATGGGTTCAATTGCTACAGGTGGCACAGCCCAAAACGAACAAGCCACAACCTGTTTATCTTATGATTTTCTAATTATAATTTTGGATGGTTCTAGGATATTGTTCACCATCAAAGATGTACTGTAATATAAAATACAGGGAGTGCTCTTTTATTCTTGTTTAGAATAACAGTCTGTTTGACTCACTTTGTTTTTCCATTTTAATCTTATTCTACCCTGTATTTAACGTTAATGAAAACCGAATTACAAATAACTAAGGCATCTTTAATCCACAGGGATTTTTACAAATGAGAGCAGAAGACATCCTGTGTAGCCAAAATCTCTTGAACCAACACAAACCCTAACTACTTTATTTATGCAGTTTTAAGAAATGTTGGTCGTTTTTCTTAGAGTTCTCAGCTTGTGTCACATCTTTGAAATGCCCCCCACGGGTTTGCTTGATTGGCCAATATGACCTCATGTAAAATTCATACTCTGACGACTGCCAGCTTTGCGTGAAGATCACACTTGGATACTGTACATGGCAGTAATGAACAAGCTCTCTGACAGGAACCCTTGGGTAGCCGCTAACCTTTTCCAAATAAATATTTACAAAACAAATTCTTCTCACAGATTTTCCAGTACAGCTCAAGAAATGTTACCCTTTCTCTTTGATTCAAGGGGCCTTCCACATTATGTCAGCATCCTTTGCATTCAATTAAAACTGATTTTGATATGGAGAAATCAGTATAGTTCTAACTTGGTTTAAAACAATGAATATATTTCTCATCAGCGGCCTTTACTAAATTGCCTCTCTGACCGGAATTGCATGTAAAATCCTGTATCTAACTCACAAATGAATACCTGAATATGCCATATATGAGACAAATGTTGACTGAAATGAAAGTTATACACTCACTGGTCACTTTATTAGATACACCTGTTCAACTGCTTGCTAACACAAATATCTAATCAGCCAATCACATGGCAGAAACGCAATGCATTTAGGCCTGTAGGCATTGTCAAGATGACCTGCTGATGTTCATTCACACTGAGAATCAGAATGGGGAAGAATGATGATTTAAGTGACTTTGAATGTAACATGGTTGTTGGTGCCAGACGGGATGATCTGAGTATTTCAGAAACTACTGATCTACTCAGATTTTCACATACAACCATCTCTAGGGATTACAGAGAGTGGTCTGAAAAAGGAAAAATATCCAATGAACGGCAGTTCTCTGTGCTAAAATGCTTTGTTAATGCCAGAGGTCTGAGGAGACTGGACAAACTGGTTTGAGCAGATAGATCGCCAACAGTAGCTCAACTAACCACTTATTACAACTGAGGTATGCAGAAGGACATCTACTGATGGCTACTTCCAACAGGATAACACGCCATTTCACAAAGCTCAAATCATCTCAACTGGTTTCTTGAACATGACAATGAGTTCACTGTACTCAAATGGCCTCCAAAGTCACCAGATCTGAATTCTTTGGCATGTGGTGGAATGGGAGATTCACATCATGGACGTGCAGCCAACAATCTGCAGCAACTGCATGATGCTATCATGTCAATATTGACCAAAATCCCTGAGGAATGCCTACAGTACCTTGTTGAATCTATGGCAAGAAGAATTATGCCAGTTCTGAAGGGAAAAGGGGGTCCAACCTAATGTAATCCTAGCAAGGCGTACCTAATAAAGTGGCCGGTGAGTGTATGTCAACTGGTACACTCAATGATATCTTAAATACTTTCCATTCAGAGCTCTATTTTGGACTTGCTGATTGTTGTACATTATATCTCCTGTACAGTGAACCCTCGTTTATCACGGTTAATCCGTTCCAGACTCTACCGTGATAAATGAATTTTCGCGAAGTAGGATTCTTTATTTATAGATCGAATATTTTCGCAGTTAGAGTATAGAAAACCTGTTTACGACCTTCTAAATATGTTTTTTAACATTATTAGAGCCCTCTAGACATGAAATAACACCCTTTAGTCACCATTACACTCGTATTACCCAATATATTAGACAAAATAAGAGAAAATAAGACATATTAGACGTTACAAATATCATATTACTAGGCGCACTCGCCTTTTAAGGCGACCGACTTTTATCCTCAAGTTTTGTGCGCTCCATGTGTACATCAGGCATGTAAGTGTAGGGAATAAAAACATCAAAGTGCCCATTCATAACATCTCCCGAAAACCTAAGTTTTTTTTTATCCCCTCAAGTGCCTGTCCAAAGTCATACAATGTCAGCCCGAATCTGTACCGCTAAAGATGGAGTTTCATGCACTAAATAAGCTATAGATGAGAATAAGCAAGCACCATCTCCCCTGATATTTACTACACGGTGAGGTATTTGTACTCCATCAACATTAATTATTTCCAGAGACATAATTTTGTCTATTTTTCCAGCGCATCGCGCACAAAAGCAAGGGAACGATGAGAGCACCAGACCTCTGCTCACATCGCGTCACTTCTTACCGACTTTTATCCTCAATTTTTGTGCGCTCCATGTGTACTTCAGGCATGTAAGTGTAGGGAATGAGAACATCAAAGTGCCCATTCATAACATCTCCCGAAAACCTACGTTTTTTTTTATCCCCTCAAGTGCCTGTCCAAAGTCGTACAATGTCAGCCCGAATCTGTACCGCTAAAGGCGGAGTTTCATGCATTAAATAAGCTATAGATGAGAATAAGCAAGCACCATCTCCCCTGATATTTATGCGGTGAGGCATTTGTACTCCATCAACATTAATTATTTCCAGAGACATAATTTTGTCTATTTTTCCAGCACATTGCGCACAAAAGCAAGGGAACGATGGGAGAACCAGAACTCTGCTCACATCACGTCGCTTCGTACCTCAAGCCGCAAGTAGTAAGTCTGTAATAAGCGGAATACCGCTACGCTTTGCACTCACGGGATGGAAGGACAATCCCGAACGCTTTTATATAGTAGATTATTGTACTGTACATTTAATTGCACACAACCACTAACCTATGAAGGCACGACCTCAGTAGGAAAGTCTTCAGAGGTGGTGCAGTATCTTCAGCAGGTGCGCTGTTGTCTTCAGTGAAGAAGTACTAGGAGTAGGCAGTGGATGTCTGGGTGCGCGGCTGAAGAACATCTTGATAGGCAGTTGCTGGTGCTATCTTTTCATATGCGTGAGGAGGCTTTTGTAGGGTATTGCAATCTTTAATCATATCCAAGAGTTTCACCTTCTCCTGGATAGTAAGCATCTTCCTCCGGCGCTTAGTTTTATTGTCAGAAGGCTTAGAAAAAGCAGCACGTTTAGGAGCCATCGTAGGGCTTAGATAAAAGTTCTCAGAAAGCGCATGCGTAGTGACGTAAGCGTGTATGAGAAAAAAATCGCGATAGAGTGAAGCCGCGAAAGTCGAAGCGTGATATAGCGAGGGATCACTGTATTTCAGTTACTAACTTTAAGACATATTTAAATTATGCAATTCAAATCAGCCACTTATGTTCTGGTATATATATATATATATTGTGATGAAATAAGATCACAAACAAAATATAAAGTGTTGGGGAATTGCCCCGTATATTGCTTGGATGCAATAAATGGTCAAAATAGATTCAAAATTCAATCAGACATTCGACAATAGGGTATCAAAATGGATGGCTTTTATACAGTAGACAAAGTGGCAGTTGGAGATGATGTGGCAGGTGACGTCATCAACGAAAGACCAGAAGTGACGTCATTCAGGCTGGAAGGAAGTGACATCATCAACGATGGACCGGAAGTGACGTCATTCGGGCTGGACAGAAGTGACCTCAAAAGAATTGGACCAGAAGTGGGCATTGTTGTGGAGTCGTTTTCCAGGGTCGGATTTGTTGTTGGTGTGAATAGATTATTTTTCTTCCTTTGTTCTATAAGAATAGAGAGTGAGGTATTATTACCACAATACAACCCCCTGTCAGATGATAAATCGCTCACCTCTGGGCTTGTTGACTGCCTCCTAAGCGCACGAGTGTGACAATATATATAATATTATACAATGCAGCTTCATTTGTCTTTTTTTCCATCTGTGATTTATGATGTATTTTATAAAGGCAATACATTTCAAACTTTGCTAGATCTCTTTTATGCAATCTTCATCTTTCCAATCTATGACCACACTCCATATCGATGACTTTATCAGCTTTATATTAGTGGCTTTTGATACAGCTTTATTCTTGTATAATTTGTTAAGCTTACCAGATACAGCTTGGTCAGGCCATCTCTCGTTCCTATAGTGGTTACAGAATCTACTTTATTTCTGAAGCAGAGATTGCAGGTACAGTGCTACCTCGGTATACGTCTGCTTTGGAATAAGTCCAATTTGGTATACATCCTGTTTGGACACGAAAAATTTTGCTTGGTATACGACCTTTGTTTGGAATACGACTCGAGTGCTACCGTTGTTTACCTCTCTCGAGACAAAGCCACGACTGCCCTCGAGCGTCAGTGCGCCAGTTGCTAGCATTCAGTGAACAACCCGCGCTATAACTCTCTGTGGTGTGTGGTACAGCGGGTCCACAGCTCCTGTCAAAGGCCAGCTTTAAAATAAATAATCACCGCGCTCGCGACTTGGTGAGGGGGCGTGATGGTTGTGTGGCTGAATGTTCTCAGGGCGATTCGCGATGTGGGCGTTTCTCACCAAAATGCACAGGTGAGAGACCATCCGCATTCGTGATTGTTCCTGGGGCTGCTTATCTTGATAAATAGAAGCGCGAGTCAGCTAGAAGGGGAGGAAAAAGAAAGAACGGGCGGGAAGTTGAGAGAGAGAGAGAGCGAGCGAGCGAGCGCGCATGAAGTAGCTGAAGTAGGCAGAGTTAAGGTCAACTGCAAGTAGGGCGACTCCCCTGTTGGGAAGCAGGGGGGCCACCAGGTAAAAAGGCACCGGGCTTCTTCTTGTATTTTTACCCTCCACGTTTCACTTTTGATTTTATGGATTACTGATTGGAACTTTGGAGACTGCACTTTAATTTGAACACCTTGTTTTGTTGATTGTTTTAATAAAAGCACTTTGTACTTTTTTACCATCCCCTTGCTTTGTTGTTACCTATGAGCTTAGCAGTGAGGCACATTACCGAAAGGTGTAGGGTTCAAACAGCAAACCTGCATCGTCACAACGTGATTTTGTGTTTTTTCACGTAAATTTGAATTGATTGTTGAAAAGTATGAAGGTGGCATGCGTATCCGGTACATGGCTGTTGCATACTGTTTGCCGAGAACGACGGTATCTACGATTGTGAAAAACGGACGTTATTAAAAAGTAAAGTGAGGTAAAATTTTCATTTATTTCATTTAATTGCTTTTGTATTTATGTATTTTAGTATTAAGCAGTGTTTAAATTATTTTGTACAACTCCATCAATGTATAATATGCCAATAGCAATAGGATTTTTTTTCATGGGAACGGATTAATCATTTTCCCATTATTTCTTATGGGAAAAATTAGTTTGGTATATGTCCTGTTTGGTATAAGTCCAAGGACCTGGAACGGATTAAGGATGTATACCGAGGTACCACTGTATTTGTATTTGGCAACTTATTCAGGCACAGAATATTTTACTGCGATATTCAGATTTGTGGCATTTGTTGCCGTCAGTTTTGTTTTATTGCTATTAATGTTTAAAACATAGCTTGCTGCTACACTTGCTAACTCAACCTAATGTTGTTGCAGGCTGTCTAGTGAACAATACATGAGAGCACAAATCTGGTATCATCTAATTTTCAAATTGGAATATTTTATTAAATTAGTGATAAACACTTCAACATTTCAGACAGTATAAATATAGTGCACTATACATAGTAGGATTATATTCCATATACTCCTGTATGAGTACAATTTATGAAGGTAGTCAAAGCAAAACTGAATTAATAACCACTAAGAATATATTGTTTGTTCCCTTACAGTGCATTATTTTATGCCTTTACTTAAAATGCTTCTTTGCTTCAAATTTCTTAAGTTTGACGAGTTTAGTAGCATACATAATCACTAGACATCTCAGTCTTGAAAAGTCAATTTATTAATTTAAAACTCTTATTTACATGAGGGCATAGACAGTATTTTCCAGGTATGCCTTCTATATCTGTATTACCTTACTTCAAAGCTGTATACAACTTTCTAATTTGCATTACTTCTGTCACCTTTTATTCTTTAATCTTGTTTTTAAGAGACATAACAACCAGAAATACATAAAAAATATTAATCAATTATTATACTGCGGCTTCATCATTTAGTTTACTATGAATATGATCATACCAATTTTTTTTTTATACTTTAAGTATAAGGCAAAGATTTTAAATTATTAAAGACTGTGTAATCTGATTGTTATTTTATCATTGTTATTCTTTGGATGAGCTAAAGAATAATATTTAATTGCAATAAAGTCACCCTTGTAGGTGAGGTCCATCATATCATATATTGGTAAATGTTTTTATGCCAGCTAATTTGCAATTTTTTATTTTTGTTTCTTATAAGCAGATATTCAATATAATGTATAAAATTAGTCAAGCTAATTCCCAGTTTCTTCTATGTTTGTAAAGGAGTTGCATGTAAACTTAGCTTGAACTAGGTGACTCCAATTATAGCTCTGAATCCACACCCTTATTTCCATGGAGCTCTGCTGACTAATAAAAATAGCTGAAAACTTTGTTTATTTTTTCAGTTATTTTGTCTCTAATTAGTCACAACAGCAAAGCATGAGAATGGCTAGGCTGCCTAAGAGCTAAGCTCATCAAAACTCCACATTACATGCCTGGAGAAAAGTGGGCTGGGTTAGGTCTTTAAACTTTCTTATTCAAGAGGAGGAGTTTCCCAACTGTGAAGTTCAAGTATTTTATTTTTCCATGGCACATACTCTCTTCCACACATTGTAAAATGTATTTGATAGAGAAATAAATTAAACCTTCAAAAGCAGATATCTGACATACTTGGGAGACCCTAATTGATCCTTTAGCAAACAAAGTTGTGTGGGTCCTGCGAAAATACATTTTCAAAAGCATGCTATGGTGTTATGAATCACTCACTCAGTGCTCATTAGTGAGCTTGCGTGAAAGTATTGTAGCATCTGCCAGGGTGGGAAGACAGTTGTTTGCCAGGGTGCCTCTCAGTCTGGGCCGGGTTAGAAGCTTGACAGAGACCTGTCCAGTATGGAAAGGAACTGTATCCTTTGACAAGCCTTGAGAGGGTTTTAGAAGGGACACACAGACTTTTAGCCTGTGTTAAAGTTATAAATAGGAGATACTTGGTCTGAGAGATGCTGAACAGTACGAGAGTTGATAGAAGACAGTGGACAAAATTGCTGCTATCATGACACCAACAAGGTTCCCTCACTCCACAAGTACAAATGCGTCATCTCGCAGAATGCGTGTCTGCATTGTGAGTCTTAACTTTGGCCTGGATCACACCTCTTAGTGGTATGATTACCAAAGCAGGTTTTATTTGAGAATTAGGCCTCAAGTTCCACAAAGACCTAATATCATGGGAAGCCTTTCCCCAAAATCTACAAGCGGGCTTTCAGCATGCCCAGGCACAGCAAAAGTGGTAAAAGGCTTTAAATGTAATTAATTTAGAAAGGAAAACAGGATCCATCAAAAGTCTCTGGTCCTATATAAAAAAAGCAATGTTCCTTTATAATTAAAGATTTATTGAACAAAGACATGTCCATAAAAACAGCAAAAGTGTCCCAAGCAAATATAAACAAAGAATGCAAAATGAACAAAAAGAATAAAACTGAAAAGCAAATTACTTAAGTGATGCCCTCTGTAATAAGCAAAACAAAAGAGAGCGAAAAAAAAAACCCTTAATAAATAAAAAAAAAAAAAATCAAAGACTACAAACAAAGCCTTTGCTCTATTTTGGGGAAAAAAACAAAAGTCATGTAACCAGCTGTAAGTAGCCTTGGATAAAAGGTGTCAGCTAAAAAATAAGTAATAACTGTTTTACCCTTGTCATAAAATCTAGAACTAATTAAAACAACATTAAACAATAGGATATTGGTGCAATGCATTGCATTTCCATCTCATAGTTTCAAGCATGAATTTTTTATTCTGTTTTATTTGAGTTTTCCAGTTTGCTCCTGAAAATAGACATGTCTAATTATTTTGAAATGAGAGAAAGTGTGTACAAGAATATCCCCAACAATGGATTCCAGTTCCTCTGTAGTTCAGTGCTGAAGAGACACTGTATATGCATTGGTAGATGTTATGATTCTGCATTTCAATAAAGAATGCAGGCCTAAAAAACACAAACCAGACCTGCTCTTTACCCCAGTTCACCCTCAAAACATAAGGCTCAAAAGTGGAGCGAAGGCTTTTGTACTCACAAATATCACATAACCAAACACAACCAAATAAAACTTTTTAACACTAGAGTCCCTGCAGCCTACAAAAAAATGTTATTATCCCAAGCCATCTTAAATCCCTTCGCACATCTCTGTCAGTGTCTGTGTTTTGCAAATGTGTTGATCAGCACAAGCAGCAAGCAGCCTTCTCTCCCATCCCACCACTGATGCAGCTGAAGTTCTCCCAGCTCAAGTCTCTTTATCTGGGTGTGAGGTGCATGGAGTTGTATAAGGTAAATAATATATTATTATTTGGAATACATGCATCTAATGTGTGTTCTGTGTCTGCAATGATCTGGGTTAATGTAGGATGACAGGAAATGTGAGGCAAGAAATTCTAAACACATAACTAAAACAGAAACTTTTTCCATGTTATAGTAATAATGACGTGAAGTTTATAATGTATGAAGACTTTAGTCCATATATCAAATAAACATGCACTTTTATTCAAGAATATAACCAAAGAAAAAATACTTGAAGTGTCTTCTTGGATGGTGCAGAAGTAAGAACTGCTGCGTTATAACCAAACCGTTGCCAGTTCGATTCTGGGTGTTCCTCGTTTTGAGTACTGAGTTGCTATTATTATTACTATAATATAATAAAAACATACATTTGATTTGAGTCTGTAAGACCCAGTGTAAATTTTGGCTACTTGTAAAATTTTGCACTTTTTTTATTATTGTTTTATTTTGTCAGTAATGTTCACGTGGTACAACGAACTTGCCTCTCCTTCTCTGAGTTTGATGGTGTTTATCTCCATTCTTTTCACAACAGCAGCGATGACCACAGTTGGTGCTGTGGTTGATACCTGCTCAGAACTATTTGTTGTACCGGCAATCAAAGATACGATGTCCTGTGACTGCTATCAGACTGGACAAAGGCAAAACCTTCACAACATACATCTTCTTCACAGTGCTTTCGCTGGGTAATAGACTGCTGCAAAGTAACACAACTCTACTTGGCACCATAAAGTAAATGGGATGGGAACTTCCACCTGCAGCTCAAGTCTCTTCAGTACGCATGCAATTCTCCATGCTAGTGTTTAGAACTGGTAGGGATCAGACACATCACACCCAGATAAAGAGACTTGAGCTGTGAGAACTTCAGCTGTGTCAGTAGGGGATGGGACAGCAGGCTGCTTGCTACTTGTGCTGATTGACACATTTACAAAACAAAGACACTGATGGAGAGGTGCGAAGGAATTTAAGGTGGCCCGGGATTATGACTTTTTTTGTAGGCTTCAGGGATTCTAGTGTTAAACTTTTAAATATTTATTCAGAAAATTTGAGAAGAATTCAAAAAGATTGAAAACTGATTACAAACAGCAAGGCAGGTACAAAAAAAGAAAACAAACATAGTTGTCTAATTAAATCCAAAAAACAGGAAATTCAGAAATCAAAATGAAAAGCACAATTCACAAGACAGGAGAAACCTCAAAGCTGAAGCTGATATTTTACTTGCAGTTTATTCTTAAATTCCTTGGAGACGGGCCCCCAACTGCAGCATCAGGTGGTCCTGCTCCCTACCAGGCTCCATTTAGCATAAAAGGAACATATAAAACATAGACACAAATCTAACCTAAACATAAACACAAAATTAACAGACAATACATACAACAGAAAACAATATGATTATTATTTATGAAACCAATAGTAAAAAAATAACAAAAATTAACAAAAGGAAAGCACATTTAACCTAGGAATGAAACCCTGTCTGAAACATAACAGTAAATTGTTGAAATTAAGTGATTCAACTTTTTGAGACACAGGTGTTTGCTGCTAAAACTAGAACAACCTATTGACCTCATATTCCCAATTGACAAATTCACGACTTGTGGAGATAGTTTGATTAGCGGGAGAGTCCTTCTTGGAAGGAACTTCCAGCTGATTTGAGTACACCAACTCTAAAGTCACCAATATCCAAAAACAGTGAAAGTTTCATAGATTTCAATGGGTTCCCACGCAACCTCTCCTCCTTCCCTCCCCATCCATCACTCCCTTGCATACAGACCACTTTTTCATTTTGTCTTCTGTTGTTCTACCTCTTCCACCTCCTCCTTCTTTACCTTTAGCTATCATGATGAAACAAAATCTTTCTTATTATGTCCTACCACCCTTTCTGCTTTTGTCCCCTCTGCACCCCTTTCTCTTTATCACATTGCTCAGCTCTCATTGGGCTCTGAAACAAGCGCTTTTTTGCCTTCCTCTCTTCTTCTCTCAATATCCATTGTCTTCTTGTCTGTCACAATGCTCCTACCTCTCCTCTCCTCTCCAGCCATAGCTATGTTCTATTCACTTTTTGCTTGCATGGAACTGCTCTCTGCTGTAAGTGCTTGCTGTAAGAAGAAATAGCCGTTCCCTTCCCATCTTTCTTCTCTGCATCTCTGCTATCTGCAAAGAAATCCTTCTTTCAAAACTTGATTGCATCCTCAGAAAGAAGTCCTCTATGCCTATTCTCTACTTTCAAGTCTTTCTTAAGTCCTTCAGCTGCTCCAAAACCAACGTCCAAATCAACTGATGGTTTTGCTTTTCTTCACTTCCAAAGTCACCAATATATAAAAACAGTTCAAGACTCCAAAAACATCCCCTGACTTACCTCTACGTGGCTTTTCTCTTTCCGCATTCTCTCTTGTATATGACTCTGACATTTCTGAACTACTCTGTAACCGCAGACCCCCCGCCACCTGTCACTGGACCCAGATTCCTTCATATCTTCTTCGGTTCATCTTTCCTTCTTTGGTTCCCTACATTCTTTTCTTTCTAATGATCCACTGACCTCTAGTATGTTGCTTTCTGATTTCAAGAAATCTCATGTGATTACTGTTCTCAAGATGCCCTCTCTTAACCTGTCTGCCATTGACAACTGCCATCCTGTCTCCCTTCTGTCATTTCTGCCCAAGGCTGTAGAATGCATAGCCCACGAACAACCCCCGCTTCTTCTCTCAAATGACAATCTACCAGATCATTTTCAATCTGGATTCTACAAGGGTTACTCTATGGTAATGGCACTGCTTTGTCACAAATGCTCTAAGATCTGATCAAGTTGCTTCTCTGTTCTCTGTCCTTATCCTGCTTAACTTTTCATCAGCTTTAGATACTGTTAACCACTCCTTGCTTATGTCTTTCCTCCATAAGGTTGCAGTCAGTGGTTCTGCTTTGGTCTTTTATCTTATTCTTTAGTGGTTCATGGTCTAAATCCTTATCTTCACCCAGAAATGCTCCACAGCTATGTTTCAAGCATCAATGTTGGGTCCACTTCTCTTTTCTCTCTGTTTTTGTTCCTTATATAATGTTATTCTTTCTCAGGGCATCTCCTGCCAACTCTGTACTTATTTGCACAGATCTCATTTCCCTCTTACAACCTATAGCTTTCAGCCTAGATCTCAAACTGTCTCTCTGCCATCTCATTATGACATTAAATTTAACGTTTCATAGTCAGATATCTAGTACTTGCCATCTGATTACTCTTGAAGATGTCACCCTTTCACTATCAGTTATGGTCAGTAATCTTGGCATGGCTCTGGACTCTTTGCCTTCATTCATCAAATATATATTCTTCAAAGACCCAATCCTGTTCTTCATAAAATTTAGAGGATTCGACCTTGCCTCACTAATTATGCTATGCAACCTCTCGTTCAGGCACTTGTTCTCTCTTGGCTGGACTACTGTACCTCTCTCCTAGCAGTGTTTCCTTTAACTGTTATCAGACCTTTCCAGCTCTTTCAGAATGAGGCAGCTTGATGGTGTTCTCAATTCCTTGTTTTACTCCTACTACTCCTCTGCTTCATTCTCTTCCCCTGTTGCAGCAAGGATCCAGTTCAAAACTCTTGTCTCGACCTACAGCTCTTTAAATAGTTCTGATTCTCAATATCTCCAGTCTTTGGCCTTATATGTCCCTTTAAGAAGTCTATTCCACCTCAGCCCGTCTGATGATCGTCCCTCCTTTTGACAGGTGTAACAGGACTGGACAATGCTTCTCCATTCTTACTCAAAAGCTGTGGAATTATCTCCCTTTGTGAATCTGAACTGCATCCAATTTATTCATGTTTAGGTGTATTTTGAAAACACACATATTCATGAAATATTTTGGAAATGCCTAGTTTCTCTTCTACAGGATAGCTGGTATTATGCTGCCAAAGAGCTTTGGATGTTGATTTTTGTGTTAGTCTAGTTGCAGCTATAATTATATAATAGTAGTACTACTCCCTTTTGCTTGGCTTTTATCTTATACTCTTACTTTTGATGCCTGCACCTTCTAATCCTTCTTGTATATGTTATAACTTGATTTGTAAGTCGCTTTGCATAAAGGCATCTGCCCAATAATAATAATAATAATAATAATAAAAATACTTTCTGTAACTATTGTTAAAATCTAAAAATACTTGAAACCAGAGATCCATCATCCTGTTATCAATGATTAAGTTTATAGCTCTGTCAGCTGACTTATAGACATATGCTCTGTATAGTTAAATAAGGACAGATGTGTAGCTGTAAGCTGACTTCATCTTGGTAGTGAGTTAGCTAAAAGGGATAGAGCTTTGGCTGGGCAGGCCCAATAGACATAAACAGGTAAGCAGAACATCCCGAGAATGTCATGGCTTCAAGTCAAGGATACAGAGAATGAATGGACAGTGTAGCGGATGTTGTTGTAGTTAATGTGGGGTTGTTTCTCATCAGAACAGTTACACGTATATCCTAGAAAAGAGATGTCAAACAACATAAATGATGGGTCATCCAGAAAGACAAATAATAACACTCATCCACATTTTATAAAATATAATGGAAAAAAAACATGGTTTGGCATAATTGACAAATACAGTAGAAGGTCAGGAAGAAAATTAATATCATGTTTCTGAATTCCATGTCCTAATGGTAAAATATAATGATTAATACAAAAATGGTATTCCTACAAACCCTCGAACAACACCCTATTTACTGGAGACAGGTATAAAAACACTTGCATCATACATTTTATGCATAGGAAAGATTTGGTAACTATGAAATGAATCAAGCAAGACAAAATAGAAAAACATCACTTAAATTCTTAAAACCTTTACAGCAGGATCCTTCAATCTATAGTAACTAAAGCTGTGCTTTCATCAAAAAACACAAGGACATGTATTTGCTGCCCTGATAGACAATCTCTATATATAATCTTCATTTGGATCTTGATCTTTGTTTGTCCGCAAATGAATTAGAAGAAGAAGCACTAGATGGCAGTAGAGAGACAGCTAAAACATAGGCATTGCATTAAGAATCTCCTCCAGGCTTATACTACTGAAGACTGTAGTATGCCAGTCACACCTCAGAACACAGACATTGAAACTAAACAAATTGTTGCGCTTTAAATTAACTAAAGAGATCTTCATTTAGATCTTGATCTTTGTTTGTCCGCGAATTCCATGCATGCGTAGACCACCTTCCAGTTTAGTACGTTGTTGTTACTCACAGATGTCAACAATGTGCCGGAATAACGAAAGGGGTGGTGGACAGTGTTACGCTGGTTAGCTCCTGAGGCCTGGTTAGAGAATGAGATTGCCGAAGATAAAAGGTACGTGCCTACGTAACATATGAATGAAAGAAAGACAGTGGGTAAAATGAATGACAACGTAACAGCACGTTCCGTAACTTATTATTGTTACATTGTAGCCGGCGAGTGCTGCGCGTCTCACAGTTGTACCGTGGCTTGCTCACATGTCAGTGAAGTGATCCTTATTTATGCTTTAAAGAGCCTGGATACCTATGTGTCCCCCTTTTATAACCATTGCTCCGTGTATATTGCCTTACTTTTTGGATTGCCACAAAGCAACCTGCGAGATTAGAGAAAGGTTGAGAAGAGATAGTGAGAGGAAACGACAGCATCGTGAAAACGAGACGGACTGTGAACAGACAGAAGCAGAAATGCTCCTACACCACCACATAATTACGATTCAGACAGTGATTCCAAGTAGGCCGTTCCTATCGAATCAATATCCAAGGGTTTTCTTTTGTAATTTTGTTTCCCTTATAAAAAATCATAATGCTGTGCGACGAAGGGCCCAGTTCACAACTGGCAGCCACATTTAAACAGGGAGCCCTTCACAGACAACTTTAACACGCGCAACGTAGTTGGGCGCACATGGCTAGTAATACATAATTTATAAGACAAAGACTGTGTTGACTGATATTTCTCAAAAGAAAAACTTTAAGTGCATGATTGCAGTTTATCCAGAACTTTACAGAGAAAAGCTAAATTTGAAATGTACTTATAGTTCTTAAGAATTTTTTAAAATCAAAATCTGATTTCTTAAATTAAGGTTTAACAGTTCCCACATTGAAGGATTACAACACAAGAATCATCTCTTTTATATGTTAGATTAACCACTAAAAGCTGTATAGAGAATCAGTGCTGTTTTGCAAGTAATGTAAAGAAATTTACTATTTAATAAAACAACGTTCACTGATGTTCAGATATATTGGAGCCTCTTGAGTCATTCTATATTTTCTTAATAAATAACAAAGAGTAATTTAATGCATGCACTGATATCATAATATCAAGTTTTAAACTTATAAAAATCACACTGAAACATCAAATCCTTTTCCTTAAGATATCCTGCTGTGTAACCAAGCCCTTGGGGAAACATATTTTCATGTAAGTGCTAGTCCCTGCGTTTCAATGAGCTTAGCTCTCGGGCAGCATGTGTGTACTCTCACGCTCTGCATATTTTTGCTAATTAGGTTAGAAATAGCATTTAGCACAAGTGGATTTTAAATACACATTCCTGTAAAGGGGGCAAGTTACACTATTATACGGAGTAACCTTGGGAAAAATGCTAAATTAAGATAAAGTGGGTATGAATCTTCAGATTAGCCCAGTGTAATAGAAAGGTTTAACACAATATGCAAATCAATTGTAAAATCTTGTTTCACCGTAAAATTTTGGATCTTTCAAAGATTTATTTGATGGGATTCACTAAATCGATATTTCAATGTTAATTTACCAAGGGGTGCTGGTTTTATATTTACTAAGGACATATTTCTATCAAAATGACTGTTAGTCTTTGATAATTGTATGTACAACACAGAATCCAGTTCTTCCTGTTCAATTGAATTGGTAGCATGCTGTGTATATTTAAATATACATTTCAGGTGTAAAATACAGTGCATGGCCTTCTAAGAATGAATAACATCCTAAATGGAGGCTTATAAGACTATTAACATAAACCTCCTGCTGTCTCGCAGTTATGAATTCTCAGTAATGATTTTCTTAAAATGAAGTAATGCTTTATGGGCCTTGGTGAGATTATCACATAATGGCTTAGTACAAAAATGTCATTACTAGGTCAAAATTATGTAAGCATCACTTGTTTACATGATTTTTACAGGATTTTGACCTGCCCACCTTATTGTCTTAAATTGTAACCGTTTTTCTCAGTGTTGTTCCCTACTGATTAAAGTAGCAGTTTGTTTTATGCATTGTTCAGTGATCTAATGTTACAATGTAGTCTTTATTTGTAACTATGGAATTTAGTTGTTTTACAGAACAGTAAAAAATAACGTTAAAGGATTTCTGCATGCTTGCAGCAGATATTCTGCCTGTTCACTTCAAAGCACTGTTCTGTCTATTTTTATGTGAGATGCGTCATTCTCTTTTTACCTTCCTTGCGTGTCTTCAGATCCTAGGCATGTATGCAAATTAAGGACATTTATTATGGCTAAAGACAAAAGGAACCTCTCATTGCTCTCGTGAGTGTAAATAATCACCATATCAATGACTGTCTGGTTCACAAAGCAGATATTATGAGATAGGATAAGAAATACAGTACAGCTGCACATCATCCCACCGACAGATTTCACACTGTACCTGCAAGCAAAATACATTGTGAACTAAGTAAAAACATTTAACCATGTAGTGTCATGCCATGGATTTGGGGGAAGATTCTCATAGTTCAAAATAGGGTTTATCCTACAAAATCATAACATAAATGGTGTCATGGTAATGGTTCTCCTTAAGATGTAAAGGCTGGGAGCACAGGAGAAGGACAGTGTAAAAGGAACTCTTGATGCCCCAGAGTATCTTCTTCTTGTTTCACCCCATTAAGACTAGAAACCAACCATGGAAAGCCATGCACAAGATGAATGTTGCCAGGACCTTCCACTAACATCAGTGGGCATCCCAGTCACTTCCCAGTTGCCTGGTGACTTTAAAAAAGATGGCCAGAACTTCACATATTAGTGCACCTATAGGCTGCAGGCAGAATGGTATGGGTATCAAGTCTTCTTAACAGAAGTGACCACAATCTTCACGGAAGAGGATTTATGTAAAAATTTCTGAAAGATTCTCAGGGAGTCCAGCTGAATAGGGATCCTGGATTTTGAACTCTTAAAAGAGTGCCAATTCTAATATTGAATTTGAGAGACTGTTTTTAAGATTAAAAAATACTTCATTGTTTTATAATGAACTGGCTAAGATTTGAACTTCTTCCATTGTTATTTGAGCACCTCACTATGGTCACACTAGAAAACTCCAATTGACACTGAGCCCGGCTCAGTGCTAAAGGTTTAATGTGTGAATGTGTAAATCAATTTGAAAATTGCAAATAAAAATAATTGGTATTATTTGATGAAGTTTACCTTTATACACACAATGTTGTTAAGTGATGAGAGAGGACATGCAGTTGATGGTTGTAACAGAGCAAGATGCAGAGAATAGGAAGATATGGAAAAAGATGTTCTGTTGTGGCAACCCCTAATGGGAGCAGCCGAAAGAACAAGAAGATGTTGTTAAGGGAATAGCTTTTTAAAGAAGTTTGATAAATAAGTGATTATAATAACAAACAACAACTATCCCCTAAAATACATAAAAAGAATTAATAAAAGAAAGAACAACCTCTGACTCAGTTAAAGATAAAAACAGCAGTCACAGTCACAGTGAGGCATTATACAGACATTGTGGTGTTTCTTGATGCACTTCTGCTGAATAATTCATTGAGTGAAAGAACTTAATGTTTGTGTGGCAGAAAGAGAATGTGCAGCATTCTTCATAATGGCACTCTGTTTTGTCTTCATACTCTCTTTCACACGTGCGAGTGGGGAGCAGCTAAAGGACCCGACATGTGGCGTGAATCCACAAGACAGGAGAAAAAGCCAGTGCACTAACCCATTTCTCTGCTGTCTCACAGGAAGGACAATCCACAAAAGAGTCTGGGGCCATGAGTTTACTTCCCGTGCTACAACCAGACGATCGGACTCCTTCCGCATCGAATAAAGTAACGTGCTGTCCCTCCCCGATGACATCACCTTGCTCCCAGGATTCCCCATTGTTTCTGACATCCTTTTCACCATCCCTGACTCTACAAAGATGCCATCTTGCCACCAACATGTTGTCTGTGCTTATGTTTATGCAGCTAGGCTGTTTGTACTGACCAAAACAGAAAGAGTGATAATATACAGGGACAGTTTCCCCAACCCTTAAAATTGTTTCTGTGTGCTTCCTTTTACAACTACTACCAGCAGAATGTGTCCCATAACTGAGCCTGAGGCAAATAAGAGTTAGGGTTTCATCTAAAAATACAGTTCAATATAAAAAAAAAGCAAAAAAGTCCAAATGTAAAGGAACCGAGAAGAATAGTCGTCTTCTGGGTAGGCTTTGGTGACCTCTCCTGTATTCGTTGGTCAAATGACACCTACTGTAGATATACATAGTCAGTAGGTGATAGCCTTTCTTTCACTGTATTTACCTTCTCTTTAAAGTACAACCATTCTGATTCATTACTAAGCACATGCATACGAACAACTGTCACAGTTTCCTCTCTGCAAAAATTTTCAAGTTGCTTTTGAGAGTACCTTTCAAGCACAACCTTGAGCTCAACCAGGCAACTCCAGAGTAAGAGACACAGAGACCACATCTACTCAAGCATCTGGATGCAAAACTAGGGGTAATTTCATGCTCCAGCTAGAAAAATAAAAAAAAACCTAAATCAAAACCTTACCTTTTTATATCCTTCATGTCCAATAGATCACTAATGTTTTAAGTGCCAGGCGATAATTAAATAAGCAATAAACAGAATCATGGTCAGAAGACAGGGCACCTTCAGTAACCGTTAGTCAGATTGTTAATACAGGAGTATTTACAGCTCAGATTTCTTAAGGGTAGAGTGCAAAACAAGGTGAACGCACTTGAAACAAACCCTTATTTACAAAAGGGGTCAAAATCAGGCATTCATATACCAAAGGAAAAAAACAAGGTAAACCAAACTGCTGTTTCATTTAGAGAAAGTGGCAGTCAGTAAACACACAGGGTATAGTAGCTGACGTTTAGGCATCTTTGCAGAAAATATAATCTGGGAAGCTAATGATTGCTGGCTGCTGTACATTACAACAGGAATAAACACCACAGCCTCCCAGGTTGGTGACCACCTGGCTACACAAACACTTAAGGACCAGGCAGTTGCTGATTGGTTGTGGGTTCGGCAGGTAACACAGACAACGCAGAGAAGAGGCAGCTTTAGGGCAAGTCAAACAGGGCAGCCAAAAATGTTTTCTAATTGGATAAAAACAAACAGAAGGGTTCTGAATTGTAGGATAAGTGACAAAAAATAAGCAAAACGGCCACCAGAATGCACCCCCATTCCCCACTCCCACTTACTCAAGGAGCTAAACAGCTTCTATTAAAAGAACATAAAGATGGAAAAGAAAAATTGGGGGAAATGTCCTGGTTTCCTTATACAATGTTGGGTAGATCTACCTAGAATCAGTCAGTGTTTTCATGATATAGCTGACCAGAAAAAAAAAAAATATTTGAGATCAAAAGATTGTTAAATAAAATATATCTGCAAAAGGTAGTTAGCATGTCCACTGATCAGATTTACAGTCAGTAATACCTAACCAGATTAAAAAGCAGTTATCTTAAAACAATCCAAGGTGTCAAAACAGAAGAGGAATAAAACAAAGGAGAACCAGACGCAAAATCAGAAACATGCTGAGGTCAAAGCCAAAGTATTAATAATAAAAAGAAACACTTGATCCTAAGCACGAAAGAATTTCTTTACCTGACTAGGGGCTTTCCGACCAAAAAATGAACTCTACACACTGATCTGTATTTTTCCTTATTGGTTAAAATGCCACACCATTCAATGTAAACCCCTTAATTTTCCAGTTTCGTTTTCTTTTCCTAACTTTTTCTAAAGAAGGGAATATATAAATACATATATTAACAAATTAAATTATTTCAAAAAAGAACACTAAACACTATGCAGTATATACAGGGTGCAGCAGAAATAACTCCCACATTTTGAAAAATCACTGTGGGATCCCTAAAGCAGGTAGAGGGGTGCGGTCCATTCCGTTAGGTACGGTACATAATAAAGTTTTCAGTTGTCACCATGCCGTGGTCGTGTGAGCATCGAGGCTTTGTAGTGGAGGCTTTTTTCAAAAATGGCGAATCTGTAGCTGTGACGCAGAGGGTGTTTCACACGCGGTTCAGTTTACGTGCTAATGAAAGTGTTCCAGACCAGAAAACGATTTTGCTGTGGGTTCAAAGAGTAAGGGCAACAGAAGGTTTTCAAACATCGTCCTCGGTCCTTGGACCAACTAAAGGAGGCTATTCAAAAAGAAATTGAAGGAATTTCGCCCGACATGCTAGTGAGAGTGATGGAAAACTTCCAAGAACGACTCCAAATGTTTATCAGCCGTCAAGGCCACCATTTGGACGATATAATTTTTAAAACGTAAAGTAAAAAAACTTTTTTATATCTACATTTGGGAAATAAATTTTTGGTTTTTACCTCGTAGCATTTTTTTTCAATCCCCCTTTGAAATGTGGGAGTTATTTCTGCCGCACCCTGTACATTCAAACGAACGTGCAATTGATTCAGAAAGTATTCAAACCCTTTATTGTCCTGTAGATTTGATTTTAAATGAACAAATTTGCCATTTTGTCCATCAATCTACAGTCAATAACCTATAATACAACAACATTTATTTATATAGCACATTTTCATACAAAAAGTAGCTCAAAGTGCTTTACATAATGAAGAATAGAAAAATAAAAGACACAGTAAGAAAATAAAATAAGTCAACATTAATTAACATAGAATAAGAGTAAGGTCCGATGGCCAGGGTGGACAGAAAAAACAAAAAAAAAACTCCAGACAGCTGGAGAAAAAAATAAAATCTGTAGGGATTCAAGACCATTAGACTGCCCAGTCCCCTCTAATGGGATGACAAAGTGAATACATGTTTTCTGAAAAATTAGCAAATTTATTAAAAAAAAAAAAACTGAAATCTCTTATTCATATAAGTATTCAGAACCTTTCCTGTGGCACTCCAAATTGTGGTCAGGTGAACCCTATTTGCTTTGATTATCCTTGAGATGAGCCTAGAACTTGATTGGAGTTAACTTGTGGCCAACTGAATGATTGAACATCCTTTAGAAAATTCAGACACCTATGTATATAAGGTCCCATAATTCACACAGCATGTCAGGACAAAAAACAAGCTATGAAGCCCAAGGCACTCTCTGTAGACCCCTGTAATAACATTGTGGTGAGGTATAGATCAGAGCAAGGGTATCAAACCATTTCTAAAGTTCTGAATGTTCCCAGAAGCACAGTGGCCTCAATAATTGTGAACCTG
>JANRMT010062814.1:118365602-118410636 GCA_026402145.1 Polypterus bichir lapradei | reverse complement strand
ACCAAGAATCCAATGGTCACTCTAATAGTGCTTCAGAAGCACTTCTTCTGAAATGAGGGAATCTATACGAAGGACTACCCTCTCAACGGCACTCTAGCAATCAGGTGTTAATGATAGAGTGACTAGACTGAGGCCAATCTAAAGTAAAATGCATATGGCAGCCTGATTGAATTCTGAGATATGAGGAAAAAGACTATCTGGTTTGACGAGACAAACATTTAACTTGTTGGGCAGAACTACAAGCACTCTTTCTGGTGAAGACCAGATACTGCTCATTACCTGCATAATACCACCCTAAGGTGAAGCATAATGATGGCAGCATCATGCTATGTGGGTGCTCCTCAGCAGCAGGAACAGGGAGACTAATTAGAATTGAGAGAAGGATGAATGCACCCAAATAGATTAAATAAGATTAGATTAAATTGGATAAACTTTGTTAATCCCAGCAGCAGAAACATAAAAAACAAGGATATAGACTCATAGGAGAAATAATTCAATCAATCAATAAATAATTTATATTGTGCAGAAACTGCAAAATGAATTAAAATTGCAAAATGAATGTAGAGAGTATCAGCATTTAGTTTGGGGTGTCGGGAGGAAGCATTGATTGACTGATAGCAGCGAGTGCTTCTTAGCACACTGTGGTAGAATGAGCCTGTGATTAAAAGTGCTCTAAGACATCACCTCCTGGAGTGAATGGAGGGGATTTTTCATGATGGCATCCAATTTTGCCACCATTATCTTTTCCACAACAGCTTTAAGGTTTGCCTTTTGATGGGGCAAGCTTTTCTGAAAATTTTGTTCAGGCATTGTGCATCTCTTGATCTCAGGTTACTTTATCAGATGACTGCAGTAAAGAACACCACACTTGCTGCTACTGACCACTCTGCACCACTTCCACGTCCTTCACCACCAGCTCTTTTGTCTTGCTGATGTTGAGTTGCAGGTAGTTCTTCCTGCACTACAAGACAAAGTCCTCCATAACCTTCATGTACTCTAATTTGGTTCCATTATTAATTCAGCTTATGATGGAGGAGTCATCTGAACATTTCTGTAGATGACAAGTGCTGGTATTGTGCTAGAAGTCTGTTGTGTAGAAGGTAAACAGGAAGAGAGACAGGACAGTTTCCTGAGGTGTCCTAGTATTACACAACACCATTTCTAACACACAATCCATGAAAACCTCACAAACTGTTGTCTGTTGGTTAGGTAGGCCATGATCCGGAAGAGTGTGACATCAATATGCAAAGCCTTAACCTCTTCTCCAGTTAATGAGGCAGAATAGTATTAAAGGCACTGGAAAAACCAAAGAAAATTATCCTTAATGTGGTGCCAGCTTTATCCAGATGGGAGTAGGCTTTGTGAAGCTTGTAGATCAGAGCATCCTCCACATCTGTCAGTGTCTGGTAGGCAAACTGCAGAGGATCCAAATGTTCTGAAACCAGGGGTTGGAGCTCTTTTAGGACCAGCCTCTTAAAGGTCTTCATGATGTCTGAAGTAATAGCAGCTGGTCTCAAGTCCTTGGAATCACTGGAATGCCCTTTTGTGGCACTGGGACTACACACAGCTGGGGAAAGTCTGCAAATTCAGGGAAAAGGGAAACAGGTGCTGAAGAACCTCACAGAGCTGGCTGGCACATTTTCAGCACCCTGGGCTGATTACATCCAGCCTAGTAGCCTTGTTCATGCATGGTTTCTCTCCTCACTTGATCAGCAGAGACAGATAGTCCAGGAAGTGGAAGACGGCTAGAAACCACAAATACAAACAGGTCCTTGAAGAAAACCTGCTCCCGAATGCATGCACTCTCAGACTGGGGAGATGGTTAACTTTTCAGTACAACAAAGATCCGAAGCATATAGCCAAGACAACACTAGATTGTCATCAGGTCATGTCTCTGACTGTTCTTGAGTGACCCAGCTAAAGCCCCCCATAGAACATCTGTGGAGATACCTGAAGATGACAGTTTACAGAACTTCTCATCCAATCTAACAGAGCTTGAGAGAATAGGATAAACCACCGAAATACAGTTGTGCAAAACTTGCAAAGATTTACCTAAAAAGACTCAAAGCTATAATTGCTGCCAGAGAGGCTTCTACAAAGTACAGAATTATGGGTCTGAATACTTACATGAATGCGAGATTTCAGTTTTTGATTTTTAACAGTTTTGCAAACCATTCTTAAAACAGGTATTCACTTCATCACTATGGGTTTTTGAATGTAGAATGATGGGCAAAAATGGCAAATTTATACATTGAAAATTAAATCTACAACTCAATAAAGTGGGCAAAAATGTGAAGGGGTCTGAATACTTTCTGAATCCATTGTGTATACAGCAAACATAGTCTTAAAACCAGTTATATGTTTTTTTTATGTCTTTCACCCTTTTATGCCTTTGAATGCTGGTAATGTAATGAACAGTGATATAAAATACTCAGACATGCTTACCTGAAATCCAATTCAACTTTTTCCCAGTTGTATGGGACAAAAGTCCATTATAGTCCCTGCTTAAGAAAGAACTATTTTCAGCCACCTATTAATTTACTATGCACATTTTTGTGATGTGGAACAAAAACCGGACTACCCAGAGGAAAAGTCACATCGACTTGAGGCAAATGTGCAAACTCTGCATAGATGGCAACTGAGCAATGAATTCAGACCCAGAAGGCATACAGTATGCTTGACAGATTAAAAGTAGCAGGAACTTTTTACAAGCTCTGCACAATCTCCAGGGCTGACATCATTTTATTAAAAATAGCTTCTGGTTCATTATTATTGCATGTTTTCATTCTCAGTCGAGGGTGTCCCAAAGGCTCAACCTTAATTGTGCATGTTAAACAAAAATACACCCTGATCTGGATTTGTTAAGACGAGTCTGAAGTGCTCAAATCACACACCTTGCACGAGAGTGACATGCTACGGTTATCAGGGATGAGTATAATACAAAAATATATTTACATGACTTATTTTATGGTGAGATCCATCTGTTTTCCGTGAAACTGTTACAAAAGAGTCTCTGAGTTAAATACAAAGTTTTTGTACTTAAATGAGGTTCAGTCAACAGATGTTTATTAAAATGAAAAGCTAAGAACATTGCCCAAAGCCTGTTTTGAGCATTAATAAGTACACTGTAGCTGCAGCCAATAAGGCAAAAAAAAAAAATCAATCTAAAAAATATTCAAAACAAAAGAATGATCAAAGAACAATCTCAAAGGTCAAAGTACACAAAATAGTGTGGAAAGAACTAAAGGACCACCAACATCCATTAAACACAAACAAATACCTTATGTTCTCTTAAACCAGAGCCTATATCACAGGTGGCCATCTTTTTGATTACAATTTACTTTATGACTGGACAGTAATCATTATTGGTATATATGCATTTGATACCTTTTTTGCCATTTCATAATTTGTTGGTACTAAATTATTATACAAAATCTGCTTTATTCATTAGGAATAAATTAGCAATGTACAGTAATGAATTAAGGGGGTTGATTAAAGGGAGGTTTTATACAGTACCATTACCACAATATGCTACTTTTAGAACAGTGGAGTGAGAGAGAGAAAAACAAAACAAAAGTTATGCAAATAAACTTTAGCAGGTAAAGTTTCCACAGCCGTCCCTAATGCAAAATTTTACATTTGAATATTTTTTCCTTCATTGTATTTTATGCCTGTCTCAATAACAAGCTAATTGTGTGGGCTAAAAATGCAACCACACATATGACCCTGAGTTGTATTAAAAAAGTCTGATTTGCAAATTTAAAAATGACACAATATTTTAACAGATTCAGATGGACAGGGGAGAAAACGTGGTGTCTACTTTGTTGAAGCAAGTAAAACGTACTTACTTTAAAAAATCTCTCAATGCCTGTCCCCAAACAAATAAGTTGAATTGTTTAATCTGTATGGCAATAATATGCACTATAAATTGATTACTGCATATGGGAACGAGTAATTCATTTTTAAAATATATAGTAGCGCACTTCTACTGTTGTACAGTTAATGACAATTTCAAAATTCTGAACTTCACCGATAACTAGGGCAATAATGCAAGAACAGACATTACATAATTTCCACTTCTATAGATGCCTGTCAAGTATTTTGTTAAGGCTCTCAAAGGACAGAGTATACTGCAATATGTTTTCATTACTTACTAAAAAACACCAAACTGAAAGGGGGCCACTTTCAAAAACACAGACATTTTATCACAGACCAGTTTCATAGTATTAGCCAAAGTGTGGCACAGTTGGTTTTTCAAATTTTTTTACAATCCTTCCTTAATATTTACACTACATTATCTCATTACGTAGTCTGCCATTTTTCATGCTTTTGTTTTCTTAACATATTTTTGTCAACGTGTCACCTGTCAGACTTGAAAAAACATCATCATTTAAAAATATGTTGTTATGTGAACTAATCTGTCAGAACTGAGGAACTCTCAAGCACATTTTCATATTATTTTTTACTTAACTTTTTTTCCTCCCTGTTTACATTTTTTGCTCATCATGTTGTGCCACGACGATGTTGTCAGATGAGCCATGGATAGTACATGTGAAACAGGTTTGTTGGTAGGGTGTCCAAATTTGACCCTGCCCTCTCTTTTCTCTACTCCTTGGCACGGTCAAAAGTTCTTAACTTTTTTTTTACATATTTCAAAAACACATGAAGACAGCATTGGTAAATCCCAACAATTGTAGAATTTACATTGCTTCCTCTACATCTGATGTTCAGATATTGGATAGAGACTCCATTCCAGTACCCGGTACATGTTTTTCTAAGGAAACTGACAAATATTATTCCCTCACTAACTGGAATACCACCAATTTGGCAGCCCTGAGACCCTATCTCTGCCTTCTATGTAACACTGAAAAGGGATGTCAGTAAAAGCACACACCCGTTATCCATTGCACTTAGCATTACCAATTAATTCTTATTAAACCATGTGACTTTGCTACGATGAAGTTTTCGAATAGCTGTGGTGACCTGAACAACAGAGATGGACCCAACCTCAAACAATACTTCTGACAATACTTCCTCTGAGTGCAGCATAGCTACTTGATATAAGACTTTGTCAAATGTCCAATTTCCAATTCTCTGCAATTTCAATGTTTCAGTAAAATTGCTAAGAATAACCTGGGCAACACACCTTCCACCTTATATAAATCATCAAATGGTTTTCCAAAACCTCTTCAAGTCCATCTAATATTTATTCTGTATGGCCTGACCAAACTCCAGCTACATACAAATATTGCCTCATCCAGTAGTATACCATCTGCCTTTTTCACATCTAGGTATCTCTTAGGTAAATCTGGTGACACTTCTGTTAGCACTTCTCTAAAATCCATTTTCTTCAACTTGACAGATTTCCTTATTGACAATGTTAACCAACAAATTCTAGGGTTGTTATTTATAGCCACTTCCAAGACTGAGTTCTTGAACATTGTCAGTTGAAACTCATTGTCTGTAATCTCTTTTAAAATATATTTTAAAAAGTGAGAGCTGTGTTCATCTCAAACAGAGGCATATGCTTGACATTACCAGAGAAAACCCTCAGTTTGGGTGTCCAGATCTGTTTAGTGGGTATTTTATCTGTCTTAGCCAGTGAAAATGAGGTTGACAGTTCAGTCTCTTTATGAGTGTTCAGAAATGATAGCCTTAGATTCGATGACACAGCTACAAAGTTTATCATTGATCTTTGCTCTGTACTGCTAGGAAGTGAAAAAACTAGCAGTAAGTAGGTAGTAAAAGAGGAACCAAAGAGGACATATTGTCATTAAAGGAGCCAAGATCGAGACCAGGAATTCAATAATCTTTTGACAAATCCTAAATGTGAACTGAAAGTCAAGTCAAAAATATAAGCTTGTAATTTGTTAACCAGAAAAACCGTGAGCTTTCTAATTCAAAGTGCTAAAAGTGTTTGGAGTTATCTGCAATCTTGAATCAAGACAGAACAACAGCCATGATCTTTTTATCCTGTTGCTGTTATGATTTTATTCGCCATTTGATTTCAGATTATTTCCAAAGAAACACCAACAAATTGTGACAGATGTCAAGATACAAAAATGGTGATAAAATTCCATAGTATTAATTCAATAATGCAAGAACTCAGCACAATAATCATAATTTCCATGATCTTAAACCTTTACTAGTTAAGACCAATATAAGAGAAATATGAAAGAAAGGTAATAAAACATTAAACATGAAATACGATCATAACAAACGTATTCAGGTACTAAAAACATAAAGACATTACTCCCTTCAAGGTAGCTCTGTTATTCTCCACATAAACACTGAAGTCTCTTAGTACTACAAAGTCAAACCAACGTTACCCAAGGATTTTCCGGAGAGACAGAGTACCAAAGGAGCCCTGTCTTCATCTCAGGTCACTGGATAGCGTCCATGTCTTGCAACCATATAGCAAGACAGGAACCACCAGGACTCTAAAGACTTGGACCTTCGTCCTTTTGCATAGGTATCGGGAGTGCCACATACCCCTTTCCAGCGACCTCATGACCCCCCCCATGCTCTCCCAATCTGTCTACTGACATCATAGGAAGAGTCACCAGAGACATGAATGTCACTGCCAAGGTAGGTAAACCTCTCGACAAGGTCGACACTCTCTCCGCAAACAGACACACTGCTGATGGCTTTGCCCAAGAGGTCATTAAAAGCCTGGATCTTGGTTTTTATCCAGGACACTCGCAAGCCCAGACACTCAGACTCCTCGGTCAGTCTCTCGAGCGCCACAATCAGAGCCTCCATTGACGCCGCGAAGATCACAGCATCGTCAGCAAAGTCAAGATCCGTGAATCTTTCTTCACCAACAGATGCCCCACAGCTGCTGGTCACCACGACATTGCCCAACACCCAGTCCATACAAGCGTTGAACAGAGTAGTAACAAGAACACACCCCTGATGAATCCCAGAATCAACTGGGAGAAACACAGAGGTTCTGGCTTCACTCTGCACAGCACTCACAGTACCAGTGTACAGGCCAGTCATGATATCCAGCAACCTGGAGGGGATGCGGCAAACCCTCAGGAGGTCCCACAGGGCAGCTTGATCAAGTGAGTCGAAAGCTTTCCGAAAATCGAAAAAGGCTGCCAATAAACTCTGCCAATATTCACATTTGCGCTCCATGAGAACCCTCAGTGCCAGGATGCGGTCAATGGTAGACTTCAGACTGTTCCGGTTGGTGGTAGGTGAGCAAGTGATCACGGATCCTGTTGAGAACGACCCTAGCAAGGACCTTACCCGGCACCGAGAGCAGTGTTATCCCCCTGTAGTTGCTGCAGTCCAGGTGATCACCCTTCCCTTTCCAGGGACGATAAGTGCTGTTTTCCATTCAGTTGGGATGATGCCAGTCTCCCAAATGGAAGCAAAGATTGTTTTCAATGCCAGGAGGACAGCCTTACCACCACCCTGGTGAAGTTCACCCCGGATACCACAGATCCCTGCAGCCTTTCCCCCCTTCAGCTGGTTCACCACCTGTGCAATCTCAGTGAGATTGGGTGGTTCACAGCTAATTGGAGGATCAGCCTCAAGAACCGTGGACCCAGAGATATCCAACATCCTAGCCGGAGGATCAGCTTTGAACAACTGCTCAAAGTAGCCAGCCTCAGAAAAATAAAGCTCCTTTTCATCAGAGAAGTTTCATTCCATTTTCCAAAAGCTATTACTATACATTGATGCGTCTTACTTGTGCCTGTAGCCAAACTGGCATTGCACTCTACCCTCATTTTTCACCATGTGTTCAGATATGGAGGCTCTACAAAGCTTTTCAGTGCAGAGCCTAATCGAGCTTTGTTGGTCAACTGGCCTGATCTGAACACCAGGCACTTGCCAGTGAACATTTCTCCAAGGTCTGGCTCCAGAAGTAGGCCTTGAAATCCCTATTAAGTGTGAGGTACTGTTTCACTTAAGGCTGTAATGAGGGTCATTAATAAATCAGCAGGGGATATGCCCAGACAACAAAATGCAGTTATAAGGTTATTCAGTCACCCAAGCCCCACACCACACCACGGTCACACTCGTAAATAAAGTATAGCTAAAAATCAATAGGAGTTGAGTGACACCACCAAGTCAGCATGGATCAAAATCACTACACAATGCTGCCAGCATGTTTCTGAATCCATGTCAAAGTGAATCTAGTCTGTTCTGAAGGCAAAAGTGGGTTCCACCTGCTACTGGATAGGTGCCCTAACAAATTAGTCAATGAGTGTACATTAGTATAGTGACAAGAGAGCCATTATAAAAATAATTTTTGATAGAATATTGTATGCATCTGCCTAAAATGATATAGATAGAAAAAACAGCAAACATTTATTTACATTTATACTATTTCGATCAATACCTGAAATATTTTTTCCTTTCTGGTCACTTGATTGTTTGGAAACAAAGTGTTAAAGCTTAAACAAAGGATAAACAAAATTATTGTTATGAAAAAACAGAAACTCTAAAAAACAGTATATCTTAATTGAAGGGCAAATAATATTATTCTGATACTAGTTGTGCTACCCACGCTAAATCAAAGTGTTAACGTTTGCAGGGCACCATATCTCTGCTATATGCCATTTGGTATGGAATTCATAAAAGCAGTTTTAATGTTCTGGATGTGCCATCTATTGGACTGACAGACACAAAGCAACCAAACAGACACACAGACAAACTAAAGTGGATATTAAATTAAAATGCTGCCTTTTGTTTAATATTTCAAACATTGTCATGAAAATCTTGCCAATAACTGGCAAAGTCACTTCTTGTACCAAACAAGAATGTGACAGTATGTTTTGCTATCCATTTGCTTATATACAAAATATACCCAGGGGAAGCAATGTGTGGTGTGAGATGGTGCAAGTAACAAAATATGAATAGAAAATAGGAAAGTGAGAAAATAAAATGCCAAATAAACAGAAAAATAGTTAAAAAAAGAGAGAAAATACTGACAGACACCCCAGATTTTTACACAGAAACTACAATATGGTGCTACTTCTGTTTAACACAATAGCTCTAATCCTTCCAGGGTGTCCTAATCTTGATGTTCATAATTTTTCACTAAGATTAGAAAATATTTATCCATCAATACATAACTGTTTTTTAATTAAAGATTTCCTCTAAACTTTGGGTTGCGACCTGTTTTGCATTGCAAGTTGTCTATAATTGGGTCACACTGAGTCATGAATTACAATTGAAGTGAATAAGAAATGGTCACAGTTTGTGGAAAGCCTTGCGATGGGACACTGCTTGCATGGCTGAAACAAACCCAAAGCTTCCCCCGCACAGAGACAATGTTAAGGTGTGATTCTCCAAGATGGTAAGGACAACAACCAGTGGCAATTCTTTAAGGAGAAATTACAGTTCACAAAGACACACAACAGGCAAAATTGGGTTGCGAGAAAAAAAAACCAATTACCTTTATATATACTGTAGATAATATTCAGGTTAAATGCACTTCATATTTCATTTGCTACAAAGTGTCAGCCCACCTAATTTTCCCAGCCTCAGTTTGTAGATAGACTAATAACTTTTTTTCAGTGTCACTACAATTTAAATATGGGTTCTGCTAGTCTATAGCCACTCAGTTTTCCCTCCATGTATAGTATGCTATAACATAACCAAACTACTGCTCGTTTAAAATATTTTTATACTTGGCTAAAATAAATGTCTATAAAATTGCTTTACATTTTATTTTCACTTGAAAGAAAAATGTTATCCTTTTTAGTATAAAAAACATCAATCACTGTTATAAGCTTTAGTAAAATTTAATGCATTTTGTGCTTCAGACTGATAGCCAAAACAATGAGTGTGGTTGAGTTGTAAAAGCTGAATGAAGAGGTACATAAACTCTAACAAGAGTTAGATGTCTTTTTACAGTTAAATTATTTTCTTGAAGTGGCTTTTTGAAACACACTCCATGACCCATTATCATTTTTTTAATGAAACACTGACAAGTACTCTTAAAATTTCGTATGTCTGGGATATTCTTACACATGAAATTATAATAACCTCAATAATAAAAAAAAAAAAACTGTAATTAGAGTAAATGTACATTTAGGGAGTGTTGTGATACTCCAGCATTGAAAATACAGGATAATATGTAATTTTGGGTCAACAATGAATGGGATTTTTCCATTCTTTTGTATTCTGAATTTTGGCATAGTTAAATCCGGCAACACACTTCTCTCCCAGTGTGCTTACCAATTTATGGAGTCTGTGAACTCACTTCCAGATTCTCAGTTAAAACATTAATTAGAGAGTATTCCCATGTGGCCCCACTGGCCTTACTAGTTTTTTTGAGGGTTCTGCTCTCAACAAAGTGCTATTTTCTAAAGTATCTGCTTTCTTTGCTGTACGTTTGACATTTTAAAAGTAATATTCTGTTGTTTTTCATTTATCCTACAAAAAAAAAAACACCAATTTGTTTATATGTATAAACTACAAAACATGTGTTATTCTTTCAGTACAAGATTTTTTTATTGTTTTTCTTTTAAGTGACGGACATTCAACATTATTTTGAGCTTTTTTCCTTCAAGATAAAAGTCTACTTACTCGAGAGTTACCTTTGATACAACATTATTGTACTGCAAGAAGGAAATACAACAGTCTCTCCAGACAAATGAAGATAATAAAACGGAAAGGAAAATAGTATTATTATATAGCTACCTATGGCTCTTGAGCTTGTCTGATAAACTGATTAGAAAAGATAACATGATATTTGCTGAAATGATTAGCAGAGTTGATTAATGGTGACCATTTTCTGTTGGGTGTCACTAAAACAACTGTGAACAGTTGGTTTAAAATTGTATTCATTAAAAATATACATGATCTATTTTTTCCATAAAACAAATGGATGCCAACATTTTATAAGTGCACTAAAGGAAGAACCTGGCATTGCCGAGGCATATTTGTCTAACAGATTAAGGTAAGAAAAACAATATTTACTTGTTTTCTAAATATCCCTTTGCTGGATGAATTGCTCTTGTCCTTTCTGTCATCTACACTATCTCTCTGATAACTATTGATTTCTTTGCTTTCATATGTCCAGAATTTATTATTTTTTTGAGAGATTGAAAATCGAATAAAAATGCCTAGAATGGGACACAAAAATCATAGTGAATAAAAAAAAATTAAGAGTCAAAACTACATAAACTGAGCCAAGTCAAAGATTTTGGTCAAAGAGACAGAAAATAATATCATTACCAAAACTCAACCCAAGATTTAATGAAAATATCAGCTAGGTTTTTTAGATGTGTCCATAAACTTGGACAAAGCATGAAGTGTCTAATGCCGACATCTATATCTATGACGCCATGATATCGTGCATCGATCACTTTCTGCTGACCATGCCCAGGAATTGCCTAGAAAAAGACACAACAAAGAGAACAACACAGTGGCACCCATAACAAAAACAAAATAGTGTTACTGGAGAAAGTAATTAATTTTTCACATATTGAAAGAACAAGTCCAAATTTAGATGCAACTGTTATGAAGTTGCTTGGATTCAAAAGCACAACTGCCACAAACACTTCCAAAAATGCCCAGTAGAGCGGGAAAACACTATCAAAATACCCCATTAGAACCAAAAAGGGCAGAGATGAATCTTGGTAAAGTAAAAAGGTTTATTTTTATAAAAGCTATGCAAGCCCCAAAGCTCAGAAGAGCACAAGGAAAAGCCTGAAAAGGAATGGCATAAAATAGTAAACAAGGTCCCAAAACAGAATCCAAAAGTCGAAGTCAAACAGAGCGGAAGTTCAAAAATATGATTTAACACAGTCCCAATACAAAATCCAAAAAACAAAGTCAAAATCAGAGCTGGGGTCCAAAATACCAGAAAATCAAAAAGCAATCAGAAAGCACAGCAAAATCACAATAACTCTACACTCCTAGCACATTCATTGAATGAGGAATCATAGGGAGGCCTTCTCTTAAATAAGGGGGAGGGCTGTTCAGGGTTGGGGGTGAGATCCTACCCCAAGTGGAGGAGTTCAAGTATCTCGGGGTCTTGTTCACGAGTGAGGGAAGAATGAACCGTGAGATTGACAGGCGGATCGGTGCAGCGTCCGCAGTGATGTGGGCTCTGCATCGGTCTGTCGTGGTGAAAAAAGAGCTGAGCCATAAGGCAAAGCTCTCAATTTACCAGTCAATCTACGTTCCTACCCTCACCTATGGTCATGAGCTATGGGTAGTGACCGAAAGAACGAGATCGCAAATACAAGCGGCTGAAATGAGTTTCCTCCGCATGGTGTCTGGGCTTTCCCTTAAAGATAGGATGAGAAGCTCAGTCATCCGGGAGGGGCTCAGAGTAGAGCCGCTGCTCCTCCGCATCGAGAGGAGTCAGATGAGGTGGCTCAGGCATCTGATCAGGATGCCTCCTGGACGCCTCCCTGGTGAGGTGTTCCGGGCACGTCTAACCGGGAGGAGGCCCCGGGGAAGACCCAGGACGCGCTGGAGGGACTATGTCTCCCGGCTGGCCTGGGAACACCTTGGGATTCTCCCGGAAGAGCTGGAAGAAATGGCCGGGGAGAGGGAAGTCTGGGCCTTTCTGCTTACCCCCACGACCCGACCCCGGGTAAGCGGAAGAGGATGGATGGATGGATGGAGGGCTGTTACTAGTGATGATGGGCAGGTGGCCCCACCCCTTGAGGGACATCTTACAAAGCACAAGGATCATAACTAAGGCCCTTCCCTTTTTCTAACATACACACAGAAAAATATACATAATAAATAAAATAAACATTAATACAATTAAATTACTGTATATAAAATTAAATAAGACAGACATGAAACACAACTGTGAACAACAGCCAACAGGAAAATGCTGGCTGAAACATGACAGTAATGATTGAATTTGACTTCTAAAACCCCCAAAACCTTATTTCAAATATTTTTAGAGGTTATAAGAACAACTATAAAAAATTTAAAACAAAACCCAGATCATCACACATTCATGTTTGCAACTGTGATCTGCTCTTTGTATCTGTTTAAATCCTTTGTCAATCCCTCAACACTAGCACAGAAGAGGCAGAATGTTCATTTTATCTTTCAGCATTTTTCTCCTAGTTCTTGTAGAGCAGAGGCCATATTTGTGCTGCACTGTAAGCAAATTCTCTCCTCGCTTAATGATAAGATTTCCCAACTCTAGAGAACAGTATTTTATTTATTTTTGAGCACCATTGCTCAACCTAAGAAAATGATAACCTGATTAGTCATCTTGTAGGAATGAGAAATGTGGTAGCTGCACTGCTGTGACTGGCGCCGATGAACATGGCCACGTTTTGCCAAAACAGCAGCTCAGTGCATTTGGGGTAGTCCTTAATGATCAAATGAGCAGGGGCTGTGCAGCTGACTTATTTGGTAAAGAACAAACGGAAAGATGCTTAGTATGTGGAGCAGTACTCTACAGTGTCTATCTGATGCTATCTACAGTATGTAAGATTATGTCCTTCTCTGATATAACTGCCATGAGTTACATACCTTGTGCGGATAATTAGAGTCTCTCAATGAAGTAAGCTGCTTTGGTGGTAAGTTACTTAGTAAGTTGGTCGGGGCAGAGTGGTGGCTCTGAGGCTAAGGATCTGCGCAGGTATCCCAAAGGTTGCCGGTTTGAATCCCCGTCACTGCCAAAAGAGATCCTACTCTGCTCGGCCCTTGAGCAAGGCCCTTAACATTCAATTGCTCCAGGGGCGCTGTACAATGGTTGACCCTCTGCTCTAACCCAAGGGGTATGCGAAAACTAACAAATTCCTAATACAAGAAATTGAATAAGGCGAAATAAAGAACAAAACAAAACTTAAGAATCAATATACTCTTAAGAGGTGCAATAGATCCCATCTGTCACTTCCAAGTACACATACCAAAAACTCCACAGAAGACAACACAAAGCAGAGAGAGCGAATGCAGAGCTGCGATGGATAACACCATCTTGAAATATTAAACTTTTATTAAAAATACTTCTAGAGCGTTTTTTCCTTCTTAATGTCACAATCTTCTGTGATAAACATACAATGCCCTTCCCTGAACTCATGCTGTCATCTGCCTGTCTGAAGTCAATAATTACATAAATACAGATGCAATGCCTTTGCTATCTTTTCCAAGTTCACTGTACTTACTCTACTCTACTTCAAAAGTCTGTAAATATTATTTGCAATGGAGTAACATAATCCATTACCTTTTCTGCAGCAATATGTGATCCATGCAGTAGAAGAGAAGCAAAAAGAGTAAATTGTTTGGAAACAAATATTTGGAACAAACGGAGTTTCCTAGACACGCATTGGTCTAGTGTTCAAGAGGGTGGTGACCTGAATGAGAGTATATCGATAGTGGGGTAGTAAGGCTTTGAGAGAGAAACAGTTAACATTTAAAAAAACATATAACATGTATTTCTATTGCCATTGTTTTCAACCCTGATTTTTCATTTGCAACCTCTTCTCATTTGTGACATCACTGCTTTGGCAGTTAGGCCACCTAAGATGTAATTGAAATATGGTTTCTCCAAAACAGAATTACAGCCTGAGGGACACATTGCATGCTAATGGTTAGTGGTTTCATGAATTTAAAGTACTTTTAAATTGTGTTTGAAATCTAAAGTAATTATAATAATAATAGAAATAAGACAAGAAGTATTTTTGTGCCCAACAATTTATCGTATTTAAATTTTCAAATAATGTTTCAAAATACATGTAATAGATTAAGTTTGACATTCTACATGAATGTATGTACTGGATATATATATATCCTTTGATATATTCATTTGGTTTCAAAAATCACTTCCATAAATACTTTCTGTGCCACAGAGAACTTTAATCATGGTAGAAGGATCACAGGTTAAAGATGTTATATTATTTTTAACTTATTATAGACACTAGTTTGAAAAATATTGTATAAGACAAAGCAGAGTTTACAGTTATTTAAGTGGCTTCAACAATGTACCATAATTAGAAAGGACTTACTATGACTATGCCTTCTGATTACTAGAAAGACTTTGTTGGTAATACTCTCAAGTAGGATAATGTAGAGAGAGAAGTGTTCAAGGGTAACTTAGACTTATACGGGTTTGGGTGTAATTTGCACATTTACTACGTCCTAATTCATGCAAAATGTAAAAACAGTATCATAGTTTAGAAGCACAAACAATCCAATCAATTGCTTCTACTTAGGAGTTAAATAGTAGGGCTAAGTATAAAGCAAAGCTCTCTTTTAACTATTTGAGAGTAAAAGGTGCTTTTGACTTTTGAAGTGGAGCAGAAAGATTCTCGGCTTTGTTTGTATTTTCTGCTTCAATGCTACAAGCATGCATGCTGGAGAGAAAGGAGACACTTGAGTTTGAAAGAAAAGTGCCAAGCACAATAAATTACAGTTTTAAATGTGGTGTGGCTACATTCTTAATCAATCACCCAGATGATCAAAAGATGTTAAGAATCACGAGTCAGCAGGCATAAAACCAAAAAATGTTAAAATAAGCAGGTGGCACTGTGGGGAGGATGGGTGGATGTTCATTAATTCTGTAACTAACGGCTTCGCTTTTGGCAAAGTCACTAAGGCTCCCACCTCTCTCTGTGGATCGAGATTCCTGGCTTCTATACTCGTATCAAAGCAACTCAACCTTATTTGTTTAAAGAAAAAGGCAGAATGACAGTTTTTTTTCTGAGAAACACAAGAATCATAGCAAAAAAATAACTGCTTGAGTACAGTATATACATATCAACACAAAAGACAGGATGGGAAGCAGACAAGACAGTCGAGTAATATAACACAGGCGTGGTTGTTTTAAATTTATTTGGAAGATTTCTATTTTTTTTCTAGAAAACCAGAATTTCTTAATTTTACAAGTATTTTCACAGATTAACATCACAGTTAGATCTCTGTTCCTCTAATGAGTGTGAAAGAGAGACAGTTTAAGTATTAATGTTTGGCACATGGTTCCACTTAAAATTAAGGCCATCTGAATTCAAACATCAGAAGCTCAACTGACAGAGAAATCAATACTTCTGAATGTTTACTAGCTATTTACATATTTTACATGAGTTAGATCAGATGTAACTAAATGGTGGGATTTACTTATTTCTAAAATGTTTAGTACAACTTCAGGGTTGTTGTGTCATGCGTTTTTGGGTACATTTGGTTGTTTCTGTGGCATATGAGCAGCACACCACGCAATACACAGTGAAAATACGTTTTTCAACATTTGTTAAAGTTGTGCTAAATGTGCTAAAAATTGTGCCAAAAAGTATCAAATTAATATTAAAAATATTTTTGTTGAATGGGAGACTAAAGTGATACTTTATTTGACAGTTGTGGGAACTCGAGGCATGTGGGTTTAACCATATGGTGTTCTATGGTAGTGATAATACCATGAAAAAATTTATTACTTTTAATTTCCTTTTGTTGTCATAAACATACCCCAGAAATGCAGAAGGTATATCTTCTAAAATCGAAACCTTTGCTGCTTCAATGTGAATATATTTTGGACTGGTGCCCCATAGATGGCATTTCAAAACCGCAAAAACAACCATGGTATTTTATAATATTTATAAAAATGCTTTACTTAAAAACCAGGATTATGTTCAAACCGATTCTTTAATACCATTTTAGCATGTTGTGAGTAAAATAGTGGATGGACAGATGTCCCGAAGGGGATGAAGGATGATTCCTTGCCTGGACAGACGGGCATTCCAGCCAGGATCGAACAGGCCAATATAATGGAAGGACCAGGGGAGCCAACAATTTTTGGTTCCTTTATTCCCTGGTATGCTAGATGGCAGCATCCAGAGGTTAGGATTCCCACATAGATCCCCGCAGGGTATGCTAGAACCTGTAGTCTAGTAAAGCAGCCGGAAATGCTTGCAGCATGCTATGCCTTAGAAGACGTCCCAGGTCATAGATAAAAGAAGTTGCTTGACCTCCTCCAAGCAAAGAAGATGGGAGGCAGAGAATAATACTTGCATGGAGGAAGAGTAGTAGGGCGGAGAAGGAAGAAAAAAAATCTTTATTGTGTGGTGTGCTGTGATATACAGAGGATTTTAGAAGTGCCTGTAAAGATACTGGAAGGAATAAATCATTGTATTTGAACCCATGACTGTGTCTGTGTTGGTCTTGTTCAGGTTCTGCCATTTATCACAATGTATTTTTTAAAGTATTTAGAGAGTTGTATAAAAGTTTTGATTGTTTTGTTGTCAATTCATACTGTGTGGGTACACAGAGGTGTGTATAGGTGTGTGTGTGTGCTGGCTGTTTTTTCACATAATTACCACTAACTGTAATCACAGCAATGCATGTAAGCCTCTTTGATGCTAGCAGACTAATATGTTTCTCTTTTACTAATGAGCTCACTGCCTTACTTCATTTAGAAACATTTTTGTTCTCAGTGTGACTGAGTAATCAAAATAAAGACCACAAAAGTCATTTTTTATTTTTCCTCTGTGATTTCAGCGCAACAGGGCAAGATACAGATAAAGCAGTTATATCATTTGTTGCAGTTCAAAGAGATGTTCACTGCCAGGTGGACTGGTGTTACTTGTGATCTGGATTCAAATGAAGAACTTTTATTTCTTGTGGAATGCACTCATTTGTGTTAGCCACATTTGGTAATGCTCACATGGTAGCTCTTTGCCACGTCCTCTGCAAGTTAATAAGACAAATCGTGATGCCTTCTGGTAGACAGCTAATGTAGGATATATTGCTTATTTCCACAAGACCTCCTTTGCTGAGATTTCTTTTTACTTTACCCACAGTCTGGCTATGTCAATGGCATGGATTCAGGTTGTGCAGTGAGGCTTGAGGCTTGAGACTTGATCTTACGTAGACTTCCCCAGGGGAGGTCTAAGAGTGACTGACTTTCCAGTAAGCAACGGAGAGATGCAAACCTCAACACTGGCAGTTCTGCTTAAAGTGGAACATAAACTGTATGATTTGGGAATGACTGTAAGCCCAATTAGAAGGTGCATACTGATTTTCTGAGTTGGGCCAAACTTCAGATTTAATGGCCATGAGTTTTACGTGCAGCATTAGATGAGTTGCAGTGCCGAATTGCATCTTATGATCTGGCTGTTATACAGGTACAATCAGAAGAACTTCTGTCAGGTCAGAAATTTCAGGAGTTGTCTTGTAGTAAGAGCAGTCCTTTAAGTATTCTAGTGACTACAGTGAGTGTGCGGGTGTCAACAATAATAACAATATAGACCTATCACAGAGAGAACACATAGAGTGAACAGAAAACATGGAGGCCAGGTTCACTGCGCTCTAGCCTCCTTGTAAAACATGTCTATATTGCTACGCTTGGGTCACAAAGTGGCACAGATTCATTCAGGGTTTTCAAGAAACAGAAAATTTATTCGTAAACAGCATAATAAAGCATAAGGAATAAAGCAGAGGATGTCTGGGGGAAGACAGAAAATGCAGTGAGACCAAAGGACAGCTGCAGTACAGGCTTTTAAATGTTTGAAGCCTCACGTAAGATGCAGATCATGTGGAACAGCAGCAGCAGCAAGCATGCAGCTGATCTAGCAAAGAGGAGATAAAAAAACTGTATTTGTTTCCCATTGAATCACTGTTTAAGAGGGGGTTTCGAAGGAGTGGCCACGTCCCCTTTCGGCTGCTTCAGCGTGTTCACAATATGTTATTCTTCTGGATCTGGGGAGCGACATTTTCTAAAAGGCAGCTGAAGTCTTCAAATGACATGCACAGAAAGACACAAAACCCTTTCATATCTCCCATTTATATTACAACATGGAAAGAAATTAACATTATGATTAAAAATGACAATTATTTCAATAGGTCAGCCAGATGACATATGGAATTTGACTTAGTAGAGAACAATTATAACAGCAGTGAGAAAATATTAGTATTGTATTTCAGTATGTTGTTGCATAGTGACTGGGCTTTGTACTTGGATTTTGCTGATATCATACTGATTTTCACCTTTTTGATTTCAAAAAGCTATCATATAGCAGCACACATACTGTACAATTAAATGGCCAGTGGTAAAAGTATCTTAGGAAACATTTAGTGGTAAATTTCATACCGCCAATTCTCTGTGGAAGATAGCCAGGCTGTATGTCCTTCACAACCATCTACGTGTTCAGTTATGCCTCTTTCTTTTCTTTGTAGTTTCAGACCATAGTTCAGCCTATGACCATATTGTTTTTTGTAATGGGTAAAGTTTATTGCAAAATGTCAATGGGTAAAACTTTCTGTTGATGCCATGTACAGTAAATGTATAATCTGAACACCCACATTGTGGCATGTGAATCAGACTGAACACGCTTGTACAGTTTGATAATGTATACGACTACCATATATTAGTGTATTCCTGGCCTAAGACTTCCCCTTTGACTGCCACAAATGCCCATCAAAGAATGTAACTTCAGGTTACAAAGATTAAAACGGATGTCCTTCTAGGCACCTCTTGGTTTGGCAAGGTCTCACAAGGTATCACCTTATCTTGATGGACACTACTGTTGACAACTGAAATTCAGATGGAGCTCAAACTGTTTTCTCTCCTTTTTTGCACACTACAGTTCAGATCAAAGAGAGCCCGGGGGTTTATATGACGAGAAACTGTGTTTCTCTGAATGTAATGTTTATTGTTTTAGTAGAGAAGGCATTATGTGACACTGAAAGCCTAAACAAAAAAGGCAATATGCCATGGGGACATTGAGATGATTATAGTGACGTGTATGGTAGAGGTGAGAGACAGCACATGTTGTGAATGCCTAACTGTCTTTATTTCCAATCTAATTTAAACATTTAGTGGGAGTGGCGAATAAATAAATGCCAGAAATTGGGTGTCGGCCTGAGAATGTGAGTAAAGATATTTCTGTTACACAATTTAAACCATTTAAAACTGTAATTCAACATGATGTCAAGTTAAACTCCTCCATTAGAATGTGTTTGAAGTGACAATTTTAACAGGATGGAGTAATGGAGAATCAGTATTCACCCCCCAGATTTATTTAATACCATCTAATTATCCCTTTAAGTTCAAACACCACCGTTTTCCTCTTAGTGTCTGCTCCATGATGACTGTTAGTAAAGCAGAGTGCTGGAATTTGAACATATAAGGCATCGATTTACACTCGAGCGGCTTTTCTTACTGCTATCCATATGTGACATTAGACAAAATGTGTCTATAACATGTCCAAATCATGGGCACGATAATATTGCTTTAATTATTTGCAATTCAATTGTTGAATAAATAAATATTTTGCATTATTACCTATAACTCATGCAAAGTACAGGTTCCCTATATATTTTCACACAATTGTGACTCCTCACTACATACCAACTGGATCCCCTGTAGTTTATATAGAAGTAGATGATGCTCTGATCTACAGGCTCCACAAAACATACAACAACCTGGAAAAAAAGCTATACTGTATTTCTAGAATCTTATTCTTTATTTTTTCCAGTGCCTTTAGCACTAGTCAGCCTAAAAGTGATGCGGTTGATCATGACCTATATGTATAAAATGAACCATAGCATCTTCTCATCTTCTCTGTAGTGACATTGAGGTCCTTTAAGTGTGTGACAGACTATTAGAGAGGTTTTCATCAGTTAATATGACAAGAGTACAATTCTACTCTGTCATCTGCTAGAGAGAAATACTAGCTAAGTCAATGCCAGACACTTCAATGCACTTATCAGGAAGACCATGTGAATTATAGCACTGATCCTGGACTTACTGGAGCCAGGGGCAGAAAAGAGAATGATGGCAAAATTAGAGACCATTATGACTAGTGCTGCCTGTCCTCTAAATGACAGGTTGTCCCAGAGCACCTTTAAAAAACAGTTTATTCCACTATGGTGTGCTAAGTGGTCCTCCTCTGACTCTTTTTTAGTCCACAGCTATCAGACTGTAAAATATTTTCTCTCACCATGCCATCTTAAACTCAATGGCCTATGAGCAGAACTTTTTTATATATTAGTTTACTATTATTGTTTATTTACTTGTGCTTGAATTATATAATAGTTTGCACTTTTTACTGTTTGGTATTGCATTTTTATATTGCTGCTGGAACCAACGGATCAAAAAAGTATTATCTATATCTCTACCTATGTACTATGAACACTAACTAAATCCAGAATAATTCCAAGAGCCAGCCCCTGTACATACATCAAGCTGTATTTTATTATAAATGAAACAGACAGAGGCCAAGCTTAAATGGAGAAGTAAAACAGAAAATGAAAAATTCAAATGACACTTTAGGCCTTGTCTGTCTTGTGGAGTTGCTGGTCAATTTTACACTCCAGTAACACAAAAGCATTGTTTCTCTCTCTTACACTTACCATACCACTTTCACTGACCCTCTGGTCTGTCTTCCTCCCACAAGTTGAGCTCTTTTTCTAATATACCTCCTGACTCAAATCACCATAAAGCTTTTAAGCCCCAGTCTGTGATCACTGGGGGCAACCAACTGAAAATTTTGTAGTGGATAGTGGCAAAATCCTGCACGCCAGTGCGAGTTTAAAATCTCTGCCAGGGTTTAAGGTAGCAAAAGGTACTGAACAAAAGACTTGACTCTAAGAGAAAATAAAAAGCTACAGTTGCTGTTATCTATTCAGAAGCTGAGTAGCACAAGATAACTGAAACTCAATAATTAATTTGCATGTTGTAATGAGCACTGCAACAGTGGAGAAAGACAGACAGACACATGCGTAGGCCACTGCAGCTACTGGGCTCTACACATTTGAGAAGTGCCTCTGTCTGCTAACAATATCCTTCTGTTATTTTAACTATTGCATCACTTTATGACATAATAATAGCAAATAGAGTTTAGATACAGTAAGTATTGTGGTCTATGGATATATAATGTGTCACTACGCTTCAACTATTTTGCCATGGCATTTATGCATTTTCAATTAGACTGTTGTTAAATTTCTTTAGTTATTTATTTAGACATGCAGTCAGAAGATGGAGGTTGTGCAGCCTCATTTGTGCATCTGCTGGTGTTGTTTGGCAGATTTGTTGATTCCGGCGTTTTGAATGCTAAAATCTGCATCTCCTGTGGCTCTTTGTTATCACATCTCTTAAAAGCAATCCTGTTGAGAGAGTGTAAAACATTATTTACTTCAAATCCATATTTTGTTGATCATAATATCATGAATACAGCTGCCAATTCTTTCAAGCTTACACTGTCTTCTATACTATCATTGTAATGCAGGACAACGGAGGACACACACACAGCATCTGTGAGAACATTGTTCACATTTACCATTTGTCCACTGATGCTGATAAATGCCAATGTATAATATGATGCTACAGAAAGTTTTTTCCTTGCATCAGGTTATGTTTATCTTTAAAACATGCATTGTGCTCCCTGCACATGTGACCCACATTTATATGTCTAATAGGCTTTTTTTGGAGATTTTTCGACTGTAGATGGTTCATCGTAAACCAAAGCTTGTTGTCTGTCCGGCCAGCTTAATGAGAGCACCCGTGATCTTCACAGTTCAAAATCACAGCCCCTACTTTGAGTGCTGCCTTCATGAGGCATTGGTTTGGTTTAGAAATGAGACATCTACTTGTCCCCACCCAGTTTTTGGCAAAATTCAGTCATGGTTGTCTCTGTATGTATATATTATGTCTGCCATCAAGTTTACTTTCCAAGTAATCCATAATATAATTTCTGGGATCAGACCTCATCAAAGCTCCTTGTATGGCTTCATGCCTTGTGTCTGCTAAAAATATAATTCTTATCTTTTTAGAGTCCTGTCTCTGCTAGGTTGTCAAACCTTTTCCCTACAATGCTAGTTTCATTTTGTCTCACTATAGTACATGAGACATAGTAATGAATTTTTCCTTTATTAACTTAAGTAAAAATTAATTCATTCCTACAAAATAATTATCTAATAAGTTCTTTTGTATAAACAAAGTTTATTTTTTTTATTGCTTATATGTTCATGTGCAATTTTGAGACAATTATGTGTAAATGAATATTTAAATATTTATTTTGTGTTGATCATTTATGATAATGGAAAATAATGACTTTATTAACTTCAGTATTGGAGGCAGCACACTGATGCAAGGGTAGTACTGCCACCTTGAAGATCCAGGGCTATAGCCTCTGATCTTGTGTCTGGTTGTTTCCCCTGTGCAGTACGCATATTCCCCCCATGTCTTTGTTGGTTTTGCTATGGCACTCTGTTTTTTCTAAGTACACACTGGTCATGGTTAATTGGTGATTCCAGATTGGCCCTGTGTGTGTGTGTGAACACTGATATAAAGTAATGCACTACACAGGGTTATTTTGTACTCAGGATAGACTCCAGCTTCCCATGATCTGGAATTAGTATTCAGGTATTTGGGAATGTCATGTTAATTTAATTAACTTTAAAATCTATGAAAAAAAAATGAAAGAATACATACAGTTTATGTACACTGCTGACATACTGTCATGAATGCCATGCTTATCTTCTTGTTCTCCTTGCAAATCTTGAGTTCTGAAATTAAATGTGATAGAACATTTAAGATATAATGAAAACATTATGTGCAGTATAAATGGTATTGGCAATAAGCATATGCACAATTAAAAATTGTTAAGATGAAGAATAGCACAGTACTTGCTGGACTTATAAAATTTAGCAGGGATTTAACAACATAGTGCATTTTAACAGTGTTCATTTTCATGCCAATTCCTGGTAATTAGACAAAGAGATTTAGAAGTCACACTTTATTTTATATTTCCTTAGTTATATCTTAATTGCATTTACAAAAGCAAATGAAGTGAACAGTGTATTATGTGGTTGGGGAGTCTGGATGGAGGAGACAATGCTACTGGAATGGCAAAAAAATAGTCTTCTAAAGTGAGGGGAGCCCTGCTCAGTAACTACCTTAATTGTCACTTTCTAAGGCAACGCTAGGCATTACATAATCAGTCCAAATATGAAAGTAGTTCTAAAAGTAGTTTCACCAAAATAAAATAAATACTTACCCATGACAATGTGTAAAGTAGTGGGAAGGGAAGACATTAAGTCAGTGAATAAGGCGTTTTGGACAAAAGTGTGTTGTTCATGAAGAGAAAGACATACATTTAAGAAAGTAAAAGTCTGCTTTTTTAAAGTAAGATTATATAACTGTTTTACATAAATTAGCACTTTTACTTTCCTCTATAATTACTGATATATAGTACAGTATTTTTCATTATAAGTTGAGTTATAAACAAGATGGACAGTTTATGACACAAAAAATACTATATAGTACCTAGCAGCCTACACTGTTAAAGAAACGATGCTTGATTTGTTTAAACTTTTTTCTAAATCATTTTAACAATAATTAATAAATAGAATGAGGGGCCTACTACTTAAAGGCAATTTCCATATGATGAAAATAAAAACTTGAATATTACAGTTTATGGTATATTAATAGTATTTTAGGAATATTATGCTCTGCTTTCTTGCTTTGGCAGGTTGGTAGGTGTCAACTCTCTAACACATTTCTTCCAGTGCTCATCTTGGAAAAGGAAATGCTTTGTAAATGTTTCACCATTTGGGGCCTCATCTTGCTGCATTAATTATTTTCCAGTTAGTAATAACATTAGTTTTGGGCTTTCCATGTGTGTCTCAAAACTTGCCTGAAGAGTATAAGTCCATATTTCATTTTGGCGGTGCCTGTTTTGTTCAGTTCAGTATTCTAGAATACTGCATGGGTCAGAATGTCAAACAACACCTAATGCAATCCAATACACTAATAAACCTGTACCCTCTAACCAAAAGAGAATAGAGGACTATCAATAGGCCAGGGCAATTCTACCATCGGAACATATGGGAGTTGATGGATAGAATTAGGATTAGGAATTAAAATTGCGTATCAAGATACTCAAAAATGCCCAATAATGGATGTAATTATAGGAATTTGACCGTGAAGTAACTCCAGCATAGAATATAAATGCCCTTCTCATTTCTGGAATTTTGAATGGAAGTTGAGATCAGTGTAGTCTTATTGGTAAGAGGAAGAAATGGCTACAGTCTTAAAGATGGGAAGGACAGAACGATGAGTCTGAGAGGAGGGAAAGTGGGCAAGCCACTCCATTTCAGATAGCCAATGTGAGAGCATATTAAGTAAGGTCCACTAGGGAACTAAGATTAATTCTATTTTGTGATCATTTTGAAGAGACACCAAAGTGAGCTGACATTTTAACTTACTACCAGGTGATTTTTTTATGCTCTAAACCAGTTTCTTAAACTATGGGTCACAACAGACATATCTGTGATGGGTCACCACTTAATTGTGTTGTAAAATTAACCAAGATTGACTAAGCACAAATTTGGTATCAAGTGATAAACCAGCCACTATTTAATGTACTATTTATGGTAGTGCAATGCCATTGATGCATCATAGAGAGCTCTCATTTCTGTGGCACTAAAATATAATAATTATTCAGACCTCCCATCTTACAACCAGTGAAACGATCAAACTGAGAAGACTGGCAGTGAAGACACTTATAGGAAAGGTGGAGAGAAGAGGAAATAAAAGACAAGTTTTTGAGGTGAAGTGAAATGTCGAAATGAAAAAAGTAGGTGTGGCTCAAGGATATGATGATTTTCAAGGTTTTGTGACGGGTGAGTCAATAGAGTGAGGGTATATTTACTACCATGGTGGTGTTTTATGCTAAATGAAGCTTCAGTGATTGTTGACAACTGATGGGTTCCTCACTACGTGTTCACCTTTACAGCATGTATACTGAGCTGCAAAGAGGACTTTTTTTGGATTTAACATACCATGGCGAGGAAGAATTCCTTCTTGTCACCCTGTCTTAGCTCAATAAATGTCAGTCTACTGGAATTGTGAAAGATGTGTTTGTTAGACTGCTGAGCACTGCAAGAACACCAGAAAAAAATCAGATGGGTCAAACAAGCAATAGACATTTAGCACGATGTTAAGCCAGTAGAGTTAAACATTTCAAACTGGACCGTAACATGGAATTATTCAGTAAGATTTATTCTATCACCTGTATAAAGTGCAGATAGTGTATATATATTTTTAGGAAGAATTTAGCTATTTCTTTCAGTTAATTGAACTGTGAAACTGAGTATTTTAAACTATTTACAAACTCATTTAGAAAAATGTATTGTTAATGGCATAGTATTTTTGTTACTGTATAGTTAAGACAAGGTACATAAGCTGTATTGACTTATTGTTTTTTAACTACTTCATTCCTTAACTGGTGCCATGAGTCAAACATCAAAGTTAGGTTACCTTTTATACTGTGCTTTCAAAAATCATCATATCCTAAACCCACACCCCAGGAAAGTTTTTCTCTCAGATTTGCTAAAGCTTAAACTAAGCATTTCCATTGTCAGTGATATGCCTTAGAAATGTATTCCTGCTTTGAAAGATAATAGTTGTTTTAAATTCAATCCCCAGGGGCTCCCTACATGAAATTTGCAGGTTCACCCTGTGACCGTATGGGTTTCCTCCGGGTGCTCTGGTTTTCTCCCATAGGCCAAAGACATGCAGGCTAATTGGATTGGCAGTACTGAATTGTCCCTAATGTGTGTGTGTGAGTGTGGTGGGTGTGAATTTTTGTGTGTTCACCCTGTGATGGGATGGTATCCTGTCCAGAGATTGTTCTTGCTTTGCACCATATGGTTGCAGGAATAGGCCCCAGCTGGCCCTTGACTCTGCTCTGAATAAAAAGATTTTATATATGGAGAAGTGTTTTAACAATATGTCAGTCTTCCACTTTCCTGTAATATCCTATAAAACTATGCTTGAAAAGAAATAATAACATTTAGTTTTTATGATATGGCTATTGTTATGTGCCTTATTATAACTCTGTAGTCATTATGATAATAATTATCTTCTTGGGTCCCAGTACAGTACCAATTTTCTACTTTGGGTCCTCATATTAAAAAAGCTTCAGAACCCCTGCCGTAAAGTATTAGCATGTTTGTCTCTTTATCATGGAAATGAGCAGGATTTACAAATGGTGAAGTACAGTATATACAATTTTAATGAGCTCGTAAATACTTACTGCATATGTGCTTTATGCATAAACATAGTGGAGAGAGAGAGAGAGCGCCATTCATGCTATAATATATTGCCCTGTAAAATGCAATCAACTGCAGGGACCCCCTGGGTGAAATGAAGGGCAAAATAAGCTGACTTAAATATAGGCTTGACATAGAGGGTAACTAACATCATTTTCAAGGATAACTTTGACTATCAAAAACAATCATCAAAATGAGGGCAAATCGTCATTGGCAAGCAGGCTTAGAAAAAATTTACAAATCCAAATGTGTAAAGATTCAAAACGAATCAAAAATTCAGGTGAGTCACAAGCAGACCATCAAGAGAACAGCAGAGTAAAACAGAATCAGAAATCAAAACAAATGTGAAAAAACACCAAAAGTCAAAAATTTACCTAAGTAAAGTAAATGTTGGAAAGATGCTCAGATACTCATGTTAATTTGATTAGGGTTCAACCTTTAACACTAGAATTTTGCAAATGTGTCTATCAGCACAAGCAGCCTTCTATCCCATGCCCCCCACCGGCACAGCTGAAGTTCTCTAAGCTCAAGTTTGTTTATCTGGGTGTGAGGTGCATGGAGTTGTATAGGGTAAATAATATATCATTATTTGGAATACATGAATTTCATGTGTGTTCCGTGTGTACAATGATCTGGGTAAATGTAGGATGACAGGAAATGCAAGGCAAGAAATGTTAAACACACCTAAAACACGAGGCTGAATCAGTACTTTAGCAAAACCAGCTTTATTCAGCTTGAAACAGGAACAGCACGGTTATTTATTGCAGAGGGATCTACCACACTCTCCTATACACCTACACAGCAATCAGGCAGGATTGTGACCAGGTTAGTGGCCAAGTAATACTGTTCCCTGCATTTATAATGTTCCTTGCATCACCCATCGACGACAGGTGCTTATACCACGACTGCAAACAACTCGGATTTGCTTTCGTGGTGAGCTGCTGCAGTGCTGGGATCCTGCGGTTGCCCCAGCAATGGAAAAACAGTCTTCCACAGACCCAGTGATTGCACTTTGGGACACAATTCGGTGTGTCATTCCATTTGGGGGAGTCCCAAAAGAGTTTAGAAACCTCACAATGTATTTTAATTTAATTTAAAAAATGTAGTATATTTTGCTTATCCCACCAGTTCTAAACACAGAGCTGGAACCAGAGCACAAATCCATACCTTTAATGACTCTGTGTCAAATTTAGACTTGACAATCAACACACAATGCATGTCTTTGATGTATATCTGTATTTGTGGTGGAGGAGCTATTACTACCCACCTTAACATAGGGAGAAATAATCCTTTTATTTCTTAAAGGTCAGGAATAAGCTTCTGTACTACTCCGATTGCTACTTACTGTGCTCTTATCCACATACTAAGAAATTCCGTGATCTTTTTTAATAACTGAAATCTGATAATGCAATATAATAATAATAATAATAATTAATTCAGGAAGTCAGAATTAAAAATGTATCATTTTTTTATTTGCAACTAGCAAAGCTAGTGAGTTAGTAGTATTCTGGGGTTAAGATTAATATTGCAAAAACATTTAGAGGTTAATTTCTACATCAAGAATAATTTGACAAGCTAGGCACACAACACAAGAAAAGCAAATATTTACAGCCCTGTGTTTCCATAAATTAATGCACGTTAAAATTTCTATCTGTTCTGCCACACAAAAACGACAGCATGTAATAAACATGTTTTTTTTTTTTTGTCATTTTCAGTCTACACAATCACTAAATTTCAGGCCAGGCATATTTACTCGAGCTACCTGACAAATTCTCCTTGGCTTGTATTTTCTAATTAGTTAGCTAAATATTAAAAAAAAATAGATAGCATTTATTTATGAGTGCCTTTTTCTTAAAGTTTGGTCAAGGTTTGGACTTACAGACAATTATCAGGACAGCCATGGCTGATAGACAATTATGGTTAATGAAATCCACAAAATAAAGCGTTGGACAGTCATGAGGTTTCACTATTGGTTAACAGCAATAGTGAGGAAACTGAGAGTGATAGCTGATTGTCACCAATGAAATGACCAGAATAAGACAAAGTACAGAGCATAATTTAAACCTTTTAGCTGATGGATGTCATGTGTTTTTACACTCAAGTCTTGTCAAACTGAACAGGAGTGGAGTGCAATGCAACTTAAAACACAAAGCAAAATTTTAGACTGTTTTACTTAGTTAGGTATAAGTTCAAAAGAAAGTTACCTTAAGCTTAGTGATGATGATGTTCTGTAACATTTTCTGGTTTCTTTTCAGCACATAGTTTCAGCGTATTTTGGTTAACTGCAAAATGTCAGTAGGCCATGCTCTCTGTCTTTGTTTGGATCGAAAACACATTTTCTGTAACTAAGGAAATGAGCCACCTGGGAAGTTTGCCATTGTCTTGCTGTTTCTAATGGGACTGCGTGAAGATTTAACACACCCAGGTTGGATGATTCTGTATTTTACTTTGTACTTGCTGTTATTGTTTTTGATGCAAATAAATATTATTTTTGGGTGAAAGCTTAAAGCCAGTGTCTCTGTCTGACTTCTGCTGCAAGCCAAGAAGTTAGATTGTTCATTCTTTTTTTAACCATGATCCCTTATGGTGATGCCTTTGTGAAATCCTCTGCTGGTGGTAAAGTGGGTTGAAGTATAGATTTGAAAGGCAAGACAGTCCCAGTCAGTGAAGCAGCCTGTCATAGAGGTCCCAAGGGTAAAACACATGGGGTACAGCATGGACAGTGAGATATGAAAGTGGTTATAATAAGACTTGCATAGCTGATTTTGACATTTCTTCCAATCCACCATCTAGAAAAGAGTTAGTTGGTACCTTTCGTATAAGTTGTAGGCAATCTTTTAACACAATATAACAAATAGTTGAAAAATAAATGTGAAAAACTCAATTAAGATTTTAATGAAGGTAAAATATTTCTTTTTTATTTACAGATGTGCTAGACTAAAAGAAAAAGGTATCATTGACAAAAAACTCTGAAAATTATCGTTTTTCAGATATTTATTTGAGTAAATGTTACATGTTACTACTGCTTATTACACTGAGTTACATTTAGATGATGTACTAATGTATGCATTGTGTATAATCACTGCATTCTTCCAGTCTTATTTTGGAGATGGTTAAAATAATTGTAATTCATTTTCACAATACAAAATGAATTCTGTGTAATAGATTGATGTATTTTTGTCCATTGAGAAATCATTTCCATTCTGGTCAAATTAAAAAGGAATAATAAATTACAATGTATGCCCAATCAATTCAAAATACTTAATGTGACATTGTGCAAAAACTTCAAAAATAGCTTTTTGTGTATCACGATTCAAGTGTTATAATAATTTTGTATCACAATTCATACCTCTATTAGCAACTCAGCCAGCTTTCCTGATTTAATTATAGTTTACTTTGATTTTCATTGTTATAAATCAATATTAAATGTCAAACATTATGTACAAGGCATGGGTTCTTTTGCAAGTTATAACTTTAAAGAACACAACACTCTCTGAAATAGTAATATTCATTAGTTTTAATTCAATGCCTTTGTACAGAAAGCAAAATGTTCTGATTTAAGTAAAATTCAACATCATTTAATACAGATTAATGTTGTTATGGAAAATAATAAAATACATAACAAAGTTCAGTTCCAGAGGGCACTATGTTTTTTCTAATGGATTTTATTTTTATAGTCTTTCCTATTTTCAGGTTTAAAGATATCAAAGCCAAATTTTAATTGAATTAATAGATACTAAGTGTAGACTTACATCTAATCCATATTGTGGTTTAAATAATGTATAGTTAGTTGAATTCACTAAAGCAAAAAAGTGAAGAAAAAAGAACATACAGCATATGCAGATGTCTTGTTTTTTTGTGTGTTCAGTTAATTTACTGTTCACTTAATCATGCAGGTGTTTACTAAATTAATTAACTATAGACAACAATAAACAAGATATAATTAGAGGAGTTAACCAAATTACAAATTTGAATTCAGTAAGGTGTAAGCACAATGGGACATCACAGAGCCCCAAACTCTAGACACACGTGCACAGGCACAGTCATGGGTTCAAATAAAGACTGTTTTATTGTACAAAAGTACCTTTGACAGATTCTTCTTCCAAAAGACTGATCACAGATTCAAACTCAATTAAAATTTCAATACTGCTCCTCCACTCTCATCCAGGCAAGCCTTGTGCACCTCCTCCTAACTCCAGCTTCCCAAAAAAGGCAGACAGGCTCCATTTATGTCAGACTCAGGAGTACTTCCAATGTAACAGCACTGCACAGTGGAAGCACTTCTGGGCCAAGAGGAAGCTCCACAAAACAGGGTGGTTTTCTCTTGGCAGCACCCTGTGGTGGGACCCAAGGACAATAATTCTTTTGAGCTACAAGTCCCATACAACTCTGTGGATATTCAAAATGGGATCTTGCAATGCACTGTCACCTATCATACTGGGGGACACTTTGTCTCTGGTATACTGTCACCGCAACTAAGGGGTGGAGTGGTGGCTCTATCTGGAAGGTTGCCGGTTCGAATCCCTGTTACTGCCAAAATTGATCCTACTTTTCTGGGCCCTTGAGCAAGGCCCTTAACCTGCAGTTGGGATATGTGACAACTAACAAATTTCTAATACAAGAAATTGTATAAGGTGAAATAAAGAACAATAAAAAAAGATGAGAACTAGAAACAATCCCAGGTTGGACATCCATCCATGCAGCCCATTCATTATGGATACCCAGCCAGGTAAGGTGTTACATTCCCTTTATCCATTACAGCATTCACAAAGGTTACATATTTTGCAAACGAGCTCATCAACACTACATATATTGCAAAAGGTGATTCACAATCCAGGTTGGAATTCTCATTTTAGAGAGGTATACAGATTCTGTTTATATTGTAGTGCCATGCACTAGCACCAAGTGCCAATGAATTCTTGCTGTTTTCACCGCTCACCTTCAGATGGCTTTGAAGCTAATCAGTTACATGACGGGATCCCAGCTCATAGTGGTGGTGATTCAGACTGATGCAGCTTGTCAGCACAGTTACAATATTATTCATATATGTTTACTAAAAACACATCAATATTATTTTCTTTTCTGGAGAAGCATGAAGATAAAACATGGTGTAGTAGAGTGTTCTTCATCTGAACAGGTAAATAAATTAAAAAATTTAAAAAATTAAATCATTCTGTACATAGGCAGCTTGATGCAGTTTGACATGTCATTTGATTTCCACTGTGGTTCTTGGCCTATATTGCAATGTGTTACGACACACAAGGTGTAGAGGATTATTGTGAGGAAATGGAAAGCAAGGGTCTAAGACCAACAGCCAATCAGCAAAGTGTTCAAAACCAGTAGCATACTTACTTAGAAGCTAACTACCACTAATGACAAGAGGTTTATGGATACAACAAAGGATAATCTGAAAGTGCGATCAGCACAATATTTATAGGTTATGTCACAAGACATCACAAGCACAATGACACGTTCATGTATTCAGTACTAAAACATCTTGCAAATATAATCAAGATAGTACATTCAAAAGGTAAAACAAACATAATAATTCAATTGCATATGTACAAATGCCAATATAGCTGCAAAATGCATGCAAAGAATTGCGTGCAGACTAGAAAAAGTCAATTTCATGATCTTGGAATTTTTTTAATATTGATAAATGCTTGATGGCTGTGCTTGTAACAAAATGAAGTTAAACATCACCAAATTTGAATGTCAAACTTTTTATGTCAGATTTATTAGCCACCTTTGTTCTTGGGTTTTTCAGGCACAGATTTATTGTCCCCTGATAGATTTAGTCAGACTATTAAAATGATGCATGTTAAATTCCTTAAAATTCACTAAAAATTAGAATGGCAACACATTTATTTTTATTTGCAGTCTAAAGGATTGCTTATTACCTTTTGAGCATGAGATTGGAAGAATACCAAGATTTTTGTTAGATTTAGCAAAAAAATCTGCTCTCAGTGTTAATCACTTTATATCATCCCACTCAATTTCTTACATATTTTCATAAAGTATTATAAGGAAGCAAACTATAAGTTTGGTAACACATTACACAAGCAGACACACATTTTGGATTCAGTATAATTTCTGAAAGTGAAACCGTAAAACTATCTTTTATCTATTTTGTAAATGGTCTTTCATATAAAATGTGTTTCAGAGAGTTTTTTCCAATGCTGATCTGTTTAACAGCTATTCTTAGTTTGTTTTGACAGGTGTGAAGTCCCAGAAATTACATAAATTGGGATCCCTAGAATATTACACAGTGCACACAGAAAAGATACAGAACATAAAACAGAACATTCTGTACTTGTTACAGAATCAGTGTAGAATAAATGAATGCCTTATCTAAGATGACTTGGTTTGGCAGGAACTATTTTCTGCCTTTTTGTGTACCCTTAATTAACATTAGGAATAAGCCACAGCGGACACTAAGGGTGTCTCTCAAAAAAGCACTAGCACTACATCCAGTCAATATTGTAGTAAATGCATATTACTAGAACATTTGCTCTGTGAATGTCAGGGTAGCATGTACTGGTACCCTGTAAAGATAGCATGGACAAGCTTGCGTGCTCATAAAGTTATTATTTAAACAGCAGACAAATTAGGGCCATCATTGTGAAAACATAGAGCCTCAGACCTCCTGTGGATGACCCAAAAGCAACTGCATTGGAAATGCAAGGTATCCAAAGGAATCCAATTATCTCAGACTCTTCCAAGATGCAGGACACATTACAGATCAACTCCAGATAGTGATGATTTCGAGAACAAAGTTCTGAAATTCCTGAAACTGAAGAAGTAGGTCCATCTATACATTTTTAGAGAAGCACTATCCATTAAGGGAAAGAAGGCCTTATCTATAAGAAGCTGACAAATACATTAAGGTTACTGTAATAGGAATCCAGTTCTTTATGTAAGGGCCGGATAATCCTGTGGGTTCAGGTGAGAGCAATTTGCCTCCATTTCACAGTTATAGGAACTAGCTTTATATGGTACAGGTTATGTGCACAAGTAAAGAAAGAAGATGGCATGCAAGTGTGGTACAAGTAATAATGAACCTAAAGTACATAAGAAAGACATGACATTTTTTTGGGGTATTTCAGAGTTATTAAATAAAGTTTTCCTGCTCTTTTCCATCACCTAGTGTGACTGGTTATAGCTAAAGATACAATCTAAGAGGAACAAGATATAGCAGACAGGAAGATAACATTTGCAGTTTGCTCATTATTTAGGGCTTTTCAAGATGTGGTCAAAGAGTTTGATTCAAGCGATCCTCAGAGAGACAGATGTCTTATTGGATGAAAGTGATGTTTAAATTGTTCAGGCATGTTAGTCTGTTTTGTACTTAAAATAGATGATTTACATGTTTAAGCTTTGCTTACATAAAATACTTGCATATCATTGCCATAACATGAGCACCAGCATTGTCTTGCTAAAGTACCTCATTCATCAGTCCTCAGAAACCTTACAATGTCTTCCTGTTTATTGACAGTTCATCCCATCCTTTTTTCAGACTTATTCATTGTTTCATTAAAATCAGGCTGCTCTACAGCTTTTTCCTACTTTTTTATCTTATATTCATTAAAAGACAACAAATCAAACTTTTATAGTTGATGCTAACCATTTCTTCTTATACTTCTTATACCTTTGAAACTGCAAGCATCTCTCTCTTTCATCAAGCATGTTGTCCACATCATTTTCTCTGTCTTTCTATTCTAACCTGTTTATGGAATTATCTGTTAAATCCCATAAAATCAAATTACTAAGGAAAGCCAGACTCCTGAAATAAATGGCTCCATAGAACTAGGGCAATGTTTCAAGAAAAGACCAGAACAGAAGTTCACAACAGTTCTTCAGCTTAAATTTTTATCAGCCTACCTGCTCATACAAAATGTTTTACCTTTAAATTTAGCATTAATCTGATTCAGCTTTGACACAGTAAGTTAATGTAGCATCAATTCTAAACTTAACATCCTATTGATACTATCGTAGTTGTCCCTTGTTTGTCACACCAGTAAGTGTGGTTTGTGTTTTGATTTATTTTATAGTTTTACATCAGTAAGTATAGTTTTGATTAATGTTTTTGTAATATCCAACTTTAGAAGTTCATGTAACTTAACAATATTGGAATGAGAAACTGCTACACTACACAGACATTTAGCCATCTGCCAATCAGAAATATTTACTTAATTATGACAATTATGCTGCTGCCCAACCTATATGCTCCAAAAAGAGTTTCAGTGCAATTAGGGCTACTAGAAACAGAAACAAGCACCATGGAGTGTGCTCTGCCTGATGTTCTTGTGAACGATAACAACATGTACATGTATTGAAGAAGTGGTGAGGCGGCCTTCTGCTGCTATGCACCTAAAATCTGGAATAGCCTGCCAATAGGAATTCGCCAGGCTAATACAGTAGAGCACTTTAAAACACTGCTGAAAACACATTACTTTAACATGGCCTTTCTATAACTTCAATTTAACTTAATTTAACTTAATCCTGATACTCTATATGTTCAATTTCCTCATAATAACTATTCAGGGTGGCTCTAAAATCCGTACTGACCCCTACTCTCTTTTCTGTTTCTTTTTCCGGTTTCTTTGTGGTGGTGGCCTGCGCCACCTCCACCTACTCAAAGCTTCATGATGCTCCAACAATGATGGATGGATTAAAAGGCAGAATTCTATGTGACCATCATCATCAAGCCCTTCCGTGAGAACCCTAAATCCAAAGAGGACTGTTTCATTTATGTTAGGTAGAATGCCCAGAGGGGACTGGGCGGTCTCATGGTCTGGAATCCCTACTGATTTTATTTTTTTTCTCCAGCCGTCTGGAGTTTTTTTTTTGTTTTTTCTGTCCCCCCTGGCCATTGGACCTTACTCTTATTCGATGTTAATTAATGTTGATTTATTTTGTTTTCTTATTGTGTCTTTTATTTTTCTATTCTTTATTACGTAAAGCACTTTGAGCTACTGTTTGTATGAAAATGTGCTATATAAATAAATGTTGTTGTTATTGCACTCCTTAACACTCAGCTCCTATTTTCTTGTAGTGATCGCTTCCCCCATCTCTCTCTTTTTCTCACTGTCTTTCAAATCCACCCTGATATCAGCCTTGAGAGACCTCCCCTGGGCAAAGACAAGTCTTTAATTCCATGGGGCCAGTAATGCATGCCAATTCTTTTTCAACAGTCTGCTTGCAGTTACACTATTGTATCTTCAAGTCTAAGGGATTTTATGGATCAGTTACTGAAATCTGAGAATTTGAAATGTAAAACTAGCAACATTTGATATAAGTGTTATTATTTTTCACTTAAATGTGTTTGACAGTCCAGGTTGGTACCACTCTCCCTTATTGCTTCCGGGAGCCTCTTGAACCTGGAACTACCGATAATGTAACCGAGGATATGCCATGACAAATGAGGACACACACATCCAGCAAGGGGTTGGTGAAAGTGTCTAGAGCTTCTAGAAAAAAAAAAAAAAAAAAAAAAAAAAAAAACCAAAAACAGTGTCTCAAAGTGAAGTGTGGACCTCCTCAAATAAATAATCCATAAAATGATGAGTAACATTGAGGTAAAATAAACAAAAAATAATTCCATAAAATCAAGGTTAAAATACAGACAGAGTCTTCTTTTAAAACAGTCACGAGTCAGAAAGTCCTTTCTAAAATCTGATGTCTCTTCAGCTTATCCCATCAGGACCTTGCAGCAAGAGGAGACACCTGCCAACGGGTGTAGTCATGGTCTAATTCAGAGTTTGGGTTCCCGCTGTCTGTCTCTCAGCATCTGTAGGACATCACTCTGAACATGACTCCTTTAGCCAGTCCTTTGGCACCTACCTGGGGAGACTACATGATAGAGCTGCTCCTACTCTCCAGCGTAGCTCAATAGGAGTAACCTTTTCCCAAACTCTAGTGCAGTCCTGTCACTCACTTCCCCAGGGCATACTCCAAACCACTTGCCTCCTATCCTCCCAGCACAGGGCTCTCCTAGACCTGCCTTGTTCTTCTCCCTTAACCTGCGTTCCTCCTTTTTCCATTTTCTCTGCCATGAAGATGGGTGCAGGTGCTGTTCTCCACCTGCTTAGTGGTGTTAATGAAGCACTTGACTGACCCGCTCACATTTGCACATGACTTACGGCAGTGCATGCACCCTCACACGTCTGCATAGCTCCTGGACTCCCAATTATTTAAATCACCACAGACCTCTGACCACAATGCATAACATTCTTAAACCTGCTGAGTCCAATTTAGAGTTGCTGGGAGCCATAAGTTATCTTGACAGCATCAGGACAGGACACCAGTTCATCATAGATACTGCTCAATGCAAACTCATCCTCATAGTCACAGAGGCCAATTCAGAGTTGCCATTAAACTCAATATGCACATCTCTGGGATGTGAGAAGAAAAATGAAGTGTCCAGAGGAAAACCTAAGTATCCTAACTTTATGTAGAATGTATGAAAAATAAACACTTGTTCTTAATCGATCAAGTAAATTAGTAGTCAATTTAGAGTTCAATTTAATATTGACATTTGGTTAGCACCGTTATCTGTGTGTGTTTTTTGTGTTGTCATTGCTTGTTTTAAAATTTCATTTTATTCTAAGTTTTATTGTTCTGCATGTTGTGATTTTTGTTTGTGATAAACATTTTATAAAAACATTTTTACATTACTCACTTTCACTTTTAAAGTCAAAAATGGCTTCACTTACAAGCTTAACTCCTTAACTTACAGAACTTATAAATGCCTCTTCTTCATTCACTGTAATGACAACAAACAGGTCTGCTTAAAAATTCCAAAGATACTCTAAATAAAACTACGATAGGAAGTAGAGTCCTTAGTTATTTGGCTCCTAAAGAGTGGAAATCTCTATCTGTCAATACTGCATGCACTGTGTTATGGAACAGCTAGGGTTTCATCCCTTCTTCAAGTCTCTTTTCTTTTTATTTCTTTATTTTGTTGTCTTTTGAATATAATTTTGCAAATTCTGTTTTTAAATTTGATTTTTTCTTAAGTACTGTCATATTTGTTAGTTTTTTTTTATTATGTTGATTCTATATTTATTAGTTCTTCTATGCAGGTTCTTTGTTCTCCACATGTTGTGCCTAAGGGGATGGGGCCTCTGACACAGCCAACAGATATTTATAATCTCACATACACTACTATGCAGCATTTTGTTATTATAGTATCTACCACTGTCTTTTGGCTCTTACTTTGGACTTTGTAAGTTCTTTCTTATTCTCATTTTTTTGGTCAACATTGACTTATTAAACATTAAAAATTTTCTGAATTATGGACTGGAAATTTAGCCCCTCACATATCTGTATTGTCTGAACGAATTAATCACATTTCTGGCTCTCAGGATAAAAACTCATTTTTATATCTACTGTAGATACTGCTCAAAGATGACACTTTATATTTCACAAATGTGATGCAGCATATAGCAAAAGCGTATGCAACATCTGGTAAATGAATACAGTGTGCAACATGTGGAAATGAATGCAGTGAATATGTTGATTGTAATAAACACACAAAAGAAAATTCAAATCAGATTTTAAGACTGATGCAAATGTTTGTCTTTATAAATGTATTACTGCATTAATTTTCGTACATCTCAGCATGAAAGCACCATCTTCATCGGAAAGTTTTGATATTTTTGATATAAAAGATTGTTTGTAAGCAAGTATTTTCTGCTTAAACATGTTCATTTATTAAAGAGGGATGTAAGCATACAAGTATATAACACGCACTTAAGCATGCAAGTGACATCTATATAGAAACGCATGTAAGCATACATGTTATGTATCCATTTTCTTATCCTTCTTTTGTGCTTACAGCTGTAAGTGATGTGCATCATTCAATATTATAGCTTTATTTCCTTGGGCAGCAGAACATGCTGTTAAGGCTAGTTCACAATTACCTTAATCCAACCATATTGTCTATCCTCTTGTTTTTATATTGTCTTTGTCTGAAATGAATATAGGGGTCAATTTTTGACTCCTTAAACCCTTCCTGTTTTAAAGGGTGTGGTCACCTGTCACAGTATAGTGGTACTGTATTCAATTAACACATACTGTACATGGATGTATAGAAGAGTCTCCTAAATACTGAGAGTACTCACTTTTAAATAATATGAAAGTTTTTACAGCTATTACTAAATATACTTGATTTTTTGTTAAAATTGTTTTAACATCCTTTCCACCTCCTTTTCATACAATGAAATGCTGCAGGGTGGCCATACCTCTATGAACAAGGTCTTTTAGGGTTGCTATTTTCATATTAAAATGCTCCACACAATTCTTCTTGTATTCAAATATAGTCACTTAGCAACTATTGGTTCAGTCTCTAGTTTACCATGACACAGAGTTTCTGTGAAGTTGCTCTAGCAACTCCATATATCAATTTCTAAACACAGCATTAATCTTTACAATAATCTGAGGGAAATTTATGGAAATGTAGCCTTAGGAAAAACTCAAATGTCTGTTGACAAAACAAATCAGAGAATCACCTGAGGTGGATTTCTATTTACATAGCTGTGGCAAGGAGCTTTGTAGCTGCCAGCGAGCAGTCTTGACATAAAAATACAGAAAGCACAATGTCATCATAAGCCCAGGAGTATGTCTGATGTAAAATCCAAGTAACATCTTGCTTCATTATTTTACTCACAAACTTTTGTAGCCTTTTAAATAAGACACTCCAGATTTTTTTTTTTAATTAATGTAACTTCTTAGGAAATGTATTGGTTTATGTATTTTTCATACTGGCATAATGAAATTAATTAATTAAAATCTTATATTTTTATCTGGTGTTACTTAATTAAATTATAACATGTACAAACATGCATTTTTTATTTAGTTCTTTCTGTGATCTTATGTGTCTTTGCACTTGTCTGCAGCTTAAAGCTATACACCACACAAGAATAAAGGGCTGAATTCACATTACATCATTAGGTCAAGACCTGTCTGCCTCATGATAATACTAATTTTAAGTGCACTGCCTTTTGACAGAAAGAGATTATTTTAAATAAATCACCTTGGTTTTTGACAGGGTTGCTGAGGTGCATGAGGTGTCAGAATGTATGCAATATGAGTCTTTTTAGGATTAAAGTAGATTTTAATTAAACAAAATAGTTTTCAGCAGTCACTCACCTTATCAGATCCCCATTGTACTGGCAAATTGCTCATTATGGCCTGAATATTAAGGAGACACGTATAACACGTAACACCAGTTGTGTGTAATCCTAAACTCATTTTCATTACATATAGAAGATTTCTGAGGCATGTAAATTGATACTGATGACTGTGTATTGTGTGTGAGAATGAAAGTAGAAAAGCTCCATGATGCACTCTTGGTACATACAGTAAATGATTGTGCAACATTTTGATTCATTTTAAAAATTAACCTTCTAATTTTTTTTATAAAGTGATCTGTGAAAAAAATGCATATGGTACATAAATTTAGTTCATTACAAAACAGTACCTTAATTAGTCACACCCAGCTAAAATCATTAATATTTGCTTCCATCATAGTAAATTGTTGAATGGCCTGGAAAGGGCTGGAAAATATTTAGCCAAGTGTAAATACTTTCTGTTTACACTATTTTTTCTCTGCTGATACCTTTTATTATTTTAATATATTTGCATTGAGATGTTTTTTAAATGTATAGGTACTTTTAGAACTTACAGATATACAGTAGAATATAGATATGTTTAGATGCATATATATTACTTATGTGCAATGTAAGTCCACACAGCATGGTATTTGTGTTCAGTAATTTTTTTAATACAGTACTATCACATTATTTTTTGTGTTACTTTATTCTATATTTGATTAGCACATGTAAGTGGCAGTTTCACTGTATTCTGCATGTGTGACAGTAACAAACCCATAAACTCTACTTGTAGATTTATACTGCACTTTTGGATTCTATCTATCTATCTATCATTTAAAACAAATTGTGTGTACTCAACTTAAAAAGGTCAATGGTAAGAGAGTGTTTGATCATCTCATTAATCTTGTATTTTTTTAGCATATCAGATGACTTTTGTCACACACATGCAGATTGGGGACCGATTAAAGGCTCTGGTGGTGGTAATTCCTCTCCAATACATTGGGTGGCGCGGTTTTCTTAATGCCTCTTTGTTTCCTCCCTCAGCAGACCAGATATTGGCAACCTGACTACCTCTGACATCACTTCCAGTGTCCACCCACCTGGACCCACTTCTTCCTGCCTGGCCTGTATTTAACCAGAAATATCGCCATCTTGGGCATCTACTTTTCAGACTGGGGGTGGCAGACTTTTTTAACACTTTCTAGAATTTATTAAAAGAAATGTAATTAATATTTGGGATTGTAATGTCACCCCAAAACCTTTATCTGTCTTTGTCCCCTTTTTCAACTTGCAGATTTTTAAATCACTCTAAGTAACTGTTTTACCATTTAAAACAAATATTTTTAAATGTATTTAGGCAAAAAATTATTTTCAGTGGTATCCATACTTGCCAATTGTCTACTTTTCCCTTGTATTGACAATTTTCTTTCTACAGACACTCTGGTGTCTGTAAAATAAACTTTTCATAAATTTAAGTTAATGTTAAGCAACGTCTGATTTTCATTTTATTTAACATAAATACAAGAACTTCTTAACTTTTTCATCCTCTGCTGACTTTGTACCGTACTTTAGGTATAGGTATTACTTTTTAAATTTTCTCTTATTAATTAAGTACATGCTTAAATTAAAAATTTCTAGGAAAAAACTCATATGAGATATCCTCCACTTCCATTTGCTGGTAAAGTGCACCAATAATATACATTACAAATGGCATTGTCAGGAATAAAAGGTTATTTTTGTCACTATTAATTTTTACTGACATTTTGATCATTATAATGGGGATGCCATTTTCTGTAGTTATTTCTTTTGGACATGGCAATTTTAAAGTGGGTATATTGCTGGGTGCTCTATACACACACTGAGATGTACAAAGTTATCATGGCTGTGTTTAAAAAAATAAGGCTATGAGCATTAAGAAGAATCCAAACAGTAAAGAAAAAAAATCAGAAAGAGTAGGGCACACATATGGATAAATTGTTTAGGAACAGGATTCCGGTTATGAGATCTGTGGCATTTTGAATTCAATTCTTGTTTTCCGTTTGAACTTCTTAAAAGACCTGACAACTTGTTTATTTTGATAATTGCTAACTTTCCTGAGAATTCTTTTTAATATCAATATAATAAGAATTGCGCTTGCAGTTATATTTTTATTTATTAGAAATATATATATACTAGCAAAATACCCGCGCTTCGCAGTGGAGAAGTAGTGTGTTAAAGAAGTAATGAAAAAGAAAATGAAACATTTTGAAAATAACGTAACATGATTGTCAATGTAATTGTTTTGTCACTGTTGTGAGTGATGAGTGTTGCTGTCACATATATATATATATATAAATATATATATATATATATATATATATATATATATACACACATATAAACATATATATATACATATCTATACATATACACATATATATATACACACACACATATATACATACATATATATCTACATATATACACATACATATACATACACACATACATACACACACACACAAATACATATATATATATATATATATATATACATACACACACACATACATACATACATACATACATACAAACTGGATTCCAAAAAAGTTGGGACACTATACAAATCGTGAATAAAAACTGAATGCAATGATGTGGAGGTGCCAACTTCTAATATTTTATTCAGAATAGAACATAAATCACGGAACAAAAGTTTAAACTGAGAAAATGTATCATTTTAAGGGAAAAATATGTTGATTCAGAATTTCATGGTGTCAACAAATCCCAAAAAAGTTGGGACAAGGCCATTTTCACAACTGTGTGGCATCTCCCCTTCTTCTTACAACACTCAACAGACGTCTGGGGACCGAGGAGACCAGTTTCTCAAGTTTAGAAATAGGAATGCTCTCCCATTCTTGTCTAATACAGGCCTCTAACTGTTCAATCGTCTTGGGCCTTCTTTGTCGCACTTTCCTCTTTATGATGCGCCAAATGTTCTCTATAGGTGAAAGATCTGGACTGCAGACTGGCCATTTCAGTACCCGGATCCTTCTCCTACGCAGCCATGATGTTGTGATTGATGCAGAATGTGGTCTGGCATTATCTTGTTGAAAAATGCAGGGTCTTCCCCGAAAGAGATGACGTCTGGATGGGAGCATATGTTGTTCTAGAACCTGAATATATTTTTCTGCATTGATGGTGCCTTTCCAGACATGCAAGCTGCCCATGCCACACGCACTCATGCAACCCCATACCATCAGAGATGCAGGCTTCTGAACTGAGCATTGATAACAACTTGGGTTGTCCTTGTCCTCTTTGGTCCGGATGACATGGCGTCCCAGATTTCCAAAAAGAACTTCGAATCGTGACTCGTCTGACCACAGAACAGTCTTCCATTTTGCCACACTCCATTTTAAATGATCCCTGGCCCAGTGACAACGCCTAAGCTTGTGGATCTTGCTTAGAAATGGCTTCTTCTTTGCACTGTAGAGTTTCAGCTGGCAACGGCAGATGGCACGGTGGATTGTGTTCACTGACAATGGTTTCTGGAAGTATTCCTGAGCCCATTCTGTGATTTCCTTTACAGTAGCATTCCTGTTTGTGGTGCAGTGTCGTTTAAGGGCCCGGAGATCACGGGCATCCAGTACGGTTTTACGGCCTTGACCCTTACGCACAGAGATTGTTCCAGATTCTCTGAATCTTCGGATGATGTTATGCACAGTTGATGATGATAGATGCAAAGTCTTTGCAATTTTTCGCTGGGTAACACCTTTCTGATATTGCTCCACTATCTTTCTGCGCAACATTGTGGGAATTGGTGATCCTCTACCCATCTTGGCTTCTGAGAGACACTGCCACTCTGAGAAGCTCTTTTTATACCCAATCATGTTGCCAATTGACCTAATTAGTGTTTATTGGTCTTCCAGCTCTTCATTATGCTCAAATTTACTTTTTCCAGCCTCTTATTGCTACTTGTCCCAACTTTTTTGGGATTTGTTGACACCGTGAAATTTTGAATCAACATATTTTTCCTTTAAAATGATACATTTACTCGGATTAAACGTTTGATCTGTCATCTACGTTCTATTACAAATAAAATATTGACATTTGCCATCTCCACATCATTGCATTCAGTTTTTATTCACAATTTGTTTAGTGTCCCAACTTTTTTGGAATCTGGTTTGTACATACATACATATATATATATATATAGTAGCAAAATACCCGCGCTTCGCAGCGGCGAAGTACTGCATTAAAATTTTTATTAAGAAGAAAATTTAACCTTTTTAAACTGAGGGAAAATATGCCAATAATTATTTGTTAAGGATCTCTTTGTATACCATGATGTCAGTTCGGCCCTCTGGTTGTAACATGACCAAGCTGTGCGCTGAGCTTACTCTTGAGCATGCAACTTACAGTTGGCCATGTGAACAGTAATCTTGTCTCAAATCTCACAGCTTGGATTGCTGCTGTCATAATCGGTATGAGTTTCATGGTTTGTTTCAATTACGACAGTATTTGTAGGACTTGTGTTGAAGAGACATTTCGAAATGAAACCTGCTTAACTTTTGTAAGTAAGCTGTAAAGAATGAGCCTGCCAAATTTCAGCCTTCTACCTACACGGGAAGTTGGAGAATTAGTGATGTTTGGAAAATTCAATATGGCGGCCGACAGTGGCGTCATACCACCGAAATAAGTACGTACATCGATTTTGGTTAGCGCAGGGAAGCCACCTACCAAATTTCGTGAAGATGGGGTCAGCCTTCTACCTACACGGGAAGTTGGAAAATTAGTGACGTTGGAAAGTTCAATATGGCGGCCGACAGTGGCGTCATACCATCGAAATAAGTACATACATCAGTTTTGGTTAGTGCAGGGAAGCCGCCTACCAAATTTCATGAAGATGGTGCCATAAATAAGAAAGTTCAACATGGCGGACGTTGTCGACCGTTATC
>JANRMT010062814.1:118297421-118365502 GCA_026402145.1 Polypterus bichir lapradei | reverse complement strand
ATATATATATATATATATATATATATATATATATATACACATACACTCTTTGGGGTGCAAGCAACTGTTGCTGGGGGTGGCAGAATCCATCAAGGAAGAAAAATGAAAAACATTATTTGTACAAAATCTTTATTTATCCATTCCTAAATAATTAAATGGGCAGGCTATTTCGTATCAGTGCAATACGCTGTTTGTTAAAACGGCTGACTCCCGCTCTTACGTGCAAGTCTGCGTGGATATTATGAACTATCGTATCTGTTCAAGTTCTATTTAAATTTTAAATAGAAGGAATTTTTATTTAGTCGACAGAAATATCTTTGGTAGGAATGGTAAAAACAGACAGGAATATTATTCCTGAATAAATCAACTCAAACCTTAAATAACTTAAAATATTTTGCTCTCCATAAAAATATATCCTGTCTAAATTATACAAGTTAGAAATAAAGTAAACGTTAAAAGAACAAACATTCAAATTTCTTTACACTTATGTAATTTTATATAAAAAATAAACTTATATTTTAAATATCCCAAAAGATTTTGCTCTCCATAAAAATATATCCTGTCAAAATGATACAAATTCAAATATGAACATGCTGCATAACAAAACCTGGAAATATAAATAAAATGTGTTCTTTTCAGCAATAACAAATCAAATTATTCAGTTGTCTTTGCTCATATGTCATTTTAGAGCTGGACGCCTGGCATCTTTTTTTGGCAGCAAGTTCGTTTATGTTTGGTGTGAGGTTCTGTGTTGTGGAGATTCTCAAGATGGACTGCAGGTGCTCATCAGTGAGGCGACTCCTGTGTGCTGTTTTGTTAGTCTTCATCACTGAGAAGAGCTTCTCACACAGATATGTGCTACCAAACATGCACAAGGTTCGAGCCGCATGTAGACAGAGCTGGAGCATTTCTGCGGTAATGGAGTGAATAAACTGTGCAAGCCCTGCAGTATCGTACTTTGCCTTCAGTGTGCCATTACACTGCAGCTCAACCACCTCCATCTGAATCTGCACAAGTGCAGTTTCCACATCGACGGCAAATGGGTTGCGAAACAAGTCAAAATTCTTTTTTTGTTCTTCAAAGTCACCAAAGTGCCGTGCGAACTCAGTGCGCAGTGCGCTCAGTTTATCAGCAAAGTGCGTATTTGGGAACACCGTTGTGCCGAATTGGTTCAACATTACTTGGCAACAGGGAAAGTGGGGCAAGTTGCACCGGTGCATTTGTGTCTCCCATAAAAGCAGCTTCACTTGAAATCACTTTGTGATTGTGCACGGGTAAAAACGTCTGCTGAAGTGTCAGATTCTTCTTTAACTCTTCTGCTTTCTGTATCTTCTGCATTGCATTCAGGTCTTTCAGGTTATCCTGATGTTTTGTCTCATAGTGCCGTCTTAGATTAAATTCTGTAATTACAGCCACATTAGCTCCACAAATGAGAGACACGGGTTTACCGGCAATGTCAGTAAACATATACAAAGCCTCCCATCGGTTTTTAAAGGCTCTATTTTCAGAATCAACTTTTCTCTTCAGCATCGTGTGGGCTAGCTTCGCAATAACTTGCAGCATCATAAGCTAGACTTGATTAACGCAGTAAGTGTTTGGCAAGGCAGCTGAAGCGCTGCATTATGGGATCTGTAGTTTATTGTGTTACCAGCGCTTCATATACCCGGGCCATTAATACCAATAATACAGTATATAAAATGATCTTGCGGGCCGGATATAATTACACGCCAGGCCGGATGTGGCCCGCGGAACCTTGAGTTTGACACATATGGACTAAATAGAACTTGAAAAGATATATTTTTTCATACATCGAGCCCGCGTGCTATTGTGGTTTTGCCTGCATGCCTCAATAAGTCACCCTCCCCTTGCTCTTACTTTTTTAGCGTTTATCTAATGAATACACTGAGTATGGCTTTACCAAAACAATCACTGATGGCGAATAAAGTATCCATTATTCGAGTATGTAGATCGGGGTATATATACATATATATATATATACCCGCGTATCGCAGCGGAGAAGTAGTGTGTTAAAGAAGCTATGAAAAAGAAAAGGGAACATTTTAAACATAACGTAACATGACTGTCAATATACAGTAATTGTTTTGTGAGTGTTATTGAGTGTTGCTGTCATCAAGGACTTGATTATCATTATTTCTTTCAATCAGGTTCATATTTGTAGGATGTGTTGTGTTCAAGTTACATTCCGTGTTTGTCAATCATTGTAAAGATAACAGGTTTTATTCATCGATTCGTTTCTTACTGCATCAATAAACAGCTCGTCTTCTTCTTTATCTGAGACCTGACGCACTGCATGCACGGGTTTTTTTTTTACACTGTCTTCCTTTAGCGGGACATTGACTTTTTCCACCGTGTGCTTTGTTTCCGCAGTAGCTGCACTTATGAATATGCTTGTATGTATCAGACGCTTCATATTTTTTTGCTGCCTTTTCAATTGTGGAATTCGGTTTTTGTTCAGCACTCTTTGGAACTGTTGCTTTTTGTCTGTGCACTGCGTCAGTTCACGTGAGCCGCTCGGTGTACATGCATCGAAGTTTCCCAGCTGTGCTGGTGCCATGTCGTGCTATGTCCATGGCTGTATTTAATGTTACCGAAGTCCCGGCACTTAAAACTTTCTCTCGCAGTTTCGCTGAGTTTGTGCCAAACACCACCCTGACCATCTCATCTTCCTCTGCATAAGCACAGTCCTTCACCCGTGAATATTTAGTGGCAGTGTTTCTTTTGGATTGCTGCTGACGGATGGCCTTATATGGGCAGGCACTAAATTACAAATGCCAGCGGCAGCCTGTCTATGTCTAACTTAATTTAAAGTTTAGGTTTACACCGTGCTTTGTTTCCGTAGTAGCATCACTCATGAATATGGTTGTATGTCACTCGCTCGCTTCTTATTGTTTCGCTGCCTTCTCAATTATAAAATGCATGTTTTCTTCAGCGCTTTTTGGAGTGCTTCCTGGTTTTCTACGTACTGCGTGATTACGTGGGAGGCGTGATGATGTCACACGAAACTCCGCCCCCACGGCTTTCGTGCTCATCTCCATTACAGTAAATGGAGAAAAACAGCTTCCAGTTATGACCATTACGCGTAGAATTTCGAAATGAAACCTGCTTAACTTTTGTAAGTGAGCTGTAAGGAATGAGCCTGCCAAATTTCAGCCTTCTACCTACACGGGAAGTTGGAGAATTAGTGATGAGTGAGTGAGTCAGTGAGGGCTTTGCCTTTTATTAGTGTAGATATACACACACAAACACACACAGACCATATAACTCTGAAGCAACAAGTAACTATGCACGTATAATAATATGCCCTTCCAAACCTTTAATTTCAAAATTATTTTTCATGCCAGTGCTTGAAACAATTTATTTTTACCACTAGACACAGAGGAAGCTTATATTTTGTATAGTAAATTGTTTTTTTTTTGTGCTGCAATGCTCCCATCTTCTCTTGCATTCTGTTGCAGTTGCCCACAAATGTTCAGTGTATTATTTATTTATTTATTTTTGTTGTTGCTGCTTTTTTCTTGCATTTCACATCTGAAATAAACTAAGCACAGACATACATGATCATATCAGCTTCTTCCATTGATGGATTACGGGAGTGGGGACAATGACATTTCTGATTGCCCTGCTCACAAGGCAGGAAACAGGCAGCCCTGAACACAGAGCTAGTTATACAGATACATACAACTAAACCAGTGCTTGTCAGCCACTTTTGAGTCACAGGAGGCTGTTGTTGGTTCGTGAGCATATGAGACATTTTCACGGTATAATTCGCCCACACTTTTTTGCCACAACACTAGCAAAGGAATCAACAGAGCTATGTGAGATTTTTTTTATCTCATTCCTAATTGCACTTGCTTCACTAAACGCTTGCATCATAATTCCACCCAACCCACAAAAAAGGCAGCACTTCAGTTTTGCCATTTGTAATTGCACATGTTTGTGACTTCCAGGCTTTGGAGGCGAGTGCGATAAAAAACAGATTATGAAAGTATTTAACCATATATTTGATCCCTTCGGTTGGGGCAGAGGGGACCTTGCATATATGTGAGTGTGTGCGCTGTGCAGGGGGATGAGGAGGGGGATTATACCATGGACAAGCCACTAGCTGAAACACTGTTTCTATCTCTCGTGTCCATAACACAGCTCTGTGAGCAGCATGAATAGGCCTAGGAAAAAAAATATCAGTTATGTGATGTGGCAAGCGGCTGGGGGTGGTACCCAGCTGGGATGCCCAGAAGGACTGGAGGAGGGATTACGCCTCCTCCAGGCCACGAGGGGGTGACCACCCTGGTGGCTTTGGGGACCACGGGAACAGAGCTTAGAAGCTCAACCCTTATAGGGCCCAGTGGTCACTGCCAGGGGGTTCCCGAATGCCTGAGGAGCCCTGGCCCTCAGCACTTCCTCCACACCAGAAGACCAGGGACACCCGGAGTGCTTCTGGGTGCACGGCCGGCACTTCTGCCACACCAGGGAGTACCGGCAGAAGATCATTGGGTGGCACCTGAGGCATGTCTGGGTGATTACAAAAGGGGCCGCCTCCCTCCATTCGATGGCTGGAGTTGGGAGAGTTGAAGGACAGAGCTCGGAGGAGAGGAGTGGAGGCGGACCTAAGGAAAGGCATTGAGGAAGAAGGCCTGGACTTTGGGGGAGTATTGGGTTGTGTGCTGTGTTTTCACTGTAAATATTGTAAATAAATGTGTGTGGGTTTAAACCAACGATGTCTACCTGTCTGTGTCCGGGTTGTTTACCACGCTGATTAATCGCTATTTTTCAATTAAATGATTTGATATTGATTCTTAAAGTCTCAAGATCAATTTAGTGGACCTCTATCCTGCTCTATTACTATATGTAGATTTTTGCTTATTCTGTAGATGTTGTTAATGCGCTTGTTTAGGCTTTCTACATAAAAAGAACTTTACTACATGTACTTCGCACAAAGTGGCATGTCCTCCTTACCTGACATCAGTGTCTTCAACACTAAACGAAAATAAACAAAAATCTACATGTAGTACTTCGCCCAAACCGGCATGTTCGATACTTAAATCAGATGTGTGAATTTAATATGGATTCAAACAATACAGATGGACAAAAGCAAAGCCCTATGTAAGCTGTGAAACTCAGAAGTTAAGTATTGTGGTAACACAACAAATTTGAGAAATCACTTATCCCAACATCACCCAGAAACGTTGTTTCAGTTGACATCCAAATGAATACAGGTTAAACAATCTACACTGGAGACAGCATTTAACTCCAAGCTTAATTTGCATTGTGCCCCAAAAATAACAATATATGGCAGTTTTTATCTGTAAAGGTATGAAACTTTACACTGTTGTTGACAACAACAGCTTTAAACAAATGATACAGCTTTTGGAACCGCAGTATACTATACCAACAGGAAGGCAAATGAGTGAAGTCATTGTACCTAAGCTTTATGAAGATCTTAAGCAAAATATCGCCATGTCTCTCAGGTCAGCAGAAAGAGCAACCCTAACTTGTGACAGCTGGACATCCAGGGCAGCAGATTGACAATCACATTTCATTACATTAAAAATGACTGGGCATCTGTTGCAGATGTGTTGCAGACAAGCACACTGCATGCCAGTCACACCGGGCACAACCTCGCTGCATATACTTGTATGCAGAGCTGCTGAGATGCTGGCCGCTGTTCCAGAAACGTTTCTAGCATCTCCAATGAGCTGTTTCTTTGTGTTACCACATCAGTCACAAGTTTGAGTGTTAACAAGTGCAATAAACATTGTTTCTCTTTTAGCACGTGGCTACAGTTGCTGCACTGCTACAGTGGGAAATGTTTACAATGCGCCTCACCCAGCCAAGCAAGCGGGACATTGTTGGAGTTTTCAGAGCAGCCTGTGATACTAAAGTGAGTGTGTGCACAAAGCAGCTCTACAGTATAAGCTTTACAGCACAGATCACATTAATGGTCTTGCCAGTCACGATGGCTGGTTCTTTTTCTCTTATATTCCATTCATCAACCGCCACTGTTAACAAACCTTAGCACTAGATCCTCTTTTTAAAAAGTTTCCTTTTTTTGTCTGAGAAGGAAGTGTGAGGACACATTTTGGAGACAGTTTACCACGATTGTTACACGCCAGCAACTGTTTGTGTAACTTGGAGAATTACAGAAAGACATGAATCTTTTCATTGTATCTTTTGTATTTTGACTAATACAAAAATTAGATTAAAATGTCCAATAGGGGAATACATTTGGCTAATAGGTTACTGATTAACCTATTCATCCAATGCCTTTGTCAAGCACGTTGTTCCCCATAGAGTCAAAACTGTGATCAGAACCTGACTTAAGCTTTGGGTGAAACAATGCAAATATATGAGTTGTTACAGAAGCAATTTATTTCTGGTCTTTTATACACAGCTGTGACATTTAATATGAATTGCCAATTGAGGACAACTACATGGACATGCTGCTTGCTTCCAGGGACATATGTCTGCAAATCACATATTTTACTAATGAAAAAGAGCAGACAACATGGAAAATTATGATTTATTTGAAAGAAGACTTGATTATGTGAAAATACAATTATTGCTTTTGGTTGACTTGTGGTTTTTATGGCAATGTACTCAAACAACTATGAAATAAGGCTGTGGCCCACCAGCAGGACACCTAGTTCATAAGTGGCTACACATATTAAAAGTCTGAAGTAAATATCTCATTTATATAAGTAAGACTTCCTATATGTAAGCTGTTAGAAAATGAAATATAAAGTTAAATGTTATATATGACCTCATCTTCTAATATAAATGTGCTGGTATTAACATAGTCAGTATGTCCTAATTTATCAGGGAGGCAGATTGAAGTACATTTTTCCTTACGGTACTGCTACTATATCTACTTCATCTTCACATTGTATTTAGGGCATTCCCCATTTTTAAATTGGTCTTAACACCTGTACACCAGCAAATGCCTAATTGGTAGCTAGAAATTGTCAGTATATGGGTAATTTTCAATGTTTTTTTTCTAATCCAGGTACAAAAATTTAGAACAATTTTAACCAAAAATGATGGACAGGAGACAAAAGAGAATCAAAAGGGACTGGAAGTACTGTGCTCAATAGTGTTGACTGGTGAAATTCAGCAAGTGATTATTATAGCAAATATGCTGCATTTGTCGGTGACCTTGTTTACTGAATATTTTCCTGGAAATTCACCATGTGGCTGGCTTTTTTCCAAGTGCCTCATGGTGCTTTGCAAGGCTAGCTTCACATCATAGAGTTATAGAAGCCATGCACAGACTTTAACATACGTATGCCTAATGTAAGATTATTGCCATCTTCAAACAGTTGCATGCAGACAAGGAAAAAAAGTGTATTTTCAGCTACTGAGAAGCACTGAAACTACAACTCACTCACTGAAGCTCATGACAGTGCTATACAATATTTTTCCCCATTTTTAACCTCACAGCTCCTCGATTAATGTACCTGTATGCGGGCCATCAGTAAACTACAAAAGGTAATAATTGGTCCCGAACCAACAAAGGTTGGGAAACACTGTCAGATTTCCATTCTGCATGATCTTAAAAAAATAAACTTGCAGTATTAGTATGCTGATTCCTTTGCACTTGCAGCGCAGCACTTGGTTAATTATGAATATAAACTAGCCATGTGCCCAGGAACAATCTCAAAACAAACAAATCCCCCATCTCTCCCACTTCCCACATCAGAAAAACACAGGACATGCTATGAAATGATACAGACAAAATATTTATTGTAATTTACAGGGTGTTTTTTTCTTCTTGATGGAAAAAGAAAGTGTAAAACATCTGCACAGATACTTGAGGAACAAAAAAAGATGTTCCCGCTGTGGCCGAAGATGCAATTTCAAACAGTGGAACAAGCCAGTCCTACACTACCACTTCATGGCACGGCTAGTCTGTGCTCTACAACTGCCACATTCTCAACACAATGATCTATACTTTATTTGCATTGTGACACATGAGTCCCTGTCTTGCACCCAAAAACAAAAGGCTGAGTCTCAGTACTTTAGCAAAACCAGCTTTATTCAACTTGAAACAGGAACAGCAGGGTTATTTATTGCAGTGGGAGCTATCACTTTCCTGTACACAAAACACAGCAAACAGGCAAAGTAGGGGCCAGATCAGTGGCCAAGTTATACTGTACCCTGCATTAATAATGTCCATTGCATCACCCATTGGTGACAGTTGCGTATAGTGTGATCTTGATTGACTCGTAGTTTCCACACCACTCTTCTACTGCGCTGCAAACCTGTGGTTGCCTTGGCAATGGACAAGCTGTCCTCCACAAAAGCGTCAGGTGTACTTTGGCGTGCCGTCCCATTGGGGGGTCCTAAAAGAGTTCAGAAACCTCACAACATATTGTTAGTTTGTGGCCGTTTGTTGTAAATTAATAATTGTATCTGTTCCGTTTGTGTCTTTTGAAGTTTGAAGTATAGTGGTGCAATGATTAACACTGCTGCCTTACAGATCACATATTTGGTCACAATAATCAGTCTGGCATAATTGGCAGACTTTTCCGTATCCCTCAGGGACACTTAAAAGACTATTGCACCATTATAAACCAACTGAAAAACAAGTTCTGATCCTACTTCCTCATTGAGTTCAATGCAATTTAGGGAATTTGCCAAAGTTCACAAACATTTCGGTGATTTCACCGAACTTGAAATGAAGCAAACTCAGCGTGGTTCGTCATTACTAGTGGTCAATAAATAGGCTGGTATCAGAACACCAGAGAAACTAATTAAACACATGGACAAACCCAAAATACTAAAAATACTCAACCAGAAACAAACTCAACAAAGTTATGGTTTAAAACCCAAATAAAAAAAAACTCCTACTATAATATCCACATATGTAGTCCCAAATTGATGATGCCAAGTGCAATACAACTAACAATGGGTGTCATTACCAAGAAACATGATTTTACCTATAATCCTGCATGAAACAATATAACTACTTGTGACCAGAAATCTTAATTAGCTGCACTGTGAATGTAACCTAAACTACTATTGATGCTGTTTGTGATTTGTGTCAGTCAAATGCCAGGTAACGCAAGACAGTTTACATAAACCATATGGCAGCTGCCATGCAAATGCCATACAAAATGGTGACAGCAGAAGAAAACTGGGCTACAAAATGGTATCCTGATTACATCACTGTAAAAATGCTAAAAATAAATTACAGCAAGTAAAATAGATACAAATAATTAAGAAACAGGCAAAAGTAAATCCCTGTATATAGCAACTTGGATTCATAACATTTAGGATCTAAGAAGCTGTAAACATTTAATAAATTGTTTGGTACTCTCCTTGTTTAGTATCCTCTGATTCATGACTTAAACTAGTGATCTTGACCCATTCCTTACCTAATCTTGAGGTCTGGTCGTTCTCTTATTCATTTTTGCATTATTTTCCTGGTTGTGACCCCTACTTTGCTTTCCTAATATAATTCAGAGAGTAAAAAGGAAACATTACTGAGTTTGCTGTTGTTTTCTTTATGTGAAATGAGATAAGCCAGAAATGAGTAAGGAAGACTGCGTGAGAATCCGCTTTTGACTGCACAGAGAAGGTTTGTTAATTATAAATCCAAAAATGAATTTTAATCATTTAAAAGTGAAAACAGACAATAATTTAACATTTAATTAATGCAGTTTGTTTCCTGTTGATGAGTTTTGAAACATGCACCTCCCAATCCCAATATGTAAAGTTCTTCAAATTTCAGCCAACTCATTCTCAATCTCACCTCAGTTTTCTCTCTAATGTTGTAAGAATATGTTTCGTCGCAATTGTATATACAGTAAGTCTTTACTCTAAAAAAGATAATTCCTGTAACAGATAGCAAGCAGCTGTCTTCATCATACTGCTTCCTACAACTCAATCCAGTTCTGCCACTTTTAGTCATGATATTATTCAAATAAACGTTCCAATAAGTAAGTGAAAATCCGGGTTTGAATAAAACACATGAAAATAACACTTCCACTTTCGGTAGGTGAATTCTAATGTAATTAAATAACTAACAGTTGTAAGATAATTGATGAATAATTCTATGAGTGATTCAAAATACACTTTGGTAGACAGTTTTACTTATGGAAGCTTACAAGAGCAGGATACATCACAGTTGCTTACATATATATTTTTATATATTTTTAAAATTCAAACACAGGTTTTATAGGATGTGCTTATTATGAACTACAACAGGACATTAGGAGGTTAAACGTTAAATTATGTGTTAAGCATGGGCATCTGGGGGTCATCTTCATGACTCTAATAAGCTAAACAATACCAACCTGGAATGAGAGGGTGCACTGACACTAATCCTTCCTCTTCCACAGCTAAGAAAAATCTCCTAAGAGAAACAACTGTACCCACCCACAGCATCCTTCTGGTCCCCAGTGTATAAAGCTGGCATGTTCCTGGAAGGTGGCATCAAATGCTAAGCTGACAAACTCAGATGACAGAGCTCCAAGCGCTAACCACCATGTGCATGTTTCAGATTCACCACTTTGTTTGTGCCGCTATCATCTGCCTTCTCTGTTTACCATTAAATGGAGTTACCAGGGTGGTACCCCAACCTTTCTTGGCTTCTTCGCATTGTCTGCCTGCCCGGTCACTTCTTACATATGTTTATACAGTACATCATGGTTTTATGGATTATAACAAAGAGTAAACCATGCTGATCTCACTTGAAGTGTCAGGTACTTCTGACATGAATCAATTGAAGACAGTCAAGAATTGAAACTATAGAATAGTATTATCTTTTAAGAACCAACTGTATGGGATATCACAGTTATTACCTAACCAAGCCTACTAGTTGTCCTGAATGATTTCTGCTCATCTTATTCTTATAGTTCTTAGCACAGAGCCCTTTTCAGTTATTAAATTGCTTAACCTATTTCAAAAATGTGAAACTTTAACTTTTTTGACACAGTGCATATAGGTTTGGTTTTGTCTAATTATTGTAGGTGGACTGACACCCTATTGTTGGTTGTCAAATGAATGGAAAGATGAAATTTTGTTTTTTTAACTGTGTGAAAGCAAAAGATGCAGCTATTAGAATGGTAACTTACTTATGATGAAGTGAAAAAAGTTAAATCCAACAGTGTAAAATTTAGATTTGTTCATTTTTAACAAGATTATCTTTTTTGGAGATGTTCCTCAAGCTCTATAATGGCATACATTGTGTTCTCACGTTTTAGAACAATGCAATAATCTGCTCAAAGTGTACATATTTCACATATGATAAGGTCACACAGCACTGAAGATGTCACTACAGTATTTGAAACATTTGCCAGCTTATTTCATGTCTCCTTTCTCACGTAAAGGACATTAGGGTGAGTATAGTTCAGTTAATGAAATAGTGCTTAGTAATTACACATGGTATTTCCCTGTTCTTTGCTGCCATGTCCACACAAAAGAACTAATACCCTCTTACACACCCCCTATCATAAACAATGTAAAGAAATTAAAGATCATGATAACATTATAATAGTTCTAGAAACTTGACTTTGAACTAAATGGTGCCTAGTTGTTACTAGAAGATAACATTAGTATGGCACCAATTATGTTAGTCACCAATGTACATTATTTTACACTATATATACTCTGCCCAGAGGGGATTGGGCGGTCTCTTGGTCTGGAATCCATACAGATTTTTTTTTTTTTTTTCACCAGCCTCTGGAGTTTTTTTTTGTTTTTTCTGTCCACCCTGGCCATCGGACCTTACTTATTCTATGTTAATTAATGTTGACTTATGTTTATTTTTTATTGTGTCTTCTATTTTTCTGTTCTTCATTTTGTAAAGCACTTTGAGCTACATTTTTTGTATGAAAATATGCTATATAAATAAATGTTGTTGTTGTTGTTATATGTACTACAATTAGATCCATAAATATTTGGACAGAGACAACTTTTTTCTAATTCTGTACATTACCACAATGAATTTTAAATGAAACAACTCCGATGCAGTTGAAGTGCAGACTTTCAGCTTTAATTCAGTGGGTTGAACAAAAAGATTGCATAAAAATGTAAGGAAACTAAAGCACTTTTTAACACAATCCCTTTATTTCAGGGGCTCAAAAGTAATTGGACAAATTAAATAACTGGAAATAAAATGTTCATTTCTAATACTTGGTTGAAAACCCTTTGCTGGCAATGACAGCCTGAAGTCTTGAACTCATGGACATCGCCAGATGCTGGGTTTCCTCCTTTTTAATTCTCTGCCAGGCCTTTACTGCAGTGGCTTTCAGTTGCTGATTGTTTGTGGGCCTTTCTGTCCAAAGTTTAGTCTTCAACAAGTGAAATGCATGCTCAATTGGGTTAAGATCAGGTGACTGACTTGGCCATTCAAAAATTTTCCACTTCTTTGCTTTAATAAACTCCTGGGTTGCTTTGGCTGTATGTTTTGGGTCATTGTCCATCTGTATCATGAAATGCCGCCCAATCAATCTGACTGCATTTAGCTGGATTTGAGCAGACAGTATGTCTCTGAACACCTCAGAATTCATTCGGCTGCTTCTGTCCTGTGTCACATCATCAATAAACACTAGTGTCCCAGTGCCACTGGCAGCCATGCACACCCAAGCCATCACACTGCCTCCACCGTGTTTTACAGATGATGTGGTATGCTTTGGATAATGAGCTGTTCCATGCCTTCTCCATACTTTTTTCTTGCCATCATTCTGGTAGAGGTTGATCTTGGTTTCATCTGTCCAAAGAATGTTTTTCCAGAACTGTGCTGACTTTTTTAGATGTTCTTTAGCAAAGTCCAATCTAGCCTTTCTTTTCTTGAGGCTTATGAGTGGCTTGCACCTTGCAGTGCACCCTCTGTATTTACTTTCATGCAGTCTTCTCTTTATGGTAGACTTGGATATCGATACGCCTACTCCCTGGAGAGTGTTGTTCACTTGGTTGGCTGTTGTGAAGGGGTTTCTCTTCACCATGGAAATGATTCTGCGATCGTCCACCACTGTTGTCTTCCGTGGATGTCCAGGTCTTTTTGCGTTGCTGAGTTCACCAGTGCTTGCTTTTCTTTTCTCATGATGTACCAAACTGTAGATTTTACCATTCGTAATATTGTAGCAATTTTTCGGATGGGTTTTTTCTGTTTTCGCAGCTTAAGGATGACTTCTTTCACCTGCATGGAGAGCTCCTTTGATCGCATGTTGTCTGTTCACAGCAAAATCTTCCACATGCAAGCACCACACCTCAAATCAACTCCAGGCCTTTTATCTGCTTAATTGATAATGACATAACAACGGACTTGCCCACACCTGCTCATGAAATAGCCTTTGAGTCAATTGTCCAATTACTTTTGAGCCCCTGAAATGAAGGGATTGTGTTAAAAAATGCTTTAGTTGCCTCACATTTTTATGCAATCTTTTTGTTCAACCCACTGAATTAAAGCTGAAAGTCTGCACTTCAACTGCATCTGAGTTGTTTCATTTAAAATTCATTGTGGTAATGTATGGAACCAAAATTAAAAAAAGTTGTCTCTGTCCAAATATTTATGGACCTAACTGTACACATGCGTGTTTGTTATCATCACTGTTGAACTGCCAAATACATGTATATGAAGAAGAGACAAAGAATATTACATGGTATATGCAATGCTTTTTGTGTCCCTCAGAACACTGATAGCAAGTAAAATGTTATATTAATGTTTCTTGTTAAGATTCATGCGAACATAAGTGCAGGCATTGAGTTGCTTAATTCTCAGTTATTTTCATAGAGCAAAATTCATAAGTAGTGGTCAAACATTTTCCTTTCATGTTCTTACTATGCTAAACAGAACCTTCTGGAAATACCTGAGAGATTAATGGTATTACTAAAGTATTACTGGTTACCACAATTTCCATGCTCCAAAGCCAGAGATTTTTTTTTAACTTTTCAGAAATACATAGATTGTATATAACAGCTTAATAGTCTACATAACAGTCCATATGTAAAGTAAATCACAGCATATCTAGGATCTGATTTGACATTTCCTGTATTTGGTCAGATGCTTGATTGTCTCCAGAACTGTAAAGGACAAAGGATGGCATCAAAAAGATCAATGACATACTGGAGATGTGAACATGCATATATGTATAGCCTATTCTATTTGGTCACCAATCTCTTAAATGATCCACCTGCTATCTCTAAAAAAATTATCTCTAGAGCACCTCGGGAGCTTCAGCATTTAAATCAAGGGTTAAGAATTATTGTATGAATATGTACAGCATACACCTATTAAATGTGCTGCTGAGTGTGTTCATATTGGTTATTAATAAGTGATAGACCAATCACTGCTAAATCATAACCAATCAGATCAATCACAATCCACTAATATACCAGTAATTGGTCTGCACCGTTATGTATTTTAGAATGCCCAGGGAGGGGTTCTGCAGCCTTTCCTAAAAACATTGGTCACATACAGTTATTTTCTCTGGGATGTCAATAATATAGAGTTTTCTTTAGTTTAATTATATTTTCCAATTGGCTTTAGTTTTTTTTTTTTTTTAATATATGGTGTCTTTAACATTTACATGTATTATTCTACAGTGTCCATAAAAAAATATTCACTGTTTGCAAGGTTTTACATTTCACTATTACAAAACATTAAATGACATCCATCCCACTATATCCTAACTACAGGGTCATGGAGGTCTGCTGGAGCCAATCCCAGCCAACACAGGACGCAAGGCAGGAAACAAACCTTGGGAGGACGCCAACCCACCACAGAACATTAAATGACAATGGATTTAATTTGGCTTTTTGACACTGAACAACAGACAAAAACTTTTTAATACCCATTTCCTTTATCGTTCCAACCGTACCCCCATTAACATGTCTATTGAGGTGATCACCATCGATCAAAGAACTGTCACTTACCGAGTGGTTTCCATGCCCGAAGATGACACCTGCCTTTTCCATTCTCTTTGTTACATATTGCACGGCCATATCAGGCAAACTCTTGATATCCGGAGGAACATTGTGTCTTATGTATTGAATGACTGGGACAGGTTCAAGGTGTGGACTGATGACGGTACAGGAGATAATTATACTACACAGGAGCACTATAAGAGTGAAATGCTTAAGCCCTTCACCTGTGGTTCTGCATGTGAGTTGATAGCTACCGCTGAATTGCTCGGTTGTCGCTTTCAAGTGTACCAAAATAGCCAAATATTTTACACCTTTCGACAACCGCCAATGCCTCTTAAACATCTTAGATTCACAGGTGACGATTTCAGTAGTGGACACTTTGATGTTTATGAATGTTTAAACACTCAAAAGCTGGATGTGAAGTTATCAATGAAACTGGTTGTATGCTTACAACGCTTGACAGATGCTGAATGTCACTTCAACACAAGTCCTGCAAATACTGTCGTAATTGAACGGCCAGCCATGTACCACAGTACCCCCCCCCCCCCCCCCCCAGCGAAAAACCGTGGTTTAGAGCGTCCAGCCCCGCGAGGGTCGTCTTCCCCAAGGAAGGACTTCTGGTCGGACCTTGGCTGTGCTTTCTGAAGTATTCCCTGGAAAACCTAGGGGGAATTTCATAACTGTGATCCACTTTATCCCCCGATCTCCAAGGACAGTTGTGCCAAATGTGGCCCGGCCATCAGCATCCATAACACCACCTCTGTCCTCCCGGAATTCTCCCTCTGCGACACTGGAAACACTCAGGGAAATCAGTCTCCGCCCCTTTTCTCGCTGAGGGGGGTTCCACAGCCGCCTCTATACTCTCAGCTCACTGCTCTGCTTTGTCAGAAGACCCCTGCTTTATTCTTGGGATCTCCTGTTTAATCTGGGACTTGTCCACAGTTTGGGTCTCTCTATTAGTAAAATAGAGCCCTTTTACTGTCTGCACGCCCTTTGACTTTGAATTGACAGGAGGCGGCGTCTTCAGCACCGCATCACTCTGGGAGACAGCACTTTTCAGCTGTTCCGGTTCGTTCGGTGTGTCCCCCGCCCTTTCTGTCATCATTCCACACTCCCTTGTAGGGCTCACGTTGACTTGGCACCCGCTACTTATTAACCACGGGCCTGTGTCACTCCCCTTATTCTGTACGGTACCGGTAAAACTCACCTGTACTGCCAAATCAAACATGACGGGAGACTCCCGACCAAATCGCAATAAGAATTCGTCCACTTTTCTTAAAGGAGCTTCAGCCACTGCTCCCAGCTCGCCAACGATCTTCTTTATTGTCTCCACAACCTGTAAGAAATTGTGCACAGGCTGAAGCAACTTCCCCACCTCACGCACGTCCAAAAAAGTTACTTAATTCAGCCGGAGGTACGCTCAGGAGATCACTAGCCTTACCCTCCGGCTGAGAGCCAATAAGCACGTGCTCTGACGGGTACCGCAAGGGAGTCTGGGATTTGGAGTTTCTTTCGGAGGTCCGTGGTGCTGCTTTTGGCTGACTGCGATCCGTCTGTCTCAATTTATCGACAGACCGATCAGTCATTTCCTGGACCTCCTTACCTTTTTGTAGGGAGAGCGGTGCTTTGCTCGCCTCCCCTTTCCCTTTCGGAAAAATCAAGTCCGTCTTTTTTTGGTGAAGCCACAAACAGCTGGACATGGACCTTCTCCTTCTCATAATCCTCCGGGGTGGGTCACGTGTCCGTTGCTGGCACCCGACATGCAGAAGTCCTTCGTGTTACTCGTTTGCCTGAACGAGAGCGCGCCATCGCCTTTGGGTTTCTTCTGCCTCCCTCAGAGCCTCCGGATGGACATCTGGGAGGTATGTGTGCGGGACAACATATGTTATTTTAAAAAGATTTTCAAACCCTTCCCCGGCACATACCTCCTTGAAGTCATCCTCGTCCGGATGCTTCTCCCGATACGCATAGCCGCTCCATGGTTCATCTTGAGCGCAGGCAATGCCGAGCGCTAGACCTACGCTTGTGTTACCGCTTTGGTTGTTCTTCCTTTTTCCCATGACGGACTTGATAAAGGTGAGGTTTGGCGATTTTTCCCGCGTGTCGTGACGCTGCCTTCTTAGGGTTCTGGCCACAGTAAATTTTTAAATACAGGTCCTCTGCCAAACCAACGGCCAGCGAATCCTGCCGGCTACGCCAACTGTGATAGTTTAGGGCTCTCTCGCTCCCTTGAACCCTCAGACCACACGTCAGACACCAGGTAAAAGTCCAAAGATGAATATTTATTATAATAATAAAGTGCACAAACCACCCTCCTCTCCACAATACTCCTCCACTCTCCCAGACGCTTAGCCACCCTGCCTCCCAACTCAGCTCGTCAGTCTGGGATTTCCCAGAGTCCTTTATAGTCCTTGACCCAGAAGTGTTTGTCCCTCAGTCCATGTGACTTTCTATCACTTCTGGGTCAGGTAAAAACTCTTTTTCTTCATCCCAGAAGCATGTCATTTCTTCTGTCCATGTGACTTGGACGTACTTCCGGGGTGTAGGGAAAATAGTCCCTGGGCCTCCCTGCAGCGACTCCTGGCGGCCCCCATGGTATCCAGCAGGGCTGTGCATTAAAAATCCACTGTCCATAATTCCTTGCTGGCATTCGGGGCATCTCCATGCTGCAAGGAGGGCTCCATCTGGCGGCCTGGAGGTATTGGCTGGGATCAATGGCCGGCCATGTACCACTATATATTGCGGACATTGCCCGGACACATCTTGTTTTTTCACAGTTCAGTACTCACAAGCCCCAATACCCCTCAGTCCAGTCCAACACAATGTCTTCTCTCTCTCTCTTTGCTTCTTCAGGCCGCCTCCTGCCTCCTCCAGAGACCTTGTCCACTCTTCCACCCGACTCTTGTTCCCCTCTGAAGGGAGGCGGCCCCTTTAACAAAGCACCCGGATGTGCTCCAGGTGTGTTTCCGGCAATCTCCCATAGACATGCCCCAGTGTGGCAGAAGTGCCGGCTGTCTCCCCGGAAGCACTCCGGGTGTCCCTGTTCCTCTTCCCCCCAGCACTTCCTGGTGTGGCGGAAGTGCTGAGGTCCAGGGTCTTCCAGATATTCAGGTCCCCCTGGCAGTAACCCGGGGTCCCTACAGGGTCGAGCTTCCCAGCTCTTTACCCACGGCCCCCAGGGCAGTTGCCCCCTCGAGGTCTGGAGGAGGCACAAGCCCTCCTCCTGTCTTCTTGGGCGTCCCGGCTGGGTAGCACCTCCATCTGGGTACCACACTGCCCCACCACCAGCGAAGACACGTCGGTCGGACTGACACATCCTGCGAGGGCAACTCCTCCCCGAAGTGGGTCCTACTACATGTCCAGGGTCCAAGCCGGCACCCTGGAATGTACCACTTCAGCACCCCCTCCAAAGTTTTCACGCCCTTTTGGGGCCAGTAGTGGGGCCGCCCCATCGCCAGTGAAGAATTCTCCAGTGAAGCGTCCCGTCCCATGAGGGCAAGTTCCCAACGAAGTGGGTCCTTCTGCTCGTCCTGCAACAAACAGAAACAAGGGGGCAGAGCCGCTGCCTGGACGCCCTTTCCAGGCGTTCCTCTGTGCCACGCACTGGCAGCGCCCCCCCTCCGACCGGCATCCTGGCACTTGCCTGTTTGGCACCCCCTGCACGGGTTCCGTGCCCATCTGATTGGCTTCGACGGTTTCGCTTTCACTGTCGTCTTCCCCACCGACTCCGGGACTTTTCTCTGCCACTGCAGAGGACGACCTTTCTTATCGGAGGAATTGGCATTCTCCCCTCAATTCCCTCCTTTTTTCTGGGACACTATAACGGTTTGAGTCTGCCTATGGGAAAGGAACAGACCCTGTTGCAGGCTTGGGGCGTGGGGCGCTAGGACCCTGGGCATTCATCAGCCTGCGTCCTGCCAACCCTGTCAATGTCACTCCCCTCCCCTCGCACACAGCACTCACCATTGCGTGCAGTGTTGGAAAACCCCCTACTCGATACCGGTCATTTGGTCCACGGCCAAGTTCTGTGGGCTCTTCTTTATGCTTTACGGAGTCAGCTCTACTCACTGTCTCCACGGTACAAGTCCAGCTAAAGACTCCAGCGTCGTGCTGTTCTGACATCACTGACGCGCCCGTCTTCCCCTTCAGCTTCTGCAATTCAACACAGAAGGCACCTAGCACCTGCATCATAGACAAGCACAGAAAGTCAGTCGACGATTGACCTACCTGGTTGTCAGTCATCTTCGCCGACTGCTTCCTGTGAGGCTCTTCTGGCTCAATCGGGTCTCTCCCTGGCATGAGATGGACATTCCTTTGTCCCGCCTCTATACAGTCATTGGTGGGCACACAAGACACACCGTCCAATCCCGTGCCTGTATCAGGGAGGAACTTCTGGTCCACGGCCATCTTGGCTCCTCTCCTTCTGGTGCGACGACATTCTGGCTCTTGGTGTTGCAGTGTCTCCTTCATGGCACCTTTCCCTGTCGCTGCCGCGTTTGCAAAGCGCCTCGGTTCGGCGTGCAATTGCCTTCCGTATGGACCCGGGAAGCCCCTGCCTGTAAAACATAAAACAAGCTCAGCCCTCCCTGGCTGGCTGTCGGCACGCAGGGACCGTAGTTCCTGGATCCTGTCTGATCGAAGCACCACGCCATCCCGGACACCTTCAGCGGCCGCACACTCACAGGTGCCCACTGCACTCGTCCAAAGCTCGTCAGGGTTTTCCCGCACCTGGTAGGTCACCGACCACGTTCCGGTGGCGGTCTGGGGATTTTTTCCCTTTCTCGGGGCCGTGAGCACTCCGCACCCTCGGAACGTGTGCAGGGGTGCCTGCTGCTCCGGGCCATCCACAAAATATTTATTTGGGGGTCCCCGTCTTGGAACAGACGGATCGCCCCACGTTGGGCGCCATTGTGGACATTGCCCCGGACACAGACAGGCAGACACGCTTATGTCACCCAGCACACTTTAATTTTTCATTGTTTTTTCACAGTTCAGTACTCACAAGCCCCAATACCCCTCAGTCCAGTCCAACACAATGTCTTCTCTCTCTCTCTTTGCTTCTTCAAGCCATCTCCTGCCTCTTCCAGAGACCTTGTCCACTCTTCCACCTGAGTCTTGTCCCCCTCTGAAGGGAGGCGGCCCCTTTAAATAAGCACCTGGAGCACGTGTTTCCAGCAATCTCCCATAGACACGCCCCATTGCGGTGGAAGTGCCGGCTGTCTCCCCGGAAGCACTCCGGGTTTCCCTGTTCCTCTTCCCCCCAGCACTTCCTGGTGTGGCGGAAGTGCTGAGGTCCAGGGTCTTCCAGGTATTGGGATCCCCCTGGCGGTAACCCCGGGTCCCTACAGGGTCGAGCTTCCCAGCTTTTTATCCGCAGCCCCCAGGGCGGTTGCCCCCTCGAGGTCTGGAGGAGGCACAAGCCCTCCTCCTGTCTTCTCAGGCGTCCCGGCTGGATATCACCTCCATTCGGGTACCACTATATATATATAGTATAAATATATTGTGAGGGATGGCCGGCAGTTCAGTCTGCCCGGGACGTCCCTGAAAGAAAAGAATGGAGGAAGGCAGCCTTTTCAGGGCACGGGCCAGGACGCTAGGTGGCAGCTCCCCTAGACGTCAACGGTTCCCCGGATTCCCTCAGGGCATCCTGGGACATGGAGTCTGTTTCCTCAGCCCTGTTGGGTGCCATGGGTGCCACCAGGGGAGCTCACAAAGAACCTGGGGACTCCTACTGTTACGACAACCTGGAAGTACTTCAGAGGACGGATGCCCGCAGTATTTTCGGGCTACTTGAGGAAGGATGATGTGGCATTCAACCTGGGAGAAATACTTCCGGGTGATGGACTATTTAAAGGACTGGTGAAAAGGGAGCCGTAGCCGTAGTTGGGTGGTAGAGTGACGGAGCTGCTGGGAGGAGTGGAGGATTGTTATTGATTATTGTATTATTTGTATTTAGTATTGGAGAATTGTGGCGAGTGTGGTGCTTTGTGCACTGTATTTGAAGAAAAATATTAAAATTCTTCTTGGTGCTTTTTACAAGTGTGTCTTGGACGTCTGTTTGGTGCATTTCACGGAGCAAAAGTGACCCCTAGCTTTCACAATATATATATATATATATATATATAGCGACAGGGGGCACTATCGCTCCCTTGAACCCTTTTCCAAGACATCAGACACCAGATAAAAGTCCAAATATTGACTTTATTTAGTAACAACATTGCACAAAGCACCCTCTCCTCCACTATACTCATTAAATTAACACAATACACAATCAATACTCTCTCCACCACTCCCAGACGCATTGCCCTCCTACCACCCAGCTCAGCTCGCCGTCTGGGAGCTACCACAGTCCTTTTATAGTCCGTGACCCGGTCAGATCAAAACTCTTTTTCTTTACCCCGGAAGCACGTCAATCCCCTTGTCCATGTGACTCGGATGTACTTCCGGGGTGTAGGGCAAATGATATTCATTGCTCCTCCCTGCAGCTACATCTAGCAGCCCCTGGGGTATTCAGCAGGATTCCCTGCTGGTCTTCGGGGCACCTCCATGCTGCAGGGAGGGCTCCACCTGGCGGCCTGGGGGTATTGGCCGGGATCACAAGCCGGCCATAGACCACAAATACATATATATATATATATACAGTGCATCCGGAAAGTATTCACAGCGCATCACTTTTTCCACATTTTGTTATGTTACAGCCTTATTCCAAAATTGATTAAATTCATTTCTTCCCTCAGAATTCTACACACAACACCCCATAATGACAACGTGAAAAAAGTTTACTTGAGATTTTTTCAAATTTATTAAAAATAAAAAAAATGAGAAAGCACATGTACATAAGTATTCACAGCCTTTGCCATGAAGCTCAAAATTGAGCTCAGGTGCATCCTGTTTCCCCTGATCATCCTTGAGATGCTTCTGCAGCTTAATTGGAGTCCACCTGTGGTAAATTCAGTTGATTGGACTTGATTTGGAAAGGCACACACCTGTCTATATGAGGTCCCACAGTTGACAGTTCATGTCAGAGCACAAACTAAGCATGAAGTCAAAGGAATTATCTGTAGACCACCGAGACAGGATTGTCTCGAGGTACAAATCTGGGGAAGGTTACAGAAAAATTTCTGCTGCTTTGAAGGTCCCAATGAGCACAGTGGCCTCCATCATCTGTAAGTGGAAGATGTTCGAAACCACCAGGACTCTTCCTAGAGCTGGCCGGCCATCTAAACTGAGAGATCGGGGGAGAAGGGCCTTAGTCAGGGAGGTGACCAAGAACCCAATGGTCACTCTGTCAGAGCTCCAGAGGTCCTCTGTGAAGAGAGGAGAACCTTCCAGAAGGACAACCATCTTTGCAACAATCCACCAATCAGGCCTGTATGGTAGAGTGGCCAGACGGAAGCCACTCCTTAGTAAAAGGCACATGGCAGCCCGCCTGGAGTTTGCCAAAAGGCACCTGAAGGACTCTCAGACCATGAGAAACAAAATTCTCTGGTCTGATGAGACAAAGATTGAACTCTTTGGTGTGAATGCCAGGCGTCATGTTTAGAGGAAACCAGGCACCGCTCATCACCAGGCCAATACCATCTCTACAGTGAAGAATGGTGGTGGCAGCATCATGCTGTGGGGATGTTTTTCAGCGGCAGGAACAGGGAGACTAGTCAGGATAAAGGGAAAGATGACTGCAGCAATGTGCAGAGACATCCTGGATGAAAACCTGCTCCAGAGCACTCTTGACCTCAGACGGGGGCGACGGTTCATCTGTCAGCAGGACAACGACCCTAAGCACACAGCCAAGATATCAAAGGAGTGGCTTCAGGACAACTCTGTGAATGTCCTTGAGTGGCCCAGCCAGAGCCCAGACTTGAATCCGATTGAACATCCAACCTGATGGAGCTTGGGAGGTGCTGCAAAGAGGAATGGGCGAAACTGGCCAAGAACAGGTGTGCCAAGCTTGTGGCATCATATTCAAAAAGACTTGAGACTGTAATTGCTGCCAAAGGTGCATCGACAAAGTATTGAGCAAAGGCTGTGAATACTTATGTACTTGTGATTTCTCAGTTTTTTTATTTTTAATAAATTTACAAAAACCTCATATTCATATTCATATTCATATTGTCATCATGGGGTGTTGTGTGTAGAATTCTGAATTTAATCCATTTTGGAATAAAGCTGTAACATAACAAAATGTGGAAAAAGTGATCAGCTGTGAATACTTTCCGGATGCACTGTATATATATATATATATATATATATATATATAAAATATACATAATGTTATAGCCGTAAGTTTATCAATATACTTATTGCTTTGGGAAATATTTATTTTTTTAAGTTTTTAGTTTTGTTATGTTATTCTTAGATTTTGATAATTGAATGGGGAGTGTACTGTATAAAATCCATAAAAAAAATATAACTAGATTACGTGTGAAGTCAGTAATCCACCTCTGCACTTTTGGAGAGGCTTATATAAAGTGCATTAAATGCATTCTTACTAGATGCCCTCATTGACTCTTCAGTGGTTACAGGGCATAACAGAAACACACCCTACCCTATAAACAGAGAAAAGACTTCAGGTGCAGTGACATGCAGAAGTCAGGGTGAGATTTGACCCCAAAGCACTTGGCACCTCTGACAGGAATTAAACAAAAGCTCCAGCCACTAAGAGTGGCTTCAGAGAAACAGCAAAAAACAATAAAAGCATACTTTGATAGACTTCCCTACAACACTGCTTTAGATTACTTGGGTCTGAGAATGTTACATTATATGATTGTAATAAACTTTCTGTTATTAAACAGAGTATTGTATCTTAAAAATGCTTCCACATAGTTCAATAACTTATATACGTTCAGCTTTATTACCCAGTATCAGCTATGCTGATGTTTTTTTTTTACTCTATCGTATTGTCTTCAGAGTTGTACATGCATGTATTGTATACTTGTACACTGAATGGATTTGAAGGCATGTACTTATAGTTTTACACTCACCAGTCTGATATTCTAGAACTTTTACTAATGTGTAAAATAGTGGTCTGAGTAACATTCTGTACCATGAGAAACTATGAAGGAATGTACAAAATTGTTCTTACTAGTTGTCTTTAATCTACACTTTGATTTTATTGTTGTTCCTTTCTACTTCATACGCAGCAGTTAGACAGTCTTTTTATCAGAACATAGCAACAATGCTGCTAATGAAATCACAAGACTACAAATGCAGAAGACAAATTATCATGCACAAATTGACCCAAGTTTGAGTTTCTTTGACTTTTTAAATATATAGTATGTTTATATATGCTCTGATTATGCAGTACCTAATTAAAGCACAAGGACAGTTTTGTACATAAAATATTCGTGGCTCATCTATGAAAATAATACAGTCAGTCCCTATGGGGGTAATTGTTGCTAGGAAATGTTGCATTAGTCTAAGACACAAATGTTAATATATACTGAGCCTATGGGAAATAGGGGGTTAGATTCCCGCGACTACCAAAAACTGTAATCTTTTGTTAGTGATTGCTCAAAATATACTTTTCTGCATAGAATTCTTTATGGCAAAACAATGTTATTTCTGATCCATAACACAGCAACATGAAATAACCCATACAATGCAACAACAACAACGTTTATTTATATAGCACGTTTTCATACAAAAAAATGTAGCTCAAAGTGCTTTACAAAATGAAGAATAGAAAAATAAAAGACACAATAAAAAATAAAAATAAGTCAACATTAATTAACATAGAATAAGTAAGGTCCGATGGCCAGGGTGGACAGAAAAAACAAAAAAAAAAACTCCAGAGGCTGGAGAAAAAAAATAAAATCTGTAGGGATTCCAGACCAAGAGACCGCCCAGTCTTCTCTGGGCAATCTATCTAACATAAATCAAACAGTCCTCTTTGTATTTAGGGTGCTCATGGAAGGACTCGATGATGATGGTCACGTAGACTTCTGGCTTTCAGTCCATCAATGTTGGAGCATCATGATGCTTTGAGTAGGTGGTGGTGGCGCAGACCGCCACCACAAAGAAACCGGAAAAAGAAACAGAAGAGAGAGTTGGGGTCAGTACGGATTTTGGAGCCACTATGAATAGTTATTATGATGAATTGAACATACAGAGTATCAGGATTAAGTTAAAGTGAAGTTAGGAGAAAGCCATGTTAAAGTAATGTGTTTTCAGCAGTTTTTTAAAGTGCTCTACTGTATTAGCCTGGCGAATTCGTATTGGCAGGCTATTCCAGATTTTAGGTGCATAACAGCAGAAGGCCGCCTCACCACTTCTTTTAAGTTTAGCTTTTGGAATTCTAAGGAGACACTCATTTGAGGATCTAAGGTTATGATGCAGCACACAAAATACAAATTTTTGTATCTTGAAGATGGCACTGACTGGTGTGGCTGGCCGTCTGCTCGTCTCTCTAGTCTATGTGTTAACTTTGTTTTTATGTCTTATTTCATCCCAACGATCACTGTCCTATGATCGGGAGTCTTTACTTAACATGTTTTCTGGCCTACTTTCCTCTCAGTATTCATCTTCCGATTGGATTTTTTGTGAACCTCCACCTTTGTTTTATTCATCTCCTGACTTCTTCACCTGGACTCCGGTGTTCACCTGTATCAGTCAGTTGAATGCTCCTCGGAGACGCAAACGCACTCACCGCCGTCGTGGGAAAAGAGCCGGAATTGCTGTTAAACAACGCCGACTCAAGTCCCAGAGCTTTGTTTCCCGATGCCTGCGAGTTGTCTATGACCCATCTTCTCCTGCTCAGGAATCCATCACTGATTCATGGGCGCTGGACACCGGATTTAATTTGTCCATTTCAAGACAGCATCACTTTTCCTCGGTGTGCAATCGGGCAGTAAACGTTGCTAATCTTCGCACTCTCACCCGTGCTCATCCTGCAACGAGCTCTTCTACTTCTATCAAGGCTGCTCTCCTGAACGTGAGATCAGTGTCTAATAAAACTTTTATTCTGCAAGACTTTATTACATCAAATAATATGGATTTCTTCTTCATCACTGAGACTTAGATTTTAAATGGTGACTCTTCATGTTTTACGGACTTGGTTCCATCAGGTTATTCATTTTTAAACTCTCCTCGTTTGACTCGTCATAGGGGGGGCATTGCCACTGTTTTTAAAAGTATGTTCTTGTGTCGGAGCCTTACAAGGGATCCGTTTAGCAGCTTTGAACTTCAACTTTTCGAAGTGTGCAGCTCCCCTTCTTTGTTGTTTGCCGTGGTTTATAGACCTCCTGTAATTAATGATACTTTCATTTCTGAATTCTCTGATCTCCTGGCTGATATCACCCTCTCCCATGACAAAATATTTATTGTTGGTGATTTTAACATTCACGTTTGTTGTCAATCGAAACCTTTGGTCAAAGACTTTTTATCACTATTGGACTCATTTGATTTTATACAGCATATTAATACGCCAACTCACTCTCTCGGTCACACCCTTGATCTCGTTCTTACTCGTGATATTTCAGTGAATAGTATTGATTTATGTGATGTTTCTTTCATTGATCACTTTTCTGTAATGATGGATCTTAATATTACTTTTGATCTCCCGACTAATAGTTGTTCCCTTACGCTGCTCGCGCTTTTTAAATTCTTCTACTATATCTGATTTTAAAACCATTTTCTCTAATCTTTATATGCATGACCAAAATAATGATATCGATGACTCTCGGTTTTAGACGCAATTGCTCCGCCCCAGATACGCAGTAATAAGGTAAGACCTGCTCCCTGGCTAAATGAAACTACGCGATCACTGCGCCGCGCCTGTCGAACTGCTGAATGCCGTAGGAAAAAAGATGGACTGACTATCTCTAAACAGATTTTCAGGACTTCTCTTTTCAATTTCCAGGCTGAAGTTAAGAAATCGAAACATGACTTCTTTGCCGATTTAGTATCCTGCCATTCAAACAATCCTAGGGTTTTATTTAATTCAATTAATGCGGCCATTCATCCTCATTCTACGATGGGGTTAAATAGCACTGTTCATTCATGTGAGCAGTTTCTATCATTCTTTGTCAGCAAACTTGATACTATCCGCCGTGGCATTGTTCAAACTAGCTATGAACTTCCTACTGTTAATCATGACATTGTTCTAGATTCCTTTGATCAAGTCTCACTTTCAATGCTAAAAAGAACTATTGACACCCTTAAACCAGCTTCCAGCCCCCTTGATATTGTACCACCACGTCTCTTAGTGGAAGCCTTTGATGTGTTGGGCCCATCTTTACTAGCCATTATAAATGATTCTATTAGTTCGGGGGTTGTGCCCTCATTTTTTAAACATGCTGCAGTCCGTCCCCATCTAAAAAAGGCAGGATTAGATCCTGGAGTTTTAACCAACTTTCGTCCAATTTCCCAGCTCCCATTTCTGGCTAAAATACTAGAAAAAATTATTTATAATCAATTGGTCAATCACCTTAACTCCAATAATTTATTTGAGACCTACCAATCTGGTTTTAGGCGTTATCATGGTGTTGAAACGGCACTCCTGAAAGTGTTCAATGACATCTCTCTTATTACTGACTCAGGTGATGCGGCAGTCCTTGTCCTCCTTGACCTGTCCGCTGCCTTTGACACCATTGACCATGAAATAATTGCTGATGTGGCTCGAACATCTTGTTGGGCTTAAAGGGGCTGCTCTTAACTGGTTCAGGTCATATTTAACTGGTAGACACTTTTCAGTGACTTTAAATTCCTCTTTTTCATCTACTGTTCCTCTTAAATATGGTGTCCCTCAGGGATCCATTTTAGGTCCTATTTTATTCTCTATATACCTTCACCCTATTGGAGCAATTTTTAGGAAATTTAACATTTCTTTTCACTGCTATGCTGATGATACTCAGGTTTATATTCCCGTCTGCAACTCTGCAACAAATCAACTCCACAACTGTCTGTCTGAACTAAGATCCTGGATGGCCAATAATTTTCTTGATCTAAATCAAAATAAAACAGAGGTGCTTATAGTTGGTCCACCAGCTAAAGCCCAAATTGGTCTTGGACTTCTCGGCTCTTTCTCTGCCTTTTCCAAACCTCAAGTCCGCAATCTTGGTGTTACCTTTGATAGCAACCTCTCTTTTGAGAAAGAAGTAAATTCTGTTGTCAAGAGTTGCTTTTTCCAACTTCGTCTATTAGGTAAGATAAAGCCTTTTTTATCTTCTAAAGATCTTGAGAAAGCTACTCATGCTTTTATTTTTTCTCGCCTCGATTATTGCAATTCGCTGTATTCTGGGATTAACAAATCTCTGATACACAGGTTACAGCTGGTCCAAAATGCTGCTGCTTGCCTTCTGATTGGGGCAAGGAAGTATGACTCTGTTTCTCCTATTTTAGCTTCGTTACACTGGCTGCCTGTCAGTTTTTGAATTTTAAAATCTTGCTGCTAGTTTTTAAATCGTTACATGGGCTTGCTCCTGCCTATTTATCTTAACTGTGTGTTTTACACCAGCCATCCAGAGTGCTTAGATCTTCTGGTCAGTTGTCTCTTGTTGTCCCTCGTACCAAATGTAAAACCAAGGGGGACAGGGCCTTTGCAGCTGCTGCCCCTCGCCTGTGGAACTCTCTACCTCATCATATTAAGGAGTCGTCTACAATTGAACAGTTCAAAACAAGATTAAAAACTCACTTCTTTTCACTTGTATTCAGTGACCTTCAGTAATACTGATGGTTTTCCTCTTTGTGATCATATAACATTATTTCTATTTATTATCTATCTTATTTTATGTTCATATATTTTATTACTATTTATGTTTTTTTGTTTATTGTTTTTTCTTTTATTCTATTATTGTAAAGCACTTTGGTCGCAGCATTACTATGTTGTTTTAAATGTGCTATATAAATAAATTGACATTGACATTGACAAATGGTAACATAACATTTTTCTTGCAAGTCATTCTCTAGAATTCTACGACCTTTTGTGCTAACACCTCCATTAAAAAAAAAAAACAAAAAACTTTTGTTTCTACTGTCGGAAGAGTTAGACAGGTAAGGTCACAACATCTCTTGGGCACTCTGTCAATCTCAGCTGAAGGATGGTGCTGGATATCATGAAGGATACACTGGGTTGAAATAATCCATCTGCAACATCTACTTTGTGTACCGCTTGAGATTCTTAAGGGTCTTGGAGTAAGAGAGCATAGCAGAGATGAGCTGACATTTAACCTTGAGACTGTGGACAATGATGGGATCAGCTGCCTCAATGTCTCTGGTCAGCCTCCTTTTTGCAGATGAAACAAACCATTGATTTTTTAACACCAAACTCACAACTGACAGCAGCTGCCAACATTCTGGTATAAAGTTTATTTAACACCTTGATTTTCTCACTAAGCCGCATCATTGACCTTGCACAATTGTGTATAGAGCGTGAAGGACTTGCACTACAGTTTATGGGCAAAATTGCAACAAAAAACTTGATTTTTTTTAAATAATGCATTGAAAATATGCAACAAAACATGGGGAGCTCTTTACTCTACAACAGTAGGATGAACAAGACTGGTGAAGCATCTAGTAGGATAATAGCCACTCTTCAAACTTGCATGTATCACATTGCTCATTTTTTTTTACTCTACATAAATAAAAATCTGAAATATCACATTGACACAAGTAATCAGATCACTTACTATGACACTTGAAATCTGGCTCAGGTTGCACCCAATTCTATTGATCATCATTGAGCTGTTTCTACACTTTATTTGGAGTCTACCTCTGGTCCATGCAATTGATTGAACATAATCACGAAAGGCAAATTGTCTGCAAAATTTCACAATTTGCATCACAGCAAAAAACCAAGCCTTGGGACAGAAAGAATTGCCTGCAGAACTTAGTGACCGGATTGTGTCGAGACACCAATCCAGGGTGGTCCACAACAAAATTCCTGCAGCATTGCAATCTCCCAATTGCACAGCTGCATATTTAATTCTTAAATGGAAGAACAAAATGTACACTTCCTAGAGCTGTCCATCATTGTGGAAGAGCCATGGTAAGAGAGGTAACCAAGAACCCAGTGTCCCAGAAGGACAACCATCAACCAACACTCCACTGATCTGAGCTTATGACAGAGTGGCCAGACATAAGAAAACAAGATTTTGGAGTTTACAAAAAGGCAACTAAAGGACTCTCAGACTGTGAGAACCAAGATTATCTGATTGTTGGTTTCTCTGAAATTGTGTGCATCACCTTGTAGTGTGTTTTTACATTGCAGAACCATTTTGTGGTTAGCTGATATTGTCTCCTATACTACAAGTTAGTAAACAACATCTAACAAAATGCATGCATGTAGCCCTATTTCCTTAAAATTAACACAAGCATATGGAATAGCATCCCAGCAAATGATGAACAGTGCAAAGCCTAACATTTTTCCTGATTTACATTTGAAGAGACAAATCAATTCTATTAATAAAATTAATCATGAAAACTAGGTTTGGAACACATTGACTTGGTGCCATCTTTAGCTAGACATGATGTTTGAATGATGTGGCTAGGGGAAGAGCAGTCAGTTGATGACAGAGCCTACGTGATTTTAACGTTTTTATATTTTTTTACAAAAACAGAAGAGAACAGAGTTACAGAAATGGAATGTAATATCACAATGTTTTCATAAACGTTTTTATGTTAGGTTTTTGGATTCTTAATGGTAGTACTAAATGAGGATAAAACCTGTAGCTACTTAACATTATATATCCTATTACATTATAATACAGGTGAACTTTCTCCAACAATGTTCTGAGTAGGCTGCAGCAAAATAGCTACGCTATAAAGTTTATGAATGTGTTTTTTATTTGGTCTAAATTTTATTATATGTATTTTAAGACTGAATACTGAAACTTTCGTCAGTGGGTGAAACATTTTACTGCTCATTGCAATTGTTTTTCGTTCTAAAAGAATTTGTTGTAAATTAACCAAGAATTATTGGACAATACTTCAGAATTTGTGACTACGGTGTGTATCCATGAGAGGCACAGGGGGTTGGCTAATCCCTCCTAGGGTACAAACTCACTCACAAATGCCACTCTGTGCAAGAAATCCCAATGCATTTGAGTACAAATTAGAGCACAGCATATAGAGATGCAATTAATATATTTTTAATTTTGAACTATGGGTTAAGTGAATGACTTATCCTTATTGCTCCAAAAATAAAATGTGGACCCGTAACATGGTTTTACATCCAGCTCCCTAGGCTTTTCACTTATCATGTATAGCATATAAGTATGGCTGGAATGAAGTCTTACTGACTTTGTTTTCTCCAAGTGCTTTGTTCATTCCATGTTGAGAATCACTTTCTACATGTCTATATATACTGTTTCCCACTGTTTTATACAGTATGTTTACATTGAACCATACGTCTCAGAGAAATGAAGTTTTCACTGGCCAAGCAAAGTATTGACAAAATAAGAGCTCCCTCTCAGTATAAAACTATATATACTCAACATTCTCAAACCCATAAAGTTCAATTATGAGTCCCAGAAGCAGTGGACACAAGGCAAGAAGCAGCCCTGGACAGGACACCAGCCCATAGCAGGGCCCACTTACACATCTACAAATTAATTTAAATTACTTGTCTTTTAGGGCTTGAGCTTCTAAGATGCAGCCTTGATGAACAGAAATGCTTAAGCCACCATTACCCTACACAATGGCTCCAGGGATTTCTAGTCATAGCCATCACTTACATAATCACGAGCTGTAGAAAGCTGTGGTGCATACTAGTAACCACTAGTCTAGCATTCTACGATTAGACCAGGTTAGGGTAGAGTGGGCTCCTATGTGAGCGACAGTTAACAAACATTGAGTGTTTAGTTTAAAGTACAATCCCTACAAATAGGTAAGAGCCCAATCAAATCTAGAAGATAACAAAAAGAGTAGGGATAGGGTGGCTCAAAAAACAAAATGAAATGGACATTTTGAGCCATTTCAACAGACGAGAGGCTGATTTACCTTTGAAATACAGCACATATGTTAATTGAATGTCTTATTTTTGTCATACAACTACAAAGTGGAGAAAGAAAATTATGCTCTGTACTGATCAGCAGGCAAAATGTGTTGACCTTGCAATATTTTCATTGTGCAGTTGGGAATTTGAAACTGTACTGTAAAGTTGTAAGGGAGTCATAAAATTCATCATCCTGGGTGATTTCTACCCGTGTAATCTAACATCCTCAAGACAATGAGATCCAGCAACTGCAGTTATTAAGTGTGACATTCTCTCCGACTCAAAATCGTGTAGTGTGGGAAATGCATTTGTAAACTTGTTCGGGTCTTTCCAAAAAACTCTTTCTGTCTTGCATTACTTATTTATTTTTTGCTTTTCCTGATCTGAAACTGTAAACAAGCCAAAAATGTAACAGGGCATTAAAACTAGCAGTGCAAACTATCTAAATTATTGTGACTCTCAAATTTCACCATGGCCTTGATGCATTACTGCCCTCTCCAGATTTTTTTGCAAATTTGATGTTGATCGCTAAACATTTTGGATAATTTTTACTGCTGTGAGGCATGACGTTTGTACAACACCCTGCGTATCCTGAAGCAGGTAGTCACCTGGAGCTAGCCAGCATTTTTCTGAAGTATCTTTGCACTTTTTCTTATACTGGCATTACTACCATATGTGTCTTGTTAAGACGGCTGGGTATCATCAAGAAGAATATTCATAGGATTTCCGTGGATGCACAATATATTATTTGATTTCCATTTATTAAATACATAATTGAATTTTGGTGAGCGAAAGTAAATACTGTTTAAATATGATTATATGTTATGTAAATGCTTTTATGTGCTGTTTATATAGCCAAAAAATTATGCAACCTGTTATAAATTTGCATGCTCCCTTTCTTACATGCATAGTTCTTACATACTAATTATTTCTTCTTTTTAATATCCTCTTGTCAAAAGCGCTACAATAATGTCAAGGTTATTAATTAAAAAGTGAATTATCTACAGTACAGGCCAAAAGTTTGGACACACCTCCTCATTCAATGTGTTTTCTTTATTTTCATGACCATTTACAGCACTCCATCACTCTCCTTCTTGGTCAAATAGCCCTTACACAGCCTGGAGGTGTGTTTGGGGTCATTGTCCTGTTGAAAAATAAATGATCATCCAACTAACCTGACTTCTGCACAGCACAACTGCTGGTCCCAACCCCATTGATAAAGCAAGAAATTCCACTATATAACCCTGATAAGGCACACCTGTGAAGTGAAAACCATTTCAGGTGACTACCTGTTGAAGCTCATCGAGAGAATGCGAAGAGTGTGCAAAGCAGTAATCAGAGCAAAGGGTGGCTATTTTGAAGAAACTAGAATATAAAACATGTTTTCAGTTATTTCACCTTTTTTTGTTAAGTACATAACTCCACATGTGTTCATTCATAGTTTTGATGCCTTCAGTCATGAAAATAAAGAAAACACATTGAATGAGGAGGTGTGTCCAAACTTTTGGCCTGTACTGTACATCTATGAAATTTAAAGTTAATATACAGGTAAGTTGTCTGAGTCTAGTTATGGCAGTTATTATCATCTCACAATAATTCAACAGAAACCAATATATCATAGTTACTATGTAAGATGGAGAAGTGCTTTTTAAATGTAATAGATGTACTTTAAAGAGGCCATTCGGCCCATATGGGTTTACCCAGTATCCTCCTGTTCTTGGTAAAAGGTTACAGGAGTACTAAAATGGGACAGATGAAGTGCCCCCTCACCAAACACCTTAAGCACAGCCAAATAAAGACACCGTATCTCGGCTGAACTGAGTTTTACTCTTTCCCTTGAGGTGCTCATTCCAAAACAGCAATACCAGACAGGAAACCAAATATGGAGTAAAGCATATTAGCTTCGCACAAGTCTACCTGCCTCTCTGTTAGTGCCATTTTCCTAGATGCAATCAATATAAGATGTAATCACTGAGTTAGAAAGTAAAATTCTAGTTTTGTTTTTTTATTATTAAGAAATATATTGTCTTTCAACAGTGGGGCTTTTGAAATGGCCTGGATAACACACTGCTACCCGATACTACACATGAGGGATGTGTGCAGTCTAAATGTCTACAAGCCAGTTCTTCTTGCCAGCATGTCTACACCCTGGCATATCAACAACAGGTGTCAGCCCTTGTAACAGTGCCAGGTTCCAAAGGTTAACATGATTTTGTACTCTGAAAGCAGTCTGCAACTATTCTTCCCTTTTTCAATGCAAATTCCAATGTGACATATCGCTTCCTGAGGTGCCTAGCTAATATAACCTGCTGGACAAACCGTAGCATTACATTTCTTTATTTTATTTTCTGTAGAACCTGTGATTGAAAGGCAATCAGGCATTTTTCAACAGTAACCTCTATTATTTAGTGATGCTCCAAAAGTAACATACTGTACTTCATTTTACTAGAATTAGACTGTCACTTACTAATGGTGAAAATTAAAAAATCACAAGGTATTGCATTAAAAGTTTTCTTCTGCAAAAAGCGGTAATATCTAATAAAGCAAAACAAAAATGGTTAATTATTTCAATAATAAGTGATTAGCACTAGGGTATCACTACTCCCGACACTTAGGTTTGTTTTCTCTGAGGTATTTTCATGTTTGTGTGGGTTTTCTCCATATTTCTAGTATTCTGCCACAGCACAGAAATAGGCACTTAGGGTTAATCAGTGCCTTTTTATACATGGTGGACATATCAGCAAACTTTGATAAAGATGAATACTCTTCTAAGCTATTCATTTAGACCATATTTGATATGTAATTGAGAAATCTGAGAAAATTGACAAATGAAGCTACATTTGTTTCTCTGCCTGAAATACTTATGAATAGTTTCTCTTCTGTGACCTGTGTTCCATATATCTAGTTCTTCTGCAATAAATATATCAATAGATTGTGTACATTTGCACAGCATTGATTTTCTTATGTCTACTTTTCAAATTTCTGGTGTTATCTGTTACAGAAAGTATTTTTTATTAGAAAAAAAGTTAATAATATTGTAATGCAGAAGTTAGCTCTGCTGTCTCCAACTCCAATTTTGTAGTTTCAAATCCCACACCTTGAAGCTATTTGTGCAGAGTCTTTGTATTCTTCCCACTTCTTCTTGGGGTTTTCTCCAGCTTTCCTCCCATATTTTAAACACATATTAGTAGAAAATGACAATTTTAAATTGGCCCTGCATGTGTTTCTTTGGGCAATGTGTGGGACTGGAGCACCATCAAGGTTGGTGTCTCCTTTGCCACCAGTGTTGTCAGGACTAGCTTCAACTCTTCTCCAGTCCCAAATTGGATTAAGAATATCATATGTAAGATGATGTGTTAAAAATTATCACAGCCCCAAAACAATCAAATTTGATTAGAATAATCTGTACAGTATTTTACCCATTTTTTTCTTACAGTAGATATGGGTACCCAACAGAAAGGTTTCTTTATTGGGTCAGTGGATCCCATGTGAGGCTAACTCACATATTATACAGTAGGTACCCAGCCATTATACTTTTTTAATCAGTGAACCCTGCATGACTCAAAACCTATCCAAAAGCATTCCTTTAACCAGGAAACACACAATACACTTTGACATCACCTTCCCAAACACTCATTGAAGACATCTGATGAGGAAGGGGTGTAGTCTGGAATTTTAAATTAGCCTTTGCATGCATATCATAAATGGTCTGGTGTTTTTGGCAATTGCTTTGTTATGTTAAGGTAGGTACAGTAAGTCAAACATTTCCCAGTGGAAAATCTCAAAGTACATCCTGCTTTCATTCATTAAGATGATGAGGTCCACGTTATTATGAAAACCTTCAAGATTTGGAATGGCTTTCCTAATGACTGGCTGCACATTTGAATGGGTTATTAATAGTCACTTGATACTGATTAATCATTTGTGTCACTACACATAATAAATTACTTAATTATTCCATGCCCGTTGCTACAAAAAGCATATTTTATTTAATATTTTGTAGATTTACACTGTCAAAAATCTTTACACTATATGATCATAATAATGCTTGCTGAAACAAAACATTCAGGTGGCATTTCACATACATTGTCTTTAATAATTTATTGAAATATAGTTAATATTTTCAAATAATATACATTTTATGAATCTGGTTACAACTTTTTAGTATTGCTTCAAAACATTTTTTAATATTAAATTACATTTTTCTTCAAGGCTTCAATTTTTGCAGTATGATTATTATTAATCAGAAACCTATGGTAGCAATTTATTATAACTTTTCTAAAATCAAGATGTTTCTGTTGCAGCACACCTCAGCAGCTGCAGTCTATTTGCAGTTTTGTCTTCATAATCCTTCTCAAAGCTGAAAAGTGGGAGGTGACTATTTCCTATGGAAACATTTTGTAAATTATTCCAAAGTAAATGACATTTATTTGGCTGAACTGGTTATTGAACTGTGCTTTTTCCTTCACGAAATATGTTTTTAACTCTGTCTACAGCCTGCATGTAGTTAATTAAATAATGTCAGAGTTCTGATATCACTTGCATTACTGTCTCACTGCTGTATCATTTCTAAATTGTGGAATTAGTCTTAGTATAAGTTTTCATTAGTGTGCTGAAGTGTAATTTAGTACGGAAAACATTATTACATTATGTCTATGGAGGACAAAGAATCGGAGATGAGATCAATGCCTGGAACGTATCTTAGAAAGAAATGATTCAATTTTGCATTACTTTAGATATTGTAATAATAAAAACACTGGGTTTCTGTGATCTAAAAACTACTGGAAACTTTTACTGCTTTAAAAAAGAAAAAAATTTTCATGTGATTCCTTGTAGATCAAGATGCAATAAGTATTATTTTAAAGTCCTGTTAGGTGTAATAAGTTTGAGATGACTGGCAGATGTTTATCCATTTTATTATTCAAATAGTCAAAGTCAGCAGTTTGTATATGGATGTAGTATGGTGGCACTGTGTTTAGGATTGTTGCTTACTACTCTTATATATTGGCCTCAAATCCTGGCTTGGTCATAGTACTGTAGTTATGTAGTTTCCATTTTCTCAGTGTCTGCATGATTTCCTCTCTGTGTTCTTTGGCTTTCAAATAACATGGCGGCTAACTTATGGAAACAGTATTCTACGCTTGAATTTTGTGTTCAGTTTCTGTCAGTGTGCAGGTTAAATTGACGGGTGACTATAAATTGAGAGTGTGTATGTGTGTGTGTATGTGAGTTGACCCAACAATGGATGGGCATCCTGTCCAGTGTTGGTTTCCTTCCTTGAGCCTGATGCTGTTGGGAAAGGCTGTGGCCTCCCACACCCAGAATTCTATTAAAAAGGGTATGATAATGTTATGCTGCCCTAATTTTCCACCAATATTTCAAAAAATATGCACCTTAGGCTAATTAGTAGCTTTCTAAATTTCCCTAGAATGATATGAGTGCATATGAGTATGTGGGTGTGGGTATGTTCCTCCTTGGGAACTGGTGCTACATCCAGACTTGGTATCTGCCTTGCACCTGATGTAGCTGGTGCAGATTCTGGGTTACTGCAATACTAAAACTGGATTAAATTGATTTAGTCAATGCATGGCTTGATGGATACTCTTGAAGAACCTTCTGTGTCCTATAGATGAACTGTACAATTTAGTTAAATGAACATAAATACTGTGATGAATCTGCATCTTTTCTACAGACTGCATATCTGTTGTTGGTCATTAGCACTAAAACTTAAGTAATATGAAACTATTCTGTTTCTCTTCTCACAGACACTTGGTGCCACTGCCCACCTGCCAAGTTGTTTTGCCTGCCTAAGGTAAAGTCATCTCTGATGGAGGATTACAGGAATCATCGGGTGACATCATCTACTGTTAAATTCTGCTCTGTACTTGTACTATTTTTATTTTACTATTATATTGTATTGAGAATTACTTCTGTCCCCTTCTGTGTATTGTGTTGTATTTACCCTCTTCTTTTTGACACCCACTGCATGCCCAACCTACCTGGAAAGGGTCTCTATTTAAACTTCCTTCACCCAGGTTTCTTCCATTTTTTCCCCTACTAGGGAGTTTTTCCTTGTCTTCTTAGCCAAGGCTGGGGGGCTGTCAAAAGGTAGGGCTTGTTAAAGTCCATTGCAGCACTTCTTGTGTGATTTTGGGCTATACAAAAATAAACTGAATTGTATGATTTGGGTTTCATTCTGTAATTCCAGTTTCTACCTAGGGTGCACAAGATATACTTTAGGCGAATTTGTCAGTATATTTTATGGTTAGGGATATTTTTGATGGTTAGGTATCCTTCTTAAGTCTGGATACTGCCATGTGCCCATATGTGTCTGGAACTTTGCTATAAAAAGCAGGTTCAGGAAAAAGAAGGATGGAGTTAAGAACGACATTCTGAAAAGGGCCAATTGCCTCTGTAAACTGACGTGTTTGATCGCAATTTCATGTTCAACATGCAAAATTCATTGGTTATTTTATACATTTGATACAAGATTTGGCTGCTAAGTCAATTGTATTTACTTTTTATTTCGCTGTTTACAAGGGGACAACTAATACTGTATTTTAATACAACTTACTTACAGAGATAGTAAAGAACTTCTTATTGTATTTTCAGAAACTGCAGCCTCTATTTAAAGAAATCTTGTTATTGCAGTCCTACAAGTGTTTCAACCTAAATTACACATTTTGTATCCTAATGGATTTGATTCTTACCTCAAGCTCTGTGCTTTTAAGATAGCTGACTTGGCATGCCATCTATAACTCTATAATAATATGCACATTTTGAAAACTGATGGATGAATGTTGTTCATTAGTATGTATTTAGTAATGTTACCTGATGGTTTAAAAATGATCTTTGACACTAACCTAGTGATCAGTGGTCTCATTTGTAAAACTTTGGGTGGATCTGTGTGTGAAAGTATGCATAATCCAAAAAACAGGAAAATGTGTTTGGCAAAAAAAAAAAAAAAAAATTTAAACCTGGCGTATGCACATTTCTATGCAATTTACCCTTTATAAATCACAATCATCTTGTAAATGTGCATACATGAATGCACCTAGAAACTGCATAGGATTGCCACCCTTAAACAACCACACAGCGGAACCTCGGGTCACGAACGTCTCGGACCACGTACAAATCTGGTTACAACCAAAAAGTTTGCCAAACTTTTGCATCTGTTCACGACCACACACTCGGGTGACGTACAAGCCAGTTTCCCTTCCGGTTCGTACGTGCCGATGATTTCTGCACATGATCAGTCTCTCCCTGTGCATTTACTGTGAAGCAAGCGAGCGAGCGCGAGAGAGAGCGCAATAGAGTGAGCGAGCAAGCGAGAGAGAGAGTGAACGCGAGAAGGCAGTTAAAGAAGGCAGTAAGGCCGAGAAGGCAGTTAAAGAATGTACCAGGCTTGTTTTTAAAGAGACTGCTTCCAGAATTGTTTTAATCTCGTATTTAATGAAGACATTTTTCTATTGGATTTTAACTCCACTTCACTTCTGTTTTTATGGGATCATTTATTTATTGAAGGATTCTGAAAGCACTGCACTTTATATAATTTGGACTTTGTTTTTTTATTGTTGTTGTGTTGATTTTAATAAAAGCACTTTTTGCACCATCCGATTGCTCTATTGTAGTGCCCCACTGTAGTGCTTATCGGTAACATTATCGATGATGATGGGTTTATGGGCTCCCGGAACTGAGATGAGAGCATGCAGCGAACTCGCATCGTCACAGACTTTACCTCAAAACTGTAATCTCCTCTCCACCCAGTTCCTCCTCACTTCCTTCATGCCAGAACTCGACTCATGCAAGGTTAGTTTTATTGGTTGTTTATGGTTAGTTTTTGTATAAATTACGGATTTTTCATATGTTCATTTTTTTTTCCCTGTGCTTAAAACTTATTAAAAAAAGTGTTTATAGAGAGCGGTTCGTAAGGCTATAATGTGAACTCTTGCAATCTTAGTTTTCTCTGTTCAGGGTTTTCTCAGTGTTATTCAATGTTTTTACATTTAGTTTACTATTACACTGTGCATTCTATGGTACAATTAACTATTTTTGTGTTTAAAAATATTAAAAATATATATATTTACATATAGCTCATACGGTCCAGAACGAATTAATTGTATTTACATACAATCCTGTGGGACAAAAAAACTGACAAAAAAACAAAAATGTTCTTCAGAGCTACCTCTTAAAGGGGAACCAAAATAGAGTCTTTACATTACATTCATCATTTCTGAGGTTTAATATGTTTGTCACATCAACTCACATCATAATAGAAGCTCAGTGATTATTATATACACAAGTCATCAAACAGCTGGTTTGTTTGCATTTCCCTACTTGTTCAAGGGTTTTGTCATTTCCCAGTTTCTCCAAAAATGTGTGTATGCATGGGTCAGAGTTGCCATAAATATACACAAGTTCTCCTGTAAAGTGTTCTTTATAAACCCCAGCTTTTGCAAAGGAAAGATTTATGTACCCACATTCTCGGCCTGTCTTTTCTATAAATCTCACCCTAGGGTGTTTAAATGAAGACTTGAAAGGCAAAAAGTAAAGCGGATGAGATGGGCTAAGGGGTCAGTAGAATATGGTAGCTGTCCCCTCCTATAGAGGTTATGGTACCTTTTTTACATAGGCCTGCCTTTTTCACTTTTGTGTTTTTCCTTTTGGTATTCTTCACTGTTATTGTTTTCTTAATTTGCGCAAACAAAGAGTGTAGTTTTAATTTTAAATGCCAGTTCTAGTGTAACAAGGACTATAACAAAAAGATGCAGGAGCCTAGCTTGCCACATAACCAGTCAAGCAAGATCTTTCTAGTGCTGCTGTAACAGTCATCCTTTTCAAAAGACCTATTATTGTTGTTATAGTTGACTTAACTGGAAGTTAATGTGCCATTTCAAAAAAGATGTATTTATTTAAAAAAAAACAACATCTAACCAGCTTACACTTTCTTTTCTGAATTTTTTTATTAACAGAATATGTGTAATAATGTCTTGCTGATAACTAGTGTGATACATAAAGGTCAAAAACACGTTGAAAAGAGTTGGGGAATTGCCCCGTATAAAGTCTGGAATCAATATGGTCAAAGTGAATTGCAATATATCAAACATTCGACAACCAAACAGTGCTGAGAGGATCATTTTTATACAGAAAATGGCCACAGGAAATGAGTTGGCAGGAAGTTAGCTGGCAAAGGAAATTACATCATCTGAGCTGACTGGAAGTGACATCATTATTGTGGGTCTGGAAGTGATGTTATCGGGACTGGCCGGAAGTGACATCATCAGTCTTGACCAGAAGTGACGTAATTTTGAGGGACCGGAAAAGTGACGTTATCTGCGGGAGTGTCAAATGTTGATTGTGAGTGTGGATTATTATTATTTTTCCTTCTTGGTTCTGAATAGGTAGAGAGAGAGATATCAGTACCACAGTTCAACCCCTTGTCAGGTAATATATCGTTCACCTCTGGGCTTGTTGACTGCCTCCTAAGTGCACGTGTGTGACACTAGAAAAATAAACCTTATTTTAATGGACAAATCATTGTCTACATTTAATAAAAATGCAGAACCACACATGAAGACCCTCAAAGATCCTTAGATCCCTGTCAGAGTCTCACACGAAACTATTAATAAATAGCTGAGAATTTGTTGAATATATCTGTCCCTTCATACAGTGATTATGTTAACACACCTAATCCAGCATTTATCACAATTCAACCTGAGCTTTGCTTTTTTCCCTTCCTTTTATTTAGTAATAGATATTATTTAGTTTAATTTTTTCAGGCTTTGCTGCATGAGACTATGTCAGCAACTGCTTACCAGAGTGTAGCCTCCATTTACAGTGTAATGATTTAGAGTTGTGGGATTTGTAGCCAATAAAACATTTACCACTGCAATAATGCTACGGAATTGCTTTGGGCCTCTTTTAACTCAAGATACCCTTATGGAAATTTTGATTTCTTGTTCAAAAAATTTGAATTTTCACATTCTTATTTATTTTTTGGATTTTGTTTTTCAATTTGAATTTAGTTTTTATTATTTGGATTCATATGTTAAGATTAAGAGTTTGTGATTTATTATTTAGATTGGTTAGTTATATTCTTGTGTTTAATATTTCTAAATGGTTCATGAAGCTTTAATAATCATCCATGCAATGATCTGGGGACTTTTGAGATCCAGAAATCCATTAGTCACATTTATATATTTTTATTGAATTTTTACTCATGTTTGTAATTTTTGCCTTCTCCTGCTGTCATATTGTGAGACCCTGGTATAAATGTAATTCCTTTATTGTGTTCCTTTTGTTTTTGAATATTGTTTTATTAATTATCTTTGTGTATAGTTTTGATTTTGTATAAATTAATTTAGTTATGTGCCCTGTTCCCTTAATATACCACTATCACATGTGTGATTAGTGGACAACTCCAGGGCTTGACTAACACTTAATACCACTTTTTCTTCTTCCTCTACAGAAAGGATGATTGACAGAACTTCCACTGATAACATCACCTCCATTTTCTGACTACCTGAACCTGCCTCTTCTGCTTCACAGCCCTTAAACCCAGCTCCTCCGCCATCTTGAGGCAGTCAATTCACTCTCATCTGAAGAAAACTGCTTGCATTTATTTTCTGTTTTTGCAGCTTGATTTGAGATCTTTCTATTATACAGTGATCACTTTGGTGCCCCAAACTTTCAAAAGCTTTCTAGTTTTTGTTCTTACACTGGTTTAATAAAATATTTGGAAGGAAGCTGAAGAGAAAAAAGTGAAGGACAGAGAATGACTCGTCCATTTCAGGCTTTAGATCATTTGGATGATGTCCTTAGAAAGGAAAAAATCTACAATATAAGAAAGACCAGATGTGACAGAATAAAAACACTAACAAGCCATGAAAATAAATAAGACCAATTATTAGTAAGAAATGATTTCTAATTAAGCAACTAGATTGGAGCAAAAAGTTGCAGCCACTGTGGCCCTCCAGAACCAGCGTTGCTCACCACTGTCCTTGACCAAATAATCTCTCTACTAGCCATTTTAGAGTATCACAAATATGAATTGAAATGTCTAATAAGAAACAATTATTATATGGTGAATACCAAAGCTATCAAAATTTCTGGTGGTACAATCATGGGCTGGAATGGTAGCCTGGCAATGCAGAAGTGGCATTACATGCCACAGTATGATACAGAGAAGAGAAACAGGATAGACGAACATCAGTAACATTTAATAATGAATGCCAAGCTTTCAGTTATAAGCAAATAACTAATTGACTAAGTTGCAATATGAACAACATAACCAGTGTATCTAATCAGTATACTAGACTTAAAAAAAAAAGTATGTACATCAAACTTGATTTAAATGGTGAGACAAATGGGGGATATCTTACATCGACAAACTTATAATCCCCCTGGCCCCAAGAAAAGTCATCGGAGTGAATGGCAGATATCTACACACCTTAGTAAATTCACCATCAAATCTTTGCTCTGTTCCACCATAATCATGGACACCAACATGTACTGCAGCACTTTGTAGAATGACCAGAGTAGGGTTGGGTAGTTGGTTGGCTTAGCCAAGACAGACTTTGCGTTGTCCTGAGAACTGTGGATTCATAGGATAAACTTCACTGGAATTTGTATAGACTTGAGTTTGTTCTCCTCTCCTATATTATTAAATCACATTTAGTATATTTTATTATTGGAAACTTCACAATCCTACTAAAAATGAATTCTTACACACATGCATTATATGTACGTATTGCATGCTGTTTTGAGTTTTTAGTGGCTGTTATTTTGTGCTTTAACTATGACTATTCTGGTGGATTTTTTTTTTTACAGTTTACATGGTAGGGTCTCATATGAAACTGAGTTATAGAGAACATTGTTTTATATAAACACTCTCTGTGCTTATAATAATGCAGACACTTTTGTGAGCTCTAAATACTAGTCACGTGTGCTTTCTTTTCAATAACTGCAATATAATGCCTGCAATCTGATGGGATTTAAAAAACTGCAGCTGTTAGAAGTCTTTCCTGCTCTTTTGTTCCCAAAAGTGTTGCTCAGTGCAGGGTTTAAAGCTAGAGGCCACATCACTCAAGTTTCTTTGCATCTGCTAGAAACGTGCATCCAGAAAAATAAACACAGGTTTGAATCCAAAAATATCATTGAAACAATTGTTAAATTACTCATGACGCTCAGGCACGCAAAGCATTATTTCCAGTTTGGGTTCATGCTTGCTTTGACAGTTGTGGTCTATCATTTGTCACTTGCTGAAGAGATGGAAAATATGAGAAGGCGCTTTTTCTATGTTTGTTGAACAAACAAAAAAACATCTTTTGCCTTGAAGGTTTTCAGAATGTTTGATTACACCCTTGAATTTTCCTTCTAAGTCAAGAGTCAGTGTGAATGTGCAATATTTATTTAAAAAAAGACTTGAGTACACTAATGTATCTAGAATGTATCTAGAGGCCTGAAGTCCTAACCACTGAAGGCTAATGAATCTTAGTAAGGCCAAGCTTGCAATGCAGCATAAGGATTTCTTATTCTCTGTATTGGAAAGCATTCCTACAATAGAACATCAAAGGATGTCCTTGTCTTACAGTGGGAGTTGAATCTTGTTTTGTTTTGTTTTTTTCCCTTTGTAATTCTATTTTTTCTTTGAAATTATTTTGAAGTAAATGGTTTTATCTACTATGTTATTATTATATGTTTTGATTGAGTAGAATTCCATTCTAATGTTCTGGTTTTCAAAACTAAAATGAAATATTAAAACAAGAAAATGATTTGTATTTTTTAAATGCCTTTCAGGCTTGAGGATTTACACTGGAACCCAGTCTTTCATGATACTAATCCTGCTGTAATAGGATGAGGAATCTACCTTGATAATAGGACAAGTGTCTGTGTCTGTGTCAGTCTGGTTGCTATGTCTTTGTTATCCAACAGGTGGCACATTGTAAACATTAGCACTGCTTTTATGAATCCTATACCAAATGGTATATAACAGGGACACAGCTAGAGGATGAACACACTGCACTGCAAATGTAGCAAAGTGTAATCTGTCTTGTGATTTTTTATTTTTTTTTTTGTAGTTTAAATTATGAACCTTCCCAAAATCAACAGTTCTTGTATACAGTTAGTAGGTGCTAATTAATGTTACACCCCATAGACAGCATGCACCAGGTTTCTCTCTTAAGCTGACAGACGCACAGTGGATGCTGTAGGGATAAGTCATGTTTTCAGCTCTCCTCAAGCCCTTTATAAGCTTAATTTATTTTACTTGTTATGTACATTATTTGGAAATGTTCGAATGTGTATTAAGTCGTGTGTTTTTTTCCAAAGTTCTTATATGTAGTGTAAAAGCCAATCATAGAAAGCTAAAGCTTTGAGTTAAACTCGTATTAGTGTTTGCTTAATTTGAATACAATATAATTTTCTTTTATAGTCATAGACAATGGTATAGTCTTTCCCCCCCTATAAGTTAGTAAGAGATAGAACTTTCTTGCTATAACTGAGATACAGTGTGTTAATTGAGTCAGTTGTTGTTTAGAACAGGTCCCAGTACACACGGACTTAAAAGACCCATTTTCAACTGAGAAATGGGATAGGCAAACAGTTTTCTGACTGTTTTGAAATGGTTCAGAAACGTTTTGAATTGATTTGTAATGATTTGAAATGTAACAAGATTTAAGCCTTGAACAGAACTTTTCTTAACAATAATTTTTCTCCTTTTTTTGCTATTTTAATTTTCTCTTTTTTGTATGAACTGCTTTACTTTGAACTTTAACTAAAGCTTTTAAAAATAAAGATATTTTGTCTGTGGAATCATTTCAACACGTCAGGCTTTTGTTGAATCCCATTTTTATGCTAGACCGGCTGAACTTTGTTCATTTTGGAAAAACGCAGCTACATGTAGTTTTTATAGGTTTACTTTTGAAAAATAAAAACTTAAAGGTTATTCTCTTAGCATGGTGATTACAGCATTTTAATGTAATTTGGCGTGGTGTACAACATAACCATGTGTATATTTTGAGTTTTTATTTTTAAAATTTATCCATCCATCCATCCATCCATCCATCCATCCATTATCCAACCCACTATATCCTAACACAGGGTCATGGGGGTCTGCTGGAGCCAATCCCAGCCAGCACAGGACACAAGGCAGGAAACATACCCCAGGCAGGGCACCAGCCCACCGCAGTTTTAAAATTTATGTTATTTAGTTTTTGTTAATAGTCATGTTTATAATAATTTGTAATCATTACGATGTATTATTTAGGGGAGAAGATGTTCGTGCAATGCCTTGTCCTCTTTTCTGTTTTTTTTTTTTCCTGGAAATTTATGCTATTCTATTTTTTGTTAATATATGGGGCGTTCAAATATAAACAGGAATTTATTAGCTGCACTTTATTTATTGAATACAACGAAATGACTTACACACTATTTTTCTATGTAGTCTACCGCCACTGCAATCCACTTGTTCCAGCGCTCAGGAAGCTTCTTAATCACAGAAGAGTAGAAGTCTTTTGACTGCATGTTGACCCATTCTTGCACAGTGTCAATGACCTCCTCAATCGACTTGAATTTCAACCCTCCTAAAAATTCCTTAAGTGAACTGAAGACATGATAGTCCCTCTCTGAATGACTTTTGCCAATCATACACTCTAGACTGAGAGAGACACTCATCCCCAAACTGATTTTTAAGTCTGGAATAAATCGGAGATGGAATGACTCCTTCATTTGTCAAAAGTTTAATAATAATCCGCTGCGCAACACTGCTTTGTACCTCCTGCTCTGACATATTGATTGTATTGAATGCAACTGACAGAAAGGGGGGAAAGAGCAGCTAGCACTACTAACGACAACTTCAAACATGCATGTATTTGTCCAATGAGTCATGTCTACCTTGCACTCTTTATAAGAACAGAGCATGAAAATTCCTGTTTATAACTGAACGCCCCTCGTAATATGTAAAATTATTAAATCTGAATATTTTTATTGTGTATGTATGTTGTAAATAGTTTTTCCTGGTAAAATGTAAATAATATATTGTAAGTAGTTCTCTATGTAATATGTTTATTACGTTATTAAAAAAAAAAAAAGGAAAAGCATGGTGGATGCTATAGGGAGCATAGGAAAGAAGCTGTTTGTGTGACTCCCTGTCCTCTTTTCTTTTTGTTTCTGGAAAGGAAAAAATATAAAATTCTGCCTTGCCCCTACGTGCCTTTAAGTTGATTTTCTCAATACAATAGCAGCGTAGGACGGATTCCAGTCGGTTACACAAACATTACCACTGAGGTCTACATTGATTACTTAGATTTCAACCCGTCTTAGACAAGTAGCACAGTTATTTCTTTATATTGATAAGACAGGGAACAAAAGTGTCTTGTTTGTGAATAGGCAGAAAAGAACAGTCAGAAATGTCAAAAGTCTGCACACTGAACTCATTTTTTAACAGTATTTGAACTGAACTAAAATCAAAGTCATGAAACAAAACCAGATTTTCTTTTATTAATTGCTTTCTTTCTTGATGAAGTTTGAGTGCTAGCCTTTCACCAAGCCTTTCCTGTGAGTGGTCAAAGTTCGAATGCTTCGCTAAGCGTGCTGCCTTTTTTTATAGGGCCACCATACCCAGCAATGAGCAGCATTCATGGCCAAAAATGACATCACTCATTGAAATACAAAGAGAACAGAAAAAAAAATCAGTCATTGTACATAATATTAATAAAATACATCTGAACAAGGCAAAAACTTTAGAAACTAGATATGTGTTTGATCATGTATTGAAATAATGATGAAAGTCAACAACAAATGGGAATAGAAAATGAATACACATAAAGAAAAACAGAAACACAAAAAGGTAATCAACCTCCCATTCCTGATATGCATAAAGATTTCTTCCAGTGCTCCATATTATCTCTCTCTGTCTCTGTACTGCCCCTGGAGCAATACACATAATAAACATGAGACAAACTGTTATGGTCTACAGATAATCGATAATGTGTTTGACTAGTTTTGTTCAGTTTTAATAAATTGTCTTAAAATGCAACAATATTTTTAATATCATTTTAGCATCCCCAGAGTTTTAGACATTTTCAAGCACAAATTTATTGTCCTGTGTACACAATACACTCACCTAAAGGATTATTAGGAACACCATACTAATACGGTGTTTGACCCCCTTTCGCCTTCAGAACTGCCTTAATTCTATGTGGCATTGATTCAACAAGGTGCTGAAAGCATTCTTTAGAAATGTTGGCCCATATTGATAGAATAGCATCTTGCAGTTGATGGAGATTTGTGGGATGCACATCCAGGGCATGAAGCTCCCGTTCCACCCCATCCCAAAGATACTCTATTAGGTTGGGATCTGGTGACTGTGGGAGCCATTTTAGTACAGTGAACTCATTGTCATGTTCAAGAAACCAATTTGAAATGATTCAAGCTTTGTGACATGGTGCATTATCCTGCTGGAAGTAGCCATCAGAGGATGGGTACATGGTGGTCATGAAGGGATGGACATGGTCAGAAACAATGCTCAGGTAGCCTGTGGCATTTAAACGATGCCCAATTGGCACTAAGGGGTCTAAAGTGTGCCAAGAAAACATCCCCCATACTATTACACCACCACCACCAGCCTGCACAGTGGTAACAAGGCATGATGGATCCATGTTCTCATTCTGTTTACGCCAAATTCTGACTCTACCATTTGAATGTCTCAACAGAAATCGAGACTCATCAGACCAGGCAACATTTTTCCAGTCTTCAACTGTCCAATTTTGGTGAGCTCATGCAAATTGTAGCCTCTTTTTCCTATTTGTAGTGGAGATGAGTGGTACCCGGTGGGGTCTTCTTGCTGTTGTAGCCCATCCGCCTCAAGGTTGTGCGTGTTGTGGCTTCACAAATGCTTTGCTGCATACCTCGGTTGTAACGAGTGGTTATTTCAGTCAAAGTTGCTCTTCTTTTAACTTGAATCAGTCGGCCCATTCTCCCCTGACCTCTAGCATCAACAAGGCATTTTCGCCCACAGGACTGCCGCATACTGGATGTTTTTCCCTTTTCACACCATTCTTTGTAAACCCTAGAAATGGTTGTGCATGAAAATCCCGGTAACTGAGCAGATTGTGAAATACTCAGACCGGCCCGTCTGGCACCAACAACCATGCCATGCTCAAAATTGCTTAAATCACCTTTCTTTCCCATTCTGACATTCCGTTTGGAGTTCAGGAGATTGTCTTGACCAGGACCACACCCCTAAATGCATTGAAGCAACTGCCATGTGATTGGTTGATTAGATAATTGCATTAATGAGAAATTGAACAGGTGTTCCTAATAATCCTTTAGGTGAGTGTATAAAGAAATTCTTCCTTGTATGTCTCTCAAAGACTACTGACAGTAAAAATACATTATACATTTAAGTACAACATCTATACCTGGGGTCCTCAGTTGGTTTGTCATGTGGTGGTTGCGGCAATGCACTGTATTAGTGCGTGCTCCTAACCCCCCCATATAGATATGTACCATCTGACGGAAGAGAGGGTTGCCAAAGACCTTTAATAAGACTGTTAAGTTTTCTAAGACTTCATGTTAAATATACTTTATATCCTGAACAGAGAGCAGAGAGGCTGACAATATAAAGACATTAGTGAGCCTTCATGACAATAGCCAGGATGTGTTGTGTACACTTTAGGCTCTTCATGATGCTCCAACAATGATGGATGGATTAAAAGGCAGAAGTCTATGTGACCATCATCATCATCAAGTCCTTCCGTGAAAACCTTAAATCCAAAGAGGACTGTTTTATTTATGTTAGGTAGAATGCCCAGAGGGGACTGGGCGGTCTCATGGTCTGGAATCCCTACAGATTTTATTTTTTTTTCTCCAGCCGTCTGGAGTTTTTTTTTTTTTTGTTTTTTCTGTCCCACCTGGCCATTGGACCTTACTCTTATTCTATGTTAATTAATGTTGACTTATTTTGTTTTCTTATTGTGTCTTTTATTTTTCTATTCTATATTATGTAAAGCACTTTGAGCTACTGTTTGTATGAAAATGTGCTATATAAATAAATGTTGTTGTTGTTAGTAATTGTGACTACAAAAAACTTAAAGCACTGATCCTCTCCACAGAAACCCCTCTAATGTAAATGAGAGTGTGGTCTGCTTTGCTGGATTTGCTGTTGTGCTGGTAGCATTATTAGATGGTAGATCTCTGAAAGTTATCTCTTCCTCATATGATAAGATAAGACAGGACAAGATAACTTTATTTGTCCCCAGGGTAAATTTGGCTTTGTGCAGTATCCCTTTAAACAAACACATAGATAGATAAATAAATATATATGTAAACACACTATGCTATGAACACACACTAGAATGACTAAAAAGAAAGAAAATTAACATGAACGAAAACTTCTGACTTCACAGTGAGGCATTAAGCAGGCATATTTCTGTTGGTATAAAGGAGTCCCAGTAGTGTTTCTTGACACTCCTGAATAATTCATTGGTTGAAAGTTCTCAGTGTCACGGTGTCACAGAGAGGATGTGCAGCAATGTTTATAATGGCACTCAGTTTTGTTTTAACTTTCTCCTTTGCTGTTACCTCCAGGGTATCCAGAGTGTGTCCCATTACCGAGCCTGCTCTATTAATTAGCTTGTTCATTAGGTGGTCTTCTCTTGAAGTGATGTTAAAGCCCAGCATACCAAAGGATAGAAACTCTTATAGGCCACAGTTGTAGATGATTTGATGACTGTCACTACCCGCATTAAAGGAATGCAGTCTCTTATATATTTCCTCTGTGTTATGAGACCAATCCAACTTCTCATTGATGTGGACCCCCCAAGTATTTGTACAACTACACCACCTCTTCATCCTCTCCCCGAATATTGACCGGACATTGAGGCTCCATGGTGCTTCATGCGTCTTATTTTTTGCTGATGTTTAGTTTCAGACAATTCTCTTTCCACCAACAAACAAAGTTTTCCAACTGACTGCTATACTCTGTCCCACCCCACCTTATTATTATACCCCATGTGTGTAGAATCATCTGCGAATTTCTGAAAGTGACATGACCTGGTGTTATATTTATAGTATGAGGTGTACAGAGTGAAGAAAAAAAGAGACATGACTGTTCCTTGTGGTGCTCCAGTGTTGCTTACATCCGTATTAGAAAGAATCTTTGAGTCTCACAAACTGTGGTCTGCCCAACAGTACATTATCCTAGACACCATAGGCTCATCCACCTATATATCTCTGAGCTTACTCCTTAGCAGGGATCCCTGGATTTTACTGAAGACACTACAGAAATCAAAGAAGATAACAATCATAGTGTTTCCAGTTTCATCCAGGTGAAAATAAGCCTTATGGAGCAAATGTTTAATTGCATCCTTTATTACAATCTTTGTCCAACAGGCATACTACAGTGGGTCTAGGTGCTCTACCAGTAGAGAACCCATATAGTTCAGGACCAGCCTCTCAAAGGTCTTCATGATATGAGATGTAAGTGCCATTGGTCTGTTGTCATTAAGTGAAGAGTTTCCTGCTTTTTTTGAAACAGAAAAAATGAAGGATGTTTTCCATAGCAGTAGCACTTTCTGGAACCTTAGGGACAGACTGAACAGGCCACAAGGGACACCTCAAAGTTGATCAGAATAGGCCTTAAGAACTCAAGGACTGAGTTTAAGTTTGGTCCTGTGGCTTTTCCTGTGTGTAGCTTCCTCCTGTCTTCTTTGCTTGGATTGAAGATGGTATCATTAGCAAATTTACTGGTGGAAAAGGAGCGGTGTCTGGCAATATAAACATAGTTAGGCAAAGAGTATAGAAGGGTGCTCAGCCAGTCAGTCAGTCAGTCATTGTCCAACCCGCTATATCCTAACACAGGGTCACAGGGGTCGGCTGGAGCCAATCCCAGCCAGCACAGGGCGCAAGGCAGGAACAAATCACCTAACCTGCAAGTCTTTGGACTGTGGGAGGAAACCGGAGCACCCAGAGGAAACCCACGCAGACACAGGGAGAACATGCAAAATCCATGCAGGGAGAACCCAGGAAGCAAACCCAGGTTTCCTTACTGTGAGGCAGCAGCGCGACCACTACACTACTGTGTTGAGGATCAGTCTTACACCAAACTCCACTTGCAGAGTAATTAATTGCCAAGTCCAGGAGCTTGTTGATCAGCTTTAATGGTGTAAGAGTATTAAATACTAGCTGTAGCTCCAGGATGATATTAAATACAAACATCACTTCCTCTGAGCATGGATAAACTACAGGTAGTCCAAACTATCTGGGATATTCTGTTTAATGCACAATAAAAGTGTTTAATTTGTTAAGAAAGATCTCTTTTTTAGATTTTTAAAAGTATAACTGATACAATCAATGCATTCATTTATAGTAGTTAGATGATAAATGGTATTAAGCCGTACATAAAAAACAATAATAATAATAAATGAGGAAACTTGTGCTGTGTCAAATTATTCATCATTAGCAAATGTAAACATTTTATCGAATATTCAGTTCTAACTAGGCTTCTGTCCTGGACATGGACCAAAAACTGAGCCATATAAACCCTTCATTATCAAATTTTTATGATGACAGTACTGAACGTCTTAATTGGATTTAGAGGGAACTAGCATAAATATTGTGCACTGCAACAGACTGTTAACAAATGTCACACATGTGCGCTTCAGAACAGCTTAAGGGCTCTGGTGATGGTAGTTACCCACCGAGCCAGTGGTTAGCAGGGGTTTAGTGTGCTAGTATCTTCTCTCTTCCACTGCAGAACAGAAGATTGATGGCCATTTCACCAGACATTGTTGTTCCCCCCCATACCCACCCCCTTCTGTGTGGAACCCACATGACCAGCAGTTCGGTCATCTTTGAGTCAGTTCAAGATCGGACTCCCACGTGAAAAAATGTCAACTTTATCATTGTAAAGATATAATTTTCCTTTCTGATTTGTTTACATAATATCGGCTCATGGATGTGCCCTAAACCTTTTTCTGTGTGTGCTTCTTGTTTCACAGTAGTGTAGTCAGCATGACTCTGGATCTATCACATCAGAGCAGCATGCCATCACAACTGTGAAATCGACCATGGCAGTCCATAAGGGTCTGGATAGAAGACCAGCAGATTCAGTGTGCAGTGGCAGGAACGGTCGGGGTCCAGAATGGAAGTGATGTTAGAGGTCAATCTTCCTTTCTGCAGAAGGAGGAAGAGAGAAGGCATTAGTACACAGAGCCAACACCGGACTTGGCAGGTAGCCACACCACCAGAGCCCTTAAGCTGTCTCCCATATGAATGCGTGTGACACAAACAATATTCAATTATCTTTGTTATTCATTTTCATATCAAAATATCTAAAATGATCAAATATCATCTACCTGCTGTTAACACTAGAATTACCAGAGCCTACGAAAAAACTCGTAGATCCGTCCCACCTTAAATCGCTACTTAAATCCGTCCGCACCTCTCCCAGCGTCTTTTGTCCTGTTAATTTGCAGATTAAGAGCAGCAAGCAGCCGGCTATTCCATCCCCCACCGTCGCAGAACATGCACGAACTTCTCCAGTTCATGCCTTGGTTGATTATCTGGGAGTGAAGTGGAGTTTTAGAGTGGAAATACAGTAATAGATCGTTATTTGGAACACACGCATTTCATGTGTGTTCCCTTTCTACAGTAATCTGTGTAAACACATTGTTAAAATAGAAACTTTTTCATATTTTAGTAATAAATGTTATAAAATGTAGGCATAAACTATAGAATATGTGAAGGCTGATTTCCAAAGATCAAATAAACACTTTCACAAAAGGTTCAAAAACAAGTCAGTAGCTCCCTTGGCGTAGCAGTAAGATTTGCTGTCGTAGTACGTCTACTGTCCCTCAAAGACTTGAGTTCGATTCCCTGTTGGGGAGAAACTGTTATTATTTTTTCTTTTTAACCTCAAACGGACATAAAATTTATAAATTGGTTTGCACTGTCAGTTAATGAGATTGTTATATTTTCATGTGGGATGCTCCTTTTAAAATATTTTTTGACAACTGAGATTGCAATTAACATGAACAAGTGTCCTTATAACTGTTATTTTTAAGATCCATAACACACAGACAGAGCACTGCGTAATAGAGAGACAGACAAACAGGCAGAGAAGTCACTAAATAAACAGGGAAAGTACTGTATAATAGATATATCAAAAAACAGCTAAGGGAATAGTTATATAGATAGATAGGAAGGAAAGGCATTATATGATAGGCAGACAGGGAAGCTGCTATATAATAGTAAAATTACTGTTATTACTACTGTATATAGATAGACGGAGTTCATAGTATAATAGACAGACAGAGAAAGCACTACTAAATGTAAAATAGGCGGGCGGGCAGGGGGTTAGAGCGTGATCGTCATTGAGAAAATAAAACTCAAAAAAGGAGGATGCAACATCGACAAGCTGCTGTTCCAAGACAGCCGCTTCCCCAGGAAAGTAAACTGTGTCAGTGTCAAGTGCCCTTTCAATGTAATAGAAACCACAGCATATAGAAAAGTGTGCGCGTTTCAACAGGTACACACGTCGTAATGTAGGAAAGACGGTTCTTGTGCGCTCTAACCCCGCCCCCCCGCCTGCCTGCCCGTTTGCGTGCCTCTTCTGATCTGACTCAAAGTAACAGCACGAGCGTTACTTAAAATCAGATCGGGGGAGAAGGGAAAGGGTTAGAGCACGTGAGCTTATTCAATGCAGCAGGAACAACGCACATTTTGATCTTTTTTTTTTCTTTGCATGTACATGTGCCTTCCCTGTTTATTTAGTGACTTCTCTGCCTGTTTGTCTGTCTCTCTATTACGCAGTGCTCTGTCTGTCTGTGTGTTATGGATCTTAAAAATAACAGTTATAAGGACACTTGTTCATGTTAATTGCAGTCTCAGTTGTTAAAAAATATTTTAAAAGGAACATTCCACATGAAAATATAACAATCTCATTAATTGACAGTGCATACCAATTTATAAATTTTATGTCCATTTGAGGTTAAAAAAAAAAAAAACTCTTTCTCCTCAGCTGGGAATTGAACTCAGGTCTCTGAGGCACAACAGGAAGGCTGTGACAGCATATCTTACCGCTGCACACGGGAGATGTATCATTCTTGAACCTTTTGTGAAAGTGTTTATTTGATCTTTGGAAATCAGGCTTCATATATTCTATAGTTTATGCCTACATTTTGTAACATTTACTACTAAAATATGAAAACGTTTCTGTTTTAAAAATGTTTTATACAGATTACTGTAGAAATGGAACACACATGAAATGCGTGTTCCAAAAACGATCTATTATTTCCACTCTAAAACTCCACTTCACTCCCAGATAATTAATCAAGGCATGAGCTGGGAGAAGTTCGTGCATGGTCTGCGACGGTGGGGGGATGGAATAGCCGGCTGCTTGCTGCTCTTAATCTGCACATTAACAGGACAAAAGACGCTGGCAGAGTGCTGAGGGCGGATTTAAGAAGCGATTTAAGGTGGGACGGATCTACGAGTTTTTTCGTAGGCTCTGGTAATTCTAGTGTTAAAGATGGAGATTAGAGCTACCTCACATTTTGGACATCAAATAAAGGAAACTTCAAATATAACTTTTGCAACCTTCTCTTGTAAAGAGGTATGTTAATGACAAGGTTCTTATTCGATTTCAATTGTTTGATTCTGATCATCTAATAGAAGATATGTGCAGTCTGTTTTCCGCCTTCTGAATACAGAATCTGGCAAAGTTTAATTTAATGAAGAAGCTTCTTCCACAGATGTATGGTGACACTATTATGTAGGCCTCTGGTTTAAATGGGTTGAAAGCCAAAATAAGAGAAATATGTTCTACTTTTCCCTTGGCATATAACTGTAGTCGGTGTCTCAAGTGAGTGCATACCAAGTTTTTTTTTCTTCTTTTTTCATGACATTGGGTGGCCTGAAAAATTCTTCAGAGAGTAACTTTCATTGAGCAGGCGGGCTATGCAAGGTTGCCTAGAAACGCACCAACACATTGGAATTTCAATTCTAAGATTGTCAACGCTTTTGCTAGTAACTATGAGCAACTGCTGGAAACTCTTACCCAGAATGTGGATACTCAGTACATTTGGTTCTGTTTGTTGTGCTAATTGACTCATATGAACTCATGGGATTTTTTTTTTATTTTTCACTCTTTACATATTAGCCCATCTTTCCTAAAATATGTATTTTTTGACATATGTAAGAAAAAGTAATGGATGTAACATTCTACAAAACCTACTTTAGATATCTATTGCGAAAAAGAAAACATAAAACTGAATCAGTTCAGTTCAATTAATGGCAAAGCTCCTAACTTAGTAAGAAAGGATTTCAGAGTAGGCATTCTGGCATACAAGCCCTCAAGAAAAATGGTATGATGACAGCTTCTCATATTTTTTTTTGGAAACACAAGACAGCCATTTCATCATTCAGCAACTGATTCCACTAATTTTCTTTGCTTGTGCTTTCAACAAATTGTTTTTAAACTACTGTGTCAACAAGGCATTGGAAATTTTCAGAGACAATATCTTCAGTCCATGCTATAACAGGATTCCCTCTCAATAAGAAATTATGACTTTAAAAAAAGCATGTCCAAAGATGTAGGTTCATGACCATATTTCTTTGAAGCATGTGTCTTATTTGACGCTGTGAGAGACTGGGCTAGACTTGGTACTCAGCAAATCTAGACCACCGGGAGCAAGTACCTTGACGTAATCTAACATGCTTTTCTGTAAATCTTTCAAGAGAGAGTCTTTGGGCAAACTAAGTTCATTTGCTTTGATATTATACTCGTGCTATTAATGTTTCTCTCAGAGCTGACACAAGACAAAGAATCGCAACCACCCCCCCAAGAAAAAGATCCACCAATCTTGCCAAAGATTAAGCCTTTTTACTGAAATGTTATTGTAGTTGTTAAAACCAATGAATGGGCTGGTGAGCCGCTCTGTTCAATGATATCACTCCCACAAATCTAATTTAATAGCCATCTGTTTCCAATAACTCACACTCTGCTTACATTCAAGGTTGGGACAATGCAGAAAAGAACTGCGTAAATGCCATTGTCTACTTCCAGCTCAGACTGGAGGGTACAGTCTGAATATCTGAAGTAAATATCTATTTAAGGATGTCATTTGCCTCTTGGGCCTCCTGTAGGTTGTTCTTGTTCAGTGTTGGAATGGGCACAACAAAGACACTTGACTTACTGTTCAAGCAAAGAGGGTGAAAGCATGCTTCAGCAGCAGTATGCTGTAAGCTGTCAAAAGTATTTGTTAAAAACCATTTATCTTTGCATGTTTAGTCCACAGTCCTAATTCAAATCTTGTCAAGGTGGGTGATTTAACATCATTATTTAAACCCACTGATTTCAACATATACATATGTATAAATATCTTCAAAAACATTTCAAAGTTATAACGTAAGATTGTGAATACAAACATATAACTACGTAACTATCAAAAATGAATACAAGAAGTATAATTTTCATCTTTGAAGGCATTGATGTTGCCAATATGGTATAGTAATCCCCTTTTTTTAATTACATGGGGTTTTATTATCATATAGTACTGCACTATACAACAGCCTGCTAGTATTTTAGAGAGCTCTTCAGCCACCCATCCTGCTCGGTAATGGACAACATCTGCCTGTAAAATCTTTTTTTTTTACAACTATTCTTCTCCCAGAATATATGAATGTGGGCATTGCATAAACATTCAATTTGTATTTGCATAAATCATTTATAATCCTGGATTAGTAGACTTCTATCAATCATTTCATTGTGAAATAGACTACTTCTGTATATTGTGCAGGTGCTGTCTTTTAAAATGACCTCATTTGCTTCATGATCCAACACTGTACACAGTTTTTGCTGTTGTAAATCCACATTCAGGTAATGTAAGCACCTTAAATTGGGCATGTAATAATAAAAAAAGCTCTCTTGTGTTTTAAAAAAGACAAGAGATTTTTGAGGATCTGCCAAAATAAATGTGGTGAAGAATGTAAAGGCATGAGAACACAAAGCCAACCTAGAAAACTGCAGCTGTGGAGTGGCGTGCTCTTCTTTCTTTGTGTCTTACTACATACTGCTTCAGTCATCGCTTTTATTCACCACACACAAGCCCACTGCTAGAAACTTCTTGACCTCAAAAGCAGTGGATGATTTTGAAATTTGCACTTCTCCAGCTTGGCAGAGATGATATTCTACATAACCCCTCCCCTTCTCCCCCGATCTGACTCTAAGTAACACTCGTGCTGTTACATATGCCAAGTATTCATGTTCACATGAGCTTCCCAAAATTGTGACACTTTCTTCCAATCATTTGAACTTCTGTATGCCCTCTGCTGGTCTAAATATTTGAAGAATCTCATACTAAAAAAAATAGTCTTGAAGTCTGACTCCTACATATTTTGTTGGCAATGGTATTCTTAAAATTAATGAATGGTGGCACCTTTCTAATTGTTGAAAAGGTTTGATCATTCTTTGAAAAAATGTGGTCATGGTTGGTAGTTTATTTAGCAAATAATGTATAATATTAATAAAATGTGTAATAAATGTAAAAAAAGAAACATGAGGTTAAGATTTAACCGGTTGGCATTTTAAACCAAAGAGAACAAGGAGTCAACTGTGTTTGATGAATGTTCTAACCAAGCTTAGAAGCTTCTGTTGTTGTTCACAGCTTATAGTTTGCATTTGCTGTCTGTTTACTGGAATAATACACATTTATCATAAAGAAATCGAAAATCAGCTGCTACATGACTGCATATCGAAAATCTGCATTGAAAATAATATAGTTCAATTGTAAACATTAGGCAAACAAGTGTAATGTGATTGTATAAAAATATAATATACAAATGCATTTCCAAACTGACCTCATGTAGCTTATTATTTAAATTTGTACATAGCAGAGTCTCTCTCTTTGGAAAAGAGGACTTATGATTTTTTTTTAATTAAAAGAGAAACAGAGGTAATAAAATTCAATTTATTAGCAAAATCATTTAGCAGTGCTGCATGTGAGCTTCAGCTTAAATAAAGCTGTCAACATTTCTTAACTGATGTGTTTCCTCTCCGACTGTAGACGTTCCCTTTATACCAAATTTTCAGAGCGTCTGAAGTTTTTTTTTTTTATTTCTTGCTGATTATGCAGCTCAGCTAATTGGTTTAACGTCTGTCAGGGCTTACAACTTTTTTGTTTTTCTTCATTTAGAATTTAGCGTAACCCTTAAGACACACACTATGTAACACATAATGAAGGCATTTTATAAATCTTGTATTCCATTATTGGACACATTGAATTCGAGAAATAGTTTTAACATAAAAGGTAATAAATATTACAGTAGCAATTGAAACATGTATTGTAGGCTACCATATAAGGTTAAATCATTTCACTATAATAAATAGACAGAAAGTCACACAGTACTGTATAGCTTTAAACATATAGTAACTTTAAAAGAAATAATTAAAAAAAAACAAATACATGAATATGATTTGAGCTCCTCAATCACCTGAAACTTCCTAATTTGTTTGTTATGTTGTCACATTGTTCTGATGGCTATCATTGTATTACAGTGCTGATTTAATGGGGGGTTGTCATGGAATTTAAACCCCACACTTTAGAGTCTGTAAATGTAGAGTCTACATTTTGTTTTTATTTAAGCAGGGACGTCCAAATAAGCCCAAAACCTTCTTTACAGAAGCACCTTATTTCGACATACACCCAACAATACACTGAATATGTTAAATTTCCACTATACACAGTATGGCATTAAACCAAAAAAGAACTAAAAAAGAATACAATAATTTGAAGGAAGCATTGTTGTTTAAATTATGGCTTACAGTTTTTGATTAACCTTATGGATAAAATACTGAGTGCATTGTAGACTGTTTTTATTTTCAGTGAATGACATAAAATGACCTCTTCATTACATTAAAAATGATGTGTTCTAACTATTGCCCTGGCACAACATTTTTTCTAGAGAGCATTACAGGACACACAACTACTGCATCTCTTTTCCCACAGAATTGTCTCTTTCAACAGCCAATGCACACAGCTTGGTACGTATTCAGTTACCAATTAAGGAACAACTCATGTGGCAATTTTAACGTCTACCATTTTTTAACAAGTAGTTTGGCATAGTTAAGGATGTTCATTTTCTGTGGGGGGTTTCATTTAAGACTTTTTAGTTTGTCGCTCTGAATCATTAAAAAGTTGTCATGTTAAGTGGTCGTGATAACCATGGGCCTCCTCTCAAGTACATTATTTGTTATTGTATTTATGCCAATGATTAACCATTGGCACAAAGAGAGATTAAATAAGACCACCAGCATCTTCTAACAGAGGCTTCACAATGGTCATTGTATCCCTCAATCGTTTGAAATTACGATGCTTTTATGTACCAATTAGTGATATTTCATAAACAATAAAATAAAATAAGGGAACAATTCAACTGGTCATTGCAAAGACAAAATAATATTTTTCATTTTTCAGGTAGCTATGAATTTATTGTTCAGCAGTAATGCTGACTGAAAAGACTGCATCAAGCAACTTAAAAACCAATTCAATACTTTGATCTAACAGAAGGAAAACTTCTGCTGTTTATTTTCATTTTTTCAGTATATGCTTTGCTTATACATTTATAATATATTTCCATTTGGGGATAAATAGAGAAAGGCAACCCAAAGAATTTTTCATTTTGTGAAAAAAGTAGGTTATATTATACAATCAGTTACTATTGGTTGCCTTTAAGATTGCACATTTTTAGTAACAAGAACAAATACTTTGGCATTACTAGTGAAAAGATTGCACTGGATTTAAAATTTAAATAGGCTTTATGTGTGTATGCCAAATTAATTTTTGTACTTTCATGAATTGCCTCACAGTATTCTATTTGTATTAAATTTGACTCTGTTTCTTGAGGATTTCTGTAACAAAATGTTAAAAGTCAAAAATAAATGGTGTAGGTGCCATAGAGGAAGGACAGGCATCCTAGCTGGGATGGAGGATGATTTCTTGACTGGCCATTAATGCAGAGAGAGAGCAGAGAGCAGTTCTTTACCCCTCATGACAGGTGGCAGTGTTCCTTGGAGCTAAACCAAAACAGGAAACCCACAGTATGGCATGGGTATTGAAGTCTGAAAACAAAGCCCTGTCAAGAGTCTTTGGGTGCTGCCAGTGAGCATTGCCAGTGGGGGTGATTGTCCTGATTTACACACAACCTGGAAGTGCCTGACACTGGAAGCAGTTCCTGGGTAAAGTTCAAAAGAAGTCCACAGCCTCACCTTGGGAAGTCAGAGTTAGGAGGCAGTGGCGGACACTCTAAAAGAGGTGGAAGGAGAATATTGGGTTTTTGAGTATTGTGGCTCGTGGTTGTGTGAAAAAGTGTTGATGACAAATAAAAACATTTTATTTGAAGGTTTCAACCAAATAAGTAAATGTAAACGTAAATAAACCAGGAATTGTGATGGGTAATATTGTGTCAGTTGTTTGGAGCTGAGAGGCGCCCCTTTTTGGTTGCAATGGATATATTTCAGCTCTGATATATATATATAATGTATTCCCCTTAGAGTAATTTGTTTAAAATCCCTTAGCACCCTACACACTTAGGAATGTAGTATTTTTTTTATTATAAATGCAAAATATAAAAGTACATATTGCTCATAGATATATACAAATATATACATACTATATGTATTTCATATTTAAATAAATTAAGCCTTTGATTTTTGCATAATGTAAACTTATATGTATTTTAAACTATGAATATACTGGAAAATTTGAAAGTATGAATATAACAGTGAATTTTAGGTCATTGATAATCTAACTGATTTTGGTTATCTTGTCATTCAGCATTTGCCTTTGACTCTCCCTCCAATTCACAGCAACAAAGTAAAAAATGACTGCCAAAATAGAATGGTGTTAAAATGTCCAGGTCATCATTAGAAATTAGAGTAGATACTATAATTAAAAGTCTATTCCAATTAATTTTTTATCATAGCAGTAGCTCCAATTGCCACCAAGATAATAAGAACTGGAAAGAGGAACAAGTAATCAAGATCAAGCTTATTTCAGCATGCTAATAAAGTACAGTGACAGTCTTACTTGCATGTTGACCAACTTGTAAATATCATCACTCTTCAGCACTATTATTACTAGTCAAATGTGGACGCTACCTTGAAACCTATTCACAACTGTCTTCAATCTTGTGATTACAGTGTAAAGTCTGGAGGGTACTCACTGATGCATTTTGAATGGCAAGGGTTGGTTGGTGTTTATGCCATTTATAGAATTTATAAAAATCAGGTATACACAGAAATAGATGTCAATGTATTGATTTAATACCTTCAGATGTATTGTCATACCTTCTAGATTGATTAGGTAGACTTTTTCTATTATGTTTTTGACTGGTAATGTGCAGTGATCATGTACAATTGTGATTGATATAATTTACCAAACTAACTATTATATCCAGTAAAACTATTTATCAATCCCATCAGATTAGGATGGGAGTTCTCAATACTGTCTATCTAACTGTGGAATTAGTAGTAAACAAAACCCTTTTTTCTCACCTTGAATTTAACTCTTAATTTTCTACGTGTTAACTTTCACTCATGATATAAAAGAATATCATTCTTAATTGTTTATAAGGGTCATCAGCGTATGAATTAAAGTTAATATTGTTTCTAAATTATATTTACTAGTTGAATAGAAAAGAATAGAACAGAATGGAATAAACAAAAAAAAAACTTTGTTCTCTATTTCTTTACTAAAAACAAAACCCTCTGAATTTGCGAAATCGCAGAAAAGTTAAAGAATTTAGCCAAAATCAGTGAAATGCACTGAAATCAGTGGGAAAGAAGAAACTGGGCTAGTTTTGAGTGGATTATAATGGTGAAATGGTCTTTCAGTGTCCCTGAGGGCTATTGAAGTGTCTGTCAACTACAGTATGCTGGACTGATTATTGTGGCCAAAAATGTGACCAGAGCTTTAAGGCATTAGTACCACTGTGTATCCCTGAGATAAAATTAATGTCACAGTGCGTTAAGTTGTCAGTTTCTAGAGCAAGTTCAGTTACAGAAAAAACACACTTTCACACATGCAGAAGTCAGAGAAATGCTGGATCAACTGTTGTCACATATAGGTTTCATATCTCATGGTAATAAAAACTTTTATAAGTGATTGATTGTGTTATTCAATCAAATAAACTTGTCTAAGATGCCTACTTTGTGTGTCGTGCAGCCTTACCCCTCTGCAGGGGGATGGCTCCCTACAGGAATGCCTTTGAATTCTTCTAACTTTGAGAAAACACAAATGGACCTGAACTCCTTTGAAATGTAATTAAGTTTGGCTTTTGTCTTGAAAGACTCTAAGTTCAAGAATAAAAAGTGTTTTCTTTAAAGATCTGTTTTAGTTTAATTTTGTCAATTCTGGATCCAATATGTGACAATTAATAAAATTAATATATTAGAACAGTGTAATTTCTTGTAGGCAATGAGAACAGTAGCAGGAAGCATGAATTCACTAAGGCTTGGCCCCCTCAGATATGTTGAGATAACAGTAATAGAATTTAATACCAGAACAGTAAAATATATTGCAAACACCAGGAGCAGAAAGCACAAATTCAATAAAATTTGGCCCCCACAAGCCCTGTGCACACATAAGAGTTACAGAAAACCAGAAGGAGAGCAATACACATGGCAGACAAGGGACCCAGCTAGTCCCTGGTTTCAGAAGTAGGGGGCTGTACATCTCTGCTGACTTAGATTTCATGCATTTTTATAAAAATGTTTACAGATTTGAAAAGTAATGGTGGCTGGGGATGGGCCTGTTGGGGATGTGTTAGCTCATTGGCTGATGGGAGGGGGCTGTGTCCACCAGCCGACAGGGCTGGAGCTGTAATGGCAACAACACTGACAGTTGCCCATTTTGATGCTGGATTTGAGGGATGGCTGGTTTGGAGTTGTCTCTTGCACACCAGCATCTTGGTAGAAATAGTGCTGTACGCTAACAGAAGGGGCAGGGGAGGGCATGAAAGAGGAAGAGCTGCGCTTTGGCTGCCTCTCAGCGTGAGCCTCTGCTCTCTGTTCTGGAGCTGAGGACTGGTAGACTCTGAGCCTGTAATGCAAGGGATAAGGATAAGGGATATAATTGGGGGGTTATCCCATCCAACATTGGCTGATACAGATCTGTCATGTTACTTTAGTTTCACATAGCATCATGGTGCTCTGGGAAAAAACACTTTGCCTAAGCCAACCGCAGGGTGAACTTTCTGAGAAATATTCTGCAAACCCAACAAACTCAAAGCTAAAAATGCTTTGCTGAATTTCACTAATCAACACTATTTATAACATGATTAAAAAAGTGTAATTCAGTTTTATCAGTAAGTATTACAATCATATGAATAAAAGATAATTTTATATTTTCCAATTATAAGAAAGCACCTAGCTCTAAACCAAAAGACATGGAGCGGTTCCTTCAGTCTTCATCACTTACTGAAAAAAAATTAATAAGTATGAATTGGACAAACTAAGAACAGGGCTTACCAGCTCATTCTATTGTCAAGCTTGTATAGTGGGATTATTTGAGCAGCAGTATCAAAAGTGACACTTAAATGTAAATACACTTCAATCTGACTCTTTCGATCTGACTTCAATCTGACTTCTTTAGTAAAAAATGTAACAGTGGCCTCTTTCAAAAATTTGGGAGAGGGTTGTTCAATAAGATACATTAATTATACTTTTTGTCAAATTTTTTTAACAGGCCAGCTGGAATTTTATCTAAGGAACAGATGCCAAGTTTTATTTTCTGAGCCAAATGTTAATGTAATGCAGTACACATTAAGTCCAAGTTCTTGATGGGTCATCACCTATATATGGAGGCACTCATGAGATCATATGTTTCTTCTCGCCCACTCAGATAGCTAATGAGTGGTGTCTGGTGATAACACCTCTGTGTGGCATCAAATGACAGTCTAGTCTTTTCTCATGTGCAGTTCCTAGCTGGTGGAACGAGCAGCCACCCTAAATGCAAACTAGTAGCTCCACAGAAGAAGCGTTTTAGCACATGTCAGAGGTCAGCAAATAAAGCCATAAAAATCTGCAATAAACTGGAGTCCATCTCAACAGCACTGAGGTCATAACAGGCAATTATGTAAAAATAATAAAAAAAAAATATTCTGAGCTGCATGCTTTTTGTTAGGGACTTTGAGGCGAATGAGAAGAATAAGCACAGGGTGGAAAACTTGATACTAGCTGTAAAAAATAGAAAGGTAACTTAGTTTTTACACTATATGGCCAGAAGTGTATGTACACCTGATCATCACACTTACATGAGATCGTTGGACATCCCATTCCTAAACCATGCACATTAATATGGAGTTTTCTCCCCCCATACCCCTTTGCATCTATAACAGCCTCCACCCTTCTGGATAGACTTTCAACAAGGTTTTAGTGTGCCTGAGGAAATTTCTACTAATTCAGCAAAAAGAGCATTTGTACGGTTAGGTTCTGATGTTGGACAAGAAGACTGTGCATGCAATTCATTTGTAATCCAATTTATTCCAGAAATGATCAGTAGGGTGAAGGTCAGGACTCTATATCGGCTACTTAAGTTTTTCCACACCAAACTCATCAAACCATGTTTGTGGACCTGGTTTTGTGCACAGGGCTATAGTCATGCTGAAACACAAAAGGGCCTGCCACAATCTTAAGGGTACAATCTTAAACATGTTTGCAATATGTAGCATTAACTGTACCTTTCACTAGAACCAAAGGACCTAGAACAAACCCTGAAAAACAGCCCCAGACTATTATCCTTCCCCCACCAATCTTTACAGTAGGTACTATAGAGTCCATAAGGTAGCTTTCTTCTCTCATACACCAAACCCAGATTTGTCTGTCGGACTGCCACATAGTGATGCATGATTCATCACTCCAGTTGACATGTTTCCAGTGCTACAAAGTCCAATGATGGCACACTTGAAATTGCACATAGTGATCATAAGCTTACATATAGCTGGAAAAATCATTTAATGAATGCCATGTTTAAAGTCGCTGAGCTCTTCAGTATGAGCTATTCTACTGCCGGTGTTTGTCAATGGAGATTGCATGGCTCTGTACTTGATTTTATGTACCTGTCAAAAATAAATGCAGCTGAAACATCTAAACTCAATAATTTGGAGAGGAATGCACAGACTTTTAGCCATATTGTAACAGGAGCTACATAAATATTGTTTGATATATAGTCTGTTCCCTTGTCTTCTTTTCCTTTATGTCTAATATTTAATAAGCCAGTAAGGTAAAGAGGAGAGGAGCCATGTAATTTGAAAAAGAGTCTGAGTTGTGAACAGCTGTGTGTTGGAGGGTTTCATCATTTTGTTCTGCTAGTTTCAAAATGGAGGAAGGTGAGGAACGTTTTCTTTTTCCCTTTTTATTTGAGCTGTGAGGATTCAGCACGATTTAGGCAGATGCTTCAGTGAAAGACCCCTTCGAACTGACTTTATCTGAGATGATCCTGAATGGCAGACTCTCATACACATTTTATCTTGACCCATCATCCCAGGACTTGTAATAACTAAACATAAGGAGATGTCCATGACGGAAGAGTCAGAGGTGTAAGGGTAAAAGAGATCTTAAGGGAATGCTGATCGCTACTTAACCAAGATGCGCATCCTGAAGGGTTTCTAAAAGTAACAAAATCTTTATCCAGGTGAAGCAGATTGATCAAAGAAGAATCTGGATGCTTTCCAACCAGTGAGGCTTTTTAGTGTGAAGTGAGCTTTGGAGAGTATTCTGATCCCTATTTACAGCTTCATCAAATGACTGTTTTTATGATATGAACTATTGATTTGTATTTAAATGGGGTTTGTTATATGGTAATATTATGTACATTAATTGTGTCTAATATAGTGAAAATGTTTGTAGGGAATTATTGTTGGCAAAGTCTTTTCATGGAGAGGATGTGCGCTGAGTATTAATTGGGTCACTTTATGTTATATTTTTTTTGCATCAGTATAACTTTTAGAACTGCCGTAAAGGGTGACTTTTTGTATGTTTGTATGTAACACTATACAATAGAACTACTTTCTTTTTATCGCTTTGGATATTTTATTGTTCTGTTTTCTTGGTTTGAATCCTACCTGGCAGGTAGAAAATTCTTTGTGAATTGTGGTAATCAAATCTCAAAGACACATGATATCCGATATGGTGTTCCACAAGGCTCTATCCTGGGTCCGCTGCTTTTCTCATTCTATATGCTTCCGTTAGGTCAGATTATCTCAGGTTACAACGTGAGCTACCACAGCTATGCTGATGACACACAGCTGTACTTATCAATAGCACCTGATGACTCCGACTCTTTCGATACACTAACACAATGTCTTACTGGTATTTCTGAATGGATGAATAGTAATTTTCTCAAACTAAATAAAGAGAAAACTGAAATTTTAGTAATTGGCAATAATGGATTCAATGAGGTTATCAGAAATAAACTTGATGCACTAGGATTAAAAGTTAAGACGGAAGTAAAAAACTTAGGGGTAACCGTTGACTGTAATCTGAATTTTAAATTGCATATTAATCAGATCACTAGGACAGCATTTTTTCACTTAAGAAACATAGCAAAAGTTAGACCTCTTATATCATTGAAAGATGCTGAGAAATTAATTCACGCTTTTGTTTTCAGTAGATTAGATTACTGTAATGCACTCCTCTCAGGACTACCCAAAAAAGACATAAATCACTTGCAACGAGTGCAGAATGCAGCTGCTAGAATCCCAACTAGGAAAAGAAAATCCAAACAAATTTCTCCAGTTTTGATGTCACTACACTGGTTGCCTGTGTCATTCAGGATTGACTTTAAAATTCTGCTTATCTATACTAATAAAAGGCAAAGTTAAGCAGGTTTCTTTTCGAAATTCTACACGTAACGGTCATAACGGTCGACAACGTCCGCCATGTTGAACTTTCTTATTTATGGCACCATCTTCACGAAATTTGGTAGGCGGCTTCCCTGCACTAACCAAAACCGATGTATGTACTTATTTCGATGGTATGACGCCATTGTCGGCCGCCATATTGAACTTTCCAACGTCACTAATTTTCCAACTTCCCGTGTAGGTAGAAGGCTGACCCCATCTTCACAAAATTTGGTAGGTGGCTTCCCTGCGCTAACCAAAATCGATGTACGTACTTATTTCGGTGGTATGACGCCACTGTCGGCCGCCATATTGAATTATCCAAACATCACTAATTCTCCAACTTCCCGTGTAGGTAGAAGGCTGA